>OU015543.1:12899637-13499637 GCA_907165065.1 Caprimulgus europaeus
AGTAAGATCCTGCTGCAGAAAGCAGAGAACTGAAAGCTGGCCAGGAAGGTGGCAAAGTGCCCCTCTTCTGCTCACACCCCTTCAACACTGGCAGGAGTCACAGGACAGGTTTTCTGCACCCTCAGGCTTTGCAAACAGCTATAAACTTGAGACTAACCAGAAGCTTGATGCACTTTTGTGCATTACCCACACACAGCATAGCTGCAAATCTTAATTTGCAAAGGATAATTCAGACTGAGGAACGTGGCTGTCCTCACATTTGGAAGAGTTTCATTCAAAACCCAAGGATTATCCTTCAGTCCCTTTCAGAGTCAGCCAGGAGCACTTACTGTACCAGCGCAGGGCGGCCACTCCTTCCCAGGCCCTCGCCTGGGCCATTATATCTTCTGGCATCGTAGGCAGGAAAGAGTGCTGAGGAGGCAACAAGAGAAAAAGCTGAGAAATATGTAAATCAGTTCTTTCCTGGAGCAGTTGTTACTGGTTCCTTGTTCATGATGGGGAACAAGAGACTATTGCCAAACTCTTTGCCTGGTACTGCTCAGGATGCAGAGGAACCTGGAGGAGTTACCAGCCCAGAGCTCGTGGCTGCACTCATTAATCCCAGCAACACTGAGATAATCATGCACCAGTAATTCACAGCTAAAGCAAGAAGCTGGTGCTGCTGATGTTGAGAAAGGTTGGGTTATAGAGGGTCCAGCAGACATATGAAAGAACTGGCAATATGCTGAATTGCCACCCGGGTTCAAGCCCTTTACCTCCATGGTGTGTGGGTGGAATGCCAGGTTCCTCAGGGGCCGCAGCAGGCGGTGCTGCCCGCACAGCAAGACAGCCGAGGTGTGAACAGCCATTTCAATTACTGCACTGTTGTGGCTGAAGCTTTGAGGAGCCACTGTCAGAGATGGCAGTGCATTCATCACAAGAGAAGCTGCAAAGTGCTGCAGGCCTGGAGAATTCAGGATTTGGGAGTTCTGGATGAACTTGGTCATAGCATCTGTTTGCTGAAAGCACATATGCAAAATAAATAAAACCAGTGTGATATTGCCCACCAAAACTGAAGAGGACTATCAGCTGCTTCCCATGCTGTGTTGTCCCTGCTCTGGTCAGGACATAACTTTCAGGACATAACTGGGGCAGAAGAACAAAAGGCTTTTCCACCAATGACTTAAATATTCATCCTTATCAATGAAGCATGTTTGTTGTGAGCTTTCCAAGTGAAGTACCTTACCTGCTGGTTGGGATGAAGAGTTGAGTCACTATCTCCATACAGGGCAGTGACCTCCCTGAAAATAGCCAGGAGCAGATGGGCAGATTGTACAGCTGGAGAGCTGCTAGATGCCTGGAAGAGAAGAGGCTACAGTTGTCACAGCTGAAGTTTGACAAGGTTTCAGCTGGTTACTGGCTATGCAAGCTTTAGCAGGTCTCTGGTAAAGCTCTCCCCACAGATGAAGGGGGACAGCGCAGAAATGGCTGTTCAAGTTGTAAATGAATGTGCCAGCATAAGTCACAGCAACTTTCATGCAAAAGCAAGCAACACAGGAACATGTAAAGCTTAAACACTGGCCATCCAGAACCCACAACAGGATTCTGGTGAGGAGAACGTGCCCTACCTCCTCTGCCTCTAGGAGGCCCTCAGGCTTACACTGGATCATGGCTTTCCCCACAGCATCACGCAGGGCTCTGTAACTCTGGCCACAGGCCAGGTAGCGATCGATGTGACTAGACTTGCTGCTCTGTACCTGCACAGGGAAAAGCCCATGGTGAGCCCTGTGGACATTAACAAGCCACCAGACAAGGCAGAATCTCCTCTTCCTCCCAAGAACTGTGGCATTTCAGCCTTCACAAAGAGACAGCAGGCAGGCACGGCAACCCAAACGGCTCCTCACTGCCAGAACAGGCTCCATTCAACAGAGTGAGGAGAAGTCATCTTCACAACCACTCCCACTGTGGTGAGTCCCCCAAGAGCCACACAAAACAGGAGAAACACCCCAAAGCAGCACCTCACTGCCAGAACAGGCTCCATTCAACACAGAATGAGGAGGAGTCATCTTCACAACCACTCCCACTGTGGTGAGTCCCCCAGGAGCCACACAAAACAGGAGAAACACCCCAAAGCAGCACAAACTGAAGACTAAGAGGAGACCAGAGCCATCCCCAAAGAGACACCTCCTCTTTACCTGGTGCAGAATTTCCACTGGGAACACCCAGTGGAACTGTGGCTCTGTGACAAGCTTCTGAGCGAACTCCAGCCCGTACTGACCGGCGATTTTCCGGAGCAGGTAAACACGATGCCAGTTGTTCTTGGCCAGGCTGCAGAACACCCTCACGTTTGCAAGGTAACGCTGCTTCTCCTCTACCTGGTCTTGCTCTGGAGGGAGAGAGGAAAAAAATAAAATAAAAGGGCAGAATCACATCCTACCTTGTAAAAGTTCTGTCAGCACGAGCTGTAGCACCAAGCTCCCTTAACTAGTCCTGACTGCACAGGAGACCTTGAGAGCCCCCTCTTCCTCAGATGCTTACCTAGGGTGCTTCCTCAGCTGGAATTTAGACAATGACTCATTTCTTGAATGGATGACATACTCTGCTTCCCTTTCCATCTCTCAAGGACAAGTTTTCCCATTTACTGGTAGTTCATTTTCAGAACTTTTCCATCTTGCTCAATGTCCTTCCATTGTCTCAACTGCCCAGGTGATGGTGCTCCCTAAGAGCAGTCTGCTGGGATGCATTTCACCAGCCTGACATCCTCAATGCAAGGGCTGGACACTGAGGTCCCTTGGAGTTACTTCTGTTACCACACTCCAATGCTTCATGGACTGCACAAGAATCAGAGACCCTCCACACAGTTCCCTTACTGGGTCAGCAAATCAGCTCAAAACTTTACTTTTTTTTTAAGTATCTCATCATTCTTTTTATCTGTGCAGAGCTCTCATTCATATAGAACACTAACCCTGACAGCAGTTTCATGAAGCATCATTTTGCTTTATTCATTTATTCACTGAAGTTCAATTTAGTTGGCTCTAAATAAAATTTGGTGGTTAGCATCTGGAGATTAAAATAAAGCTCCTTCCAAAGGCACAACTGAGATGTAACTGCACCCCAGGGGCCACCAGCACAGCCTTGCTGCTAGAGAACACTTCTAATATGTGGTGAACAGGACAAATAACGACTGACACTCCTCATGAAAGAGAAAAGAAACAAGCTGATGCACTCGTTCCTGGCCACACACCAAGCCAAGCTGCAGCACAGCACAGGGGCTCTGACTGTCCAGCCCAACTCCTGGGGTGACTTTGCTCTGTATAAAGCATTTTCACTTGATAGCAGAGTAATTAGACTTACTTGTGGGCTCATGCAAGTCAAAGAGCAGCTCTGCAGCCTTGCTCAGGTACAAGCGAACCTTGGCTACTGCCTGCAGATATTCAACAGATGATTCCTGAGGAGCTTCTTGATTGTTTGTTGGGAGATAGTTCTCTGGAAAGCCTCTGTGTCCAGGCAGATAGTTTATATGCTCATATCCAAGGCTGTCCTCAGACTTTTCACACAAAGAATCCTAAAGACAGGCCAGAATATCACATGAGTGGCAGAGCCACTTACACCAGATGTCCTGTGCAGTGGTACTCTCTCTCCAACACACCCACGCTGCAGTAAGTTAAACTTCCATGTTTCCCTCAGCACCCTCCACCCCAATGCCATGAGCTTCTCCCTGGGATGTCTCTGGCTAAAGCTCTGCCACATCAAACCCCCTCAGCAACATGCCCAAGCTGTCCCCAGTATTTCCTAAGCACGTAGTGAGCAGGAGTTATGAGCATGCTGACTGGCCACACACGTGCCAAAACACACACTGCATGCTCCAAGATGCCAAGCTCTACCTGCCTTCCCTTAGCAAGCATACCAGTTTTGGTCTTGTCTTCAAAGTCACCATTTTAATGAAAACTATAAGAAATGAAACCTCTGCCCTGCTGTCAGGTTTGTTTAAAGCTGTCCACAGCAGTAAAGGGTACACAAGGGAAGGAAAGGGAACAACCCAAACAGCAGAGTCATCTACAGCTCTGCAGACAGAAAAGTGTCTGTGAAAATGAAAAAGTGGTCCAGTAGGGGACTGCTACAACTAGGAACCTCCCTTCTTGCTGCTCTCCTGTGTTGGACTTTGATTCTCATCAGGCCTCACTTAAAACTTACACACCTGTCCAAGGTGTCCAAGAGGGAATTGATGTAATGCTGCAACCACACACAAGCCTTATCTCAAAAAGCAAGGCTACTGGAGAGCAGGTTCTGATCAGGTGATTTAGTTTAATCTTCCTTTTAAGCTTTCTAGTTGGGCAGCTAGTTATGTGCACAAGAAGCTTGCCTAAAATCACAGAAAAATGTCTATTCTTGACTTTTTAATTCCTGCAACAGTTTTATTGCCCAGCTCTTACCTCTAAGCAGTTGACAAAAAGCAAGTAGAGTTCTTTATCATTTTTCTCTAGGATCTCATGCTCTACCTGGGACAGGTAGTGTTGCACATCATTTTTCACTTCATTGAAGCTACAGGAGAGAGAAACACCCCCTTACCACAACTGCAATACCAACAGCTCCTACTAACAGTCTAAATCATGATCAAACTACTGGTTGTGTTCAGGTGACAGGGGGGGGTCAGTCTAGATCTGTCTGGAAGACAGAAAAGCAATTGTGCCATCTTTTCCCAGATACCATCTAGCTTCACACTCTGAGCTAGGCTTCCATCACCAACAATGCCAAATTAGCATTCCTAGGGCATAAGTCATCTGATGTATTTCAGACATCAGAGTTAGGAGCTGATGACACTTGAGAAACAGCTTTCTGTGCCCTGACTGCAGAGGGAGGCTGGAGGAGCTGGTGTGAATGGAGAGGTCTGTGTAGGCATACAAGAGATCCTTCTTGATTAAATGTCTGTGGATGAAGAGTATTAATGAAGAGTATTGCTTTGCTGATCTAGAGCTTATCAATTAGTCAGCTACCTTGAGGTTACCCAAGCCACCCACGTCCAGCACAGGTTTAGGTTAAGAACAGCTAGGTAAACCTTGGCACTGTCAGATCCTTCACACAAGCTACATGCAAGCCAGCCAAGCTGCATGACTAATACAAAGGCACGAGATGAATTTCACCCATAATGATCCAAATTCAATGAACAGCATGGAAGTGAGGAGAACCATCAGACTGGTTTGATGGGATCATGAAAACCAAAGCTGAACCACCCCTTAGTGCAGCATCCATCAGCTGTCTGTGCTCACCTGTACTTCAGGAGGAGCTTCAGCAGTACCGAGCGGATAACGGGAGTCTTGTCCACCTCATCATTAAATGGGGACAGGAACTTTGTGTAGATAGCAGGGTGATCTTGGGAGATAAGAAAAGACAAGTTCAGCAGGTGAGAGAAAGTGGCGAGAGAATCAGCTCCATGAGGCTGAGCACCAGGAAGAAGGGAGCTCACCTGAACCTTTCAGGACACTTTGGTGAACAAACAGCAGATTAAGAAGATCTTGGATCACCTCTGCCTCAGGGGGTTCATTGTCCTTGAAGCACATGGTAGTGACCATATCTATGAAGAAGTTATTGCACCTCCGCCGGAACAGGGCATTTCTCGCTATGGCATCTCTAGGGGAAGGGTAAAAAGCATCAGGACAGTGCTCAAATACAGAACCACTTCAATCATGGAAGAAGCAAAGTAGACACAGGCAAAAGTCCCCAAGCTGAGACTTTTCCAGCTTTCCAAAGGGCTGTTGGTGCAACACTTCAGTAGCATTGGCTGCAAAGGCTGCATCACGCTGACAACTAAGGTCACAAACAGCAATATGAGGTCAGATACTACTGAGAGTCTTGTGCTAAACTACCCCAAAGCAGCCCCAGGTGCCAGGCAGTTCCCTTGATTCAGCCACTGGCAGTGCTTGAGCTTTCCAGGGTTTTGCAACTACAGTGTTCTTACTGGGCCAAGGCAGCTTCCTCCCTTTTTTTCCAACAATGAAGAGAACTGACAGGACCTGTTCTGGTCCTAGAAAGAGCAGAGCAGAGCTCCCTCCCTCCCTCCCTTCCTCCACCCATTCTGCTCCTGTTGACAGCTTCAGAGCTGCAAATTAGAATCTCCTCACACAGCCAGCCCCACTGCAACGCTCCTACCCTGGGCAGGGTGGAGTACCTGAGCTCCACAGAGACATCCAAATCAACATCCTCCATGGCAACTCTGCAGTAGGGACAATGCATCTGGGATGGCACCAGCCACGTGCTGATGCACTTCTGACAGAACACGTGGTAGCAAGGCAGGCAGACGGGATCCTTCGGCTCTCCCAGGCAGATGGGACATGACCTCAGACCGTATCTGTAATGCAGAAACAGCAATGAAGACAATTGCTTCAATGTTGTCTTAACCAAAAGCCTTTAATAAGATGTTCATCTGCAACTAGGCCAAGAGGAGATAACATAGGACCCGTTGGCTAATTGCTTAGCTTCAGGATACAGAATAAAATCAAAGCTCCTGCTCCTCATCTGTTTTTCATTAGGTTGTATGCAGCACTGCCTGACACCCAAAAATATGCTGGCAACACAGGCAACATTCCCACTAGACCCTGGGACATGTCTCAGTGTCACTACCTGTAGAGCCTGTTGCTGACTTCATCCTTGCATTGGCACAGTATTTTCATCACTGCAACAAAAGTTGGATGAGTCTTCATGTCTGAACCGTGCTGAAAACACTGCAGAGGAGAAGGACAAAGCTAAATGACTCAGCTCTAACACCCGAGACAAATCCACGTGATCAGCAGAACCAACAGGGAAGAAATAGGTGAAATCGCATCTTTGCTCACCTTGGCCAGGAGCAGGGTATATTTTTTCACTAAATCCTCAAATTCTGGCATCACAGTGTTGATGCCAAGCACCACGTGTTCTACAAACAGGGACATGGAGAACACCCGGCTCCAGCAGACCCTGTGGGAAGGAAAGGGGGATCTCAGAAAGTACAATGGTGAGCTGGGAGCACGAATGGAAGCGCAGGATCAGGTCAGGCTGATGCTCTGGCTGCTTTTCATGCTCAGCACTACAGCACTTGTGCACTTCTCATGCAGCTTCTCACCTTGCCCTCTGGTTATCAGCCCTGTTATTTTGTCAAGGACAAAACCCATAACAGCACTTAACACCATGAGCTCACGGCACAGGAGCCTGGCCTGCAGACAGCTCTGCAGCAGAATTAAGACCACTGCAAAGACCCTCTCACACCTCTAACTTCTATATAAAGGAAGTAATTTTTTAGAAATAGTCACAATTAACTACTTTCTTCACAACTAGGTCTGTGAGACACTGGGATAGCTCTCTGGGCTTGCCTTCCAACAGACAAGACTCCATCTCAGACGCAGTGAAGTTCCCCCTCTCTGTCTTTATGCACATGGGGTGAAGTGGGGAGACACTGCTGGTTCACAGGAACCTAATGACAGTTTGAAATAACCCCTAGAGACAGCTGCACCACACTGGATGATACTGCCAGATTTAGAGGGAGAATCTACATGAGATGAGGCAGGAAAAACATAATCTGGCTCTTGATGCTTGGTGTAAACTCGAGCCTAGTAGGAACCTGGGAAGGTTTGCAAAGTCTTTGGGAAAAGCAGAACCAGAGCAGCTTTCAGCCTCTACAAATATTCTTATCAACAGGAAGGCAAAAGATCAAGACTGGGAGCAGAGCTGCAGTACATACTCGAGTTCTTTTAGCAGCTGATGGCACCAGCTGCCACTCCTCTGTAAATCCTTTTCTTTACAAAGAAATTCAATGGGCATACGAAGATTCTTCACTTTCTGCAGCCAGGTCTCTGGACGGGCTGTCTGCACCTGATGTTCCAGCTCTTCAGCACACACCATGGCAGCTAACACATCTAAAACCTAGATACACACACAGGGTGCAAGCATTACACAACAGCTGCATTTCAGAATTATTTGTGACCCTTGGGCTCTCAATTTGGTTTGCTATAGCACATGTTCCACTGAACAGATTATCTTCAGCTCTGGAGTCCTCATGTTCATGGCTCGGATCATTAGCACATTAGTCCCATTAACTGATGCAAAAGCAGGGCAAACTATTCTAAATCCTGCTGGTAACAATAACACAGCAGATTATTCCCAATACTGAGGATCCTGATCAAGCTTGTGCTTCCCACGTTACTGTTGCTGAAATCAAAAGGAGACTGAACACTAACTCAGCGAAGACAAAGCTCTCTGCTAGGGCTGAGGGCCACAAAATGCCTGGCAGTGACTCTACCATCTCTGTATGTGGTCTTCCACGTCCTTCCTGGTCAATGAGGTGGTCAACCACACGGGGGTGTACAGCCAGGATCCTGGAGAAGTTCTGCAGGCGGCTCTTGAACCGATTGTATCCCAGGTGGACCCAAGGCAGGGATGGCACCGTCTCCTCTCTTCTGGGAGAGGCTGCCTTCCATTCCTCTATGCAGGACACAAATGCAATTCGAAGACACTGAAAGTTTAGAAAAAAGTCAAAAATCAGAATTTGAAAAGAGCATTAATTCTGTCCTGGAAATCTGGCAAAATTCTCTGAAAGAAGAGAACCAGGATGTTACAGCGACAGCCTGAGGTGATGTGGGGATTTCTGTGGGTGCTCCTGTGGAAGTGCTTTTCTGAGTAAGGTCTCAGCAATTCCAGCAGCCACTCAGCAAACACAACTGCCTTGTGGCTACCTCGCTGTCAGCCTGTCTCAGAGGGGCATTTGTCTGAGAAGGCAAGATTGCTCCAGAAGGGCACATTCATCATGCTCTTCTCTCCATCCAAAGGGTTTCCAGCTCTTGTTCCAGACACTGACCTGCAGCTCCTCTGGGGAGGACACACCAATGGTCAGGACAATGAAGTCTGTGATATAGCACTGGAAGAGCATCTGCCTTTCTTCCTCAGTCAGAGCAGAGATAAATTTTCCCAGTGCAGTTTTCTGGAAGATATCCACAAACTTCTCAGCTTGATCTGGAAAATCAGAACGCAGAGAAAAGCTGAATATTAGGAGGAGGCTGGGTTTGACACAGCTTCTGTCCTAAAGAGACTGACACCTAATTAATCACTGATGCATGCAGCACTCCCCTCATGCAGAGCACTGACAAGGGATCTGAGGCCAGGCACTCTCAGCCCAGCCCAGGGTCATATTTATGGAATCTCATTTTGTCATTAACTTCTGGCATTTCCACAGCATTTTGAATACAAGGGCACAGAGTGTGTGAGAAAGATGAAGCACAAGGAAAAGCTAGTCACACAAAACTCTGCTGGCTCACAGGAGCGCAGAGAGACTGAAGGTGACTCCAGGATCACAGAAAGGTGGGGGCATGGTAGGGACAAGGCAGGGTTTATAGCACAGGGAGATTGAGATGCTCTGTGTCACGAGCTCAAGCCAGGCTCTCACCTTCAGTGTTTTGGATGAATTGAGCTTCCAACCACATCTCATCCAAGTACTCCTTTATCCTCCAGCTGAAGGGCATCTCATTCCCAGCATCAGCAGACACCATCATGTTGTTGTGCACCAGAATGATCTCTGGCTGAGAGCTACGAGATTAAAAGGTCATTAATGCAGTGGGCTTTTGCCTGGGAAACACGTTCAGACAAGAGACAAGAAGCTGCAGAAAGCAAGAAATTAGCCCTAGAAGGGGATGAGGGACAGGGAAGGAACTCATTAATACAGCTGATCTGCCAACCATGTAGCACTAGACTCACTCAGTAAGCATTCCCTGGAAAAAGGATTGCAATGGCAGGACATGTGGGCTTCCAGGGCTGGGTAAGAAGTGTGAGCAGGCCAAGAGCTAGAGAGCAGAGCCCAACAGTACTGGAGATAAAGCAGAAAGAACAGAGCTCTGAAGCCACCGACAACTGCCCTGCTGCTGCCTTAGGACAGCACAGGGAGCGACCAGCGCTGATCTTCCACACGGATCTAAAGCCAGTGCTGGGCTGTCCCAGTGCTGCCAGCCAAGCCCTCCTGCTGCTCCCTCCAGGGGCTCACCTGTTCTTACCCACGCTGTAAGGGACAGGCAGAAGCTTTGTATCACTGAAGATGAACATCCAGAGGTTTGTCACCCACTCGTGTGCCGGCCTGGCCAACAGCTCCAGATTGCCATTTCTGTCTATGACAGCAACCAGGAGAGCCAGGAACGGGGTGATCACGTTCTGGACTCGCTTCCACAGGGTGTGCCTTTGGGGGCAGAAAGAGACCAAGAAACCCAGAGGGAAGGTGAGCAACGGTATCAGCAAATCAGGAGGTGGCTGTCCTGAAAAACTGCTGACATTTGCACGTGAGAAAGTCCTAATCCTGCCTTTAAGTGGAAAAAGTATCAACAACAAAAAACCCCACGCTTCTCCCACTCGTGGCTTGCCTGTAATCCCACTGTTCCACCCAAAGCACTTGTGCAGTCCTGTCCCAGTACAGCCCATTCAGCTCTAAGTCACCCCCACTCAGGAGCCAGGAGAGGACAAAACTGGCTTCAGGGAGTTTCCAGCACAGACTGACACTGCAGATATTCACATTACACAAAACTGCTGTTCCTGCTGCACAGTTGCCATTTGCAGACTCTTCTTGGAAGGCTGCAGGTTATGAGATACCACTGCTGTCCTCACCTGAAGGTGCCTGCCTCCTGGAGGGCACTGAGGTTGGATGCCTCTCGAAGCACCCAGTTTTTTGGGTGAAAGGAATTTTCTTCTTGCTTCTTCAGAAGGTGGGAAAGACGAGCCTTGGTTATCTTCAGGAAAGAGGCTGGAACACAGAGAACTTGCATTGTCTCTTCTCCTGGCATTGGGTCCAAACCCAAATATCAAGCCAAGCACAGCATTTTACAGTTGTTTCAATAATTGGCCAAGGCAGGAAAAAGCAGCCACCAGAGCTAGCACAGCCAGAGAAAAAACCACGAGCTGAACTCCAGGAACAGCCCTACAGCTGTCACAGGAGCCACAGAAGGGAGCAGACACACGCTCTTGGGATATTATCTACCTTGTCTACAATACAGCAAGGACCACTGACCTTTGGGTCCCCAGTGAATTAACTTACATGTTTTGATGGTCCCCTAGATGCTCAGGGACCCCACCTGCTGCAGCCAGGGAACACATACCTTTCAAGTCATCCTCTTTGGACAGAAGGCCAAGGAGAATCTTAATTCGCCTTCTGCTTCGGCTAAGATCTTCGTTCTGGTCCTGCAGCATCCCCACAGCGCTCTGTACACAGGTCCTCAGGAGCACAGTGGTGTCCAGGATTTCACCCTTCCAAGGAACAGCATGAAAACAAGTTCACTACTCTCCAGTTTTACACTCTTGCCCCCAACCCATCCCTCTTAAAACTGTTATAGTGCTTTCTAGAAAGGGCCCATCCCCCTGGCACCCCATCTCCCAGCTTTCATCTCATCTCAGGCTGCAAATCTCAGTTCTTCTGCTACCAAGTACATGATGCAGCTTCTGTGGCCCTTCCAAACTGGCACGCAACACAGCACTTGTATTAAGATAAGACTCCCACAGAGGGAAAATTCCACAGCTCAGGGGGAAAAAGTGGAAGCTATAAATGTGACCAGGGAAAATGTGTCTTCCCTGGGAGATGCTTAGGCACTAGAGGGACAAAAGCCACATGTAGCCAGCCTCATACTGGGCATCCCCCAGCTGATGCTGTGAGGGGAACATGACCCAGTCTTAACACAGCTGCAGCACAGCAAAGTCCACAGCCAACTCCAGCACACTGATTTTGACTGGGCAGAGGGAGGAATTTGTGCCTGAATATTAAAATCCATGATGAAAATATTCCTGATGGATTTCAGGTGAATGGGGATGCAAAAGGTGTGCTGCACCTATGGATGATGAAGAGCAGAAAGCCATATTGACAGCTGAGAAGCAAACAAATGTATTCTGAACTGACCTCATAGTGCTCTGCTTCTGGCACTGGTGCTTCCACCTCCACCTCATTTTCCCCCTGTTCTCCATTCACAGGCAGAGCTGCAACTAAGATGCAGGATTTTTATTAGAAAGAAGCAGTACACTTCTGCATCAGTCAGGTAAGAGTTGATTTAGCAACTGCATCCCAGAGCAGAACATCTGTCAGAAATCCATTATCACCTGCAGGAGTAGCTGAGAGCCACCTCTCCAAACACAGCTACAGCTGCCAGGGCTGCCCAGCTCCCTGCAGCACAGACTGGCACAAATACAACACCCAGAGCTAATGCACTCAGCCCTACCACAGTCCTGCAAGGCAGCGTGGTGAAAGGCAAAAGAAAGAAAACTGAGGGGAATGAAAAAGTCTTTTCTAACCTTCTTACAGGTTTAGGTGAACAGATCTATATCCAAACAAGTGAGATTCTCTGGAGTGACTTTGGTCAGTGGTCTCTGCCATCCAGCATCTGCTGCCTTCTAAGCAGAGACAGAGCACTCAAGGTGCTGAGCAGTGCAAATAGCACATTTTTGTCAAAAGAAAAAAGGGAAAACTACCAAGTTAACTTACCCAATGACCCAAAGTTCCAGTAACGAACTAAAACCAAATACAAGTTGGTAGCCATGTGGTAACCCCCACAAAAACCACATGTTGAGCAGGGAAAATCATCAAATATGTTGTACCAGGCTTCAGTTCCACCAGCAGCAAGGCTGAGAGCACATCTCCCCTTCCTCCCACTGGCTGGCACAGCCAGCATGCAGCTCACCTTTGGTTTTACCTGAATCCTCACAGAACATCTGGCTGATGGTGAGGTTCTGCAGGGCAGTCATGTCAGAGACCATGTCTTTGGATCTGCGGAGATCATCTATATGCACTGACTGCCACAGTCCTACAGGCAGAGAACCAAAAGAAACCCAATCATTTTGTGCCTGCAGCATGAATTATTTCCCAGAATTATTTCCCAGTACCTATGTGCTAGCAATTCACAGTCAGAGTTTATTTACTCTCACTTCTTGATGTAGAAAGAGAAAGCAGCAATTCACTTTGAACATGCAAACATACACAACCCTGACTGCTGGGGCATGCACACCACCAGGGCTTTGAGGCTCCTGGAACCCACCACACACAGCAGAAAGCTTGCTGCTTAAAGCAGGACACAACAGCATGGACTCAGAAGCCTCCTGGAGGACAACAGGATCGTGTGTGTTTGCTGCTCTCCACCTGACTAGAAAGAGGACTCAGCTGCCAGTGGGCAAGACAAGGTGCTCTTGTAGAGGAAACTGGGACTCCAAGGAACTGACCCCTGTGAGCCAGGGAAGCAGCTCTGACAACCCACAGGACACACCAATTCCAGATTGTAAGCATTCAGAAGGAAGGTGAACAAGAGAAATGTTGCTCTGTCACATCTGCCTGAAGCCAGCTGCAAATCAAGGAGCCACAGGCAGCCAGACCCACCTCCGTGGAACCCCACATAGGATGTTCCTCCTTCCCCCCGGGAAAGCTTCATAATGAAGTAAACAAAGACAGAGGCTTCGCCCAGGTCCACTTTGTTGATTTCATTAACAACAGTGTATCTACAACAAAGAGGAAATGCTGTTGACAGATCAGTCAAACAAGAGTTCATGGCCACAAGTCCTTCCTCCAGAAGAGAGGGCACGTTTCTTCCCCAGTACAGACAGAGAGGACTCACCCCTCCCTCCCCCCTGGGCTGTGGGGAGTCCCCACCTCTAGCTGTGCCCCAAACGACAGCCCTGACCCTCAGGACCTCTGCAGCCAACGGCAAGAACTCACACTTCAAAAGGGATTTATCTGGTAATTTGACTCAGCTTAATTTATTTTGACTTGAGTTATGAATTATTATTTGAAATACAATTAGTGCTCCTAGCTTCATTCCACTACAGAATAAACAAGGGATTACACACTCCTGGTTCTGAAATCCCCAAACCAGCACTAACAATCAAATGGGGCTGAGGAGTCACCAAGCAGAACAGGCTGGGAACCACTTCACACTTGACTTACTTGGCTGAGGCAATGAGCTGGGCACTTTGAGAGCCATCTTCAAAGTCTGTCTGAATAATAAGGACTTTATTTCCTGATGTGCCATCAAGGAAATCTCTGAAGAGCAAAAGGGGATTTAAAAGAAGTCACTAAGTGTAAAACCAGCACATTAGAGACTGCAGAAGTAGTCACTCCACATTAGCTTTGGCTGCTGCAGGCAGAAGGAGAGATTAAAACACCCATCCTACAGGGACAGTTACAGCTGCAAAAAACCAGCCTCAGCGTGGTGGGGCCAAGACAGCCTGCACCGAGCCAGCCCACTGCTCAGCACAACACGGCCTCGAGCCTCCCTCTTCCACATGGGAGACTCCAAATGTTCTGCCCACGCACCTCCCACCCAGACAACCTACTCAGAGCGGGATAATGCAGAGCCAGGCTCACCTGATGTCCCTCAGGAACGAGTACTCTGTGTCAAACTGCTGCAGGAACAGCAGCTGAGGCCTTTGGGCTCTCCCCTGCACTTCTCTCTCCAGGCAAGCAGCATCAGCACTGGTGAGAAGCCTGGAGAAGGTGGTGACCTGGGAATGCAAGATGTAGGTTTGTTCTTTGCTCAGGAACACAGCAGAGATTTATTTAGCTCTACACAGCCGGACTGCACCCCAAAAAACATTCATTTGGCCTGCCAGTAGGCAAAGGGTCAACATGGGCTGTTACACCAGCCCAGGGTGTGCTGGGCTACCAGGAGAAAGCACATTGTCTCCATGTGAAGCAAGAGAAGGAGAAATTCTCCAGCCAACCTCAGCTGAAGTTCTTGAGTTTCAGTACTAAGCAAAAGTAAGCCAGAGCTATTCCACAAAAGGCCCACGAGATCTCTGGCTGGCTGTGGCTTAGCTGGGTTCAAATCTGTTGTATCTTCAAGACCAGAGGCAGACACAAAGAAATGAAGGTTCAAAGGCTCCTAACAAGTTTTTCTGCAGTCAGTAGCCTGGTTTTGCTGGCTGTGGTCATGGAGACAGAACTCCTTTCGAAGTAGAGATGCATCAGCTGCCCAAATTCACTTAAAACCCCAGCTTACCGGGGAGCATCCAGTACTACTTCACCCATGGCAGAGGTATGAGATCCTTCAGGATGCAACAGCACACCTGCTGAAAAACCCACCTGGGCACTAAGCAGCAAAGCTGTTATCGAGGTCACTCAGGTGCAGCCACACCGCAGCCCTAGCAGCACACACCAAACACCTCAGTGAGGGCTGGGAGGGCTTTGAGAGGATGCTGCGAGGTACTCACCTCTGTAAAGACCGTCTGGCTCCCAGAGCCAGCGTGGACATGAGCTCGGAGGAAGTCTGCAAAGGACGTGTGCTGCTGCAGCCTGAAGTACGTGTTGGCCAGAGAACCTGCCATGAACAGACACCCCGAGTGGCAGAGGCGGATCACAGAGTCCGGCGTCGCGCAGTTCAGCAGCGCCAGCTGGGCTTCCCTCTTCACACAGGCCATGAGCTCCCCAGGAGGACACACTGGTTTCAGCCTTTCTGTTGTCTGCAGCACCACTGAGGCACAGGTGTTGGAGTGGTAGCCCACAAACACGTCAGAGGGGCTGTATTTCTGCTGGCTTATGAAGTGCTCCTCTACATTGGCCGCAGTGAAGTCCTGCACCCACTTCTTCAGCTCTTTCACGGTTTCTCTTTGCTGCTTGTCCAGGACAGTGCTGATATCCAGGTAGTGCTTTTCCAGCCTGTTGATCAGTGGGATGGGGAAGTGCTTGTACACCACATCCTTCTCCTCGATGACGATCAAGCGGAACCTGGGGTGCACTCGGCACTTCACCCGGTGGGTGCCCAGCCCCAAATCCACGTACTTCTGCCCAGCGAGGTACACGTAGTACTGATTGAGGGCATCGTAGAGGCTTTCATAGAGGTTCTGCAAGTTGAGCAGCACAACCATCTGGCCAGTTTCCATGCAGACCTTCACACGGTTGATGTTCCTGCAGATCTGGGTGTACTCCTGGTCCTTGGGGAAGCTGGAGCCAAAGATAATCTCTGGCTGCTGCCGGGCGGTGAAGAAGGCTTGCTGGAGGATCTGCAGTGCTGCATAGTTCTCAGTCAACACCAGCAGGTACCTGCAGTCACCATCCTCACCACTGCTGTAGATGTTTTGTCGTATCAGCTCAATTCTACTGATATCATGAGCATGTATTTCTCCTTTCTCTGGTAACCGTGAGGTAAATATCTCCAGGGCATTGACATCATCCTTGCCACCAAAGTTACGAAGAACAATTTCAGCTATGTCTTGAGGTGTTGGCTCACTTTTGGAGCTCTTGGCTAAGGCAAAAAACATCTTTATGAGGCTGTAGTAGTCACGCAGACCAAAGAACTCCCTGTCTTGGGCCCTGCAAATATTCTCATATGCATCTGCAAAGTGACAAAAATACTGTTCGACCTTCTGCAGAGCCCCTCGTGCTGAGCAGCAGATCCCCCTCGCACTTTCTATGAGCTCTTCCCTGCTGGGGTCACCACGCGAGACAAAGATGCCTCGATTCATTTTAGCAGGGTCCAAAGCCCAGTTGGAAATCCCAATGAAGCCAACTTTTTTGTGAGGAAGAGGGACATCATCTATGCAGCCATCTTCTAAAAGTGGATGCAAAGTCTTCAAGGGCATTTTGGGAGAGTCTTCTGCCAGCCCAATCTCATCCAAAACCACCACTGAGACATATTCCTCTAAGTCCTTCCCTTCCTGGAATCGAGCACAGTGCCTGAAAGTGCTTATGATTCCCTCTGGAGTGGAGAGAGGGCTGCACTGGAAAGACACCAGATGGATCTGCTTCAGCTCCTTGAACAAATCTGAGTGAGCTGCTTGGCCCTGCATAGCATCGGCCACAATGGTTTTTGCAAGGGATTTGGAGCTCCCAGGCTTCCCAACGAGGAAAAGAGGGATTTTCAACTCAATGCAGATGACCATCATGAAGACATTTTCCTTCAAGGCCAAGTTTCTCGCTATGGTATCTCGGAGGTGCACACCACTCAGGAATACATCCTGCATCAGGGAGATTTCCTCCAAAATCTTTTTCTGGGTGTTGTAAGGCTTGGGAAGGACCTGGCTGATAGCATTCCTGTATGCCTCCTTCTTTTCCAAGGACGCATGATAGCAGACCCCAACCGCCAGCACCAAGGACCAGATAACGCTGTTTCTCTCAACGGTGCTCTTTGGAGCTCTCTTCTCAGCCAGGTGCTTCTCCAGTTCCCTCAGCAGCAGTTGACTGCGCCTGTGAAACCACTTGAAGACTTCCATGCAGTGCTCCACATCCCGCAGGCTGACGAAGCTGCACTCATCATCCCTCTGCCTCATGTACTGCTGGGAAGCAAAAAGCACCTCTGTAATCACCTCTGCCTCCAGCTGCCCCATGGGGACGTGCTCGGTGACCCTCTGCACGATCTGCTGGATGTACATTTTCTCAGTGAAGTTGTTCAGCTGCCCAAAGTCCCACACTAGTGGGATCATGCTGGGTGGGAGTGCATGGACCCGGTACACAAGCTGTCTCAGTGGGATGGACCCAAGCTTGTCCTTTGTCTCGTCTGCTTTGACGCGGTAGCCCAAGCCAGCCAGCTCCAGGCGCTGAATCATCTTTGGCGAGTGCTTACGATAGGGGTTGCAGGCTGCTATGATCTGTAAGCCAGAGCCAGAGACCAAAGGCTTCCCCTGCACTGTGTGGTCACACAGAACTTCCTTGATGCTGCTCACAGCCTCGGTTGTGTTGGCTTCATCGAAAAACAGGACAGTGTCCAACCCGTGCTGCTCCTTATTGGTCTTAGCCAGGGCTTCTGCTTCTTTGATCCTGGCATAAATCATCTCTGCAGTGGTGCCACCGTGAACTTTCACGAGCTTCATGTTCTCTGCCTCCACACAGCTCCTGCGCAGCTGGCACAGAAACTTTATCAGTCTGGTTTTCCCACAGCCCGTTTCTCCCATGATGACCACGGGGATGTTGCACCGGAATCGCATCTCAATCGCCAGCATCTTCAGCACGTTGTCTGTCGTCAGCTCGTACGTCTCGTCGGGGTCTGTCACCCAGGGAATTCCCAAAACCATGCAGAGCTTCTCCAGCTTCTCATGACGAGGCAACTGATCAAATGGGACGTTGAAGGGAACCCTCTGGAGTAACAGGCCTTGGTACAAGTGGGAAGTCATGACACTTCTCTTGATGACGCTGCCGTTCAAAGGGTTAACGGCATCAACACCGCCACTGCGGTTGGGCTGGAAGTGGAAACCCAGGAAGGTCATGGACACGCGATCCTCGTTGAAGAACAGGTACGGATGCGGCTCGGACTCCCACTTCTTCCGAATGCGGAAAGGAAGAAGATCTTCCTCGGCAAGGTTCTCCAGGCTGGAAGATTGCCTCCCTGAGCTCTGATCCGAAATGTTCAGGGAGGGCGTGGCAAAATCCCTTGCCATTAAAATCATGAAGGTAACGACAAAGTTCTTGAAACCTTGCAAAGTGTCCTGGACAAAAGCAGGGTTGCAGAAGACAGAAGCTTCACAGTCCCTCAGCTGAACATTGAGAAACCACGTGAAGTTGCGGAGCTCTGCCCAGGAGGGGTCTGTGATCCCGCAGTGCAGGAGGAACTGCTGCAGGCATTCTGCCGGGCTCCCTTCCACAGACTGCGCTTCGTAACAGAACGTGTCCAGATTACACCCCTGATCAAATCTCTTCAGATACTGGAAAGGTCTCTGGAAAGCCTCACTGCAGAACTCCTCCTCGTCCATTCCTGGATCTGAAACATCCCCAGACTGGTTCCCAAGTGTCTCCATTTCCAGTACTTCCTTGGGAGACTTGCATGTTACTTTAGGGAACACATCAGAGAAATTATACTTCTGGGTCAGTGACATCTAGGGTAGAGGAAAAGAAAATGTCATCACAAAGCTGTAGCCCTCATCTTCTTCAGTTTGTTTAATCTGTTCTCAACACTATTCTTGCTTAAAATCAGACCTGACTAACAGCAGCTCACCTATGCAACCCTGATGCTTTTCCCACTGTGCATCACTTCTGCCACTTAAAAGCATCACAATTAATTCTATTTCCCCCTACAGTCTCCTTCCTGTAACATCAGTCCTTCGTTACCTCCAGCCCCTTCTCAATGTTACCTCAAAGAGAAAGAAAACTAAATCCAAGACACTGTTGTTGTTTATCCCTGTCACTCCTACACTCTGTTCTTATAGCTGCATATAGATATTCTAGTGCTTTCAACCATGCAAAGTAACATGTGGAATATTAGATTTTGCATTTTTATGTTTCCTATAAGTGTTACAGTGATGCCAGTGAGGCTTGGACGAACAGGCCTTCAGAAATTATCTGAAATAATCAGTCCAAGAAAACCCCACAGGTACAGTTCACTGTTTGGTTTCACTATCACTTTGTAGAACAGCAGGGACATCACTGTGCAATGCAGATGGACTGTACACCCTGACACAAACGGGGAACCCCTATGCTATGGGTACAGCTATAGCCTCTGCAGCTCCTGTGCACAAACACACACACAAAATGCCTGAGCAACCCAAGGAAATCAGGTACTGCCAGGTCCATACGTGTCTGGCTGCTTTCCTTGGCGCTGGTGGTGCCTCGAGGATTTCAATGATGTAGAGATGGCACTTCTGCCGGAGCCACATATTGCCACTGTCATCTGTCAGGCACTGCAGCACCAACAGCTTGAACAGGAACTCTGCAATTCCGCTGTGTACCTGTGGCAAGAAAGGACAAAGGCATTTCCTCTTCATTTAACCATCATAACCTGACAGAATTATAACAGTCGAGGGTGGAAAGGATCTCTGGAGATCAATTCATCCAACCCCCTCTGCTCAAAGCAGACTCAGCTACAGCAGGTTGCCCAAGACCATACACAGTCAGGTTTTTAGTATCTCTAAGGCTCTACAGCTTCTCTGGGCAACCTGTTCCAGAGTTCAACCACCTCGATGGTAAAGGGTTGGTTATGTTACTTACACAACAATTAGAAAACATATCCTAGTGAAATGGCTTAGTAAGAAACAAAAGCTTTAAAGAAAGCTTTTGCCAGGACCCACACAGAACTTGATGACAAGGCAGCTGTACGAGGGATGTACTTACTGAGGAGGTGATATCAAAATGGAATATCATGGGCTTGGTCTGGTGTTTTCTCTTCAGAAAAGGCAGAAGAGATTTTAGCACTTTATCTTCATCCACTTCTGGTTCAATCAGCCTGATGGTTTTCAGAAGCTTTGTACAGTCAGGATGCTCTTCTTGCAGTCTCTCATGTAGCCTCTTCACATACAGAGATTTCCCTGTTGTCATAAAAAACACCACAAGAATTAAAGCCATCAATATAAAATACAACTTACTACAGGTCATAATAGAGAAAAGGAAGCCAAATGCATAAGTACCCTATCCTCTGAAATCTCTGAACCCCCCTAAAAGGCATTCCAGCAGAAGAAAGGCTGAATCTGGTCAGAGCAGCTGCAGCCTGGAAACAAAGCCACTGTTGGCTACTGAGAGCTGTCATCTACACGGCTTGGTTTGTAGACTACCTGAGAAAGAATTCACTTTCTATTAGGACTTCAGCCTATCCTATTACGTGGTTGTTTCTAAAGTCAAAGCAGAGGAGGAGGGGAAGGTTGTCAAGAGACAAAAGCACCCCCAAGTTTCCTATCTTATCCTGTAGAAACGAGTCTTGCCAGTGACTTGGGTGTGTTGTTTGCAGTTGGCCATAGTCTGCATCTACAGTCACCCAGATTAACACAGGGAACAGAAAGAGCTGTCTGGGGTGGGTTCATTCCATGAACACTTCCCAGTTTGGGTGTCTGGGTAAAGCTGCCTCTTCCAAACTTTTGGAAACTCCAAACTCCCTCTCAGCAAGGTTCCTAATGCCACAAAAAGGTGGGCTGCCATGGCTTTCCAGACTGCAGCTAAGGCAGCAGCCATTCACAGGTAACACACAGGAGCTGCCCTGGGTTTCTGAGGCTTGACAAAGGATGCCATTTGTTACCAAAACTTGGTTTGGATTTTCTCAATAATCCCTGAAAAATACCATAGCACACTTCCCCTTCAAGCCCAGCCTTTTTCACGGGGGTGGTACTCTACCAAAGCCCAAGAATGGCTGCTGTAAGGAAAAAGCAAGCTCTGATGCTGCTCTTGTATGGAGGCACTAGAAGTAGCTCAGTGCACCCTTACTGGATGCAGCTACTGGACCAGCAGTCTCTAACAGGGGACAAGAGCTAAGGAACTGGGTAAGAGCACAGCTGACACAGTGACTCCTTCTCAAGTATTTATTCCAGTGACTTGCAGCTCAGGAACTCCAATGTCAGAGAGAGCATCCTTGTGTTTAATAGCACTTGATGGATGTTTCTCTCATGGCTATATCTAATAACTTTCTAAGCCTGTGTAAACCTTTGGGTTCCACAGTTTAACTAAGCACTGTTTGAAGAACCACCTTCTGTTTGCTTTTCAGCCTGTCAAGTGGTTTTACTTAATGTCCTCCAGCACTTTGCACTGAGACAGCCAACAATTGCTTCCTGTGCAAGGAAAACAGGCAGGCTTTACAAGCCTTGCCTCATCACACATACATTTTCCTGCAGGCATATTTTAACCTCAGAAGGTCAGATTCATCTTATCCAGCATCAGCTATCTAGTTTATGTTAATTATGTAAGTCAGTAGAAAGAGACAGGAGTCAGATTAGTAAAATGAACCATCTGAGAGATTCCTATCTCAGGACAAGATGAGCTGTCACCTCACTCCACTGACTATAGTCAGAATCATTCTCTTTGACCAAGATGCTTATCACTTGGGCAGAGAACCTTGCAAGGTGAACCCCACTCCAGTTTTTAACACTCAGCAGATCCCACTCTGCATGTGACACCTTACCCACACCAGCTCTTTTGGAGGACACAATCCCAACACACAAGTTGTCCTTGAACACAGAAGCAGCCGAGCTCGAAGGCTGAGGGACTCTGTAGTGGTGCTGAAGGTATCGCTGGATTTCAGCCAGAGGCCTCTGGGGTATCATGTGCACTTTGTACTGGCTGAAGGCAGAAGGGAGGTAGCTGTGCTCCCTCTCGCAGTTGCACAGAACGACGAGGCGATAGGTGCTGCTGTAGTGCTGCAGATGCTGGAACAGCTTTTCTGCTCTGCAGCTGACATCGTAACTCAGCTCATCTGCGTACAGCATGGTGTAAATTTTCTCTCCCCCGCTGCAGGGAATGAGGCATCTCCTGAGGAAGAGCCCCACTTGCTCATCAGTGGTCTGAGGAGTGCACAGGAGAACTTCATCAAAAGTGGGGAGGGGCTGGTTGGGGCTGTTCATGTAAATAGCCAGAGCAGCTGTGAGCACCTCAGAGCGAGGGCAGGTGATGAGGTTGGGCTGACCAACACACAGGAGGTCCCTGAGGAAGTCTCGTGTGATGTGCTCTCTCTCCCAGCTGGCCAGGTTCTTCAGCCACTCACCCAGGGTATCAATATCCAGGCAGCTCGGAAGGAAGGAGCCCATGTTGCTCATGTAGCACTCCCAGATGCACTTCAGCTGGGCAGTCAGGTCCTTCTCCCCATCCAGCATCCCTTGGAAGTCAGAGATAGGTCTTCTTGAGCTGGGAGGCACCTCACTCCTGGAGGCTCTAAGGACATCCTGCTGGGTGCAGTTGTGTTTCAGGAATGAAAGCATCATCAGGGCACGCTGGCTGGGCACCCTCTGGCCCAGCTCTGTGCACAGATAGACCAGCTGCTCAGCGGTGTAGTAGTTCAAGTAGAAATGCTGTAATCTTTTTTCATACATGAAGCTTTTCCAGCTCTCCAGGAAACTCTCCATTGTCTTGCAGAGCCCTGGGAGCACAGCCACATCTCCTTGTCCTTCTAGCACTGGGATCAGTCCCAAGGAGAAGTCGATAAGAACACACGATTCTCGTTTGGGTGAGCAATACACGTGAGCAAGCCAGGAGCGGAACAGCATGTTGCCAGCCAAATACAGGTCTATAAAGGCCTGTGCAAGCCTTTGGACGTTGGAAAAGATCTGTGTGAGGAATAGAGGAGAGACAAAAAAACCTAAGCTGATTTACCAAGACAAGTTCCAGTCACAGAAGCACAGGAAAGATGTGAACTCAAAACGAAGGCACCGGTCCCACGCCAGGTGGGTCAGGCCTGGGACAGTAACAAAGGACACTCTGTGGCTTTTTGACAGCTCTGTCCCCAGGAAGCCAGTAAGGAACCCCCAAGCTTGCTACAAAACCACAGTGATGTTCCTGGCCAGGAGCACCCCCAGTGGAGCCAGAGGATGAGGGTACCAGTCCACTGTCCAGTCTCTAGTTTAGTTCCACCTTCACAGGGAACCAGAGAGGCAGGAACATCCATCTGCCTGCGAGTACTGATCCCCAGCAACTCAGCTGCAAACTGCAGTCTTGAATGCTGATATTCAAGGCAAAATCCAACCCCAGCCTCAATATCCATAACCCACTGGGTTTGAAATCTGACCTCAGAGAACTTCTCCACCTCCAAGCCTTGCTCCCCCTTTGCTGACATGAGCATCAGTTTGTTCTGCAGTTCACAGAGCTCTGACAGGGAGTATTTCCACGACGCCTCAGTATCCCCAGAGCTCCCTGGGAGGGTGAGGCGCAGGACGCTGTCCAAAGAAACCTGCCAGAGAACGAGTCATCAGTGCTGATGTGCCCTGAGGTTCCACTGCTCAGGCAGTGCCACACCCAGCAAGGGGAGCACTCGGAAGGCAGCAGCCCCCAAACATGAGCTGTGCGAAGTGGGGGAAAAGCTACAGCATGCTTTGACAGTTACTGACACGACAGCAGTGTTACCTGCTAGAGGGGAGGGAAAGCCAAGCAGCCTCACCCTTTGGCCATCAGCTGGTGCTCTGAGAACATAGATTCCTCTGCTGTTGATGGCAGCTGCCAGCGACAGCGACGACAGCTCCACAGACCCGTGGCTCTCCTTCACCGTTTTCAGCCACTCCAAGTGTTCAGCTGAAGCACGCTGTGGGGAGAGAAGACACAGCACTGCCCTAACTGCCCTCACCTGGCACTCTATTCCAGGGTTACATGTGTGTCCAGGACTAACAGCTTGGGCTGGCATAAGAGTTGCATGATGGGGAAGGAAGAAAGGGATGACTGGGGGCCACAGCCTGATCTCTCTGCACAGCTGTTCTTTACCAACACCACAGGGGGCTGAACAAACAGAGCCCACAGTGCAACATGTCCTGCTGCAAAGAATAAGACAGAGCTCCCAGCCATCTGCCTTCCCTCTTCTGCATCATTACTCAAATTCTTGCAAGAGCAAAGCTACACCATGTCACACTGGAGAGCCTCAGCAGTGCGCTGGAGAAAGCCAGCTAGAGTTGCTGCAGTGAATTTTTGTGCCACAGAAACATAAAACATTACTCTTCCAACAACAAAAGCTCCTGTGATGTCCCCACACAAGTGCAATTTGCCCTGTGCAGTCAAACTTCCAGCCACTCCTGCAAAGAGAAGCACAAGAGGGTGCAGAGGGGACCTGCTCCAGCAGAACTCACCAGTTTCTTGGGAAGGTTCTCATCACTGCTCAGGGCTCGCCACAGCTTCTTCAAGCAGCGCATGAAGTCATCAAACCCTGAGTCTGGCTTAAGCTCGTAGAGCAGGGAAGAGTAGCCATGCACAGTGTCATGGAAACACGCCACACGGTCCACATCCATGTCATTCTCCCCAGCAGAGATGGAGGCCAAGTCTACAAATACCTTCAGCTCATTTATATCTTAAATGAGATAAACACATGAATGAACAACAAATGAGGCAGCTTTAATGCAATTCCACATTACCACCTTTCAAAGAAAATGCAGAAATAATGTGTTTGAACAGCACCTCAAGCACCACTCCCCTCCACCCATCCTGCCAGCAGCTCCACTCCTTGATTCAGCCACATTAACGACCTCCTTGGCCTCGGCTTTCAAACAGCAGATTCACAGCCAGGATGGAAGGAACACAAAGGGGGTGTGTGCCTCTGTGTAAGACAACCGAGCTGGCAGACACTCGAGGGTGGCCTCTGTCCCCTTAAATAACCAGTCTGAACTGAATGGTGGCAGCTATTCCAGCTCTTCAGCCTGAGCCCAGCTCCTGGGCAGGGCAGCCACTGTGGGATGCATGAGACTACTGCAGACTGGGCTGTTTAAAAGGACTACTGCATAGCATGGTCCACACCAGAATCCACAAGAGATGCTTGTAACTATCAATATGCAAAGGCATAAAGCAGACAGGTCAGGGACATGGCATTCCTTCTGTCCCCACACAAACCAGCACCTCTTCTAGTACTATCTGCCTCATTCCTGGGTGAGCAGCACACACCTTTCAGTGCTTCCCTGACCCAGCAGACAAACTCCTTCAGCTGGGCCAGCTCACTCAGACACCGACGGCGGTTCACGGTGATCCCCTGCAGCAGGGTCTTGGCATGCATAAGCTCAGGGCTGATGGAGTCCAGCTTTTGTGTCTTGTATGATTCAAGCTTTTCTGTCTACAAAGCAAGGAGTGCAGACAAACATTCAGTCTGGAAATGGGAAATCCAAGCTGTTCTCCAGCAGAGAAAGGAGAGCCCTCTGCAAAGCCACACCCCAAAAAAGGGAGTACCATCTTCTCTCTTTGAAGAAAGATCCCACAATAGCACTTTGTTTGGATACTTAATTTTTACCTCAAGTAAACATTTTGGGACAAGGAATGGCTCTTGACAGACTGGGATAGACTTGCAGGAAGGTTCAGATTTATCCAAGCTTTCTAGCCAACACCCTGACAGTACAGAGCTGAAGAAGTGGATACTTACTATGTCCAACAGGTTTTCCAGGACACTGAAATCCCCAGAGAGGTTTAAACTCTCTTTGACACTGGCAATGACCTTGGCAGCATCAAAGGCTAAATGCATTTCATGGTACTGCTGGATCTGCTGAAACCGCTGATCGACCCAGTTCCTGTCCTCTCCAGGCCGAAGCTCACACAGGGCGTTGAGCTCAGTTTTGATTTCTTCAGGGTGATTTGTGAACTCCTGAAAAATGGTATCAACTGCAGAAAGTGTGAGACTTCCAGACCTGAGATCATCATACAGCATCTCATAGCTCTCAAAACAAGGGGAGATTAGACTGTAGAAAACGTCATCAAGGTCCAGCACAGGTTCATCATCGTCCCCATCCTCCTCTTCCGAACTTTCGTACTCCTCCCCCGCCTTCTGCGCTGCTTCCTCCCAGAACTGCTGGAAGATCAGGCTGTCCTTACACGAGTGCATTTTCTGAGCCATTTCTTTCAGCTGTGGGCTCAAGCTGTAGTAGGTCTGTAGGGGTCTCCTTCCCACATTCACAACTGCATTTAGTCTTTTTGAGCTAAGATCTTCAGAGTATTGAAATTCCACTTCACCTACATCCACTTTAAGAGAGAGAGAGAGAGGTCAGAGATCAGATGTCTCTCCTGCATCCAGCTTATTCCATTTAGTCCACCAAGTTGCAAAATGCTATTTGGCATGTGGACCCCACAAACATCACTTGATGCATAAGCACTCATTTTATCCCCCAGGTGCTCTAGGTTTACCCCCCCCAACCCTCCTCATCCTTCCTGTGGTTTAGAGTAAGACCTGTTTACAAAGCCTAATCATTTTCCATAAAAACTATGTTTTCTGGAGTTGCCACTTCCAAACTGCTCCCCCAGAACACTACCTTTCACAGATGCCTTCACCTTCCTACACATGCTCAGGAAGGTTCCTATTGCTTTTTTCTCTGTTCTGAGAAGTGTTACTTCTTCTTGCCTCCTCTGCAGCAATTCTTTCAGCTCCCTCTGGAGTCGTTGTTTCTCCAAACAGGACAGCTGCTGGTGCTCTGAAAGAAAACTCAGCGATAGTCACAGGCAGGTACTTCCCACCCATAAGTCACTTTTGGATTTGCAGAGTCACAAACACCACAGTGAAATGCAGACAACACAAACTGGAGCTGCATACAAAGGACAAAGACAAGGGCAGCACTGCTAAGTGCTGAAGCACTTAATTAGCATTACTAATCACTGGAGCAGGTGAACAGAGTAGGCCACAGGCCACCAGGATGATGGCATAAGCCAGCAATGCCACCTTTGAACGGTGCTCTTACTTATCTCCCAGATAGAGGTGAACTGTTTCTCATGCTGGAAAACCTCCTCCAGATGTTTCACGTGGACACACCCTTTCTGGATGTCTTCGGAGACACTCATGAACACAGAGTCTGCCACAGCCATTATATTCTTTGCTTCATCTGTAAGTTTTTCTAGGAACTTTGAGTTTGTTCCTGTTCCAGAAACAAAGTGTGTAAACCCAGGATCAGTCCTGTGTCACAAAAACTGGGCAGAACGAATAACTATTGGTGTAATGGTACAGAGTCCTTCCATTCCCCATTTGAATCCCCACCCAAAAGCCTGTGAACTCACCACACCACCCTCCAACCCCTCGTGTTTTTCTGGACAGAAACAGCCAGGATCTCAGGAGAGCATTCAGAAACCTTCCCATGGAGCACCCATACCCAAAACCCGTGGGGGAAGCACAAGTCATTCTGATCCATTCACTTAAACGCTTTTGCATCTCTGTGTAGCAGGAACTGATTAGAACTTCTCAAAGTTATGCTCTACACATCCACCTGAGCTACAGGTTCAGCAGTCCAGTACAAACCCTGAAATGGCCACACTGGATTAGCACAAGAGCAATACCAGCTCCCACCCCTTGGCCTTTCCTCTCCAAAACCAGGCTGAAGACCTGGAGCTTTCAGATATGGCATGAAACAAGAGCAGGACCATTTTTATCTATTTGCTTGCTGCTGTGCAAAGTGGGAATGGCAAGTCAGAGAACAGCTTCTCAGACTCCTGTGTGTAACTAACAGACATACCATTAAAGCTGAAGATGTGTTTGATGTCAGGCCACGTAAGCACATGGTGCAAAATCTTATCAAAATCATCCTCAGACTGTTCACTCCTCATGGGCCATGACTTCACAATGATAGCTGAGACAAGCTGGCTGAAGCGGCCCATGTTGTAGGGAGAGATCTTCTCCAGGAGGTTGCTCTGCATCTGCACAAGGCACACAGGGCAGAGGGGAGGAGTTCAAACATCACTGGTCTGAACCACACTGCCTCTGCCTTTGCCTCAGGCTCAGGCACTGATGTCAAGAAGTCACACTCCAGTGCTGAGGCACACTCCAAAAAAGCCACATGCCATGACTGACACCAGGAGCCCGATGACAGAGGCATTACAGGTGTTCTCCATGGACCCTTTATAAGTGGATCCTCATTTCCCAATTTCTTGTCATGATTTTTTTGTTGTTGTTGATGTAACAAACTTACACAATCCCCAGCAACTCAAGCAATCAGAGACTGAATGGGCAACTCTCCTTCCACCACAATGCACACCCCTGTACAATGCAACAGGAAAATGGACCTTTCCTTTTCCTCCCTGGGGGGAAAACACAATACCTGGCACGCCGCAGCCACAGCCTCTGTGGCGCAGTTACGGAAGCACCAGTCCATGGACGGGTCAAGCTCTGCCAGCTTGTTGTGCTGACAGCAGTACACTAAGATTTGGTTAACTGGAGGCTCCTGTAGGACAAAAGGGAGATTTCTTATCAACTTAAAGTTACCAGAGTGTTTCTTCTGAAAGCATGGAGTGCTGCTATTAAAACAATAAAAGGAACTAAGTAAAAAAAATCAAGTTTCCTAGTGGAGCCAAACATCAGCCCATTGATCAGGGCCTGTAAGAGATGTGAAACACAAGGAAATGCTTGGAAAACCTTTTAGATTGCTTCCATCTGAAATGTGTGATTGCTTAATGTGCATCTCTCCAAGTCAAGTTCCCACCAGGAAATATTTGTTTCCTGATTATACCATGAAAATCAATGGCTTAAAGAAGTTTGGATGCAGAGAGGGGATGAGGAAATATCCAAGTTCAATTTAGAAGGGACCTACACTGTGTGTGCATTTGGGATCCTGGACCACACAATCTCTACACAATAAATGAAGAGAGACAAGCACCAACTTTGCCACTGTAAGTCCCTGGGGGGGGATTACACCCCCCTCATTCTTAAAACTGTAGGGGTGGTAATTGCTCAAAGTGTGCAATCCCCTTCAGAGCACCAGGATACCCCTCAGTGCTAGAGCAGAGCAGCCTGACTGGCAGGCTGCTGGAGTCTGACACCAAGAACACAGCACACCACAGTTTCATGCCTCATTTTTGAGCCTCCAGAACATGGTTTACATGAACAATGGCAATTTTTATGACCAAAGCCACAGTGTTTCCATGTGGCCACTGAAGCTCTAGAAGCTGTTCTCTAAGCACAGCAGAAGACTGTCTAGCCACTCTGAACATGGCCCACTGGCACCCAGTGGCTGCCTGTAGTCATCCTCACCTCCTGAATTCTTCTCTGTAGATCTGCAAATAAAATCTTCCTCCACTTCTCAGTGAAGTGCTCATCTGGAAAGCTGATCTTCACAAATTCATTCCAGGCCTGCAGGTGAGAAGCAAACAAACCCAAAACAGCAAGTGCTGAGATTTAACATTCAAGTAAGAAAACTGAAAGAGCTGGGCTGAGGAGAGGACTCACAGCCCTCAGATAATCTGCAGCCCTTCCAAATGTTTCCATCCAGAAGAAAAAGAGCACTCCCAGAGCTGCAAAAGGCAGCTTTTAAGCCCAAACAGTGTCAGAATGTCCCAGCTGCTAAAGGAGACAGTTAGATGAACCACTTCCACCTTGATGCTGGAAACTCTTCCAGGGAGGGCTGAGAGCAGAGTGAGTCAGTCTGGCAGGAGCTGCTCTGTGCTTTGCCTGCCAGAAAGCCCAAAGGACAACCAGCAGGACACACAGGGTGAGCAAGACAACAGCTCCAGCTAAACACCAACAAGGGGCAGCTCCTCATCCCAGCAATACCTCTTGAACAGCCAAGGAAAAGGAGAAATAAGATGAGCTGAGCAGCACCAGTTACAGCCCTTTGCTTTCCAGCCCAGTAGTGTTTAACACAATGCAGCTCCTCAGCTTCTAGTCCATACTACCTGTCCCCATCTCATTCCTTACCCAGCCACAGCAGCTAGAGTTCCCAGCAAAGAGCCATTAGACTCAAGATTGTATGGTAAAGCTACAGTAAAACACATTTTTATTCCTATTATTAGAAGATGACAAACCTGAAGTTCCCAAGCAAAAGAGAATGTCACATGTTCCAGGTGTTCCTTCAATAACTTCTTGTTTAAAGCACTTTTGAACCAGGCTCGAGTGTCACTCAGAGCTTCATTGAATATTTCTACCACTGGAACTTCTTGCCCAGCATCTGCTGGAACCTGCCACACACACACAGGAACAGGACAAAAAGAACAGTTCAAGCAGGAGAGCCACGTACAACTGATCTCAATGAGTATTTCTGAAAGAGAAGGTCTAAATGCACCCAAAGCACAAGCATGCCCAGCAAGAGAGACCCACCACTACTCAAATAAAGGATAGAGGGAGGCTGGGAAATGCAATGCTTACAAATAGTTTGTGCTTAAAAACACCTATTCCAGGAAGTAAAGACAACAAATGTTTAAGAGGAAAAAAAACGACAGACAGAACCAAAACCCACGACAGCCAACCCAGGCATTTAACCTTATTTTCAATAAGAAGAATCAAAATCATTAAATGATTTAATAACTTTTTGAAACTACCACAATCTTGGTTAAAGTATTAAGTTTTCCAGACTGAGAATGGATATGATCTAAACCCAGTCTGATCTCTGTAACACTTCTTGGTATCTTGCTCATGTTGACCCATGAGTGGCTCCCTGGTACTCACTGCTGTGGGCTGAAGTTTTGCAATCTTGGAAATCATCCTGGTGGTAGTGGCAGGGATCATGTAGGAGCCCACCCACTTCACATACTTGCAAACTCTCCCATGCAGCTTGAGGCAAGAGGTCAAGCAGGACTGCCAAGAGCGAGGTTCCAGGGCTCTGAGGAACAGGAATAAAGAGGGAAAAAAACCTTTAAAAACCCATAAAAAAGCCAAACCACCAAATTCCATACAGTCTGGCAACCACCCATCCCTCCCTCAGATGGATTTAAAAAAGAAATGTTGCTGTCTGACAGAAGAAGAATAAAGGATTCTGTTATTCATACAGATTTCAGTGCCCACAATCAAGCTACGAGCGTAGCCTCACCCACAGGCATGGTCTAAAGAAAAAGGATGATGCTCTCACAAAAGTGCCCTCACTTACCTGGCCTGTTTCTCATCCAAGGTCCACACCAGCGTCTTTAGAAGACGTTCTACAGCCTAGGAATGAAGAGACAAAAATATTAAACTGTGGAAAGAGTTTTCCAGAGTGGTTTCTCACTCGTGGAGAGGACGCTGTCAAAGAGGGAATTCAGTATTTCCCATGCCTTCTCCAGCACTTTATAAACACAAAATTGACTGGATGTCAGAGCCAACATATAGCTGGCTCTTATTTGTAGACACAAAGCCTGCACTTCTTACAGCCCAGGGGTTTAAAATTTATTATTATTACTTGCAAAGTCCAGTTCCTGCTGTCCTCACACAAATACAAATATTTTCACAACAGGGAGAGAAAAACCTCTAAAACCAGCAGCACTGTGCCCAAACTCCCAAGAGCTGTGCAAAAAAGTCATTTTGGGCAGCCTGAGGATCTCAGGATTTAAATATTTGCCACTGACTAAGACCAAATCCAGATAAGCAGATCCTTCTTTCATCAGTGCCAACAACATTTTGTGCTACAGATACAGCCTCTCATCTCCTCTCAGGAGTCTCCTACTCCAGAGCAACTATTTTTGCTTTGAGTTAAAGTTTAAACTCTTTGTGCTCTGACCTGCTACCAAGCACACTCCTTTCAGTGGCAGTCAGTTCTGCCAAAAGGCACACTGCAGCCCAGGCTCAGCCTTTACCCCCTAGCTGGGTAAAGCTGCCAGAAGACACACCTCAGGATTCCTCCAGAAAAGGTCAGTGTTCTCTAATCTGTAAGAAACACCTTGAAGAGTAACTAACAAATCACTGGAGAAGTCTCTTATAAATTCAGCCAGGCTCTCCAGGGGCAGCACAGAGATCCAGGACTTGACCAGAGTCCCATCAAATTCCATCAAGTATTTCTTTTCTTTCATTAGTTGCAGTAGGGTCTCCCTGGAGGGAAGACAAAACAAAACCTTCAGGTTTCAAGGTACAAAAGGCTAAGAGCTTGTTCAGCCCACAGAGCACTCATTCTCTCTCCTGTGCTTTTTCCATCTACAGCTGAAGATCAGTAAAAGACCCCAAGATGCAGTGACTGCAGAAGCAGTGTCAAACTACTGAGCAGAAGCACTCAAGGGAAAGAGACTCCAGGGCTTGCTCAGGTTCTGCACAACGCATCTTATGAGCTGCTTTAACTCCCACTGGGCATCACCAACCATGAAGCTGCTCCACAACCTGCAGAATTTAAGGGTTGTTTGTGTCTGAAGGTAACATACTGCACAGCTTTGCATACACCATGACCTCTGAGCACCCCATACGTCTCTGTTCCTATATCCCAAATATCCACCATCAACATGCTGCAGTTCTTTATTTAAAAACAAGGGAGGAAAAAAACCAAAAGTTGACCACCACCTTGCAGGGTCAAGGCAGTGGATATCACTAGAATTCTGGAAAACTCACATATCTTGCTTCTTCCTTGTTTCAGCAAATGGAAGCCCTTCCAGCCCTGCCCAGGTATCTTCTTCAATGGGCAAGTGGTCATGATGCAAAGGAGCATCAAAGATATGCAGAAGGGGAAGAATCCACACCCACTGGACCACTTGGTTATCAATGCATCTCTGGCACAAGCCTGTCAGGTGAAACTTCAAACTAAAAAAGAAAACAAAACAAACACAGTAAAAAAAATAGCTCTTTGCAGGTCCTTCCTAAGGTGGGGGAAGGCTACATCTCAACCTCAATATGCACCTTCAAACAACCTCTGGTAATTATTTTAGCTCAATCTCACCTTCATTGAAGAGTATATGCAGTAAAAGTTTAAGACTCAAAGCTGTAATCTCTCTGCACAAACCCTACTAACACAGCACTAAGAAGTGCCCATGCTTTATCTGCAGTTTCCACATGAGCCCTCCCCAGTTCAGTCAGGGATTTGGTGACACAGATGCACAGAGCCAGCCATTCTAGGGACAATTCTCAGCCTCTTTAGTTGGGCTGAAGTACCACAAAGGTCTCCAAAAGGAAATTTAATAGCTGCAGCTGTGCAACTTGAAGAATTCAAGTGCCAGATATGCCATGAGGTAACAGTCTAATAAGCAGGCACAGCACTGAGGAAAAACCAAATCAACAAAAGCCATGAGTAATGATGCACACCAGAGGAGACAGGAAGAATCCAAACATGGCATTTAAATTTAAAGGAGTAAACACATTATCATCATCTCAATCATTGGAGTTTGTAAGTATGAATAGCAAGCAGGTAAGAAGGTAGGAACTGCTTCACAGAAGAGGATAACAAATAAGATTTTCATATACAAGAAAAAAACAATAGTTTTAACTCAATCTACTCCTATGGCAACAGTGACAAGTTGCAATAAGGAAAATCCTGTTTGGACAGAAGTAAAACACTTTTCACATCAAGAAAGGTGTGTGGCTGTCAGAGGGTCCCAGAGAGGCTGTGCAGTCTGCACCCCTGGAGCTTTCAGAACTCAACTGCAACCTTGCCTGCTTTGAGCAGGAGGCTGGAACAGAGACCTCCAAAGACACCTTCAAATCTGACTGTTTTCTGGTTCTCTGACACGAGACAGCTGAATCCCTTGCTGCTTTACCACAAGGTGCTTGCAGCAAAACCAGCCCAGTTAGTTACCTTGAAAGTGCTCAAGTAATGTACATACCTAACAAGTGGTGCAAAAGCCATTTTGATCCGATGAATTTCATCCTGTAGGGCTTGTTGGGACACCTTATCCAAGCACAAGAGGCTACACAGGTGATGCAGATCACTTTTGGAGGGCTGAAGCTGCCAGCAGTCCACTACTGTGAGAATGGTGAGCCCCAGAGCTAGTTTGCTTTTTACCACTACGCCCTCCTGCGATGCTTTTGCATCTTCTGGTGCAAGGAAAGGAAGAGCTATTTGCCTCAAGTATTTTAACAGCAGATCACTCACCTGGGATAAAGAAGGGAAGAAACCAACCACAGCATTAGTTCCCCAAAATGCCTTTTTCTTCTGAAACCATTTTCTTCTGCTGGTTACAGCGAGGACACTCGATAGCCCTGTACACCCCACAGCACCCTGGAGGCACTGGGATCTGAAAGCACACAGTACTGACCACCACCAGCACCCTGGGGGCACTGGGATCTGAAAGCACACAGTACTGACCACCACCAGCACCCTGGAGGCACTGGGATCTGAAAGCACACAGTACTGACCACCACCAGCACCCTGGAGGCACTGGGATCTGAAAGCACACAGTACTGACCACCACCAGAACATCAGGTGTGGTACCCCAGTACCTGGGATGCTCTGGTGTCTCTCTCCATGCTACCAGCTCCCACTGCTCAGCTGCTGCTGCACCTTCTCATGCCCAGCAAAGCTGGAGAGCATCAGGGGTGCAGATCTCAGGAAGGGAACTTGTGAGCTGAGCAGTTCTACACCCAATATTGCCTCAGGTCACCATCACACACCACAGCCTCACTCAGCAAGCAGACTCCAGCTTCCCAGTGGGCTCGGGCTCAGTTTGGAGGCAGCGAAGGGAGAGAGATTTCTGTCCTTACCCACAGACCCCAAAAGCTACTCTGAAACCACGTGCAAGGGGTCCATAGTACTGTGGTGATACCAAAATCACTGTTTGATAGGAGACACCAGCAGGCTCTGCTGAGCTGGGTGGGTATTGCCATCTTGTGGCCTCTCCTGCGTCACCAGGAGGAGGAGAGTTAGAAAGGAGCAGCCCTGACATGGGTCTGAAACCCCACAAAAGACAACATGACATTTGTGCTGTATTTCATAGTTATGCCAGGTAAGAAGTTCAGGGTTCCAGAAGCCCTGTCTGCACCACTGCTTAGAACTGGGCCAGGAGGAGCTCGGCTCAAAAAACCCCAAAAACAACAACAAAAAGAAGGGGGGAAGGTTTGGATTCAAGACAAGTGCAGGTAAATTGGTGACAGTGTGACTGGCAGCAAAACTAAAGTGCCAGGCTTAGGAAATTAACATCAGTCAAACCCTGTTCAAGTAAGAATTCACCACATCACAGCCCTGCTGCTGACCAATACAGGATACTCAGAACAGCACCCAACTGCAAAGGTGTGACTGAAGCTCCCAAGGCAGACAGTAGGAACCACCCCAGAAGTTCCACCACACTTCAATTTTTTGAGGAAAAGCAAAATTAACCCAATAAAGTCAAGAGCAAAATTGAAGTTCTGTGTTTAGGAATTGAATGTTTGTTTTCTAGTATCTGTCAGAAGAAAACAGGTTACCTGCTGCACGCCAAAGTTCAGCTCTGTCCATGGCATATCCCTGCCATCATACACCCATGGGTTGGCTGTGACAACTAAAAACTGTCTCAGCTGGAAGAGGAAGTTCCTCACGTTGTCAGGACTCCAGGTTCCCAGAATGCTGAAGATATTTTCTAACATGATATTCGCAGCTATTATCTTCCCTTTCACCACGTTTTTGTTGTTATCACCAGCAATCAGATTCCAAAAGTTTCTCATTACAGAAGGTTTTGCACACACAATATCATCGTACTGATGCCACTCTAGAATAAGCAACACAGATGAGAACACAGGAAAAACAAACATCTGAGAAACAAACACACCTTTGTGCATGTCTTCATCCTTTCAGCTGTCCAAAGAAACACCCCCGCTGACCCGTTCAGTTTCCAGCTTCACAGTGCTGTCTAATCCTGCTAGTCCATATGAAGTTAGAGATCACCCCACCAAAAACCAGGGCTCACCCCAACCTGCAGCCCCAGGCAGAAGAGCTCACCTCCATTGTTCAGCAAGTCGCTCCTTATCATTAGGCAGCGGTTCACGTAGGGACCGAATATCGGCCGCCGGTAAATGAACTCGTACTCCCCGTCTCCGCAGGCGACCCAGTACTTGTACGCAATGCTTTTATCCAGGTTTTCTCTTGCAAGAGTCACAGCGCCCTCAATGAGGTATCCATGTTCTCCCAAGTGCCTAGGAAACAAGAGGCAGCAAAGGAAGGTGCAGGACATGTCAGCTGATCTACACACTTCCCTTTCCTTGCATCACTCCCTTTTTTAATAGGAAAGGTGATTTTTCTTTCATTACAGAAGTTTTAGAATAGTTATCTCCACTACAAAAGCCCCTCACAGCAATGCCCACCTATGGACATGCAGCAACCACAGTGCAGCCCCTTCCCCAAAGCAAAACCCTCCTGAGCCTCTGTGTGACTCAGAAGGGTGCTTACTTGGTGCAGCTCAGCTCACAAACGCAGTCCTTCCAGTTTGCATAGTGAGAAATGCCTTCAGCCTTGATAAACACTTTGTGGGTCCCAGGGTCTACTTTGAAGTCTTTGGATAATATGGCATGGAAATATACTGTAACACCTTCACTTTGGCTCACAGAACTACAAGAAAGAATTAGAAGGAAAATAGAAAGAATTCTAATTTTTACCCTTCTTTGGGTCATTGTTCAGATTGCAGAAATCATGATAAACAACAAATAAGATTTGAGCCACTAGCTTACTGGATGCAAGACCCATAAGTTCTGCCAGCAGTTTACTCAAGCTGATGCTACACAGCAGGCCTCATGTAAAGCCCAGTAGAAAGAGGAAAAATGGGTTCCTAGAGGAAATATGAAATGCTCTGGCCACGTGCACGTGGGTCACTGCACTGGCAAGCCAGCAGAAATAACTCCTGCAGCAGAGGCCCCGGCACAGTGGTGGTTTATCCCTCTTCCAGCTCACACACATTCAGCAAAATAAGTTACACTGATCCAAACAGTGTGAATTAATCCAAGCAGTCACACGGGTGAAGCACAAGTTCTCACAAGAGTAAGAAATAAGAGGGAAATCTTTTTTATTCATCAGATACTCAAAAAGGTTCAAGCACCAAGTGCACAACTTCACCCAGTACATGGCCTGTGCTGCAACTCCCCACTGAACACTGGCTCTCTCCTGCAGGAGCAGTGGTTTACCTCAGCTTTGAGGCAATTCCACTTCCCTGTATCTAAGACACATTCAGACCTAATCTCAGTACTTCAATCCCCTGCCGCAGCCTGGAGTCCTCTGGTCCTCCCCACACCATAACCTGGAAGTGAAGAGTGCTGGGGTGCAGTAGGGGTGTTCTCACCTTTCCTTAATCTTCTCCACAGGTTTCTGGTTCCTTTGTTTCTTCTTGTCCTTGCAACTGTCTGTTGCAGCTGAAGCACCATCCTTTCTAGCAGCATTAGGTCCTTTGCTCTGACTTGCCTTCTCAGGTACTTCATGCACCTTCTCACTTGGGATCTTCTTTTTCTCCTTTGCATCTTCATTCTGTGACAGGAAGACAGGCAATGCCCAACTGACCAGGTGACTGTGGCAGTACAACATCCAAAGAAATATCCCACAGCTCTTCAAACTCCTGGGAACATCCAGAAATCACAGCATACCACCTCACTTCACACTTCTCAAAATACTAATCCCTCACCAAGGGAAGCGACTGGTGAAGGAAAATAATGCACAGACTGCAAGAGGAACCCAACCAAACACAAAGCAAGAAGTCAGGTCAACCAGCCACAGGTCCTCAGAGGATGGCATGTAAAGAAAATGAAAGATAACCAACAGCACCTTACAGCTTTACAGGCCTGTCTGTGAGTGCAGCACAGACACCTACAAAGCACGGAGATGATCTCAACAGAGATCCAACAGAGCTCACGGGAAGAGCTGGCTGGAGAAGAATCAAGTTCACAGCTCCTGTGGGTACCTGAGCAACCACTCAGTGAGAGCTGTTCTACAACTAACCCACAGGGGAGCAAACCATGAAAGAAACACTTCAGTGTTCCCTGCCTCCTCCCCATGTCCCCAGCCTCGTGGTCTTCAGCTCTACCAACAGCACCAACAAGTCACAGTTACAAAGACAAACTTTGCCCAACACAACCAAGCACACAGACTGATCACTCACACACTTACCTTGGCAGTCAGACAGTTTGCTTTCTGCTTGGTGTCTTTATCCTTCGCAGCCTGGGAGCCTGGGGGGGCAGGTGGAGTCTCTGTGTCCCCACCCTGACGTTCAGCACCAGGTTGACCTGCAGGTGCTCCCGCAGCAGCAGACACCCCAGAGGAAGCGCTCGCTCTCTCCCCCGCTGAGGCCAGTTCCTTACTGCTACCAGAGGACTGGGAATCTGGTCTGGTTTCTGGGGTATGGCCAGCAGCAGGGACATGACTGTCCCCCTCTGTGTCACTCCTGACGATTTCTCTGTGCTCTGTAGCATTTCCACCACCCAACTCCTCCTCTGGGGCTGCAGAGCTCAGAGCTGGGGCACCCACATTATCTGTGCCACTCTGCTGTGGCAGGGCCATCACATCTACACTGCTGTGACTGCCTTCTGCAACTGCTTCCAGACTTCCAGTTTCCTTGCCCAAGTGGCCCAATGCCCTGTCACCTTCATGTGCACCTCCACTGTCACCAGCAAGTACATCAGCACCCGACTTGGCTGCTTCACTGCCCAGAGGTTGCATTTCTTGTGCAATAACACAGGTATTGGGCAATTCTGTGCTGTGAGACACTGATGGGCTTAGAGGAGGCAGAGAGTCCTGTTCACCAGAGCTGGAGGGACCCTTCTTTGCTTTATTCTTCTTCTTGGATTTATTCCTCTTCTTTTTCTATCAAAGAAAGGAACACCACAATGTCTGATTATTCACTGTCAAAGAAATCCTTTGTCACCTCCACCACTGCAGCTACTGCCAACATCTCCCTGCTTCACTGGGTTAAAGGAGAACAATCAGGAAGAGAAGGGACCAGGCCAGCTACCACCTTCTAGAGCAGCACCAACACAGTGGAAATGCAAGCAACTCCTGAGAGCTCTGTCCTCTCAGTATTCAAGACTTCCTCAGCAGAACACAGAGCAGTGCTGAGCACGATGCTCACTAACCAGAGCAGACCAGTTCCTGAGCTGAATTCTGCACTGTTTCCCTGGAAGCAGCAAAGGAACTGTGAGGGGGAGCTGCACCACTCAGCACATCAGCTCTCTGCATACACAACACAACGTAGCCAAACACATCTGCAGTTTGCCTGGTGTCTTGGTCTAACCCATTGGGCAGCTGAACACCACAGAGCCGCTCGCTCAACACCCCCCAGCCCCAGAAAACGGGGAAGAGAATTGGAAGGGTGAAGGTAAGGAGACTCGTGAGTTAAGATAAAAACAATTTCATAACTTATTTAAAGTAAAATAAAATAATAATAGTAATAGAATATCCAAACAAATGATGCACAATGCTCACCAACTGCTGATCAACCCCCAGCAACCCCAGAGGAGAGAATTCTCAAAACCACAACCCCAGAGGACAGAGAGAGAGAGAGTGCTTCCCAGCAAACCCTCATCTATAAACTGAGCATGACATTGCATGACATGGAATATTCCATTCACCAGTTTGGCTCTGTTGCTCTGGCTATGCTCCCTCCCAGCTTCTTGTGCACCTGCATGCTAGCCAAGCATGGGAAGTTGAGAAGTCCTTGATTTCTCAGCAACAACAAAAGGCATTGGTGTATTATCAACATTCTTCTCATATCACACCCCATACTGAACCCAAAACACGGTGTTATTCTAGCTCCTCAGAGGAAAACGAGCTCCATCCCAGCCAGAACCAGGAGATCTGGGAACACAGGCAGCAGCAGCCAGATGCAGGCCCAAGGGATTCGTGGTGATGCAGCCCAGACTCATCACTTTACAAAAGAGAGTGACAAGTCACCACCTCCTCCTGCTCCTCAGCACCCACAAAGAGCCTTACCCCCTTCTGTGACTTCTCAGGAGAATCACCAGCCACGCTCTGAGGTGCAATCTCTGAGCTATCACTTGGAGCTGTTACCCCCTCCAGCAGTGATGCTCCATCTTCCTCCTCCTCCTCCTGTGGTTCAGCAGAGGAAGGAGCCCCACCTGCAGCACATTCAGGTGTGGTCTCTGTGGTGCTGATCAAAGCAGCCTCAGGTGCTCCAGTCTGACTTGCCTTCTCGGTTCCTTCAAGCACCTTCTCACTTGGGATCTTTTTCTCCTTTGCATCTACACTGCTGTGACTGCCTTCTGCAACTGCTTCCAGACTTCCAGCTTCCTTTCCCAAGTGGCCCAATGTCCTGTCACCTTCATGTGCACCTCCACTGTCACCAGCAAGTACATCAGCACCCGACTTGGCTGCTTCACTGCCCAGAGGTTGCGTTTCCTGTGGAATAACACAGGTATTGGGCAATTCTGTGCTGTGAGACACTGATGTGCTTAGAGGAGGCAGAGAGTCCTGTTCACCAGAGCTGGAAGGACCCTTCTTTGCTTTATTCTTCTTCTTGGATTTATTCCTCTTCTTTTTCTATCAAAAAAAGGAACAACACAATGTCTGATTATTCACTGTCAAAGAAATCCTTTGTCACCTCCACCACTGCAGCTACTGCCAACATCTTCCTGCTTCACTGGGTTAAAGGAGAACAATCAGGAAGAGAAGGGACCAGGCCAGCTACCACCTTCTAGAGCAGCACCAACACAGTGCAAATGCAAGCAACTCCTGAGAGTTCTGTCCTCTCAGTATTCAAGACTTCCTCAGCAGAACACAGAGCAGCGCTGAGCATGATGCTCACTAACCAGAGCAGACCAGTTCCTGAGCTGAATTCTGTACTGTTTCCCTGGAAGCAGCAAAGGAACTGTGAGGGGGAGCTGCACCACTCAGCACATCAGCTCTCTGCATACACAGCACAACGTAACCAAACACATCTGCAGGGTGCTGGGAACACAGGCAGCAGCAGCCAGATGCAGGCCCAAGGGATTCGTGGTGATGCAGCCCAGACTCATTGCCTTACAAGAGAGCAGCAAGTCACCACCTCCTCCTGCTCCTCAGCACCCACAAAGAGCCTTACCCCCTTCTGTGACTTCTCAGGAGAATCACCAGCCACGCTCTGAGGTGCAGTCTCCAAGCTATCACTCGGAGCTGTTACCCCCTCCAGCAGTGATGCTCCATCTTCCTCCTCCTCCTCCTGTGGTTCAGCAGAGGAAGGAGCCCCACCTGCAGCACATTCAGGTGTGGTCTCTGAGGTGCTGATCAGAGCTCTTGCATTCTCCATCAGTGATCCTCCCTCCTCCTCTTTAGCTCCAGTGGTGGAAGAAGGCCCATCAGCACCTTCTCCCTTCGCATCTCCTCCAGGCTCTGCTCCTGTACCAGGGACTGGAGCGAGCAGCACTTCTCTTCTTTCTGCAGCAGAGGCAAGGTTCCTTGTTAAAATACTCAGAGAAGAAAACAGTTGTCACCTGGGGTTGAGTAAGCAGGGTCACTGTTTCACAGCTCTACCCCAGTTTTTGAGAGCAAAAGCTTTTAACCTCTTTGAGTGGAGATCAACCAACAAGAGACATTGATTTCCTCTGGGTATTTTTTGCAAGCAAGAGCATAAAAATCACAGTGAAGGCAGCTCACAGCCCCTGTGAGTATTGGAACCCAATTAATGACAGCAGGTTGTTTTGCACCTCAAGCAGATACCCTTTGCAATACTGTTTCACATCCAATTTACTATCATGCCAGTATCTGAAGAGTTTCAGCTCCTCCCTGAGCTCTTCCTGCTCTCAGGGACTCTGTTGATAGGGCTTGACCTTCACATATTTACTTGGTGGAAGTTCCTGGTCCCCCAGATAAAGCATATTTACTTGGTAAAGCACAACTCCTCCCAACATCTTTAATCATTGCCAGTAGCAAGGGCAAAGCTTTTGGCCCACCAGAACAGATGCTTTGGATGTTTTTCCTACAGCATTTTAGAGCTGGAGATCCTGGGTTTGTTTCTTTGCCATTCTGGATTACAAAGGGATTTGCTAAGAATTGATTTTGTCAAGACTACAGCAGGCTGATTCTGATTTAGTGTGTTCTCTTTGGATCCTAATTCTTCACATCAACAGACCAAAAGCGATTCTGGTGGCCCAGACCACTCTCTCTTTAAGCAAAGGATTAGGACTTCCCCCAGTATAACTGCATTAATTGTGTACTGGATTCTGTTATTCTTCATAGAGGCAGAGTTAGTGCATAGTCAGAGATTCAGGGAGTGAATTCTAAACTTAGCAATAAGCTGAAGATGGGAAATTCTGGTTCAAGAGGGACTGGACTGGTCATTGTAACACACTGTTCCATCAAACGGGCACCAGTTTATTGGCAACACAGAAACCAGTGGAACACTGGAGATCTGAGTGTGGAGAACGTGTGTAGGAGGTGTCAGGAACTGACTCACTTCTCTCTATGTCCCCCCCCAGTCACTGCAAAGTGAGGAAAATGCCGTCTTTGCCAGTAATACAGAGGAGGTTTGAGACAAGAGCTGCAGGCAACGACCTGGGCAGAGCAGAACGCGAGAACCAGGGGACATCGCAGTGTGACTGGAGCGGTCACCTGGGGCAGCACCGTGCTCCAGCCCAGCCCAGCCCAGCCCACCCTGCACCCTCCTACCTGAATCCTCGCTGACGGGAGCCAGCCGGGCCCCGCACTCGCTGCAGGAACCAGGAGACTCATCCCCAGGAACACGGTGACAGCCAGGGCACTGCATCCCGCCCCGACAGCCGCAACCTCTGCCACGAGCTTCTCACAGCCACGGCGGGAGAGAAAAGGATGGGGAAGGAAAATGCCAGCGTTAATGCGGAGTAATGAGCCTTTGTCACCCAACCTCCCCCCAGCTCGGGTTTTATTTGCGTTTCCAGAAGCAGACGGTCATATTGGGGAGCCAGGCCCTGGGGGGCTTCACCCACCGCCCCCCACCCCTGCCAGCTCACAGGCTGGGAACACACAAACGCTTTAAACTTGAATAAATAAACAAATAAAACCAGGTTCTCTACTGCGCAGAGACCTTCTAAACTCAACGCACTTGGGAACGCACCAGAGGCGGCGGCGGGGCGCTGGAAGGGCAGCGCGGCCCAGCGGGCCTGGACGCGGGCCGAGCCATAGCCCACGCCGGGGGTGACCTCACGGGCAGGTCCCGCTCCCTGCCCCCGGTAAGCCTGGAGATCTGCGGGGCGCCGCTCCCGCCCGGGCCGGGACCTCCGGGAGCTCCGAGAGCCCCGGGCCGGGCGGAGGCCGCGGCCCCAACCCTCACCTGCACCGCCCGGGGCGGGGGCGGTGCTGACCCTGGGCGGAGCCTATATGCAAATGAGGTGCTGCTCCCTCCCCGCGGATAGGCGCTCCCTGCCGCCACTCCCCGCTAGATATGCAAACGAGCCGGGTGGATAGGCCAATGGCGTGGCGAAGGGGCTGGCGGCATGCAAATGAGTCCCGTTAGCTAAGGGAAGGCGGAGAGGGGGCGGGGCTGGCGGCGGGCAGGGGCGGGGCTCCCAGCGCGCCCGGGGGGGGCCGGGGGCACCGGTGGGCTCCGGGGGCACTGGGGGGCGCCGGGATCACCAGGATCACCCAGATTTGGGGGTGTCCCGGGTGCACGGGGAGGAGACGAGGGGAGGGGAGTGCCCAGGGGACGGCCGGACGCACTGGAGGGTCGGGGAGCACCGGGGAGGTCCGGGTGCCGCGGTGGGGGACCGGGGGCTGAGGAAGCACCGGAGAGTCGGGGCGCACCGGGAGATGGGGGCACAGCGGGGTTCAGGGCGCACCGCGGTGCTGCAGCGGGGTCCAGAGCGCACTGCTCCGCCCGGGCTCGGCAGGTGACACCCCCCCGCACTCGCGCCGCCCGCGCCGCCCGCACCGGAGCTCCCCCCCCGCATGCCCAGGCCCGGTGCCCCGTCTCAGACCGTACCCCTGGCTCGCCACCCGCCGGTCCCGGCAACGCAACTCACCGACGGGCCAGGGACCGCAACGGGGACCGGCACCCGCCGCGCCCGCTCCGCCTCCCGCCCGGCGAAGTTTCGCTTTTCCGCTGAGCCGCCAAGTTTCGTTTCTGGGACGTCACCGCCGCCACCCCCCGCCCGCCCCGGCCCCGCCCGGCCAACCCCCCCCCGCGGGGTCCGGCACCGGCTCCGGCCGCTCCGCTCCCCACGGGCCGCTTAAAGCCCCGCACCGAGCTCCCGCACCGGCTCAGCCCCGGGGAGGCCTCGGGAGCAGCTCCTCATCGATCTGGTGGCCGGTTCCAGCCCGGAGCTGGATCCCGCTGCCCGCGGGACGGTCCCGGTGGGCTGGGGCCGGGCCGGGAGCTCAGCTCCCTCCTCTTCCCCCAGACCAGCAGCTCCCGGATCTCCAGCAAAACTGGTAGACATACCCACCCCCCAGCACTGCCCGAGGGAACATCCACCATCTCAGAACCCCAGACTGGTTTGGGTGGGAAAGGATCTCAAAGCTCATCCAGTCCCAACCCCCCTGCCAGCAGCAGGGACACCTTCCACTAGACCAGGTTGCTCAAAGCCTCATCCAACCTGGCCTTGAACACTTCCAGGAAGGAGCAGCCACAGCTTCTCTGGACAACCTGGGACACTCTCTCACCACCCTCACAGCAAAGAATTTCTCCCTCAGATCTCATCTCAATCTCCCCTCTGCCAGTTTAAAACCATCAGTCAATCGTTCCTTGTCCCCATCTGGTCTCTGGGCTGCTGCAATAGCACAGGCAGGGGGTAAACAGGCTCCTCAGGCTGCTGGAGCGGGGCTGGGAGGACGAGTGTGCTGGAGGAACATGGATTGTGCAGGAGGATCATGGATTGTGCTGGATCCAACAGCCAAAAGCGGGGACACAGCTGTCACCTCATCCCCAGATCCAACTAGGACCAAGGTGGTCTGATCTTCACTAGTGCTCCCACCCTCTCACACACACGGGTTCCAGCACATGCACTATTTAAACACAACCCCCCTTTTGACCCCCTTACCCCTCTGTTTCCCACCCTTGCTGCTCCCAGCGTCCCCGGGAAGGGGGTTACCTGAGCCCCCTCCTGCTGCCGTCCCGCTGAGCTCCTGTCCGGGCACGGAGCAGCTTTCCCAGCACAACCTCACTCACGCCAGCGGCCACGGAGAGAAACGGGGTGAATCTGCTCCGGCTCCACGCTGGTCACTCCTTGTCCAGGGAGACAGACGGACAGAAGGACAGGCAGAGAGGGCACAGGTGCCCGTCCAGTCCTGCAAACCCTGACCTGCTGCTGGTGCGGCGAGGAGCTCAGCGCCCAGCACTGCTCCAGCTCCGGCAGCAGGACCCGTTGGCCCTCGCAGGTTTGTGGCCCCCGGGCAGCTCTGCTGCTTCTGGAAAACCTCCCAAACCTGCGGCAGGAGGAGCTGTGCTGGACACGCCTTCTGGCGTTGAGCAACCAGCAGCCTGAGCTTGGTTTCAGTTTCTTTTCCTTGCTCTGCTCAGCAGCACCCAGAAGTTAAAGTTTATTTTTCCTTCCCCCACAAAAGGCAAGAGCTTTCCCCAGAAGAAGGCAGAGAGCACGGTTGTTACTGATTTGTTAGAATTAATCAATAGTTTGTGATTAGTTTTGATTTTAATAGTATAAAATTATAAGAAATGTTTTAATGAGAAGTATGTTTGCACAGTAACCGAATGCTGCTGTGAAATCCCTGTACAGCCCCGTACCAAGGCCGAAGGGATTGGTCAAAACCATCTGGTAGGAACATATAGAACTTGGATAACAAGTACAAGGTGATTTGTAAACTGATTTATGATACTTACAAAGAACTAAAACAATGCATGTAGCTGTCAAGGTCTGGGTGAATGAGAATGGAGAGAGCCAACTGTAACGGTTTGTAGGTACCTGCCAAGAAGCCCTGAACTTCAGCAAAAGGTGATTCTGGCAGGGGAGATCGCGACCACCGACCCATGGACCACCCACCCATCTGACACCCCAGACTCATTTCCGGGTGATTCTGACTTTTATTGCGCAGAATTGGAAACAGGGGGAGAATATGCCAATGATTTTTGCGAAATAACATGTTTCTGTACGAGTGCTGAACGAATGTGCACGAGTGAGCTCTATAGATGTGTGATTTGGGGCACGGTGTGTGTCAGTGAGAGCACCCACCGGCACACCCGGCCGTTAGTACAGAGGTGTCTCTTTATCTGCATCCCACTGGTGTTGATAAGTTTCTTATTCCAGATTTTCAGTAACACAAGGACTCATTTGCAATTATTGGTTTATTAAAACCTCCTTACAGGGCTGTCAGCTGAGGAAAACAGCTTCTCCCGAACCCCCGCCCCACTGCCTGGCAGCACTGTCACACCCACTTCACAGCAGGGCAAGCACGAGCTGGTGTCACGGTGCCTGTCCCCTTGGGCGCCAGGAGAGGGGCTGCACCCATGGGGGGACAGCCCAGCCCTCCTGATGGCAGCATTTGGCAGAACACCCCACAAACCAAGAGGGATCAGTGAGGAGTAAAATCACTCGTGTTTCATTTCCTGAGCTGGAGAGGTGCAATGCGCCCTTGGGCTTGGAGGGCAGCGCCAGCACCCTTGAAACTCGGTAAGAGCCCAAATTCAGTGTGGCCCAGAAGAAATAAAAACTCCAGAACTAAACCAAATGAATTAAAAAGGCAGCAGCTTCGAGGATGGGGAAGGTCTGCAGGAGGGATGGCTTTTTCCTGATGGCCATGACAGGGAACAGTTTTGTCCCACTAATCCCTCCATGGACCATCTGTCCTTGGCCTTGCTCTGCCCTCCCCGGCGTGGGATGTGGGGACAGTCCCAGCCCTGACAGACATCCCACTGGCCACCCAGGATGCAGGACAGGGGCAGGTGGCTCCCATGGAGGGTGTTGGTTGGATGTCACCAGGGTGTCCCAGTGTGCTGGGTTTGGCTAGGATAGAGTTAATTTTCTAATAAATGCTAATCAAATAATAATTATATATATACATAATTCTAATAAAATTCTAATAAAACTGGGGAAGAAGAAGGAAGGGGGGACATTTGGAGTGATGGCATTTGTCTTCCCAAGTAACTGTTATGCATGATGGAGCCCTGCTGGCCCGGGGATGGCTGAGCACCTGCCTGACCATGGGAAGTGCTTGTTTGGCTTTGCTTGCGTGTGTGGCTTTTGCTTTTCCTGTTAAACCGCCTTTATCTCACGAGTTCTCACTTCCACCATTCCAATTCTCTCCCCCACTCCACTGCAGGGGAGTGAGCGAGTGGCTGCATAGTGCTTGGTTGCCAGCTGAGGTTAAACCACGACACACAGACACTGCTCTGGGCAGCACAGGGTGTACAGCCCCAGAACACTCGGAGAGGAGCTGGCAAGGAGACTCTGCCTGTGAGAATGTCCCAGGTGGCTCCTCCACTCACTGGATGAGCCCCGTGAGTAGGGGCTCACTGGAGAGCAGGGAGCTCTCACTGCTGAAGGGGGCTGCCCCGCCGCCCCCCGGCTCTGCTCCTCCACACCGCTCTGAGGGAGAAGGGGGAGAAGCAGGACAGAGAGTTAAGCCAAGACTCACCATGAATCCCCGAGGCTGGGGTGGCTCCTGTTTGCCATCCCAGGAGCCATGCAGCCCCCAACACTGCAGCTTTGGGGCCTGACGAAGTTCAGACTACCGGGCTCGTCTTCCAGAGCCCAGCTCAGCAGCAGCCCAGGGACCCCAGCCCCAGGAGGGCACCCTGGGCAGCCCAGAGCCTCACCTGCCTCCTCCAGGCTGGGGAAATGCTGGAATCCTGGTAAGTCTGCAGACAGCAGGACTTGGAGAACAGGGTCCTGAGGGCAGAGAAAGCTGGGCTGGGGGTGCCTGCTGCTGGCCCCTTACCATCCCTCCAGGGCTGCAAGCTCCCCAGCCAGCCCAGGACTGAGGATGCAGCCCTTCCCCATCACCCCGCATCCCAGAGCTGAGCTCAGATGCTGCAGCCTCCTCTCCACCTCTGAGATGAAGGCACAGGAGATGATGGAGGTGCTCCCTGAAGAGAGGCAGCAGCATCCCCGCAGAGGTGCCAGCGGCCAGCGCAGAGAATGCGGGGAAGGGGCAGCTGGGCTGAGCCCACGGGCCAGGCACCGGCCAGGCTGTCCCCCACGTACCTGCAGGCCGCAGAAGGCCAGCGAGATGCCGTGCTTGCCCAGCTCCTGCAGCAGCTCCGCCAGCCCCACCACCACCGTGTAGTCCATGCTGCTGACGTGGCGACAGTCCAGGATGACGGAGCGTGGTGGAGATGCTGCTGGAGGAAGAGCACATGGTGACGTCCCTGATGAGTCCAGAAGTGACCAGCCCAGGGAGCACTGCCCTGAGAGCCAGAGCCGTGGCTGGAAGGGGTGAGACAGCCTTTGGAGAGCAGCAGCACCCAAGGGCTGGTCCCCACTGCAGGGAAGCTGTGCTGGTGCTGCTGGCACCCGCAGCCTGTAGGTCTGGCCAGTACTTGCCACCCCCCTTAGGAATGATCCAGGTGGGCACCAGGTGACATCCGGGCACCCAGGACAAGCCGTGGGGCTGGGGAGCACCGTTACCTGCCAGAGCACGGGTGCACACGGCGTCCTGGAGGCACTCGATGGCTGGGAAGTGCAGGCTGCTCCCCGGCTGCACCAGGAGCACGTCCCCCTCCAACACCTGCACAAGACCCCAGAGGAGGGGGATGAGTCACGGGAAGCTCGGGGCTGTGACCTTCCCCAGGTGGGGACAACTGCCCATGTGAGAAGCAAAGCGCTGTCCTCCTGCCTGGAGGGGGACACGTGGGAGCCCCCATCCCTCGGGGAACCCCCCTCCTGCACACACCCCAGCGTCAGCAGGAACAGGGACAGCCATCCTCCCTGTCCTGCTCTCAGCTCCTGGGATACTCCTGTCCTCCTGCTCCTTGAAAGGGGTCCCAGGTTGGGGACACAGGATAGGGTGGGAGCAGGACAGAAGCATCCTGCACCCCAACATCCCAGTGCCCTCCGGAGCCTCTCCCAGCTCCCTGCTCCCTGGCGAGCCCACCCGCAGGGAGCTGTGACACCCACCTTTAGTGGGGGCCTGGCAATGGAGTAGAGGAGGAGAATCCCTGAGACCAGCACCCCGGCCACGATGCCGTACTGGATCTCCCAGAAGCAGAGCAGGAATGTCACGCAGAGGGGCACGAGGTCCAGCCCTACACGAGAGATGACCCAGGCTCAGCTGTCCCCTGTCCTTGTGCCCCAGGGCCCTCAAGGACAGTGCAGAGCCAGGTGGCACCAGGGGACTGACCACCCCTGACTCGAGCCCTCACTCTTAACCCTCCAGAGTGTCCTGAAGATCCCAGCATCAAACATGGGGACCACAGCCGAGATGATGACGGCGGCCAGCGCCGCTTTGGGGATGTAGCAGAAGAGCGAGGTGAGGTACGCCAGCGAGAGCAGCACCAGGGCGCCTGCGGGAGACGGGCAGTGCCTGAGCCGGGGGCTCCCTGATGCCCAGGGGGCTTGGGGGGAGCAGTGCTGGGCACGGGGGCCTGCAGAGCAGCCCATGGTGGGGTTGGGGGGCTCTACCTGTGACGATTCCTCCTGCCGGGGTGCAGACACCTGATTGCGCATTCACTGCTGTCCTGAAATGCAAAGCCACGGCACTGTCCCAGGCTGTGCCCACCCACTGCCCAGAGACCCCACCCAGGAAAACTACCCACCCCCTCAGACCCCACCTGGGAGAAACACAAGCAAACCCCCATCTCCCAGCCGGCACCAGCGCCACAGAGCACGTGAGATGGGAGGGAAGGTCACCACGGGACCCATGCGTAGCCCAGGAGCCAAGGTGGGGGACCAGGACACGAGGTGAGGGACCCACTGGGGTCCACACAACCTTCCACCCAAGATCTTGCAGAGCCCCCTCACCCCACAGCCCCAGTGAGCTGGGGCTCTGCTCCCCCTCCTGCTACCCACCGGCCAAAGCTGCCCGTGATGGGATACGACGAGACGAAGGAGCCCAGGACATTGGCGAAGCCTGCAGTGGGGAAGGAGAGGGGCTGGGGATGTAGCAGCTATGAGAGGCACTGCCTGGGGCCACCAGACCCATCTGTGCCCCTGTGGTCACCTCCTCCATCCCCAGGCTGGCACCCTGGGCTACATCAGAGCCCATCCAGCCCTGTGAGCTGGGCTCAGGCTGCTCTGGAAATTGCCAAGCTGGGAGAAAGGCAGCGGGGGCACCAAGGAAGATGAGAAAGGTAAATCTTCAGGAAGAGAGAGGACAGCTGAGATCTCTGGTAGCTCAGGGGCTGTGGGACACACAGCAGCACTCGGGCCAGATCCCCACCCCCCGCCCTCCTGCTCTGAGCAGCCCCTTACCCATAGCCAGCAGCTCCTGGTTGGGGTCAATCCTGTAATCGTTCTGCGAGGCTGAAAGGAGACGAGCGGCATCGCCCAGAGCTTCCCACAAGCACAACCCACCACACGCACGGAGTGGGGCTGGTGGTGCCTGGGACAACGGTGGGACCCTGGCCCAGCACCCCCCGAGCAGCCCAAGACAACGCTCAGCTCCTGTGCAAACTCCAGCACAAGGCAGGACCCCCCCAGGCCCCTCCCCAGCCAGGCACAGGGCAGCTGCCTGGCCAGGGGAGGGAGTGGGCAGCACCCACGAGACCCCTCCTGCCAGCCCACACTATGACTGGGCTCAGCATGGGCAGCCCAGTCCCTCCACTGCCCCCATGGGAACAGCAACATCCCCTCAGCACCCCAAGCCCCCTGTGAGACCCCTCCCGCGAGCGCAGGAGCCTGGCGCAGCCCTACCAAAAGCCTTGGCAATCGCCACAGTCTCCAGCAGACCCATGAGCGGGACCACGGCCAGCCCGACCCCCATGTCCTGGGAGGGAAGGACACAGTGAGTGTTGTCACCAAGGGATAAGGGTCACCCAGCAGCCTCCTCCCACGGCGTGAGGAGCCAGCAAACCCAGGAGTCAGGAGACGGCAGCCAGTGGGGTGCCAGCCTGGCACCCACCTCCACCAGCCAGCCCGGCACCCACCTCCACCAGCCAGCCTGGCACCCACCTCCACCAGCCAGCCTGGCACCCACCTCCACCAGCCAGCCCGGCACCCACCTCCACCAGCCAGCCTGGCACCCACCTCCACCAGCCAGCCCGGCACCCACCTCCACCATGCTGCTGAAGGGGACGGTGCCGTTGGGCGCAGCCGTGGAGAAGCGCGGCAGCCGGAAGGCGGGGAGGCCCCGGGGGATGCTGCCGGTGAGCGTGAGCGGCTGGGAGCCCATCACCTGGAAGGAGTAAGCGACCAGCCCAGCAAACAGGACCACGAGGGCGTTGCGTGCTGCAGTGGGAGAGAGCGACTGTGAAAACCTGCCCAGAGCCCAGGGCGGCAGGATGGACCGGAGGAGGTGGCAGGAGGGACCGGAGGAGGTGGCAGGAGGGACCGGAGGAGGTGGCAGGAGGGACCGGAGGAGGTGGGCACCCAGGTCCTGAGGTCTTCCAAGCCTTAGGAAGGGACATGCACAACGGCAGGACCATCCTTGGGACTTTGTCCTCCCCAACCCACCTCCAGGTCTCAGCTCCTGCCAGCCTGGGCTTTACCAGTTTCGGGTTGTCTCTCCACCGCTCTGAAGAGACGAGACCCCAGGAGGGACGGCGGCAGGAGGGGAGAGGGCAGGGGGTGGCCAACGCACCCGTGGCGGAGGTCCAGACGATGAGGTAGCTGACCCTGGCAGCCAGCGGCTCTGCAGGGGCAGCTCGGGGCAAGCAGCTCTTCATGGCCCGTAGCCCGGCCAGCGCGGCCAGGCAGGCCAGCCCCAGGACAGCATCCCCAGCCCTGCAACAGGGCACATCAGTGCCAGCCCAAACACGCTGCGGGGCACAGGGGCAGCTACGGCAAAGCCATGCGGGAGGAAGAGCAGGCGCCTGGGCACACGCGGCAGCTGGCAGGGACACTGCCAAAATGTGTCACCTCCCTGGGGGACAGCAGGAGAGGGAGGAGGGGGTCTCCCCTGGTCAGCTGTATGATGCTAGCGGGTTTGTGGGCTCTTCATAAAGAGGGAAGCAGGACGCTGTGACAGGCAGGATCTGTGCAGTGTGTGAAACCCAGGCTGCAGCACAGACCCCGAGCCACAGTGTGGGCAGGGGCACAGGGACACCCGAGCTCCCTCTGGGACTGCCAAAAACTGGAGGAGGACTTACTACACAGACAGGCCCAAGATGTGTCTTTGGGCTGGCAAAATCCTGGAGTACCCAAGTGTGAGAGGAAAATAGGACAAGTGTCCCCCATCCTTCCCCTTTAGCAGCTTGGGAGCCTGCGTGGTCCCTCATCTTCAAATTCCCAGCTCAATAGGAAATGACTGAGAATGAGCACTTGTGTCACAGCGCTGGGCAGGGACCGAGAAATCAGTCCAAGGTGTGAGCAAAGAGATGGGGAGCAAAGCAGCAGAGCCTGAGACCCCGCAGCCGCGGGGAGACGGAGCAGGGCAAGCGCGGGGCCGGTGCTGACCTGGTCTCCCCGATCCTCCGCAGCGTTTCATAGACCTGCAGGAAAAACTGCCGAGGGATCCCCTGCAGCCCCAGGATGTTCTGTGCAGGGAGACAAAGCAGGGTGACAGCCTGGCACAACCCGAGCTGCTGGGTGCCACGGAGGGACTGCCAGGAGCACCGGGGTCAGCCCTGGCACGCGCGCGGTGTCGCTGCTGCTGGTGGGAGCTCCGTGCGGGAAGGGCTCAGCGATGCTCTGATTTTTTTCCCTGCTCCCAGACCCTAAGATGTCTCACCCCATCCTGTGCACAGGGGGTTCAGTGTGGGGCCCCAGCCCAGCCCACACAGCCCTGCTGCCCCCCTGCTCCGTGCCAGAGCAGCACCGAGGGCCCAGTGCCTTGGCAGCAGCCGCTGCTGTGACCGCAGCCATTAGCCAACACCAGCCAGTGGGTTCCTGGCACAGCCTGACACCGTCTCCCAGAGCCTCTGATTTTGGTTAACCACAAAGGAAGCATTGCAGCCCCAGAAGAGCCGGGGGACATCAGGTCCCTGAGAGGCCGGCAAGGGACCAGCGGAGCTGCAAACCCACCGTGCCAAAAGAATCACCCAGCACTGCCAGCAAGTGACCACATCAAATGTCCTGGTTTTACTGGTGTACCAGATGCCACCAGCTGGTCACAGGCAGAGGGACCTGTGACCCTGTGACAAGTTCAGCTTGGTCTGTTCAGAGCAGGGCAATCAGGGACCCATCAGAACCGCTGGCAGAGGGGACCTGTGTCCCCTTTGCAGCTCCTTCCTCACACCAAGCACATCGCCCAGGCCAGTACTAAACATCCCAGCTCTGCAGCACAGCCGGCTCCAGGCAAAGCATCCCAAGCAGACCAGCAGATCCTACCTTGACCTGGTTGAAGCTAATGGTGATGGAAGCAGCCGATGTAAACCCTTTAATGACTGGGCAGGAAATGAAGTCCAGGAGGAAACCTGCACGGGATGGGCAGCAGTAAGCACAGTGCTGGCCCTGATGGGGAGCACAGGGTGTTTGCATGCACAGAGTTGTCACAAGCATAAGCAGGACAACCCCAGTGTCTCAGAGAGCACAGGGGAGTGGGGGGAACAACTAGAGACTCTGCAGCAATATCCTCAAAACACAACCATGTGTGGCAAGAGCATCTCACCGAGGTGCAGGAGCCCCATGGCCAGCTGGATGCAGCCGGAGAGGAAGGCGAGCAGGATGGCATAGTCGGGCTCGTGAAAGGCGTAAGAGGAGACAAGCAGTGACATGATGGCTGTGGGACCCAGTGTCACGTCCTTGGCAGTGCCCAGCAAGCAGTAGACAAAGCAACCCATGAAGGAAGAATAGAGGCCATACTGCATGGGGACAAAAGGAGCAGTGGCACGTTGCTGGGAGATGCCAGACACCTCCAGGGCTTGGGTGGAGCAGGGAGCAGGTGGAGCAGGGAGTGGGTGTCCCAGGGCACCCCGGGACACAGGGAGCAGGTGTCCCCAGGTCGCAGGGACCGGGTGTCCCCAGGCAGCCCAGGTTGGGGGACACCAGCACCCACCTGGACAGGCAGCCCGGCCAGCTCGGCGTACGCCAGCGCCTGCGGCACCACGGTGAGTCCCACGGTCAGCCCGGCGATCAGGTCCAGCTGCAGCCAGGCCAGGGAATAGCGCGGGAGCCAGCGCAGGGCGGGCACCCACCTCTGCACCCCCGGGCACGGGCAGCTCCCCCCGCACCGCCCGGGACCCGGCACCGCCATGGCCGGGGCAGAGACACCCCCTCGGCCACGCCGCGGGGTCCGGGGGAGCGGAGCGGAGCGGGCCGGGCACCCCGCAGGACCCGGGGCGGTTCCACCGGGACTGTGCGGGCTCCCCCTCCCCGCCGCGGGGCCGACGGCTCCCGCAGCATCCGGCTGCTCCGCCCGGGCCGGATCTGAGCCGGCGGGGCCGCCTCATGTGACCGGGGCAGAGGAGGAGCCGGGGCGGCCGGAGGAGCCGCCGAGACTCGCCGGTGCCGCTCCCAGCGCCGTTCCCGGTGCCGTTCCCGGTGCCGGTGCCATGCGGCCCTGGGCGCTGGCGCTGTTGCTGGGCGCTCTCCAAACCAGCGGGACCCCGGCCCCGGCCCCTGTCCCGGCCCGGAACGTGCTGCTCCTCCTGGGTGAGTGCGGCCGCCGGCCCGGCTGAGCCCCGGGACCGGTCCCGGCTCCGCGCCCGCCGCTCCCAGCCCGGGGACCGGCCTCGCAGAGGGGTGCCCCTGTCCCGGTACCGGCGCTCAAGGCAGCGGAGGGGGGGTCCCGGGGGTCCCGCTCTGCTGGGACGGTCACCGCAGCAGCGGCCCCAGCCCGGGTCACCCTGAGCTCAGGGATGCTGCCGGTGTCATTGGTGTCCCCTGGGCTTTGCCCCCCCGCATAGTTAGGGACACGCCGGGGGTCAGTCCCGGTGCTGCAGGGTTCACCCCGCACCCCTCCCCCTGCAGCCGATGACGGTGGCTTTGAGATCGGTGCCTACAACAACTCTGCCATCCGGACACCCAACCTGGACGCGCTGGCCCGGCACAGCCTGGTTTTCCAAAACGCCTTCACCTCCGTCAGCAGCTGCTCCCCGAGCCGGGCCAGCATCCTGACCGGCCTGCCCCAGGTACGGGCACCCGCACGCGCGGGCTGGGGGCTGCCAGGCTGCGGTGGGCACGCGGGGGTGACCAGAGCATGGTCACAGGACCTGGCCACCCCCCGTGCCCACTGACCCACTCCCTCCCCTGTCCCCTGGGAGCTGCTCCCCACACTCGCTGCACGGCTGGATTTATTTTGGGGCCAGGCTGGCTGGTGTTGTCCAACCATGTTGTCTCCCACCACCGGCAGCACCAGAACGGGATGTACGGGCTGCACCAGGACGTGCATCACTTCAACTCCTTCGACAGCGTGCGGAGCCTGCCCCGCCTGCTCAGCCAAGCCCGCGTCCGGACAGGTAGGGAGCCCAGAAGAGGGAACCCCCTGCTCCGTGCACTGAGCACCTACGGGTGAGGGAGCTTGACACTAACCGCACCCCACCGCTGCGCCTCTGCCACCCTCACACCTCACTGTCACTTCCCCAGGGTCACACAAAGTCTCGTGCTTGACCCAAACCTCCACCCAGGCTGCTCTAGCGCTTCCCCACGCCTGTGACCTGGGGGCAGTGTGGTCCCCGGGTGGGTCCCGCTTCCTGAGCAGATGTGGAAGAGCCTCTGCAACCGGCAGAAACGGCTGGAGAAGCCGTCAGCACCTTCCACCCTCAGCAGCGTTTGCTGAGCACGGCCCGTGCAGGGGCAGACGGGCAGCAGCCACGTGCTGCCCCCCGCTCCCGGCACACGGCCTGTCCGTGCTCCTGCAGGGATCATCGGGAAGAAGCACGTTGGGCCCGAGGCTGTGTACCCCTTCGACTTTGCCTACACAGAGGAGAACAGTTCGGTCTTGCAGGTTGGGAGGAACATCACTCGAATCAAAGCGCTCGTCCGGCGGTTCCTGCAGAGCCAGGACGAGAGGTGAGATGGACCCCATGTCCCTGGGGTGGGCTGCGAGGGGGCACGGGACAGGAGAGGGAAACCATCTCCATATCCCAGCTGGTCACCTTGTCTCTGGGTCACCCTGTATCCAGAAGCCCAGCTTAGGTGGGAGTCTCCTGCTCACCCCAGCTCACCCCTGCACAGCCCAGGTGTGGTATGGGGGGTGTGGGCAGCCCCTTGCTGCACCACCTCCACCTTCTCCACCTCTAGGCCTTTCTTCCTCTATGTCGCCTTCCATGACCCCCACCGCTGCGGGCACTCCCAGCCCCAATACGGGGCCTTTTGTGAGAAGTTTGGCAACGGGGAGAGCGGCATGGGCTGGATCCCAGACTGGAAGCCACAGATCTACCACCCAGAGCAAGTGCAGGTGGGAGCTGGTGGGACTGCGTGGGGCTATATGGGGCTGCGTGGGGCTATATTGGGCTGCGTGGGGCTGTATGGGGTCTGCATGTGACAGCAGCCTCTGTCAGAGCCAGGGTGGCTGCAGGATGGCCCCTGCCTCGGTCACTGCCATTGGTGTTAGGGGTGAGAGCTGGTCAAGGCCACCCCATGACCTTCCCCATGGCTGCCTTGTCCCACTTTCCCTTTCTCCATCTAGGTCCCCCACTTTGTTCCCGACACACCGGCTGCCCGGGCAGACCTGGCAGCCCAGTACACAACCATCGGGCGCATGGACCAAGGTAGGAGCCGCACGCGGGGACCAGGCTGGTGCCAGCGAGCGCTGTGGTCCCTGTCACCCCCCTCAGCTCTGCCCCTCCATCCGCAGGGATCGGGCTGGTCCTGGAGGAGCTGCGCCGTGCCAGCTTCCACAACAGCACCCTGGTGATCTACACCTCCGACAACGGCATCCCCTTCCCCAGCGGCAGGACCAACCTCTACCGGTCGGGCACCGCTGAGCCCCTGCTCATCTCCTCCCCCGAGCACAGCGGGCGCTGGGGACAGGTCAGCCAGGCCTTCGCCACCCTCCTGGGTAAGAGCCCACACAGCCCAGGAGGGAGCAGAGGTGTGGAGAGCTGTGCTGAGGGTGGGGGTGTGAGCTGGTCCCCACCCTCCCCACGCCAAAACCCAGGGTCCTCTCCCGTAGGACAGGCTGCAGCCCTCGGTGCTGGCATGGCCAGGCTCAGCTCTGCAGCTCATCCCAGGGCCACCCGCAGCCCCCAGGGCAGCAGACCCCAGGGACCTCTCTACTACTCTCAAGGGTTGTTTCCTCCCATGGGCACCAGCCCCTCCTCTCACCCTTCTATTCCCTGCAGATCTGACACCGACCATTTTGGACTGGTTCTCCATCCCCTACCCATCTTACAGCATCTTTGGCACAAAGCGGGTGCAGCTCACTGGAAAGTCTCTCCTGCCAGCACTGGAGTCAGAGCAGCCCTGGGCCACTGCCTTCAGCAGCCAGAGCCACCATGAGGTGACCATGTACTACCCCATGCGAGCCATCCAGCACCACCAGTTCCGCCTCATTCACAACCTCAACTACAAGATGCCCTTTCCCATCGACCAGGACTTCTACGTCTCACCCACTTTCCAAGACCTGCTCAACCGCACCAGGGCCGGGCAGCCCACCCACTGGAACAAGACCCTGCACCAGTACTACTACAGGGACCGCTGGGAGCTCTTCGACTGCAGCCGTGACCCCACCGAGAGCCAGAACCTGGCCCCGGACCCCCGCTACGCCGCCATCTTCCAGCAGCTTCGCACGCAGCTCCTGAAGTGGCAGTGGGACACGGGTGACCCCTGGGTGTGTGCCCCCGACGCTGTCCTGGAGGAGAAACTGAGCCCCCAGTGCCAGCCAATGCACAACGAGCTGTGAGCCACAGCTCTGCCCGGTGTCCCCATCGCCATGGGACAGCCACACACTGCCTGTGGGGACGAGGGGGTCCGAGTGGGATCCTGGCTGGGTCAGTCCCACATCCCTGGGTGACACCGCGAGGCTCTGCTCTCTGTACCGCAAACACCGCCTGGCCCTGGAGCGTTCAGGGATCCTCACACCTTCATTTTCCCCCAGAGGAGCTGCAGGGCCAAGCTGCTCCCCAATAAACTCCGGTTTGACCTGGAGCGGAGCAGGTCCCTGCCAGCTCCGGTGCTGCGGGCTCCGTGCAGCCCTGCCCAGGAGAAACGGGCCGGTGGTACCAGCGAGGAGGTGGCAGGGGTACGGGTTAATTTAGGGAAATGCACAAAATTCCCAGAGTCCCTGAGGGGTGCAGGCCCAGGGGTGATGGCATCTGCTCCCTCCCTGGGTGGCAGAGGCTCAACCAGAGCTACGCGGTGGGGTCCGGGGTCCGCAGGGAACAGCAAGGACGGAGGGGCCAAGGGGCTTCACTGCAGGGCTGGGGCTGCAGGAAGGGTTGGGGGTCCCCTGACGCTCTGGGAAATGGGGTGAAGCCTGTGACAGATGCAGGTGGTCCCACTGGGACCGAGCTGGGGGGTCCCAGCTGAGGGGCAAGGGCTGAACCAGGGCTCAGCAGCCCGTTCCAGGACAGACATAGCCTGGGGCTGCTCCCAGCAAACAGCCACTTTATTCCCAGCACCTCGCCCCCCCTGTGCAGATCCCTCTCCCCAAAACCACAGCCAGGACACTCCCCGCAGCCCCTCGACAGCTCTCAGTCCGGCACATTAACAGCTTTGCTGTCTCACGAGGCACTTGGGTCTCTTTTCCCTGTTTTGGAGGGGACGAGGGTTTCCCTGTCCCCAGGGTTGTGCAAGCCCCCCCGGTGCAAGTCCCTCTCCCGGGAACTCGGTCACGTGAAGGGAAACCAAAGCCCAGGAGCTGCGTCCGGTGGGAACAGCAGCGGCAGCTCCGGTTTTTGAGCGGACGGGGTGGATTTGGCCCCAGAGCTGGAGCTGCACCAAGCAGCCTGGGTCCAGCGCGGGCTCAGGACCAAGTGATCACAAACTGCTCCCACATCGGCAGCGACACGGGGACTCTCAGCACCTGGGGGGGAGAAGGAAGCCCTTTATGCTCCTTGGTGCCAACCAAGTGGGTACCGTGCCATGGCTGGAGCCAAACCCCACCAGCCCCTTGGCCAAGCCCCAGACATTGTCCAGCAGTTCCCCCAACTGCCACCCCATCCCACAGCGGGGTCAAGCACTCACCTGGGTGTCACTGCGGTAGGAGAAGTCACCCACGATGGCACCATTGGCCAGGACTTGCTGGGGAGGGCTGGGGACACCCAGCACGGTCACGGCCTCCAGCAGGACCCTGTCGAGGTGGGCGCTCGCTCGCAGGAGCTGGCTGAGCACGGCACCCTGCGGGGACAGGGGGACTGTCACCCCATGCTCCTGGCTCCTGTCACCCCACACACACCCAGGGCTTCTCGATGTGCCCTGCCCGATGTGCTGCCCGTCTGCAGGACACCGAGCCTGGGAAGACGGGTGCTCTGCTGTCCCTGGAGAGCAGCAAAGCCATTTATCAGAGGGACAGCCCAGATGTCACCACCAGCAGCCCCCTTGCTCACGTGCGTGGCCAGGAAGAGGATCTCGGTGTAGTCCCCCTTCTCAAAGCTCTGCCAGCTCTCCCCGTCGTCCCAGAACAGCTCTCCCCTGGCGAAGCCATCCGGCGTCAGTGCCACGACCAAGGCCATCCCCTTCCTGCGGGACTGGGCAGTGCTGAACGCAGGCTCCTGGGGCGCAGGGTGGGGCACAGCTCTGAGCGCTGCCGGGGTCACATCCCCCCAGCCCCGCTGAGCACCGCGGCTCATGGCTCGTTCGGCAACCTCCAGTCTGCCGGTGACCACGGTGCAGCCCCACATGCGGGCAGGGGCTGGCCAGGCAGGTCACCACAGTGTCACCACAGTGTCACCACAGTGTCACCGCAGTGTCACCGCAGCACGGAGGGGACTCACCTGCAGGGGCAGGACATGCCCTGCACGGACATGGACGTTAATGGTGTCCAGGGGAGCTGGCAGGAGGATCCACTGCCCTTTGCTGTGGATGGTGGAGTCCTAAATGACAACAAAAACAGCAGGCGCAGGGTGCCACGTGCCCAAGGGGGGCCCAGCCCAGTGCCACGGCCCTCAAATGGCCACGAGCGAAGGCTGGCGAGGGGGCGAGTCCTGAATGCAGCCCTGAGGGGCCGGTACCAGCAGTGGGGTGCACAGGCAGGACCCCACAGTGAAGCCCCCATGCAGCTCTCCGAGAGCCCCGCAGCCGGGGAGTACCCACCCCTGCCAGGCTGTACCACGTCCCTGCCGGGAAGTAGCCGCTGACTTTGGTCTTTCCTGGTTCCAGCACAGGGGTGATGAGCAGCCCCCCACCCCACAGGAGCTGGCGGTCCACAGCCCAGGTGTTGGGGTCCTCAGGGAACCTGGGGAAGGATGGGGATGGGCAGCACCAGCACCTGCACCCACCTCCTGCTTGGGACCAGCGCCCATGGGCCCCGGCCGGGCTGGCACTCACTCGAGGAAGAGGGGACGTGCCACCGTCTCCCCGGCGGAGTGAGCCCGGTGGAAGAGGGTGTAGAGGAAGGGCAGGAGGGAGTAGCGGAGGCGGAGGACGTTCCTCATGGCAGCCTGGGCGGCCGGGCTGAAGGCGTACGGCTCCTGCGGCTGCAGGGGAGAGGACGAACGGGGATGCTCAGACCATGCAGGGAGGAATGGGGGGTGCCCTTTGGGGATGCAGGATGGAATCCCCTTCGGCATGAGCCCGGCACTGACGGCACACGGCCCTGCAGCTGTGCCAGCCACTGTCCCACGCAGGCAGGGTGGCCCTCGCGCAGCCCCACAGCACCCACCCCGGCGAGGTGAGGGCTCCCGGTGCTCACCCGGGCACCGTGGTCGTTGTGATTCCTCATGAAGGGGTAGAAGGCGCCCAGCTGGGTCCAGCGCACACACAGCTCCTCGGACGTGTCTCCCGCGAAGCCGCAGATGTCGGCACCCACCAGCGGCACCCCAAAGAGGTTGAAGAGCAGCACCTCTGTGGAGGGGACGCAGAGGACATCGGGGCTCTGCAGCGCCGGGGATGTAGAGCCCACAGCTGTGGGGGGCACAGGGGGAAAGCGGGGGCAGATGGAGTCCCAGCACCCCGCAGCCTACCTGGGACTGAGTAGTAGAGCTGCTCCCAGTCGCTGCTGACGTCCCCTGTCCAGTGCCCCGCGTAGCGCCCGTGCCCAGCGAACGTGGAGCGCGAGATGACGAAGGGGCGCTTCCCCCGGACCCTCAGCAGCGCGCTGCGGGCAGGAGGGGGTCAGCCCAGCGCCAACTGACCAGGGAGGGGGCTCAGCCCCCCAGCAGCAGCTCCTGGCAGCAGTGCAGAGCTGGCACATGCCAGGGCAGATTCCCAGTGCCAGCTCGCCCAGGGGGCAGGTGACACGGGACAGTGACCAGGACACAATTCCCCAGCACAGGAGCCAGCACGGCCATACTGCACCAGCTCCAGCCTCCTCCAGCACCGGGCTGGCAGCCAAACCCTCGCCCACCCACTGCATGCCCCACGTGCCCCAAGTGCCCGTGCCACTGCGCAGGGAGGGGCCCCTCTCCCAGCTCCGGCATCCCCGGGATGTGTGTCAGCTCCTCCGGGACAGCATCTGCTGCCAGGGGACGCTTTTCCCGCGGGAGTTGTCCCAGGAGCCCCAGGCTCACTGGTGGGAGGCGACGGCCTGGGTCAGCCCGTAGAGGCTGTGCAGGTTGTAGTGGGAGGACAGGTACTGCTGGCTGGAGGCACAGATGGTCCCGGCTTGGAGGCGTCCCCCGAACACACCTGCCCAGGAGAGGTGGTGGTGAGGGTGAGCTCAGAGCTCGGCCAGGACCGGAGCATCCCCCCGGCTCCTCCCGGGACTCCCCACTCCCCTGGGCAGAGCCTGGGACCCACTCCCCGTACCTGGCACGTAGGGGGGCTGCTCCAGGCTGTTGTTGGGGCAGCCATCCTGGGAGCCCTCCACAAAGTTGGCCGGCTCGTTCATGTCCTGGGGAGGGGAGGGATGTCCTTGCTGCCACACTGGGGCCCAGCAGTGCAGGGCAGGAGCTGGGGAACCACAGCCATCAGCTCTGCCAGAGCCACTCACAATCCACATGCCATCGAAGGGCACTTGGTCATGGAAGTCCTTCACCATGTCGTGCCACCACTCATGAGTCTCTGGGTTGGTGAAGTCCGGGAAAGCCGTCGGGCCCGGCCACACCTGTGGGAAGGAGCAAAGGCCCGCTGTCCCCAGCCCCACTGCACCCCACAGCCCCCACATGCCACCCCACTCTCCACCACAGCCATTCCCTGGGTGTTTCCCTCCAGCTCTCGGGGTCCCGCTCAAGCCCCCTCCAGCAGGGACCAGGGCTGCTCCTCACACGCACCTTCCCGATCAGGGGCTGCCCCGTGGCATTTCGGATGAACACCCCTCGCTTCAGTCCCTCGTCATAGGGCTTGTAGGTGCCAGGAGGTCCCATGCTGCTGATCCCGGGATCCTGGTGGGGCACAAAGCGGGGGCTTCACCAGCGAGGACATGGAAGGGCCTCTCCCACCTTCCTCAGAGGAAGCTCCATCACCACACTCGGGAGCAGCCGGAAACCCCGGTGCCAGCCCACCCGTGCAGGAGCCCCGGCACGACGGGGGGTGTCACTCACCACGATCATGATGTACCTCAGCCCGCGGCGGTGGAACTCCTGCACCATCTCCGGATAGTCCTTAAAGCTTTTCTTGTTGAAGGTGAAATCCCTCTTGGCGTCCATGTAGTCCAGGTCGTTCCACTGCACGTCCTGCGGGTGGCAGCGCCGGTGCTCGGGGAGGAGCAGGGACCCCCGGACCCCCGCCCATGGGGCTCCCGTCAGCCCCCCATGGCCACTTTCAGGGACAGACTCTGGGAAGCAGCCAAGACCTACCAGGGGGAAGAGCGCTGCCGTCATGTTGGCCACGACCTGCCGGGTGATGTCGGTGGAGGAGTAGCCCCAGCGGCAGAGGTGGAAGCCCAGGCCCCAGTACGGGGGCATGAAGGGGAACCCTGGAAGCCGGGAGGGCGGGTGCTGGCCAGGCGGGTGCAGGGATGGCCCAGCATCGTGCTCGCCCGCAGCCCCGCCCTGCCGTGCCAGCCCCACCGCTCGCAGCATCCCAGCAAAGCCATCCCGGGAGCGGCCGTGCCGCCTGCCCGCAGCTCGGCCCTACCGACAACGTCCAGGTACTGCCGCACCACGCTCTTGGGGTCAGGGCCCAGGAAGACGTAGAAGTCCAGGATCCCACCCGTTGTGCGCCAGGTCAGGGCCGGGCTGGGCTGCAGGAGCACGTCTGGGGAAGCAGAAGCACTGGAGGAACAAGCTGAGGATGGGGACGGGGACCAAGCCCACGACCAGCACCTCTGCAGGACTCACCCATCGCGTTGCTGTTCAGCAGAAAGACACCGTGAGCCGAACCATCGTCCTCCATCACCAGGTAGAAAGGGTGGGAGCCGTAGAGGTTGACCTGGGGCTGGGGCAGAGCACAGTGTGGTGCTGGAAAGGCTCCACCGGGGACCCCAGCACAGCACCAACCCACCCACCCCTCACCTCCAGCCAGGAGCAGTCACAGCTCGGGCTGCAAACCCAGGGCTCGTGGCCCCAAACAGCACCCGAGCTGGCAGAGCTCTGCCCTGAGCAGGAGCCCTGCACTGCTGGGGGGGAAGCAGCTCCAGAGCAGCACAGAGCCCAGAGGGGACAACGCCTGACATGGGGACAGCGGTCATGGGGCTGAGATGCAACCAGCACAGACACCCTTCCCCAGCCCTGGACAAGACATAAGAGACCACGGAACCACCCCTGCAAGCGCAGATGAGCCACGTCCCATCCTCCCAGCCCTGCTCTGTACCGTGGGCGCCATGTCCCGATTCCAAAGGGTGACCCTGGTCCACTCCGTGTCGAGGACCAGCGGCGTCAGGTGCTCCCCCAGCCCAGAAATGAAACGGGAGGGCAAGGAGGTGGAGATCTGGAGGAACTGGTCTGAGAAGAAGAGGGGTGCGACGGTGGTGTTCAGCCTGACAGAGAGAAAGGGAGAGTCCGGCCAACAGCCCTGGCAGTGCCCAGCAGCCGCGGAGCAGGGAGGCACCGAGCTGAAGGACGGGCAGCCCGGGGTGCTCATCACCAGGCCAAACAAAACCAGGTCTCAGCCGAGCTCCGGGGTTCCTCCTTCCCTTCCCAGGCACCGAACCGCAGGGCGGGTCAAAGCAAAGCCCCGCAGCCGCTGACACCCACCCCACTGCTGTCATCACTGTCCCCGGCCACATCCCTGCTCCCATCCCGGGGTCAGGTCCCGCTTCCAGACCGAATCCCTTCGGGAAGGCGAGGGGAGCCCGCACGGGGAGGGGCGGAGGGGGGCAGGACGGGCACTCACAGGACCCGCCCGCCGCGCTGCCGGTAGACGACGAGTCCGAACGGATCCTGGTTGACCTGGACTCCGTAGAGCGTGGAGGCGGCTCGGCCGCTCACCCGCGGCGTGGCCAGGGGAACCTCGTAGCGCTGCCGGGCCGGGTCCCGCAGCTGCAGGGACAGAGCGACGGGTGGGAGGGGGTTGGCTGGGAGCGGACCGGGGGACCGGGGGACCGGGAGCGGGGTCGGGTCGCACCGTGAAGCGCAGCCGGGCCGGGGTCTCCAGCGCCACGTCCAGCCGGAGGCTGCCCACGTCCCCCGGTAGGAAGCTGGCGGCGACGCGGCGGAGCCGGACGCTGTAGCCGCTGTCAGTGACCGTCAGGTTCTCCGTCCGGTAGCTCCGGTAGCCGCGGGGGAAGAAGCACCAGGGCGGACCGGGGCCGGAGCCAGCGGGATCGTAGCAGCAGCCCCGCGCCTCGCAGTCCGCCCGCGACAGCAGCCGCTCGGGGCCGCAGTCGAAGCGGCCGTCCGGGGGGACCTCGCAGCCGGCGGCCCCGGGGCTGCCCGCGGCGGCGGGGACCAGCAGCGCCAGCAGCGCAACGGCGGCAGCGACCGGCGACCCCGCCATCGCTCCGGCCCGGCCCCAGCTCCCAGCAGGCGCGGCGGGCCGGGCGCACGTCACGCTGCCGCCCGCGGGGCGGTCCCGGCCCCGAGCGGCCGCCTCCGCCTTCCCGGGGCCGCCCCAGCCCCTGTCGCTGCCTCCCAAACTCCAGCAAAAGCCGGTGGGCGAGCGGGGCCCGGGCGGTTCCTCGGGGCTGGAAGTCAAGGCGGCAGCTGTGTCCGTGGGTCCAGGGACCCCCCGACACCAAACAACCGGGGCAGAGAGACCCATGAACCTGCCTGCAGCAGCAAAGGGAAACAGAAACAAACAAAACCCACTCGCAGTGCTCCATCTGTAGTAAACACTCCACCTTACACACGTTTGGTTTATTTGTTTATTCATTCCCAAAGCCTGCAGCCTCCAGCAGAACAAGAACAGAGGGGTTTATGGATTTTCTCCGTGTCTGTCAGGTTTCCTGCGATCCAAGCCTGGATTCCAGGCACTGACAGAGCCACTGGAGAGCCCGTTGGTGCTGAGGATGTTCCTGCTGGATCTGGTGGACGATGGTGTTAATGGCACGGAGCCGGTCCTGCAGCTGCTGCTGCTTGTTTCTCCAGGCTTGTTCAGTGCAGCACAGGGGAGTGTACGTCCCTTCCCTCAGCGCCTGCAGATGCTTCTGCCGGGTCTGGTAGGCCACAATCTCCAAAAGGTTCTGAGAAAAGCAACAAGGGAAACTGCTTTTACAGCAGATTGCACACAGAAAATAATGAGGGAATCAACGTGATTTGTAAGCAACCCTGGTATTTTGAAATAGAAGGGCTTCTTATGAAGGGTACTGCTATGAAGTTCCCATCTAACAGCCAAACAGCTGAGTTTGGTAGAGGCACAGTCATCTCACAGAATTCCATAAATCAGAGAAATACCCACACGTACAAGGCAACCCCTGCCAGGAGAGTTGTAACAGCTTAAACTTTGTAGAAGGTCATTCAAGACCTCGAGCTGGCTCTCAAATTTGTAACATACTTAGGAATAGCCAGGGCTACTACAGGCTGGAAGAGGATAGTTGTTAGCAGATATTTTCAAGGTACAAATGATGTCCTTCAGGCTGATGTTTCCAGGAGAATGCTGCCTCACTAAGAGTGCAGCTGCAGCCCCAACTCAGGACCACTATGAGCCCTCAAAATGTCCTCAGTTAACTGAAAGTGGTGCTTAGGGACACGGGTCAGTCAGTGACTCGTCAGTGTTGGGTTAATGATTGGACTCAATGAGCTTAAAGGGCTTTTCCAATCCAGACAGTTCTGGGCAATTCTGTGACTCTGTAAAATGTCACCCCAAGCCCCCCCAGTTCAGGGAGATGAGACAAGGAGACAGGGAGCCAGCAAGAGAAGCAAGCTGCGGGTCCTGTTGGGCTCCTGCTGTGGGAGGCGGATGCGCTCACCCATCGCTTCTTGCTCTGAAGACATTCTGTGTCCGAGTCGAGGCCCTGGGACTCCGCCTGCAGCCTGCCCAGCTCCCGCTGCTTCTCCAGGAAGGAGGCACTGAGGGATGCTCGGGTGCTCTCCAGCTCCAGGATGGTTTTGTCACAGCCTTGAGCATTCTAGTAAATGGAAGAGAAGGAAATGGCAGGTTCTGGTTCTTTAGTTCACCAGCACTCCCAGCAGAATTTCCCACAACTGGTTTGTTTGTTTGTTTTTCTAATAGCTGAGCTCCAAAGCCTGTCCCCGTGCAGAGCTGTGCCTGTGCAGCAGCAGGCTCTGTGTGCTGACACCCCGTGCTCACTGGTGCTCGTTACCAACCCAGGCTGCAGCACCTCTTGCAGCCCTGCTTTCCTTGCTCACCTTCTGGGTTTCACTGATCTTCTTTCTCAGCTCCTGTTTCCTGCGGTGGAAGTCGCTCTTGGTGATACGTTTCTTATCTGGTTTGTTCTGACCCTCTCCACGGATCGCTATCGCCTCTCTGCGAGAAACAGATGCCTCCATGTCACGAATCATCTTCTCCTGCTGCTTCATCAGCTGGCTGTAGCGGACCTGCCGTTTGTCAAGACAGAAAATAGGCTGAAAATAACAAATGTTGACAAATGGCACCTAACTGAAGTCTTCTGTGTGGCACATGCCATCAACATAAACCAGATACACGTGAGCCTTGGCAAGCCACATTTGCTCCAAATCCAGACCTAGGTTGCCCTGTGTGGATCTGGAAGGCAGAGGGCTGGGTTATCAACTCATCTAAAGCATCCTTCAAAATGTTTCACTGAAACTCATTAGCAAGAGCAAAAGCAGAAGAGAAGTGTCTCAAGAATGACAGGGAAGAGTTGAAGAGAGGAGGCTTCCCTAACCACTGATTAAGATGATGCAATATTTAGTAATCAACATTTTGTTGCTTATAAATTGGGGTCACAGACTAAGGTGGCAGACAAATGACATTTCAAATAGATTTCTGAGGTACATCCAGATTCTCCTGCAGCCTGTGGTGTAGCATGCAGGAGGAGCACATCCAGTGCACGCAGGCTGGATGTATTTAATTCCATCTAGCTGCAGGGCAGTAAGATTCCCAGTACTGCAGTGGCCTTGAAAATGCTACTTCTCCAGCCTCTTTCTCACCTCCTGCCTTACACCTCAGCAGCTCCAAAGCTGAACACCTTGTGTGCAGCTCCCCCTCCCCAGTCCTCTTGCCCAGTGGCTTACTTGCATCCTGTGAATCTCTGCTCTCATGGCTTGGATTTCGCCTTGTCCTGTCTCAGACTCCACCGCTGCGCGCATCTCTTTTGTCAGCTGGATCTTCCTCTCCCACAGCATGATTTGATGCCTTCAACGACAGAAAGGGAAAGCAGCACCTCTGTAAATGGCAGAGAGGATGTTCTCTCTGTGCATCAGTGGCAGCACACTCCTGAGATCCATCCTGAACACAGAGATGAATGGTTTGGCAGAAACTATGAATTTCCATAGGGGACATGTGAAAGGGCAGCAACAGGGCAGCGTGAAAGCAGGCAGGAAGCTCTGCACTTGAGAGGATGGCACAATGACTGTGGAAACAAGCCCAGACTGACAGGGGTGATGGACCCCATTAATTGCCCAGTGCAGCTCTGAGCTACCGGCAGAGGAGAGAACACGCAGAATCTTCCCGTAGAGATCTTGGCAACACCCAGCACAGGCACTGCTGCTGGAATCATTACAGCCAACATCCCCTCAGCTCCTGCTGGTTCCAGAGATGGCTAAAGCACCTTTCAGTTTCTGCATCTCAAAAACTCATTAAACTCCTTTTCATCAGGACAGAAGCACATCTGCTGGCACTGGCTCAGTTTGGTGACTGGAGAAAGGTAATGTGGACACAAAGACTGTGGCACAAAGCAATCATCTCTTTGGTACCTACTCTGCTTCCAGGAGGCTGTTTAGGAGTCTTGCCTTCTCTTCAGTCAATTGACTGTGTTTCTCCTGCATCTCAAGTGATTCTTTTTCTGCTGCCTAGATTTGGGAAGCATAGAACAGTACAACATTGTCAGACAAAGATTTACAGGATCACTGTTTGCCTGTGATCTGCATGGGAGGTTGAGACCTGGAAGTGAGATGTCAAGCCTCTGTACCTTGAGAGAGCGTACAAACTCGTTCTCTGTGATCATGTTGCCACACTGCAGCTCCTCGAAGCTGCTGTTGTTCTTGTTGATCAACACATTCAACTTTATCAAGTCATTTGACATGTTCCTCATGTGACGTTCAATGTCCTTCTGCTCTTTTATTTCCTGCTGAATTTCATCTGCAGGTGAACAGAAGAAAGTCTTAAAATTCCCAGGAGCACTGGGGTGAACACAGGCAGGGTGTGACAAACTGCTATTAGACCAGACAACCCACACACCCAGCCAAAACATTCTTCCATAAGCCCAAAAATCAAGTAAGGTTTTGAAGGAGAGTACTGTGTACGAGAGTTGGGTTTGGCCAAGGAAAATGCTATCATTGGTGTGGACATTTACTTACCAATTACTTGCAAACCTCATTTAACAAGTTTGCAAACCTCATTTAACAAGTGTAACACAGGACATGGTCACTCAGGGTTCAACTGTGTCAGTTAAGGCAGCAGGATCGATTGTTACAGGAAATAAAAACGTGCAAAGCAGCAGAAGGTGCCTGGCTCAGCCCCCACATACACAGGGGCTGTTTGCAGTACTGCTCACAGGAGCACTGAGGGCTTTGGTGAAGGTCTGGTGTTACCCATCCTTCAGCCTTTGCTCCCTTTTGTCTCCTTTCATGGAGGAACATCTCGAGGAGGAGTCAGGGAGTGACTTACTCTCGGTGCGCACCTTCCTCTGCTGCATGATCGTGATCTGTTTCTTCAGCATGTCCAGGGAGGCTGTTTGCTCCTCCCGTTCCTGTGTTAACTTGACCAGCTCTTTCTGCAGATTGAGCCAGTACTTTTGTAGTGTCATCACCTCAGAATTGCATTCTTCTACCTCCTTGGTCAGCCCGTTGATCTCAATTTCCAATGGTCCCAACTCTTGCCCCTGTACGAGGTCAAGGTTGGGATAAATCAGGCAGAAGCTGCTGGAGCAGTTGTTTACAGCATAGTTGCAGAATGCCAGTCCAGCTGCTGAGGTGCCTACTAAATCCTTCAACTACACTGTTATTTTGTTAGTTACTTACTTTCTGCATCCATTTCCCATGAGCTGAACGGGACTAACTCCAGACCTCACAGGGATAAATGCAACAGAAGCCTGAAAGGTTCTCAGACCCCGTGGCAAGAGGCCGCCTAAGCCCTTACAACAGGTACATCCAGCCATTCTAAAGCTTGTGAAGACTATGCCACAGCATCCATCTGTGCACTGGTGTCCACAGAGGTCTTACAGCTCATGGTGCTAGGGACAGATCTGAGTATTGTCTGAATGGGGCCAACCACCAAGTGACTTCAGTCACTCTGCCTGTTCCATTCTCCCCTCGCCAGTCTTTGCAGATTTATAATGAGATCCTATTTACTCCCAGAGTATTAATGTCATGCAACATTTCCATCAGCTCTAGACAACTCCCTGCAGAAATCTGTGCTAGGCACACCCTTATTTCACAACTGCCTAATGCCAGCTCCTCTCTGCATGCATTAAAAACAGTTTGACAAATGTAAACACTGGCATTAACTAGTGCAGCTTTTAAATCACAATATTGATGCCTGAAAGTTTGAGCTATCCAGCATTTATGGGCATCTGCAGTCACCACAAAGAATAAAATCAAGTTTGGGAGCGAAATGTAAAGGTACAGACCCCCTGCTGAGAAAGAATCATCTCCAGCCTCTTGTTGTACTGGGTGATGACCTCATGCTTGTTCTCGATCAGGACATTGCGCTTTGCGATCTCACTCTCACCGTGGCTGATGCGATCGTGGACAGTTTTCATTTCCTTGTCCAGCTCACAGAGTGTTTTTTGGAGAGCTGTCAGCCTGCAGTTGGTATGAGTTGCATTCAGAATAACCTGGGCAATATCGTTCTCAACCTTGGAAAAATGCAGCTCCTAGGAATATCAACAGACAGAAAACAAATTACTGTCACCAACAGCACCTCACTGGTTTGTCACACCCAGTTATCAGAGCTTCAGTTACAGCCTAGAAAACCAGAATGAAGACACTGACAAAACACACCTGAGAACACTGCTCTGGGCTGTTCCCTCCCCTGCCCTCCCAAACGGTCCCAAAGAGGTCCCGTACCAGATCTGTTTTCCTCCTGCGAAGTTTTGCAGCCAGCTGTGAGAAGTGCTTTGCAGCTTTGCTGGACATCCTCTGGTCCTGAAGCTTTGCCATGATTTCATTCTCCATCTGCTCTTTGGCTTCAGTCCCTTTCTCGATATCCTTACTGATGGACAGCAACTCGTTCAGACGAGCAGCTTGATCCTACAAAGTAGTGGAGACAGAGACAGGATCACTGCAACTGTTTGGGGACGGGGGTTAAATACCCATGTCCAGTCCAAAAGGATTCTCCTTCTAACCATCTTAGTCTTGTTGAGGGCCTGCTCTGTCTCATGGAGGACACGAGTGTAGGTGCCAGATTCAACCTTCAAGGCCTCCTGCCTCAAGTGGCACTGGGCAATCAGTTTCTTTGTCATGTTGGCATCATTCTGTGAACGGCTCAGGGTGCTGACAAGCAACTCATTCTTCTCCTCCTCCTTCCGGATCGACTTCCTACAGCCATGGATGTCCATTTCTAGGGACTTGAGGTCATGTCTGTACTTGCTGGAGAGGCAAAGAGGATGAAAAATCACCACAGGGGTTGATTTGTGTGCTGGGACAGCGCAGAGTGGGCAGAAGGTGGATGGAGACATTAAGATTTAAAAGGAAATGTATGTAGGAAAATTAATTCCTTCTTTCAGTCCTGTCCCCACCCCACCTTTCTTACCAGGATGCCACCATATAAAAGCACATGGTTTGTTCTCAGAGAATCAGCCAAGCTTCAAGGCTCCAGACCAAACAAACACTTCCTTTGGCAACAGCAGAAGATTTCTAGAGGCATCACAAATCCTAACCGAAAGTGATGGATAAATCCTTCTTGCTGTCTAGCTCTCTGGCTTGAGAGATGTTGCACAAGTGAAGGAATTGTTTTAAAGGAATAAAATATGAACAGAAGAAACTCTAAACAGCCTTAAAAACCCACACATTTTGAGGGAGTTGTGTTCTGGATAAACAAAATAGTAACAAAGAACTGTACTTCATATCCTTTAACCTCATTATGTGCTTTGGAGTAGCAAACTTGTTCTGCCTGACATATCCTGCACATACAGTGATACACTTGACATTGCCCCTTTTAGAATCCCTCCTGTCCCAGTTATGTGAGGTCTCTCCTGGGAGTGTTTGCAGGTTCCATACCTCAGCAGCTCCTGTGTGGCAATATAGGCCTCATCCCTTTGCTTCAACCCAGCCAAGCTGCGGTTCCAGTGGTTCATCAGTCGCTTTTTCTCCATGTTAATGGCCTGTACCTCCATACAAGCCTAAGCAAGAGAGAATTGGTAGACAGGATGAATCTACACTGGGTGGAAAAACAAAATTCATGTTACAAAGCAATATTTTTTTCTTCTGTTCATAATACTCTGGGCAGGAACAGCTTCAGCTAATATGTCTGGCTTATCATCACACTGGACCACAGAGCATAGATCTCCAAGGGAAAAAATGCTGAGAAGGTGGGGGAGGAAGTGATTCACAGGCAGTTGTTAAGGACAAAGGAAGGGAAAAAAAAAAAGAATTCTTCATTCCTCCAAACAGGAAGGACCCACCATCCTCTGGCCTCGACTGTACACACCACCTGAGCATGACCAAAGTGGTCAGTCCTTCCAGAGGGAAATATTAACCACAGGCTAAAAAGCACCCTCCTACCTCATTTACTGCTTGCCGAGTCACTCTTGTGTCCTCTGCCTGGGCCACGAGCTGAGCCTCAAACAGAGCAATCTGCTCCTGGAGCTCGTAGGCTTTTCGTGTTAAGCGGTCCACGAGAAGATCCTACAGAGCCAGAGCCAGACAGGTCAGGGTGAGTAACACAATCTCAGTCAACTGAATTCTACAAGAATAACACAGGCTAGAAAGGGGATTAAATTGGCAGCTGGATTAGATTTGATTCCCACTGAAACTTTTCCATTCACACACAAATGGCCCATGAGTGCAGCAGTGACAACCTTCAGGAGAATGAGACCTTTGCTGATTTTTTTATTATTCCATTTGCAGTAGGAAGTTGATACTTGAGCTGTGAAGCTGCTTTCATTCCTGTCAGCGTGGACTATATTGTGCCACCTCTCCAGCAGCTGGGAATCTTAATAATTTATGTTTTAAAATCTTTTGTTAAAAACCATCTAAATCTATTTGATTTCAACTGCAATTCTGCATTAAGCATAGCCAGGCTGTGCCCTGCTGCACGCAGGAGGCAGCAGAGGGAGCTCCAGAACACCAACTGCCTCCCTTCCTTGTCAAAGTTCACTTTTCATTGTGAAACTCATTGTGACTCAGAGTAATTCTCGAGGCTTGAACATAGGATACTTCTTTACTAAATATCTTTCTGTCCCCACACCCCCTTTTCTTGAGGAAAGACTTCTGACCAGGTAGCACGTTCTCCAAGACTCACCACTGTCATCTGTATTTATTTATATTTATTTTAAAGCAGTTTTATTTGATACCTGTTTTCTCTTTTCCACCTCAGCCTGGACCTTCTCTGCCTCAGCCTTCTTTGTCGACTGTTTCATTAGTAAAATATTGTGACGCATATCCTGGTCCATATTCTGCATGTAGAAGAGGTGTAAGGCCAGGTTGTCAACCTGGGTCTGCATTGCAGAAACTGGGGAGGAAGGAGGAAAAATATTTATAGAGAAGGGTGCTTGCAGGACACACTTTGAACAGCCATAAAAGGGAAAAATATCGCAGCACCCAAAGGAAAACCTGCACCCACACCAGCTAAACCAGCCCTCCCTGAAGTGAGGATTTACAGCAGCTTTGGAGTGGAGCTCCACAAGCAGAGCTAAAAATCTTGGTAAGTGATTCCCAGCACACAGAATCCCAGGGATTCAAAGGAGGGGCCACAGGAGGCTGTGAATCCACTCCTCTGCCCCAGAACAGAACTGCCTCTTTCTCAGTCTGTTGAATGCTTCTCTAACCTTTTCACTAACCTGCAAAAACTTTGTAGCCAGTTTATTTTGATGCTTAGCTATTCTTGCCACTGAAATTGTTCTACTGCTTCTTATCCTGCCACACAAAAAGAACAGGTAAAGTCCATTTTTTTGGCTGGAATGGACTGCCCCATGGATGGTGCTGTCCTACTCTTGGACACCCCTAATGACCTACAACCTTTGCAACCTGATCACCCCCTTACAGAGACACAGCCAAACATAAGAGTGGTGGGAATTTTCCTCCTGCTAAGTCACAGAACAGCCCACCTGCCAGGAACAGTTCATGTTTTAGTCCTAAAGATCTTCTTAGAAGTACAACATAGCAACATGGTCTTAGAAACAACAGAAATTATATGGCAACCAGGAATATCTGTGAAACTTTTCAGTGAGTGCATTACTCCTGATGAATTCTGCTCTATTTTTCCAATCAAATGCCTGACATAATCAAATTCATTTCTCCACAGAGTACTGGGACTGGGAAGTACAACAGGGGCTGCCTTGCTCACTTTTTTTGCGTTCATCATCTGTGTTCTGACTCATTTTCTTGTGAGTAAGCCTGAGTCCCTCCAGTTCCTGTTCCAGCTGCCCACGTGCTGTGGCTGCCTGAGAGCGGCGGTCCTGGCTCTTCTCCAGTTCCACCTGCAGTCGGGCCAGCTGCTGCTGCGCCCCGTAAAGAATCACCCCAAGCTCTTCTCTCTGTGCCTTGCCCTTCTTCATCGCTGTCTTCTGCAAAAACAAGAGGAAATCAGCTGTCTCACTTCAGCTTGCACAGGGTTGGTGCACACTGCTGTGGGAAGGCAAAATAAAAATGCCACATACCAGTTCCTGAAGCTCTAAGTTCACTTTTTCCATTTGCTTAGTCAGGTAATTCTTCAGGGCAGCCTGGAATCTTCTCATCAGAGGCTGTAAAGAAGTAGGATGTTGATAAACTTTAACATACTTGTGTAAACAAATTATGAAGAAACCATACTGCTACTCCCACTATTAAATAAAACATCATCTTTTCTGAAATGGACACTGGCATTCTTGTTTTAGCTCCAGGCGCTGTAACCAGCGAGGAGCTACAGAGCAGGTCTGTGCTGACATCAGAAAGTGGCGACTGAGAGTATTTAAAAGTCAGAAACATACTGGAAGAGCTACACCTGAGATCCCATCCACTCACTCCCGAGCACTGAGGAGTATCAGATTTGCCCCACTGTGTTACTCACTTCTGAACCTTCAACTTTGGGGTTAATATTGAGAGAGTCAACACATCCAGGAGTTATTCTCTTTGCAAAAGCAATTTTTAAACATAGTTTTAGCATAAAGCTAAGCCACTGCTTACAGTTTACCCCACACATTTTACACAGATAAAAACAGCAAGTCTGCAAAGAAGAATGACAAGATTTGAGGACTTCTCACATGTTCTGGATCCAAGACAACCGGTTCTGTTCCTGCCACAGTTTCTTCATTTCTTCCACTTATTTCATTTTCCTCAGCTCCCTGCTCCTGGCTTTCCTTGTCCCATCCTTGGTCACCACGCTCACCAGCGAGCTGGCCAAAGTGCTCAGGCTCTGGATAGAGAGAAATGGGTTCTCCAATGTTACCTGGCCCCCACCCCCCTCAAAGAAAAGGTAAGAGGAAGGGTTAGTTTCATAGTATGGTGCCTCCAGTTGGATTAATGATGATCAGAATGGGAGAAAACTAGAAACTGCTTGACAGATGGTATCAAGGGTTGTACTGTTAGTAAGGAACTGAATGATACCTGACTCTGCAGAGCTCTTCAACGCCCCTGACAAGGCAGATGCCTGCAGAGGAGCTCCTGAAGGAAGGGAAGGGTTTCCTCTGTCTGTTCTTGGCTGCTCCATGTCACCCACTTCAGGAGGGCAAATGTCTAACTCCACTTCATCCAATAAAGTCTCAGGAGATTTTTTCTGAAACATAAAACCCATCACCTGCAACAGCTTTTCAATTTGACCCTATTTGCCCCTAAAAATCTGCTCCTTTTTGTCATCGTGAGACACGAACAACGCAGACAAAGAATGGACAAGGGACTGGGTGTAAAACCAGCACAGACAGTGGCAGAGCTGTGTCACTGCTGACAAAGGAAACTGTACACACACACACAGCACCACAAAGGAACCCCTCCAGTACTGTCTGAGTTTGTGTGTACTCTGTGTGTGACCAATTAGCTTCTTTCTGTCCCAATTTGGATTGGTTCTGTGTTTCCAGCAACCAAACTGCCCCAGGAGAATTTGAAGTCACCAATACTGGTGACACATTCTGTGAATAGATTATGAGAGCAGCTCACCTCTGCAGAACCAGCCAACAGTTCTGGGGCGCCATGGATTCCTCCTTCTGCTGAGGGAGATGCCTCTTCTTGGTCCTCCAGAGAAGCAGGAGGACCTTCCTCTTCCTCTTCATCGTTGTTCCCGTTCTCTGCCTCTATTCCCTGCCGTACAACACGGGCAAAAAGCAGAACAGCAGCGTGATAACGAGCCCTGTACTTTGTTTGATGTAAATGCCACAGTACTGCAACCACTGCTTTTTGTCACAGGGCCTGGAAGTTTAATGTAGAAGTTTAATCTAATTGGCAGAAACGGTCACCCAGATGGCACTAAGATAGTAAAGACCCTTACAAAAATTTGACACACCACTTTTAATGTCACATGTGTTTCTAACTCACATCTATTAAAAAAAAAATGCCCACAGGGATTTATTAAAGAAAATCTGCCAGCTTCCACTGCATGTGCAAATTATTCTCTTTCTTTTTAAAGAGACAGTTTTGTTCCATATCATCATTTGCCAAATTCAAATGTTGTGCAGTACCAATGGAAGAAAAAACTTTATCATCAACAAACCTCAAATAAAGAGCCTGAGAATGTGAAAATGTGAAATGTAGATAACTGCTTTTTAAAGTGTCTACAGCAGGAACGTTCTGTCTAAGAACTGAGAGAGAAACATATTTCAAGACCCTGCTGACACACAAGGCAGTAACTAAATTCAGCCTGTAGTGGACTTTTTTTAACATGCAGGGCAAGGCTGTGATAACCACCGGCTTGTTTCACTTCTTCCTATTGCAACCGCTTCCACGAGTGGCTCACGGGAGCAGCTGCCCCAGGCACATCTCAGAGGGAATCACCTCCAGAGCCAGATGGGACGGCACCCTGATGACATCCCGCTCCTCGGATCCGACTTCCACCCCAGATTCCTCTGCAGCGGCACCGGCGGCCTCCTCCATCGTGCTGGGGCTGGTGCTGGGGCTGGGCCTGCAACCGGAGCATCCCACCGGGGAGGGAGAGTGAGCACCGGCCCCGCGCCCGCCGCCCCGAGCCTGTCACCCCGCCGCCGCGGGGCTGGACACGGGATGCCGGGCGGTACCGGGCGGTACCAGGCCGCAGCGGAGCCCCAGCCCGGCCCGGCCCCGCACTCACCCGCCGCCGCCACCGGCAGCATCTTCCTGTTGCCAGGCAACGCGTCAACACCCGGTCACGTGAGGGTGGTGGGCCGCACCACCTCAGCCGGCGGAGGGGGGGGCTTGGGCCGCACCATCTCAGTCCGTGAGAGGGGGTTCTCGGGCCGCACCACCTCAGGCCGCCGCTGCCCGCCGGGCCCGGGCGAGGCCCGCGGTGTCCCGGCCGCCATGGCCGCGCCAGCCCCGGTGCGGGGCAGCAGGTAACGGCGCCGGAGCGCCGGCGGGATGTGCTGAGGGAGAGGCCCCCTCCTTGCCCTCCCTTCACGGAGGCGGCCCCGGGTCACGCCGGCAGCGGCGGGGCGGGGCTGGCGGGCGGGCTCACCCCCGCCGGGCCGGGCCGGGCGGAGCGGGGCGGTGGTAGCGACGGCGGCGGTCCCCATGCAGGGCCCGGTGGGGGTGTGGCGGTTCAGAGCCCGCCCGGCCCGGCCAGCGCCAGAAGTTTCCCGGGTTCGTCTTTGCTGGTAAAAGCGCCGGGGCCGCGCGGGGCGCGTTGAGCGGCGGGCGACGCGGGTCGGTGCGGGGGTCGGGCCGGGGCCGCGCCTCTGGGCTGCGGTGGGCGGCAGCGGGGCCCTGGCCGACCTCTGCGGCGGCTGTCCCAGCCCGGTCCTACGGACGCGCTGCTCGTCACGCGTGGGGCGGTCACTCGGGTTCGTGCCCGGGGTCGAGGCACCGGCTGTCCCGGCCGGTACGCGGCGGGGGGTGGGGTGCAGCCATTTCTTTATCCCGTTCTTTGTCTTCCCCCGCCGCTGCCTGCCGGACCCCCGCCAGACCCCACGCTGCGTGGAGGGTCGCGGGGGGCTCCCCGCGGGGGTCGGGGTGCTGCCGGCTCAGGGCTGGCAGAGAGCGAATGCAAAACGCGTCTCCAGCTTCATCCGGCGCTGTGGCAGCGGCTCGGCGCCGCGGTTCTGTAATGTCCTTACTTTTCGGGAGCTGCTTTTCTCCGAAATGACCCCGACATCGACCCTTCGCCTCTGCTAGCAGCGGAGACGGGAAGATGGATGGTCGGGATCCTCGGCGATTATTGGGTGTATGGCCCTCAGGTGCTCGGGGGCAGGGCTGGTGAGTTGATCTATTGCTTGCTGTGTTGCTGACACTCTGAAATAACTCTGCTTCTGCCCCGCCGAGGTCCGCCTGGCTCTCCTGCTCTCGGGCTGGTTGCTTGTCTTCCAGAGGTGTTGTGTTCGTAGTTGCCACTCTGAATAAAAAGTAATAAAAATAAAAGATCTTTTAAGATAAAAAATTAGAAACACTATGACCAGGAAGGACAGCTCAGGGTGAAGATCTTGGGCTTCCTGCTGCTTTTGTAGACACCTCTTCTAGGTGCACAGGGTTAGAGGAGCTTCATTCTCCTTCTGGTGATAACTTGGCTGAAGCCAAAGAAGCCTCTGAAAGCTGCTCCCTGACCCGGCGCTGGGGTTTGCTGGAGATCTGGGGTTTGCTGGAGATCTGGGGTTTGCTGGAGATCTGGGGTTTGCTGGAGATCTGGGGTTACTCTGTGTGTCCCGCTGTGTGGCTGGGGTAGAGCTGGAGAGCAGGGACGGGGCAGAGCGTTGCTGTCTCTGTGGGGTGGTGAGACGGGAGAGGGGCAAGGGGGGAAGGAGACTACTGCAAAGTGTCAGAGCATGTCAGAGCCGCGTGCTCGGATGTTTTGTCGTACTAAGAGAAGACTTCACACTTAGTCCATCGATTCAGCTGTCAGAGCAGGCTCCTGGGATTTTTTAGCTGCTCATACTCGGGGATCTGGTTCCATGTTGTCAGGCCACAGCTACAGGGCACTGGAAATACAAAGCCATAAAAGCGTTGCCTGCTGCAGTTGAGTGCCATGAAATGCTGTTTAATCTCGGGATGGGGGGACTTGTGGCACAAACAATTTCTCAGCGCTCCAGCACATGTTGTGGTTTCAGTGCTGGAGGGGCAGTAAGCTTTTTGTTTGCTTTTTTAGGCCTAAGCAGGTGTGGCTGGGAGCAGCAGGCGGGCTCCCAGGATAGCATTTCATTTCCCTTTTTATCCCTGAGTCACAAACTCGCAGTATTTAGTCTGCTGTCCCTTTTTTACCTTCTCAGCTGAGATGCATCTGAGCGAGATCTGTTGCACTGAGGTGGCTGGAACTGGAGTGGTGTGAGTGTTTCAGCCTTCGCTGGTGGCTGCTGTTCCTTTTCCTTTGCACTGTGCTCTGCCTGCCACTGCTGCACCAGCAGGTCAGGAATGAAAGACTTTTTGGTGACCTACATAATTCTCCCTGTGAAATGGGATGACTTCAGAATGGCTCCCCATGGTAAACTTTTTTCCTTGATTTGACTAGGTCATCTTAAATAGCTCCAGTTAATAGCGAGTAGTTTTGAAAGTGCCTTTTTTTCCCCCTCCTAATGTAGAGGTATTACAATGCAAAGGAAAGGTCATTACAAGGGCTCTCGTGGATACATAGAGAAGTACAGATCAAGTGAGTGACGGGCTGAGTTGTGCAGAAAATCCAGTCAGAGGACTGGAAAGAAGCTGCGAGTCCTGACTCCTGGGTTCCTGTGCTCTGTCTCCGGTCACTCTGCCTTCCAGCACGTTGTAACCTGTACTTGAGCTTCCAGAGATGCAAACCTGGTGTTTACTCTTCCTGGACTTTGAGAGCTCCCCAGTGCAGTGACTCTGTACTCCTTGAATGTGTAAAATCAAAATTATTAAGGGAAAAAAAAAGCCTGTTGCCTTTTTCTTACTTAAGGCATTTCGTGCTTCAGTTTGGTGATGGTGTTTGTCAGCTCTTGTTTCTCCTCTGTGCCCTGACTTGCTTAGGTCTCACATTTCACTTTAGGAGCCCGTAGCTCGGCTTATTTTGCTTGTGAAGCCATCGAGCTCTTGCACAGCACACTCGCCCTTGGACTCGCCACACAGGCTGCCAGGCACAGAGTGCTCAGCAGTGAGTTGCCAGCTGCAGCCGACCCGAAAGCGCCGGCTGTCGTGAGCCTCTGTGGGCTCAGGGTATTTGTGAGAGCGGCCCTGTTGCCTGGCGTGCTCGTGAGCCGCCCCTGTGCGCTGCACAGACCCGGGTGAGGCGCGGGAGCGTGTGCCAGCGCGCGCCGGAGCCCCGCGTTCCCCTCCTTCCCCAGCACACGGGAATCCGGTGCGACCGGAGGCAGCGACATTTGGTCCAGCAGCGTCTGCCAAGGGGAGGGTGCGATCTGCCAAGCCAAACAGGGTTTTGTTATGGTCGGTTTGTGAGCAGGGAAGGGCACTTCTAACAGCCGGTGCTGTGTGAGATGCTGCTGGCTGGAACCGGGCAGGCTCTTGTGAAGAGGCTCCCGGGGTGATCTCAGGAGTTGGCTCCCCAGCGTGTTTCTGGGATCTCGTGTAGCTGAGAAGTGCTGGCACTGGCTGGGAGAGCAGCCAGGGGCTGTGTGAAGAGGCTCAGGAGCTGTAGCAAAGATTTTTAGTGGCGACAGTTGGTGTGGGAGAAGAAAATGTCTGTGTGCTTAATCAATATTGTCACTCAGCAAGAGCTTATCAGCTAACTCAGTGCTTCGGCTTCTGGAGAGCTGGGTTATCTCTGCCACAGTGAAAAGAATCCCTTCAGATCACGGGATAAACAGAAAATTAATATGAAAAATACACTTATTTGAATGCTGCTAATTTAGTGCTAATTTAGTGCTGACTTGGCTGTAGGACAGGTCCCACCTGCCTTCCCAAGCCCACACAAGAGGCAGCTGCTTCTCCTCCCAACCCAGGCCCAGTGGATGGTGTGTGCAGACGTTGTCCCACGCAGGAGGCGGCTCAGGATAGAGCAGACCCTACAGATTTGGTCTTTTTTAACTTGCTGGTTTGTGTTGTATGAACTCCTGCCTTCTGGGAAGGAGAGGCACAGTCACAAGCTGTGTTTCAGAGACTTTTGGGGTTGTAGACTAGATGGTGTTCAGAGGTCCAGCCCATCACCTGGGGCTGACTGCCTATCTATTTCTGCAGCCCGTCTCTGAAACCCCGCAGTGATGGAAGCAGCTTCTTCAGGCTGCCTGTTCTGGTACCTGCTGCTCGAATGACTCAAGCAGATATTCCTTGCCACAGTTCAGTTGCCCTACTACTTCTCCTGTCCTCCTTAGACAGCTCATCCTTTTTTTGCCAGGGACAATTCACATGTGTGAAGACTTTTAACACATTTCCCTTTCTTTAATCTTTTCCCTTGACAACCTCTTTCCAGATCTCTCTTGTCACCCTCCCCGAAACGATCCAGTGACTTGAACCTGTTTTTCTTTAATGCTGCAACCAAAGCTACATAGAATTCCCTAGCCTGTGGCATCAGTGGAAGGATTACTGTGAGTCTTGATGATAATATTTATATATTCAAGTATATAGTGGACTCTCTTTGATTTCTCATGCGTTGCTCTTCTGCAAGACAAGTGTGACAGATCAAATACCTGTGCTGGCAGAACACTGTATTCCTCATCTCCTGTCTTATTTTTGTTTCCTCTTCCCCACCTGAAGCCATAGGTATTCTGCAGGACCAAAATTCTTCTTCCTTTTAAATTTCTCCTGCTTTCCAGGCAGCAGCTTTTTGATCTTTCCGTGTTGCTTTGTTCTTCCTCTGCTAGGTAAAAGCTAATTGAACGCTGCCTCTGTCGGCGGAGAAGTCCTGCACCTCTGCTGCATTCCTGAGAGCTCCTGGAGAGCTGTGGTAGGACATCACACAAGCTCTTGTTTCACACGTGTGCCTCCATGCAGGTAAAGCTCACAGGTGGTTTCTGAGGAAGCATTCCCTGGCCAGCAGCCGCAGCCGCCTGGTACCACCTCTGCGCTCGCAGGTTTTGCGCTTTTGGAGCCCTGTGAAGCGGCTGACACAGGTGAAGCTCTGGAGATCTGGGCTGGTTTCAGTCTTGCCAGCAATGGGGCCTAGCTGAGCAGATCATGCTGCCCACAAAACGTTGTTTGGTAACAGATGACCGTCTTCAGATGTGCTGGAGGCTCAGGACCTCAGGTGCTGTGCAGGCTGCTCCACGTCGCTGCTTCGGACTCGCTCCCCGCTGTGTTGAAATGGTGTGGTGTAACGTGGTGCTGGGAAGGATGAATTGCAGCAGAGTTTACTGCCTGGATTCTTGCAGGTTGCAATGAGAGGAAAGGTGACTTGCTCTCTAAATGTGCTTGAGGCAAATTACTTTCTCCAAGATGTAACCCAGAGTCTGACACAGGATTGTGGTTCTTGATGATCCAGACAAGAATGAGCACATGGCTCCACTGGTGTTTGGTTTTGTGGACTGACACGTGCTGTGTTTGGTGCTAGAAGGAGATGTGGGTGCAAAGAACTTGCAGAGTAATTCTCTCACCCTAAACACCTGCTGGGCACAGCACGTAGCAGGGCTGAGGTTTCTCTATCAAGTTCCAGCAAAGACTGAAATGCAGAAACTGCCGTTGTGCTGCGATTCAAGCTGACAAATTCAGCGACTGCAGTTAAACCAATAGATTGTCCTTGAGTGAAGGCTCTGTCAACTCTTTCCAGTCTCATTTGCAGTCTCCTGTATGTACCAGTCTTGCAGAATCAGGACAGCTATTTTCCTTCCCTGCAGGTTTCATTCTCCTCTTTGAGAAGCGCTGGTTTCTGTTTGCCCTTGCTGCCTTCTTGCTTCCTCCTCTGTCTGGAGGAGCCATTAAAACCATGTTTAAAGAAATCTGAGCTATTCAGTGTTTGATGATGCTTGCTTTAGGCTCCTGAATGTTTCCTGCATACAGTTCCCCTGACAGTAGAACTTGGGGCCTTTCTGCTTTTCCCTTCGTTCCCGCTGCCCCTGTTGCGTGCTCTCTGGGCCGTGGTGCGGGACTCGTCACCAGGAACACGCTGAGCTGAGCTCTCCACGCACTGCCCCTGCACCTGGCACCGTGCTGGTGTGTGTTGTGTGCTGGGTCAGACTGGCCTGTTCACGAGCAAGTAAGGCTGTTTAAATACAAAGGAACAAAAGCTGATGGTTCCTCTCCTCGTGTACTTCTGGCAGAACAGAAGGAGCCGTGCCTCAGCTTCCCAGCTGGGTTCAGTAACAGCAGGTAGAGCCTGCTCTGCGCTGGGTTGTGTTGGGCTGTCTGTGGGATTGCTTTGTGCAAGGCACACTGGCTGTTTCAACACATCAAGTTGTCTTCTTGATCTGTCTACTAAATAGTTTACAGCTTGGGTGACTCCTCTGGATTCACTGTAGAGCTCCTCAGCAGCAGCCCCGAGGAGGGGCACGTCTCAGTTGAGTACAGCACTTACTCAGTGATGAGTTGGGGATCGTACTCCACAGTTAGCTAACGTTACCTATTGATAGAGGAAGTGTTTGCCTTGAGTTGGTGTGCCATGCTCTGCTGTTGGAGTCTGCCCACTCTGTTGAACATGGGTCTCTTGCCACTTATCTCTGAGAACCATCTCTATTTAACCGTGACTGCTCAAAAAAACCCAAAGCAAAACAAAAAACTCAGCCCCAAAACCTCAAACACACAGCAGGATTGTGCCAAAAATCAGTAAGCACAAGAGGAACTTGTTTTGATTAGTGTTTTTTTCAGAGATCGGTGGTTACTGCGGACAGAGCAGCTGCCCCCTGTTTAATGTCGTGGTCTCAGCAGTTATTCCGTGCTGGAGGAATCCTCCGGGGCCTGCTCCGGCGCTCTCTGACATCCCCAGGACAGTGATCCATCAGGCAGCCCTGCAGCGCTGAGCTATTGCCCTAATGGGCAATTTCCAGTGACAAGCATTACTTCTCTGTTTACTCCCCACAGCAACTATTAAAACGTGGTTTTTTGTTGCCTTCATATTTCTTCACTGCTGAGCAGAGCATCCCAGGTTTTTGTCCTTCAGTGTCTTTAAAACACAGAGGTGACGCTGCAGATCCAGAGCATTTGGAGGCTCTTCCTTGAGTTGAAGGATGGATGCAGCAGCTGGTGGGAGACCTCTTCCTTCTCAGGCAGTGGTAGGCACGTGCTGTGCTGTCATTGTATTTGTGCTCACACAATTCTTTCCTCTTCCTTGGCAGATCTTCTGAATTTGGCTCCTGATTAAAGCTGACAGAGGATGGAAACATTTCCTTGGCGATGTCTCTGGGGCGACTCCTCCGACGTGCCTCTTCAAAAGCTTCTGACCTCCTGGCCTTGAATCCTGGCAGTGGCAGCACTTCATCTTCCGTGCTTGACGGGGAGATTATCTACTCCAAGAACAATGTCTGTGTCCATCCCCCTGAGCTGCTACAAGGCATTGGGGAGCATCATCCAGGTGATCGGGTGTTGCAGACACTGCTCACTCACTCTTTTTCTCTCTCCTGGAGTGTGTTTGTATCAAATTCAACATCTTGGTCTCTAAAAAATGAAGAGGTGCCAGTGGGGGACAGGGCAAGGCAGTCTTACAGAGGACTAAGGAAAGCCATCCACAGGCTGATCCATCAGCTTTTATCCTAGTAGGAAAATGGATGTATTTCTCCTTCTGGTCTAGCATGGATTTACCTGTTCTAGTAAGTCCTTCTGTATTGCCAGAAGATGGATAGTTGTCATTTGAAGACAGTAACTTCTGTCACTCTTTGAAATACTTCTGTTGTTCAGGAGAGTCGAGTGCCATCTTGTAACTGTCGTTGCCAGAGTGGCCTCAACAACTGTTGGTAAAGGGGAAAAGAAATAAAGCCTGATGGTGGCTGCACGCACTGGAGCAGATGTAGATAAATGCTGCTCTGTGCCTTTATTCTCATCTGTTACTGGACTCCTTCATGTTTTCATCAGAGAGAGCCATGGCTACTGGCTGAGCTTCACAAAACTAATTATTCTGTGGACGTTGATCCACACTTCCCTTCTTGTGCGTGTGACTTCTTTTCCTATTGGCTTTCCATGACAATTGTAGCCCTTTAGCTACAAGAAGGTAAATATTCTTGAGAAAGAAATGTTTAGCTGGCACTTGAAACTGTTTAACAAGCAGTAGAAGTTTTTCATGTGGCAGGATATTTCAGAGTTTACTCTTGATTAGTAATCCATCCAGGAAGTTGAAGTATTTGCATGTCATTTCTCTGTCCACTTAGGCCAGAGGGAATTCAGACTATTCAAAAGCCATATGCAGACTTGAAATTATTTGTAAATACTGAATAATGTTGAGTTCTTCACAATTCATTTGGCAGAATTATCTCCTGGTAAATAAAAGGGTTTGTTTTGCCCGTGGTGGTAAACTCAGGGGGGAGACAAGGAAAGGCAAATTTCAGGCTTATGCAGTTTCCTTAGAACAAATCTGTGTCTTAACTGGGCTCCTTTGCTCTTCCAAAGGCTATTTGTGCTTGTACATGGAGAAGGATGAGCTGCTGGGAACCACGCTGATCCTCGCCTGGGTGCCCAACTCCCGCATTCAGCGGCAGGATGAGGAAGCCCTGCGCTACATCACCCCGGAGAGCTCCCCCGTCCGCAAAGCTCCCCGCAAACGCGGCCGCCACGCTCAGGGTTTCGTCCGGCCGGCTTCCCCCTCCGAGCAGAGAGCAGCGATCCTGAAAGGAGAGGACATCCTGACTGTGTCACAGCTCGTGAAAGATGTGGCTCACATCAGCCCTCCCTCCTCCGAAGGGGAGAAGCTCTCCCAGTGCTGCCCCGCGGCGGACGGCACCCGCCGGTCCCCCCAGCCTGCCCGCAGTGACTCAGGAATCCTATCGACAGTCAGCTCTCAGGAGGAGCAGAACAGGTCGGAGCTGTCAGTGGAGGGGACAGAGGAAGGTCTGGACTGCAGGCCAGAGGCTGGGGAGGACGAGGGCTCCTTGGAGCTGTCTGCCGATGACGTGAGCAGGGACAGTACTTTTGACTCTGATTCTGATGCCTTCTCTTCCCCTTTCTGCATCTCTCCCATTAGTGAAGCCCTTGGGAAAAGCAGTAGTTCTGTGTTTCTGGATAACGAGAGCAGGTGAGTGCTCTTTCTCCAGTTTCTGGGTCAATAGCTGGGGTGATGGTGGCTGAGCTTGGACATGCTGAAGGAGATTGAGAAGCATCACAGTGGCATTGAGCTGAATATCCCATCTGGCTTCAGACTTACTGCAGACACCTGTATAATTTACAGGCAATTGTTTGCCAGCCAGTCCTGCGTCTGCCCAGTGAGCCCTGGCCCTGAACATTCAGGGCAATGTGTGTGTGTGTGTGTGTCTTTCAGGTGAACTATATTGAGCCCTGGAAGCAGCATTACTAAATTAAAAAGGTCCTTTGTTGGCCTAATTGGCTCTGCTGAGGAGATGTGCTAGTGACTTCTTGTGGAGAGCCACATCAAAGTGTCTGCCTGACTTCCTCTGCGCCGCGGGTGCCTCGCTGCGAGGCACCGTGTTGACACGAAGTCTGCATGTATGAGCTTGTTTCACCGGTGTTCAGAACGTGGTCCCACTTAAGACATATAAATATTAATTCTCAGGTGTCTATCCTGGATATTGCAGTCAGTGCTGGTTTCTCTAAATGTCAACGCTCCTCAATGGCATCAGCAGTAAACTCTGCCCAGGGGAAGGAGGGCACTTTGGCAGAGGAATAACCAATGGTAGGACACCCATATGGCTCCCTGTATGGATCCACAGTGCTTCAGGCTTTCTGCTCTGGGCTCTGTGCAGTGTGTCACTTGTTTCCACCTTGGGGAGGGTGGGTGTGCTGCCTTCATGGGGCTGATTTTAGGGATATAGCTCAACTTTGAAACTGCACTTGAAATCAGTAAAAACGAGTTCTCCTTTGTGTGTGTCAGCAGTGCACAGACTGCATCAAGACTTGACATTTGTAGAGATTTTGCCTCTATTTTGTGGGCTAATCTCAAGCCCAGAGAATGCCAGGAAGAACAAGGTTTATGAAGGAAGTATTTGAATTGATTCAGCTGTCTGTGGCTATTTTAAAACACTTCAGCACGACAACCTCGGACCTTGTATCAGCTTTGCATTTGGGATGTGTCCTGGCAGCGTGCTCCCAATTAACTGCAGACCCACAGGGTTATCTGGGCTGAAGCTCTGCAGCAGCTGGGTGGGCAGTGGTTTGAGCAGCACCTGGGCCAGGCCAGCATGGCTGTCCTGTCCCTTTCTGTCCCATGCCATCCCACCACAGCTTTCCTCCAGCTGCAGAGGAGCATCACCAAGGGTGATGAGGGCCATTGGTTTCCAAGTTGTGTTGAACATCGGTTTCACAGTGTCCCTTCCAGCTCGCTGAGTGCGATGCCTGGCAGTCTGTTTTGACAACTCTTGATAGGAATGTAGAAGACTTTGGAAACTACATAAATGTCACAAAACACACCATGAAAAAACTGTACAGAGAGGCCTTTGAATGATTAAGTATCATTCCTAATAATTGACTTTATGTTGTTGGTTCCTCGGCGTTTTGTCCCATCAGAGCGTGTTCCAGCGCTGGGCTGCTGCTCGGGGACTGGCACTGGAGCTGCAGCTGCTTTAGAGAATGTTGGGTTGCTTTAGAAATGTCTTGGCCTTGACTTAAAAACCAGAAAATCCCCAAATCCACTGCAACCAAAGCCTCTGTTTGGTTGAGGTGTGTAAAACTATTTTTCCTTGAGGCAGCAATGGCAATCTCTGTGTTTGACTCGTCTCTTATCACTCTGAAAAAAGTGAGGTTTGAGGGGTTTTTTTTAGGGGAGGGGGGGAGTTTAAGCATGTTTTTGGTTATATTCAGAATAACACTTTAACTGCTGACAACCAGGAGACTGAACTCCTCCTGGGGAAATCCTGGTCCGTGGCCTGGGCTGCAGGGCTACGTGCTGGCCAAGGTGTGCAGCGTTTTGGGGAGCTTTTGCACCCCACAGCGTGCAGGGGGCTGGGAGCTGGCGCAGAAGGGTGCTGGCACAGCGCTCGGGGGCACGGCAAGCGCCCAAGCGGCTTTGTGGTTTAACTGTTTTGCAACACTTAAGCTCTGAGCTGCTAATACCATCGGGGAAGGAAGGAAACACAGTTTGTTGCATCTTCACCGCCTTGGCTGTGAATTCACGCGGCGTTTCCCGGTTGTTCCGCAGCCTGGCTCGGGCGAGCCCTCTGCCGGCTCTCCTCGACTGCTGCCGGAGTCGAGGAATCCTAGTTTTGATTGGAAAAGACCTTTAAAATCATCAAATCCAACTGTAAAATCAAGTCCTGGCAGCCCCAGCATCCCAGAGCCTGCCTTTGCACACGCACTGCTCCTGGGCCTGGGAGACTTTTCTTTTTTCCTTTTTCTTTCTTTTTTCTTTTCCTTTTTTTTAACCCCTCTGGCACCACTCGGGGAGCCTCATGCAGTGTACACAGCACTCATAATTTGCAGCAGATTAATAAAACAAACCTTTCATTGTTTGGGGCTTCAGACTTGAAAGGCTTTTGACCAGTGTGTCCATTTTTTTATGCCAGTTTGTTCTTCCCCACAGAGCCCCCTCGCATGGTATCTGCAGGATCTCGGAAGCGTGAGTGGGAGAATTTGCACGGAATACTTTGCAAAGGTCTTGTCAAAAAAGCGTTCTCTTATTTCCTGCCTTGATCCCAGAGTTTTTGGGGGCGGGGGATGCTGTTTCAGAAGTCACTACAAGCATGAGAACAGCTTCCTTGTTTCTTAAGGGTTTGTTGGGTTTTTTTCTGCTGGCTGCTTCCCATCTGAGCCAGAATTGGAGTGCGAACAAAGTTCGTGCTGCTGGCAGATTGTTTCAACTCTTTTCCCCTCCCTACCCCCCGGTCACCACCTCCTCCCTGCAAAGAGGAACAAATGTTTCTGGTTATTTCCCTCTGCATTGGGGAGCTGTTGTGAAGGGAACTCTGCTTTTCCCCGTGGTTGTTTGAGAAGCTGAAGCAACACGTTGCAAGGGTTTCACTCCAGCCGTGCTTCTTTCCCGTGCAATTAGATATCAACAGAAATGGATAAACATTGTGAGAGAATTAGGAGGTCCACGTAGACTTGGATCAGATGAGATCAGGGGCTCAGCAAGCTACTTGCCAAAATATCCATATGACCAAGAGCCACAAGTCCTGCATGCCTCTTGGAGCATCCTCTGAGAAGGTGGCCTGGCCTCCTGGGCAGCCGAGAGCCAACAAGCGCGTACCGGCGCCTGCAGAGCAGGGATGGGGAGGAAGAAGGGAGGTGGGCTTGGAAGCCTTTGAGTTGCACATCGACTCTGTCATTTTAAGTCAACAGCTTGCTCTGTAGAACATAAGGAAATAAAAACGTAGCCATTGGGTTTTTTATGTTTTAATTTCTTTTTCCCCCTCTTTGCTCCTCGGTTTGCCAAGCTGCCGGGACCCCACGCGGCGATCCACGCTTCCCTCCCCCTCACACAGGTCCTCGGGCGAGGAGCTCGGGGAGGGTCCCATCACCAGCTTCTCTTTTCCGACGAGCCTGGCACTTCTGCGTGGTGCCCCCGGCTCTGGGGGAAAGGTGGCTTTTTGCTCTCTTGGGTTTTGTGTCCGTGTTGGTTTTGGGGGCCCCTTTCTGCTGATAGTCCATGGGTCGTGCAGGGCGGCACCTAACGTGAGAAGTGCCTGTGTGGGTGGTGGCTTGTCACTGGCTGCATCTCTGCAGGAAAGCAGGGATCCTGGAAGGAAAATTCTGCTCTGTTCCTTTTCTCCCTGGTCGCTGTTGTTTGCTGTCTGTCAGGAAGCGTTTGCCTTGTGGTCTGAAGGGCACTAATCCAGCACAACTGTTCTCTCCACCCAGCTTTGCCTTGCTGCTGCCCTGCTAAATTACTCAGCTTCCATTTTCCCCATCAGGAAAGTGAAACTAAAAGCCTCTCGTTATATCCCGGTGACCAAATAGCATCTGACAGCTCTAGAATGTCTTTCAACTGATGCTTCTGGAGTTATTTTAACTGACCATGACATCAGATCTATACCAATCGGTTGTGGAAGCACTCAGTGCTCTGTAAGTGGGGTTTGGTTTGGTTTGGTTTGGTTTGGTTTGTGGGGTTTTCTTGTGCCCTGTCAGAGTGACCCTGGTTACCAGGAGCTGGCCCGAGCAATGGGTGGTCGGGCTGCTGAAGGCAGTTCCTGTTACCTGAATAGTGCCACACAAAAACACTGAAGAGGACAAATAAATGCTGGTGTTGGTTCCTTCACCAGCTTCAGGTTGAGATGTTGGTCAATACAGTCAGAATTTGGACTGAGAAGCCTCAGTGGTGGAATTGTGCGAGTGGAGCTTGGGGAAGTATCTGGCCAGAGGCTGGAGCTCTGCAAACAGTCCCACGGGTGATGGAGTCAACACCAGCTCGTGCTCCTCCAGCACCCAGTGTAAAGGACAAGTGTGATGTGACCGATGTGGTCACGGATATCAATGCAAGAAGGAAGTGCCTTTTATGAGAAGGTGATAATTTTAGCAGCTGGTGATAAAAATAATGAAACATTTTTATAATGGAGCTGAACAATGGTACAGTTCCCATGTTCCTCAACAGCCGTGAGGTCACACCACAGAACTATTGCAGATGGCCCAGGCAGAGTACACAACACGAGGCAGAACTCCTTTGGTTGATGCAATTTTTACAGATGTGTTGCACATCCTGTCGTTAAGCCTCTTCCCAGGGAGCTCATCAGTAAATTGCCTTCTCCAGGGAGCGGCGTGACGTGACGGCGGGTGGTAACAGAGCGGGCGGGGTTGCATCATGTTGTTTTGGCAGCTCACCTGAAGGGCTCGGGGCTGCTCAGACCTCTGCAGAATAAACAGGAGGCAAAATGCTGAGGGAAATGAGCTGAAATGAGTGAACTGGCAGGAGCTCTGGAGTCAGCAAGAGGTTGGGGATTCATCACTGGTGTAACAGAAGTGATTATCATCTTAGAACCAGGGGAATTGGTCACAGACTTCCAAATCTCCTCTAACTTATTGCAGCATCTTGTGTCATGCTACTTGTGATGACTTCAGCCTTGGGGATGAGTGCCCACGGTGCCCCCCCTGGACCTTCACAGAATGGTTGAGGTTGGAAGGCACCTCTGAAGGTCACATCTAGTCCAACCACCCTGCTCAAGCAGGGACCAGAGCACATGAATCAGGATTTTGTCCAGATGTTTTTTTAACATCTCCAGGGTGGGAGATTCCACACCTGTCCCAGTGCTCATCACCCTCCCAGTCAAGAAGTTCTTACTTATGTTCAGGTGGAACTTCCTATGCTGCAGTTTATGTCTCTTGTCCTATAGTTGGGTGCCAATGAGAAGAGTCTGGCCCTGTCCTCTACACACTGTCCCTTTAGATATTGATAAACATTGATCAGGTCCCCTCTGAGTTGTCTTTTCTCCAGGCTGAGCGGGCCCAGCTCCCCCAGCCTTTCCTCATATGAAAGATGCTCCAGTCCTTTAGTCCCCATCACCTTCCCTGAACTGGTGTGATTTATGATACAAGACACCAAAGCACCTCGTTCCACTTGTACCCAAAGCCATGCCCAGGAGAAAAATGTCCCCAAATCCATCTTCCCTCAGGACGGTCCTTTCACCGTCCCTGCGTGGTGGGGCAGGCGTGTGCTCGCCTAAGGCAGAGCTTTGGGGTGGGCTGCGCAGAGGTGGGTGGTGCCCTCGGCCTGGTCATCGGTGCACGTTGTTCCCGTCTGCAGAGCTGGGGAGGTCGGACGGGTCCCGGGGACTGCGGAGGTGCCCGGTTCTGTCTCGTGCCCGTCGGTACCGGCCCAGCGGGGACGTCCTCACGGCGGGTTTGGGTTTTCCCTCCTGGGTTCGCTGCCAGGTTTCTGGGGAAGAAAATGGTGAGAGCGAACAGGAGGGGAGGCGCTGCCGGGGCGCTGAGCGGGGTTGTTTGGTTTATTGGGGATTTCAGGGGGCGGTGGTGCCTGAGGGGGAGACCCCACGGGCACCCCACGGGCACCCCACGGTCACGCCACGGAGGATCCGAGAGGAACCACTTTGCCTCCCCCCCCCGGTTCCTGGGGCGCTGTGCGGGTTTGCTCAGGGGAACCCGGAGGGAGTGCGGGGCTCCCGCTCCCGAGGTGGCTCCGCTCCCGCGGAGAAGGGGCTGCGGTGGGAGCGGGACCGGGGCCGTGGGAGGTGAGCGCGGCGGGGCCGCCAGGGGGCGCGCTCTGCCTAGCGCCGCGGGCGCGCGCTCCCGCTGCCCGGTTTCCCCCCAGGTCCCGCCGCCCACCCTGCGGGCACAGCCCCGGCTCCTCCGCCCCGGTGACGCCGTGCAGGGACGCGTGGCCCGCGGGTGCGATGCAGCCCAGCCCGGCGGAGGGGCGGCGGCTCCGCGCTGCTGTTGGTTATCGGTGTAACGGCGGTGAAACGGCACCGGGTGCGCTGGGCTGACAGTGTCACAGGGAGCGCGGGGCTGTGGTCCCGGGTGGGCTGTGGTCCAGAGCGACAGTGGTCTGGACAGGCAGTGATCCAAGTGGGGAGTGGTCTTGAGTGGGCTGTGGTCCCACGTAGGCATGGTCCAGGTGGACAATGGTCTAGACAGGCAGTGGTCTCAGGTGGGGAGTGGTCTTGAGTGGATTGTCATCTGAGTGGACAGTGGTTCAGGTGGGCAGTGGGCTCAGGTGGACAGTGGTCATGGATAGGCAGTGGTCTTGGGTGGGCTGTGGTCTCAGGTAGGATGTGGTCTCAGGTGGGCAGTGGTCCTGAGTGGACAGTGGTCATGGATAGGCAGTGGTCTCGGGTGGGCTGTGGTCTCAGGTGGGCAGTGGTCCTGAGTGGGCAGTGGTCATGGATAGGCAGTGGTCTCGGGTGGGCTGTGGTCCTGAGTGGGCAGCGGTCCATTACCGACTGGCCGCGCAGGAGCGGAGGGAAATGGACCGCGGGCTCTCTTCTCCGGCGGCCGTTGCAATAAAGCTCCTGTTCCCAGGACGTTCCTGCTTTTCTTCTGCTCCTCATTTATCCGATCGGAACGCCCAGAAATCCTAACAGCGAGGGGAGATAAAGGGCGCTGGCGGGTATCCACAGCGCCGGGGGGAGGATTGCGCTAGCTGGGTCACAGCCTGTCCCCTCTCCCCGTGCAGCAGCACATGCAAATAAATCTCCGCAGTCTCTGTCGTCTTGGCTCGCGATTTTAGCAGCATTAAGCATTTACAATAACTCTGAAACATGCTTTTTAGTCAGCTCGCCTCTCCCCTCTCCCTTTTCTGCTACTCGGAGAAAGCTCTCCCCTTGGGAAATGCGCATTGTGTTGTGGAAACAGTGAAATTCTCTCTGGGTGGTGTTGGCTCTGCCCATACTGGGTCAGCAGCAGCGCAGAGTCCAGGGAGCTGGTTAACTTTGTCTGTCAGTTAAAAAGTACCCCTGAAATTCCCAGTTCATTCCTTACAGCCAAGAATATAAGAACAAAGATAATCTTCAGGGCTTCCAAGGGACCAGGGTTTTGAAGGCTTGATTGTAATTAGCATAATTAGTGTAGAATTTTTATTTTTGCATGGATAGAACTGAAAGAAAAAAAGCCAAATAATCCATTGATTTTAAATATAAAATAAACACTGGTAAGAAAGGTCCCCTTCTCCAGTCCGGAATAGGCTGAAAAGCAAACATTCTTTTTCAAGCTTTGCTGAGAAATCACTTTTTCCATCTAAGGAATTTTTTTTTTTTAAGTGTTGCATTTCGATTGATTTATTAATGAGCTGACGCCGAGGCAGGAGGTGCCCGTTCTCCGTGTGGATTGTGAAAATCTGCCCTTCAGCTTTGGGGATATTTCCCTTCCTTCAAACGAAGGTAACACGTGCATCGTTAGGCAGCGTACGCTGGGCTCGGAATGATTTGTTGTGTTTGGCTTCTCGGGAGCTGTGTGGATTTTATTCATAAGCATCAAACTGCAAATTGTGCCCCCGCTACCTCGCTGCAACACGAAGTCCCAGAGAAAAACCTTGCTTGGGTTTTACCTGGGCAGCCTACACCTGTCTGGAGGTCTCACCTGTGAGAAACAGATTGCTTGTCTTTTAACTGAGGGTGTGAGTGTGTCACACGCCAGATTTGGAGTAAAAGAGATTAACGCACACATTAGGTCACTAGAAATTTCTGATTATTTTTTTTTCCTTTTCTATATACCTTCAAAATAATTAACTCAAGAATTCTCGATTTATTTGGTTTTCCTTTTGGTTTAATTCACAGCAGTTGGGGGGAACCCATAGGAGGGGAGTGGAGTTTCCTCATGCCCCCTCTCACTGGCTGAAATCACTCAGTTCCCCTTCCAGCCACAAGGACCCGGGGGAATGACTTGGGGCAGCAAAGCCCCCGGTGCCCTGAGGCTTCTCGGACACTGTGGGAGCAGGGTGGGAAGGCAGCACCCAGCCATGGGTCACCCTGGGGTGCTGCCCACTCTGCTGCACAGGTTGGTTTTTGTCCACCAAGATTTTGGGGCGATGACCTGACCCCCGAGGCGGGCGCTGCCCGTCCTGCCTGTGCCAGGCGGGTGTGTGAGCGCCGGGAAGGCCGGCGGGGTGCCGGGAACACGGATTGCGATAGCCCCATAAAGCATAACAAATTGTTTTGATCTTGATTTCTCAAGGACAAACCAATTACGCCTATCAGAAGGCAAAGCTGCACCATCAGGTTTCCTTGAGTCCCTCGTTTTCACTGTGTTAAAATGTTTTATTTCTCGGGCTCGTGTTGGCAGAGCCGACGTGGGCTCGGAGCCGCGTCCCTGATCGTGAACTTGCTGCTACAGTCCAAGGTCAGGCGCTGGATGGAGAAGCTGCTGCCGTCCCTGCAGCGTGTGCCGGGGAGGTGGCCGGTGTGTAGAGGGCTGGGACCCCCAAACCTTCTTCTGCTCTTCTCCTGTACGGGGGGGAGGGCGGGATCCCAACGCTTCTGAGGTGTAAACAGCTTGTTCTTTGAATACCCTCAATAACGTGAACAATACAAGGAGTGACTAACAATAACGCGCTGACTTTTAGAAGTGCTGATGAATCCGCTTCCCGGTGCCGAGCATGGAAGGATACAATTATTTTTCATAACCTTTTATTTTCCCTTTACGGCAAGCTAAGCAAAGCAAGTTTGTCAGAGGCAGAGTGCTCCTAATTTGGTCTCCAGTGACCTCTGCAGCCGTGATTGGCAGCCTGGTGTCAGGAAGGAACTTGTGCCTGTGAGATAGAAATGAGCAGAACAAATGCCGTAGGACAGCTCGGGTTCCCTGGAGGGGACAGGCTAAAAAAGGTGAAAGAAGTGCAATTACAGGAGGTTTTCAGCGCAGAAAGTTAATTAGCTACTAAATAGCGTTTAGTGCAGTTCAACGTGGGGAAATGTGTGTTTTGAAAGCAGAGGGATCAATGGAAAGCCTGCAGAACAAGCTTTTGGAGAGTCCATGTTGACATTGGTGTACTTTGTCCTGTGGCAGTGGCCTGGGCAGTTTCTCACAGGGTTCCTGGAGAAATGGGAAGAGTTGTTGGCTTTGTGTCCACGCATGTGTGCAGACACGCACAGACACGCACAGACACGCACAGACACGCACAGACACGCACAGACACGCTTCCACACGAGGAGGGTTTGAAATCCCGGCTGGGCTTTCATCCAGACGATCCAACACCTTTTTCCCTGTTCACCGAGGTCAGTGTAAATCAGTTCTCTTCGGGCTCTCTGAGGCAAAGGAACTTCAAGATCCAAATATTTTAGCCAAAGGGTGGATTTAACACAGTTCTTAACCTACTTACTCGTCTGTGCTGATCAGATGGGAGCAGCTGGTGCGACCGCAGCCTCTCACCATCAGCGTCCAGCCCGGCACGGCCACGCTCCCCTGGAGCTGGTGCCATCCCACAATGTCCTCCCAGTCCCTCTCTGCAGCGCGACTGGGAACGGACAGAAAGATTTTGACAAATGGTTTTGAATCCCAATTTACTGATCTGTTTTCTTCTGCACGTCTTTGACGCGTCACTGAAGCCGGCGTGTTTCACAGTTCATGCTGCGTGTGTATTGTCAAGGACACTGTTTTCTTTATCAGAGCAATAGATTTGGGTTCCTGCTGCCCAATACTACCTCACTTTGTCCAGTCACTACACTAAATTTTTAGGCATTACAGGACAGCTTTGAACTTTTATTGGTGGATTACTTATTTGAAGCTGTTAGGCATTTCAGGCAGCTGATACTGCCATGAGCTATCTCACCTTGCTGGAAAGACGAGGAACCTAGAAGGTCAGTGCCTGTGGGGAATAGTGGAGAAACAGAGAAATGCTTACCCCTGGGGAGGAAAAGGGGCATGTAATTCCCATTACATGGATGCCCATATATTATGATGATATTTATTGTCTGTAAATGGTGCTTCACAAGCCAGCGTGCAGGAGTAGCTGGGGCTGTGAGGAAAGCTGTTCTTAGTGAAGGTGTGCTTTGGTACGAGGGTGATGGAGAGCCAGCAGAGGAGGGTTTGGCTCTGGCAGGAGGCTCTCTGGGAAGTGGGTGGTGCATGCTGACAGCTCAGGTAACTGCCACATCACGGCTGTAATCTTCACCCCCTTTCCCTGTTATAATTACGTTTGTCACATCACGTCGTAAAATGAGTTATTAGATCTTTGTTGCTGAAACAGCCTGTCCATGAATCGGTGCAGGTCTCTGCCCTGGCTCTATAATAAGTGGTTTTATCTCTCTTTATGCTGTAGGTGTGTGCAAATGCTTTGACCCAGCAGTAGGTTTGGTCCCATTACTGCACGTCTGAAGCCTCACTTGCCAAGTGAGGCTGACGGCCTCGGACCGGGCGTGCGCGAGGGTCCCGTGCGGTGGGAGGGGGACAGCGGCTGCCTCACGCAGCTCCTGCTTTCCTAGAGGCTACAAAAGCTTGAGGAATGTAGGTATGGCTGGTTGCTGTCGTTGATCAATGAGTGGAGAAAACACATCACCACCTGGTCTTGCTCACTACCAAGAACTAAATGTGTTTTGAGACAAAAGAGCGATGGGACTTCAGTCAGGGGAAGAGGCTGAAGTGGAATGATGAGTACGTCTGTGGGTTTCCTGTCTCAGGTTTTCCTAACCCTCCTTACTGTTTTTCCCTGTCCCTTTGATGCACTTGTTCTCTTGTTGTGCTGAGCAGTGCTCTGTACTAGCTGGAGCTTTGTTTTTCCTGGATCCCACAACCCAAAGTCTCTCTGGAATCTTCCTCCAGCTCTTTGCCTTGCAGTGCTTCAGCTCCCTGCTTTTGCAAGGCACTCTGATATAAAGCCCTCATCTAACAGGTATAATAATCTGACTTGATAAATAATAAGTTGAAGAAATCTTTCCTTGTATTTGCATATCTTGTGTGCACATTTAGAGGACTACCCAAAATCCAGAAAATTAGCACTGCTCATACTCCTTGTTACTTAAGTACAGAATGATCTCAATATTAAAATTATTTTTAAAAATGGTCCAGCAGATTCAAATCTTTCCATTTTTTTTTTCCCAATCAATATATACAGGAAAAAGTAATTTTAAACACAGTCAGTGTTTTAGTTCATTTCCACAGTGCCTAAGTATGCACCAGTGTGTGAGGTGGTAGGCTCACTGCATCTACACTGTATGAATGTGTGTGTTTATCAACCTCTGCAGAGGGTACACAGATCTCTCCTTCAGATTTCATCTTCTGCATCAGTGAAACCCTTGGGATTTCCCTGGGCTGCACACTCAGGCACCGTGCTCCACTCACTGGGTGTTGCTGCCCAGAAGGGGTAAATCCATTGACACGCCGCGCTGCAGATCGCTTCCGTGTGTGCTGGGTGTGTGTGCAGGCTTGGAATTAGTGATTACATGTGAGCTGTAAACGTTTGTCTGGAAGAAGCGTTTCCAGAAGATAGAACATTGCCAGCACCCTTGTGACTGGGCTCTCCAGCCTGGGAGTTGTGGGGTAGGCACTGGTGTATCTGAAGCTGGGTTGCGTAGCAGAAGGACCTGCAGCGTTCCATGCTGAGGAGCTACAAGTTCCCAGGATCAAAGCCAGCCCATTTCTTGGCAGTTGCCTCTTCTGCTCCTGGTTGTTTTTGATGATGCTCTTGAAGAATGGGCACGTTGTGACGAGGGAACCACAGGACAATGATCCCCACAGCCAACCCCTCTTCCAGCTCTTTGTCGTACTGACCAGTTCATCTTTGCAAGAGCCTGAGAAAATGGGTTGTCTCTGCTCAGTCTTTGAGCTGGTTTGAGTCATCTCATCCAGGAAAATCCTGTGTAACCAGCTGTGGCTGCTAGGAAGTGTTGCTCCACAAATAGCAGCTGCTTACAGCAAGCAGTCCAGCACCAGTGTCTTGTACCAGGACTCCCCTTCCTTCTGCATTTGCATGAGATAATGTTGTAGCAAAGTGTTAGATTTTGCAGCTTTATCAGAAAATAATGCTTGATTTTTCCCAAAGGCCAGTACAATTTTCATGGAGGAATTCCCCAGGTGCAGGTGCTGGTGTGTAGCTGTGCTTGTGGGACTGGAATGATCCCGGTGTCTACCCCAGAAGAACCGTTGTTGCTCCTCTTTGAGGGGCTTGGGTGTGTCCGAGCCCTGCTCACGCGGCGATGTTGCCCTGTCACTCCTAAGACCTCAACCTCCAAACCTGGAATGTTGGGTTTGACTTTGGTGCTTTCTTTCTGCAAAATGGAGCAGCAGAACTTCAGGAACAGAGTAGCGAAGCTGCTCTTTTAGCTGAAAATAAACCAGCCCTCGTCTCATCTGCACAGTGCTGCAGACCTGGGAAGGGGGCTCGGGGGTTTATTTCCCACGCGTGTGGGCGCTCAGGTTTTGAGTCCTGCGGTTGAACTGGGCAGCTCACGGGGGCTGGGTTAAAAATGTAACCCACAGCCAAGTGGGATGTCCAGAGCCCTGTCCATTGGAATGCAGTGACCTGAACCATGGGTAGGTGCTGCAGAGAAGGCTTGTCCCTGTGGAAGAGGCACCGTAGCCAGGCTTGGGGAGCATACTGATGTGGTGAGCTGCAGATGCATGCTGAGTGTGTGATTTTCAGCGTTCAGTGCCTACATTGTTAGATAAGAGGATTAGAAAACATTGCATAAAGTGGCATTGCAGGGGGCTGTCTTTATACCTGCTGCTGGCCTTGTTTGGCAAGCCCTGATTTCACAGCGGAGCCCATTCAGAGCCCGCGCTGAGATTGCTCACATGCATTGGCCTTTTTAAGAATCCAGGGGTCACAGTTTCAGATTCACTTAATTCTCTAAGCAGTGATATTTTTCTTTTGGGATCAGGGCTGGTGGTGGGCATGTGGGTTCTTTCATCTATACTGAGTTTACTCTGAAGAGATAAATATCTGGGAAGCAGTTGGGTTTGCTCTCTCTACTTTGCCGTGGCTTAAAGACCTCGTGTGGAATTTCCCGCTCCTTAACTCTCCTGAGTTCTGAGTTTGCAAGTGGAATCCGTTTGTCTGAAGTTTATACACATGAATCCAGGCTTGTCAGGTCCACTTGCAAAGGCAAGATGGGCAAAACTTGAGTGCAGGGGAAATATCTTTGGATCTTACTGGTCACCAAGGGAATTTGCCAGATGAGATCCCAGTCCATGCTGCGCCCACTCCTCCCATCTCCACCCGGGCACGGAGCAGCTGCGCTGTGTGCTGAGGAGGTTGCTTGGGCTGTGGGGAGAAAGAAGTCTTGGGCTGTGGGGAGAAAGAAGTCTTTTCCTGTGGAAGTTGTTCCCTGGGTGCTGCTGGAGCTGCTGGAGCAGCCTGTCCAGCGCCTGTGCGTCTGTAGTCATGTTTTTTTCAATGGCCCAACATTTTCCATCCCATGGGCTCATCAGTCCCTGAGGAGTCACAGTTTGCAGGGGTCCCACAGCTTCAGGCTCTGTGGGGTGGGCTGGAGGGCAGGCAAGCGCCTGCTGTCCTGGCTCCCCACACTGGTCTTCATGCCACGATGAAGGAGCAGGGGATGGGATGTTCCTCGGAGCTGTCTGGGCTGTTCCCACCCTGGGCTTCCTAATTTTGCCTTCTCAAAGTCAGTGTTTTCAGGAATGGTTTTGGCTCTCCCTGGTCCCATGTGCAATTTAGGAACAGACTGAAAATAGGATCATTTTTTGGGACAGTAGGGAGTTAGTTTTAATAAAATAATTTAATCTCCTGTGTGGGTTGTTGGTTATTGACCCTTAGACCTGCGCTGAATTCCAGTTTCAGAGCTCAGTCAAAGGGTTTTTAACTTGGAGCATTTGTGGTTATTTATTGTGTGTAACTGCAGTCTTCAGCTGATGTCTGGTGGGGCTTTCTTCCTCCACACTCCTGTCTGCAGGGACACGTGTGACAATCGCATGACCTGCTCCACCAGCTCTGCCTCCAGCCTGGACACCAGCGCCCAGTTCCAGGAGAATAATGGGCAAGCACAGAGCACCAGATGGGATGAACAGCAGAAAGTGTTTGCCCTCGAGCAGGTCTGTGGTGTCTTTAGAGTGGACCTGGGACAAATGAGATCCCTTCGCCTCTTCTTTAGGTAATGTATTATTGTGTGTGATACTTGTGTGTGCTCTGGGTCAGTGCACATGGGGCTCTGGAGGCAGATGGCTTCTTGGAAGTCCTTGGAAGTCTTTTCTTAATGGTTATCTCCAGGAAAGCAAGTGTCAGTCTTCTCCAGGAGAGCCTCTGAGTTACAGTTACAGAGCCTAAAAGGATATTTTTCCATAGTAAGGTAAAGGTTGCTCTTAGCTGTCTTACCAAAAATGTTTGAAATAACCCAGAGGTGTGCAAAACTCCTCTTTATCTATGGTACCTTCTCCCTTGCCTGCCCCTCACCAGGGCTCCTTTAGGGTCTTGCTGCTCTTAGCCACTTTAGTTGTCTTTCAAATTATTACAGAAGTTATTAAAAACATTTTTACACACTCTTTTCGCTCTCACTCCTGCTTCTTTAGACAATGCTGTGTGCAACCAAATCCCCTCATCCCTGGGACCTGACTTTGTGTACTGCCTTAGTGTTACTGGGGCAGACTTCTTGGGTTCTCCAGGGAGGACAGTATTTAATTCCCTCACATGATAGAAGGATAAAAGAGTGGGTGCCATTACCAGGCACAATGGAGCTTCTTGGGGAAAACTGTCATTGTGGCCATGTCCTAGAGTCACAGAATATCTCAAGTTGGAAAGGACCCATAAGGATCATCAAATCCTGGAGCTGTAAAATTACTTCTGCTCCTTGTTTTAAGGGGCAACTTGGTGCTACACTTCTCTGTAATTTGCTTTCCACTCTCTCTGGTCTGATGTTCCCCCTTCCCACTGGGCCCCTCGTTACCTTGGGTGGTAAATGCAGGTTGTTTCCCCCTTGTTCTGTCCCGCAGCGACGAGGCGTGCACCTGTGGACAGCTGGTGATTGCCAGCAGGGAGAGCCAGTACAAGATCTTCCATTTTCACCATGGTGGCCTGGATAAACTGTCCGAGGTGTTCCAGCAGTGGAAGTACTGCACAGAGACCCATCTCAAGGACCAGGTACCTGAGCAAGGTTCATGGGCAAAGAGGAGTTTTCCAGCAGGTGTTTCACACTTGGGTTTTTACCCAGAGGAGTGTGTTGGAGAAATGAAGCTACGAGTTCATGTCACCAGGTCAGGCAGAAGGCCACAGTGTGCTGGACGTTGCTTAGGATGCAGCTGCGAGTCGGTTGCGAGGTCTCTGTTGTACTTGCTTCTCCTCATCCATCCCTGCTCTGCCTGTGGAATGTGGGGGAAGATAATCCAGGAGACTTGCTTAGGCAGTTGTTTTGCTAGGCATGGTAACCCCACAGGTCAGCACTGTGCTTTAGGCATGGAAGGTGGCGGGGAAATCTGCAGTGGTAGCTCTGAAATTCTGTCAGAGCCTTTCATCCATTTTGTGAAGCGCAGCACACGGCATTGGAAAATGTTTTGACAAGGCATCTTGCCATATTTTGTTCAATCTACATACAAATGTGATAAGAGCTCTTTAATTATCTGTTTAAGATACTGTATGTGCTTATTAGAAACAGTGATTTTTAAATTTCCATCCTTCCCACAGAGCCCCCTGCTGCTTTTCTTATTATGGTCGCATGGGCTCACTTTTTGCATTGAACAACCTTTGATTTTTAAATTAAATGTCAGCTGCAGTCTTGCACTGGGATCATGAGTGCCCTTAGAGAGCCTGGCAGTGCAGTTCCCTGCTCGCCTAACAGCAATCCCTTTGTATATGGCCAATCATATGTAATTTATTGCAGGCATTCCTGGCAGGGTGAAGTTTTGCTGTAAGCAGCATTAATTCAGTTTCAGGTCAGGGATAAGATTGGGGGAGGAATGGAAACAATTTATTTTTTTTTTAAGATGAAGCTGTTTTGTGGTACTCAGATTTTTAATTATTCTAATCACTCTTGCTATTGTAATGGTTGGGATTTAAAAAAAAACCCGAGCAAACCCCTCGGCAAGGGCAGCGCCTCGGTGCTCAATCCTGCACAAACCCTACAGAAGGGTTCTCCTGCTCTGAAAACTGCTGGGCTTCGTACTCTGCTGCTGCTGTCACTTCTGGCTCCTGCCTCCAGGTTTTTTGTGTTGTTTCCCCCTGTTCAGCAGCTTGCTGATGAGAAAACCTGTATGCAGTTCTCCATCCGCCGCCCCAAGCTGCCTTCCTCGGAAACCCACCCCGAGGAGAACGCCTACAAGCGCCTGGACGTGTCGGCGTGGCTCCGCCACCTGAACGCATCCGGGCAGGTGGAAGAGGAGTACAAGCTGCAGAAGGTGAGGGGGTGGCTGCCCCGGATTTGATCCCTTTGCTCCTGCCAGAGTGCCAGTCCCCAGGTGGAAGCTGCAAGAATTCGCTGTTGTGCTCGGGGCAAGGACTGGGGTTTGAGGGTGTGAAGCCTGGTGTGCAGTGCTTGGCTGGAGGTCTTGCTGGGACTGCAGATGAGTCTGTTCCAGGCAGGGTGGTAAAGCACCTCCCTGACTGAAGAGAGCGAGCTGTCTGGCTTCTGCTGCCGGTTGGGGTTTGTAAACCAAAGTGTCCAGTGCTGGATGTGTTTGCAAAATGCAGTGTGAACAAATCAAAGACAGAAAAATTGAGATCAGTGTATGAAATCCCGCGGGGCTTGCGGGGGAGCGCTGGCTCCGGGTTCCTGAGAGAGGAGTTTGCAGTGAAGTGCAGTGTCTCCAAGCCTGGGGATTAAGCCGTGACATGAGAACGACACGTTGATCATAGAGCCTCTCCAGGGGGGGTTATTGACATTGAAATGAGCCCGATTTGTGTCTCCACTGGGAAGAGAAGGCCAGCACTTTCCCTCTAAACATGTGCAAATTGCAGGAGCTTGAATCAAGGCGTCACTTGTCAGGAAAGAACTGCAAAGCCACCAAAGCATAGTAGCGGGCAGTTGCTTGTTGCTGTTTTTGGGAATGTTAAAGCTGTACCAGTCATAACTTTTGCTCCTTCTTCCAGGCCATTTTCTTTGGTGGGATTGATATTTCCATCCGTGGGGAGGTGTGGCCCTTTCTGCTGCACTACTACAGCTACGAGTCCACCTCTGAAGAGAGGGAGGCACTGAGACTGCAGAAGAGGAAGGAATACTTTGAGATCCAGGAGAAAAGGTAACAGACCAGCTTCATCCACTCCTGCTTGTCACTCCTCAGGCCTGATGTCACAGGAGCACCACTGGTGACATACAGTCTCTGCCTGCTTTGCTTCAGGAGAAGCTGGTTGGAGTAGAGAAGTGAGAGGGATGGTAAAGGGGGTGTATTTGGCACAGCTGACCTCTTGAGGGTCCAAAGCTGATGCCATACAGCTCAAATGTTGTCTTCCCTGGGTTCTTGAAACAGGCTTGTCAGGACCACGTAGGGAAGCTGATCTGACAGGCAAGGCTGCAAGCTTAGCATGCTTGGTTTAGAACACCGAAGGTGAAAATGGGATCTTTATGTTTCTTTATAAATATATCTGGATATAAAAATAGGGAAGAAGAAGGGGTACCTAATCAAGGAAGTTATTACTGCAAGAACTGTCTGTTGTAAACTAACTGTAGGTACATGTAAGATGGAGAGGGACAGTGGTATTCTTAATTAGGAGACAATCAAAACAGAGTGGTGAGTTCTGGTGTGCCACCCACAAGGAGCAGTGGAGAGCAGAGTCCGACTGCTTCTGGCCTTTATCGCAGAAAACACATCGTGTCACCCCATTTATAACCCAGGAGGCTCCTTCTGGGAACCCCTTGGACAGAAAATCTGCTGTTCTGCACAGACCTGCTTGTCTGTTTTTCAGGTGATGAGAAAACTCTGTACAGGAATAATTTTTCTCTGAAAACTAAAGCTGAAATAAGGCTTTTTGTTCCTTGTGGCAATCCTGTTCCTCTCTTGGCAACGTACTGCTGTTGCTGCTCAATTTCCAGGCTTTCCATGACTGCAGATGAACAGAAGGATTTCTGGCGCAAAGTGCAGTTCACGGTAGATAAAGACGTGGTGAGGACTGACCGCAGCAACCAGTTCTTTCGAGGAGAGGACAACCCAAATGTGGAAACCATGAGGTGAAGTGGCTGATTCTAGTGTCCCAAACAACATGTCCCACTGAATGTATAGAAAAGCCAGGGTCTGCTTCATGGATGTGTGAGTTGTGTGTGCCCACAAAACAGTTGGATTTCATCTAACAGCGTGGCCTGGAGCCTCATGGATGTGTAGGCACCAGCGCTCCCTTCCCATGGGCCCTTCACTTCTGTCCTCTTAGTCTTTTTAAATTCTCTTTTTTTATATATATATTTTGGTGTCTGTGTATGCAGAGCCTTCTCCTATAGTTTATTTCTCTGGGCTGATGTTTGCAGCAGGGTTTATCTGTATGTGTTAGAGCACCTTACAGTAGGGTTGAGTATCTTTGTACCCGAGATGACTGTGCAGGCATCTGCATTGCCTGTTCCTCCTGCACTGCTCCCAGCGAGGTTGGGAAACGGGAGCCGAAGGGATTCTGTTCAAATCCGCTGGCTGAGGCTGCTGCAGGCTATTCAGGGTTCTTGTTGCCCATCCAGGAGCTTCTCTGGATTGATGCAAAATGTTGTAATCCTAAATAAGGAGAGCTCCAGGTAGGTGCCGTGTGAGTGTCCTTGTTAGCACTGCTCGGTACGGGTGTTTTAGGGGAAGCGGCTCTGTGGGATGCGAGATGCTGTGCAGGTGCCCGAGGGTTCACAAGCCTCCTGGTGAAGCTGCAAATTAATCTTTTAGATGGCAGGAGTGACCTGTTGCTCTTCTGCACTTTTCCTGACTGAGCCTGCATGGAGGGAGTTGGGATAGGAGGGAAAGGACGCTGCGCTCAGCGGTGACGTGCCCTCTCCGTGTCTCACCTCTCCACTCGCTTCTCTTCTCCAGGAGGATCTTGCTGAACTATGCAGTGTTTAACCCAACAATTGGATACTCCCAGGGGATGTCTGACCTGGTTGCCCCACTCCTGGCAGAGGTCCTAGATGAGTCGGATACTTTCTGGTGCTTTGTAGGATTGATGCAGAACACGATCTTCATCAGCTCACCCCGGGATGAGGACATGGAGAAACAGCTGGTGAGGCTGAATGCTGAGCTCCCTCTGCTCTTCTCTTTAGCTTCTCCTCTCCCCAGTCAGATTAGAGGAGTCTCACAGTCTCACAGAGCAGTCATCTGGGCTCCTGGGTTCCAGCCTGCCGAATCACGCTCCAAAGCCACAAAATACCTAATGGATAAAATTAATCCTGGGTGGCTGGGGCACTCCAGGGGCAGTTATAGCCAATAAATTGGCAGAGTAAAGTCAGCTACATTAAAGGCTGCTGATTCAAGGAATCATTTATCATCAAATGTATCTAGGATGCTGCTTGCTTTTCCTTTGCACTTCTCTCAGGTGCTGAAGGCTTTGGTTTTGTTCTGATTCTGGGGCATTTGGTGTGAATGGGGCAGAGGAGTTGATTGAGCTGCAGCCCTCTTCTTTGTGATTTTTTGGAAGGTCTTAACATTTTTAATAGATTATTTAAATTATGTCTGAATGAAAAGCCTTATATATCTGACAGAGTTTCTTAAAATAAGGTCATCTTGTTTAAAAATGGGAACTTTTTAGATTTTAACATGGATGTCAGTTGTTTTCTTGCGAAGATCCTGAAAAATCCATTCTAAATCTGAACAATCTTGTCTGGCTCATGATGGCACCAATTTAAAGTGGTAAACTTGTGGTGGAAACCCCACGGGAGGCTGCTGCTGAGGTGCAGTTGGTTATGTACAGATTTATACACCGTGGTGTGCCTCTATAGTCAGGCTTTCCAAAATCACTTCCACCTTTCTCAGCCTCCATTGAAATGGAATATTGATAGCTATGTCCTTTCCTTTCTCTGTTTTTTAAGGCTCTAGCTGCTTTTCTCAGCCTAGATCTCTCCTCTCCTCTCTTTTCACAATGTGGCTGCTGTGGGATTTTCTTTTCACCCTCTGTGCTTCCTTGTGGAATAGCTGCCACGGCCGATGCGCTCTGGCCTTTAATGACAGATCCAGGCGTGCTCCTGGCTGTGCTGTAATAAACAGGCTGTAAAGCTGGAGCTGTTTGTGAGAGAAGGGGACGTTGGCTGGCTCTGCAGGGCTGGCCCATGGTGGGGGGCTCTCTGGGATGGTGGGTGAGGGTGACACGAGTCCCAGCGCACGAGGCAGCGGCTGAGCTCAGAGCGTCTTTTCCAGATGTACCTGCGAGAGCTGCTGCGGCTCATGCACCCGCGCTTCTACCAGCACCTTTCTTCCCTGGGAGAGGATGGCCTGCAGATGCTTTTCTGCCACCGCTGGATCCTCCTCTGTTTTAAACGTGAATTCCCAGAGGCCGAGGCTCTGCGGATGTGGGAAGCGTGCTGGGCTCACTATCAGGTGAGCGAGCCGGCGAGGGGCACGGCGCGCGCGGCAGCAGCGCCTCCTTTGCTCGCTCCCTGCGGGATTTCCATCGAGGCTTTTAGTAGAAAAACATCCAAAATAAGTAGGTGTTACAGAGGGCCTGTAACTGTGGAAGAGGTTTATCTGTGTAGCAGGAGGAGGGACACCTGCCTCTCCTGCTTGCGGGTGCCTGGGCTTCAAAAGGAGGGGGGGGGTTCAGAAAATACTGAACATCCACTTCTGAAGTTCAGACTTCTCTTGCACAGCTGGAAAATGTCTTCCCAAAAATCACTGCTCTGCTGTGAAAGCTGTGGTGCAGACTCTGCTCCTGCATTCTAAAGGCAGGAGACTTTGATTCAGAATTCCCCAATAACTCACTTTCTGAATATCACTGGGCCAAACTGGAAGGAGCACAAAATCTCTGCCAGGGCCATGCTTGGCAGAGGCTAAGTCAGACCTCTGCCTCCACCTGCTGTACTCCAGCCCCTGTTTTCTCATTGCAGACAGACTATTTCCACCTCTTTATCTGTGTGGCCATCGTGGTGATTTATGGGGATGATGTCATTGAGCAACAGCTGGCCACTGACCAGATGCTGCTGCATTTCGGCAACCTGGCGATGCACATGAACGGGGAACTGGTGCTCAGGAAGGTGAGTGCCCGTGTGCTGGTGGGCTGAGGCCCAGCTCCCAGGGAGCTGAGAAATTCAGGGGCTGATGATTATCCTTCTGCATCTCCTGTATCCTCCTGCATCTCCTGTATCCTCCTGCATCTCCTGTATCCTCCTGCTCGTCTGGAGCCTGGAGGGCAGGATGCTGCTGGTCACCTGGGAGGAAGTTTTGCAGAAATAAGAGGTGGTTGTAGAGGGCTTAGGACTGTGACCCAGCAGTGTCCCCAGGGCCTCCTTTAACCGCAGGTTGATGTGAGAGGGATGCTCTGACTCTTCCAAGGCAGCCAAACAGGAGGATGGGACAGGAGGCCATGGGCTGCCCCTGCTCTCTGTGTTCATCCCCTGGAGAGGAGTGAATGACGCCGTCTCTCTCTCCCCTCCAGGCAAGGAGTCTGCTCTATCAGTTCCACCTCTTACCCCGCATCCCCTGCAGCCTGCACGACCTGTGCAAGCTATGTGGGACAGGGATGTGGGACAGTGGCTTCATCCCCGCTGTGGAGTGCTCTGGCCATCACCTGGAGTCCGAGAGCTGCCCGTACGGGGGACTGGCGGAAGCGTCTTCTCCTAAGCCAGGAAGCGAAGGCAGGAGGGGCCTGAAAACGCGGGACGTCTTCGCCTTCCGAAAATAGCTGTGCAGGAACAGGGTGTGACAGCGGAGAGGGAAGAGAGGAAGGATGTGCCTGGGAAAAAATGTTGAAGACAAAAATGGAGAGATGGCTTGTCAAGGCTCCTGAAAAGACTGAATGGTGGAGAATGGATGAGGAATGAAGTCACTCTACAGGGAAAGCCAATTCCAGTGCACTGGTGGTGGAACCTGAAGGAAATGCATCCAGCCAGGAACGCTGCTTGCACCTGTTTGGATCTGATTTGTTGGAAACATGGAGCTTTTCTAGGTCTTAACAAGGACTTTTTATTCTGCCTCTGGGATTGGACTGGTTAGCAACCAGAACTTCGTTACTTGCTGATGAGAAATGAGACCAGTGAGGAGAGCCAAGTACAAGCAGCAGCGTTTGTGGGTCAGGTGGAAGGAGCAGAGCTGTGGCAAGAGCTCTGGCTGCGATGTCCCTTCACCCAGAGCGTGCCGCTCGCGCCGCTCCCTGCTTCAGCCAAAGCCTGCAGCTGAGTGGCTTCTCTCTAAAGCCATACAGACCATTTTAATTATAACCTGCCAAAAATAAAACTGCAGCCTACTGGGATTGCAGGGAAGGTGTCTGCTTTGTTGGCGAGGAAGAACTGGTGACCTGAAGGTCTTGTCTCTCGCCTTGGTTTTTTTTAATATGGTATGCTGGCTGGCATGATTTTTTTACATTTGTACAGAAACTGTACAGCCACAGGTCTTAATACACCGCTTTTCTGGAGCCAAGATGTTTCACAGACACCTTTCAAAGTTTACTTCTTCATGGCATCACAGGAAAGCGATTTCTTTATGCTGATAACTGCTGACTTCAGACACTTGTTGGTGCGCGTCTGTTGTTTCCAGGATGTTTCCCAGTGTGTTCCCTTTGGCTCTTCTCAACTGCTGAATATTCACCGTCCTCACCTGCCTTTGCCATGGGCTGTGGCACACACACCTCATGGGCTGTAGCACACACACCTCATGGGCTGTAGGCTCTCCAGCTGGTGCCAGTAGTGCCCCCTCTTCCCCATCCCACGGTGAAAATGCAGCCTGGTTTGTTGCAGTCATTTTTGCCAAGCTCTGTCTCTGATAAGCGTTTCCCTTGGAGTGTTTTGGAAAGGACAGCATGTTTCTCCTCTTATCTTCTAGAAAAGTTGCCAACTAGGAGTGGAGCTGGGGCTTTGAGCACAGCTGTGTTGCCAAATGTCCTTACCAAATGCAGTGGCATCCAAAGGTGTGTCCTGAGCCAGCGTTTGTGCCAAACAGCCAGGGGAATCGTTTCCTTGCAGGAGTGAAAAAGGAGCCAAGGAGACAGTGGGCTTTGCTGTGTCCCTCTGCATGGAGTGTGAAGTCCTGCAGCCTTTCCTGGTCGTCTTGCTCCCTCTCATGTCAACCACACGGTGAAGTCTGTGCTCACTTTTCAGCTGTACCCATCAGGAATTGTCCTGTCAGCAGCACGTCTGGAAACCCCGTGTCCCTGTGCCTAGCGCTGCAGCGGGTTCCTGCACCTGACAAGCAAATTCCTCTAAAAATCCTTCTGCAAGGCCTGACCCACAGCCTGCTCTGGAGCCCCTGTGCCCCACACCTGCTGGGATGGGAGGCTGGCAACTGGGATGCTTTGTGTGAAACCAACACCAGCCGAGCGCACGCGGCCTTCGTAAGGGGAGGAAGACTTGACCCTATGCGGGCACCACGCCAAGAACCAGCTGTTGTGTGGCAGAAGGACGGTTTGGCTCCTGATTTGTGTGCCTTTAATTCAGAGGATGAAAACCTTCCCCTTGATGAGAGCAATGGTGAAGCCTACTGCAGTGTCGCAGTGTCACACGCCCCCGAAATAGCCCGAGAGGCACCGAGGCTGCAGGCGCGTGCCGGGGTTGTGGGAGGTGACACCTCAGTAGGGGCTGGGGGCTGCCTTGCTGTGAAGCAGGGACTCCTTTGGGAATTATGATGTTTTGGTGAATAATAAAAGTTTGTGTGAGGCATTTGTGTGGTACGTGGCTGTACAGGCCGGGGGCTGAGGGACAGCGTTTGTCTGGACACCGTCCCCACAGCTTGAGCCGGCACAGAGAGGCCTGTTGGGTGCTGGCTCTGCGTTGGGTGCTGGCTCTGCGTTGGGTGCTGGGTCTGCGTTGGGTGCTGGCTCTGCGTTGGGTGCTGGCTCTGCGTTGGGTGCTGGCTCTGCGCTGATTCCAGCCTGGGGACGTGCAGCAGCAGTGATGTGTTCACAGGATCCCAAACTGCCCGAGAACCCGGCATGGAAATGCAAGCTCTGAGCAGCAGTGGCTGGGTCAGGGTCAGGTAAACCACACTCCCAAAAACACCAGAAGCTCCATCCTGCAGAGCAGCCTGGTGGCAGGGGCCAGCTCCCCGTGGGGACAGCAGGACCAGGCGCCACCACCTGTGTCACCGCACGGGCATCGCCGCGAGGCCTGTGCAGCACCGAGGCTCAGCTGCCGGTGCCAGAGCAGCCGGGTCCCTCCCTGGGAGCGCTGCCCGAGGAGTGGGCGGCTCTGCCAGGCTCTGTGTGCCGGGCACGGAGCAGGCAGAGCCCACCTGCGCTCACCAGCCCCTTGCAGTGGGCTGGGACCCACCGGTGAGCACCGACCAGGAGATCCAGAGCTGGTTGTGCTGCAGCAGTGGTTCACAGCCAGTAGAAGACAATGGGAAGAGGTGAAGTAGATCATTTTGAGCATTATTTTTCCACTATTAAAATGTCATCCAGCAACGTGGAAATCGCTCAGGATTTGGTTAGTTAAAGACTCTGCACTGCAGCTCTCCTGCACGTGGGAAAAGATGTGTTTTCTGTTTGCAGCAGTGCTGGGCTGGTGGGAACACGTTGCCAGGGCCACCACGCTGCCACCCCGCTAGCCAGCCCTCCTGCACTACCTGTCCCCTCGGGTCCCACTGCCAGAGGGAGATTCCAGGTGTCTTTCCACAACAGCAGCCCTTGTGCTGGTCATGGGGAGCTCCCTGACCTGGAGCACAAGTGTGCTGAGTTCCCGGCTGAGGGAACTGGGGGTGCTGAGCCTGGAGAAAAGGAGGCTGAGGGGAGACCTTCTGGCTCTGTCCAGCTCCCTGAAAGGAGGGTGCAGAGAGGTGGGGGTGGGTCTGTTCAACCAAGGACCAAGGGACAGGACCAGAGGAAATGGGCTCCAGTTGTGCCCAGGGCAGTTGAGATGGGATGTGAGGAAGAATTTCTGTGCTGAAAGGGTTCTGAGGCATTGGAAGGGGTTGCCCAGGGCAGTGGTGGAGTCCCCATCCCTGGAGGGATTGAAGAGTCGTGTAGACACAGTGCTGAGGGACATGGGTTAGTGGGGACTGGTCAGTGTTGGACTGGATGATCTTAAAGGTCTTTTCCAATCCAGACAATTCTGGGATTCTGTGGGATTCTGGGAAAAAAAAAAAGCAAAAAAAAGCAAAAAAAAAGTAGTGGGGCTTCTGGCCCCTGCACAGTGGTGAAGTGGATCCAAGGAACAATGACCCTCATGTGGCTTCTCCTGAATCGCTGCCCTGTTCATTGAATTCGCTGCAGCCGAGCAGCCAGAAATAGACCCTCGCAAAGGTAAATAGTCAGCATAAGCCTCTTTAGACTCAGCCTCGAGCTGACACAGCCTCGAGCTGACACAGCCTCTGCCTCCCGGTGCTGGGGGGAAGGGGAGTGGGCAAGACGGAAAACCGAGTCCTGGCTCCCGGCAGTGGTGACACTGCACTTGGCCATCCCAGCGAGGAGCTCGTCACCCACCTCTGGAAAGCCGGGGTGACTGGTGTGAGCCCCACACAGACCTTCCCGGGATGGGGACTGGGCTGTGCCGCCGTGTCCCGTGCAGAGGTGTTCACTGCTCGTGTCCCTGCGCTGGGGGAGGCGGGGCAGGGAGCAGCCGTTCGCTCGGGTTCGCTCGGGCTGGCTTTGGACGTGGCCGCTCGGCCGCTGTGTTCAAGGGACGCCGGCTGTCACATGGAAAATGACAGTTCACAGGAACAAAGAGACTCACCTGAGTTATTACAGGCACCAAAGAATTTCAAACCCAACTGAGCTTGTCCCCCGTGGGCTGGCTGATTAATCCCCGTGTCTCTCGGCTTGGGTCGTAAAAACAGACCCGTCTGGGCGGCTGAAGTTCATGGTCACAGCCCGCCCCGGGGCGCTGGCCCAGCCCTGCCCTGCCCGTGCTCAGCGCTGCGGGGAAGGCTTCACACGCCCTTTATTTCTCTCATTTAAACATTTAGAAGCACAATGAGCGATGGAGCTTCACACCACCTGGGAAGGAAAGCAGAGGCTGCGGGGAGCGGGGCCAGCACCGCCGGCTTGGACTCGCTGCGGGGCTGCGGGTGGCTCTGTGGCAAGAAACATGGAATAGAATTACAGAATCAGAGTGGTTGGAAAAGCCCTTTAAGATCAAGTCCAACCATAAACCCAACACTGCCAATTCCATCTCTAAGTCATGTCCCTGAGCACTTCATCTACCCGTCTTTAAATCCCACCAGGGAAGGGGACTCCACCACCTTCCTGGCAGCCTGTTCCAATGCCTGACCACCCTTCCAGTGAAGGAGTTTCCCCGTGTGCAGCCGCCCTGGTGTGCCCACACGGGTGGGAAAGCCTTCCTCCAGCAGCCCTGTGCCCAGCCCCTTTCCCAAACTGAGTTGCACCCCAAAAACTGCCATGTCCCCCCCCTTCCCCCTCTCCCCATAGGCTGCTCCAGAACCAGGCTGCTTGAACTGCAAGGCTGGAAATTTAGAGGAAGCTCCTTAAATATTTTTGTGGCCAATTTTATTGCAGTCTGTGCTTCAGCCAAGAGCTTCAACATCATCCAAGTACCCAAAAAATCGCCGCTCTTGAATGGAGTTCATTTCTCCTTCTGGTTATGAAAGGCAACTCTCTCTTCATTCGAGCTTAAAAAAGGGCTTTGAAAAAATAGTTCTTCTGTGAAGGTCCAGGCTCCCTCGCTTCAAAACCCCCCAGGTGACAGAGCTGAGCTCTGGCCTCCCTTTGGGCCGTGCCTGCTGCCCAGCTGAGCTTTTCACCGTGTCCCGCTTTCCGCACGGTGGGTGCTTGAGGTCCTGGTTCATTTTCCTCCTCCACAGACTGAAGTTTTCTAAGAAAAAAGCAGAATCTTTTCAGAGCTTGTCTTCAGCCCGTGCCCTGCAGCCGGTGGCCATCCCCGCTGCTCCTGGCCACCGTGTCCCACTGGTCCCTGCCTGCGCTTCCCCTTCCCGGCTGAAGGAAGCTGAGCAGGGTAAGAGGATGATCCCCTGCAGTGTTCAGCCAGGGAATTGGGCTCTTCCTCACATTTCATAGGGTTCCTGCCTTCAAAAAACCACAATTTTTAGGCAATTTTGATGCTGTCATCTGGAAATTGCAGTGGCCAGTGGTGTGTGTGGTACCTTCACTGCTGGAATCCAAGGTTCCAGGTGTGTAGCAGGAGCTCCATGAATGCTCCTGTCCGTGGGGCCAGCCTCAAACGGGTTAAAAAAAGGCCAAAATTTTCAGTTTAAAAATATTTGATCCACTGAAGCTGTCTGCAGCCCTTTGCCTTGACGTCCCCATAGGAGTCCTTTCTGGCAGCACGAGGGCTACAGGACAGCGACCGCCCTCCCCAGACGGCCACGCCAGTCCCACGCAGGGAAGGGGGATGCTGCAGCGGCTGCCGGGGCTGACGGCAGGCAGAGCACCCCGGGGTGCTGCAGGGCTCAGCCCTGGGCTCCTCCACCCCCCGCCAGCGAAGCTTAGACACCCTTTTCTATTTTAAGATCTATCTGAAGCTCCCGTGGTTTGGAGAGGCTCCTCCAGCCGGGTTTTGTGAGAGCACGTGGAGCCGCCCGGCGGAGCGGGGTGTGCTCGGGTGCTGCTGCTTTAATAACAAAATATTTGGGTAATGTTGTCATGAAGCGAGTCTCAGTAACAACCCAACAGGCTGGTTTGGTTTTGGGGCGAGATGCTTGAATGGGCTGAGCGCTCGCCTGGGTCACTTGCTAAAGGTGACACGTTGGGGTCTGCTTGTTGGGGATCAGCTTCGCTGTGACACCCCCCACCAGTCCAGGGAGAGCAAATGCCTCCCTTGTGCTTCAGTTTGGGGTAGTTAAAATAAATATTATGCTTGAAACTGATAAAGGAAATACAGCTGAGAGAAAGAGTCTGTGCTGGAGGGATTCTCCAGAGAGCGGATTTTGGCCGTGGAAGCCTTTGAGCTTCCAGCAGCCGGGCAGGCGTGGGGAGTGGGGCTTGGAGAGGGGAGCAGGGCGGATGCAGGGATGGGACGAGCCATCCCCAGGCAGGGACTGTCCCCAGCCCCTTCTCCCTCTCTCAGAAGGCTGATTTTGGTCCCCAGCCCCTGGGAAATCCCTGCCCACCCTCGTGGCTTTGGTGGTTTATTTCCAAACTCATCATTGTCTGCAAGCTGCTGTCATTGCCACCGATGTCCTGCAGCTCACCTTTGAAACAGAGCCCAGCTGGTCTCATGGGGAGGGTTTTTCCCTCAGTTTCCCCTCACAAGCTCTGTTCTGCTCGGCAGGCTGGCACCTCTGCAAACAGTGACACAAACAGAGCCCTGCCGTGGGGCAGGGGTACAAACCAGCAGAAAAACAGAGCGAGATCCAAATGCATCCTCCTGCTAAAGTCCCCGGGGCCACAACACCCGGGTTGGGATTTGTTTCCGCACTGGGACCTGCTCCAGCCCGTTCATGCTCTGGCTGCACCACCAAACATCCTCCTGTGTTCTGCTGGACTCGGGGGGTTGGAGGTGCACCCCAAGAGATGACAGCAGCTCTACTGCAGGTGCTTTCTTTAAGCAGAATTAACCGAGTGACTGTGCTCATGTGAGGTCTCCTGGACAAAGGAAAGTCCCCGGTAAGGGACTCGGGTCTGTCTGCAGCCCGGCCGGGTGCCTGGAGCCGCCGCGTCTCCTGGGGCCTGTGACTGACCCAGCGATGCCAGGGTGCCCAAAAACACCAGAGTGGGCACGGTGACAGCTCAGGCCGTCCAGTAAAGGGGACCTGGTGTCAGCTCACACTTCTAGTGATGCCTTTTGCTGACTAGAAGAGATTGTCCAGCCACCCCTGGCCCTCCACGGTGCCCAGACACGGTCCCTCTGACTTCAGCCAGCTGCAAGTCCAGTCCTGCCACAGCTCCTGCTTCACACGGCAAAGTGGCAGCAGGGACCCGGAGAAGGAGCAGCCTAAAGACTCTTCCTGGGATTTTTGGTTTTGTTTGGCTTGGGTTTGTCTTTCAGGAACCACAAACAAGTAAAGCTGCTTCTGTCCGTGGCTGGTGCTTGGCTGACCTTGGCGGTGGCTGAGCCGCCGTGGCTGGGAGATGAGCAGCCACCAAAGGTGCAGCCAGGACCCAGCTGGGAACAGGATGCCAAGGCTGGAGGGGAGCTGGGGGCACCAAGCAGGGTGTGGAGCGGCTTCCCAAGCTGGAAAATGCTCCATCTCCTCCTGCGGGTGTGTGGGAAGAGGGTCAGGGCCGGCTGCCGCAGCACCCAGAGGGTCGCAGCCTACACGACACAAGCTCCCAGACACCCCTGTGCTCAGATGTGGCTCCTGGCAGCGCAGCAGCCGGCAGGAAAGGGTTAAGGAGCGGGAAGGAGACCAGGGAATTCAGCTGCTGACGCAGGTAGGAGATGTGCAGGCGAAGCATCCCCGCACAGACACAGCAGCGTCACCGTCACCGCTCCCCTGTGCCGCTTTGGAGCTCCCACCACGAGCAGGAGCTGCACATGAGGAGAGGGCGACTGACTCAGCTCCACGCAGGGAGCAGACTGGGGGTTCTCCCTTGGCTGCCACCCCACACAGCACTGCCCAGCTCACCCAGGACCACCCTGGGGTGCCCACCCCTCTCCTTGCTGCCACAAACACGGCCTGGCCCAGCTCTTCACCCGCGATTGCTGCTGGAAGGATGCTCTGCGGTGCCTGGATGCTCATGGGCATCACAGAGCTGTGGGGCAGAGCCAAGCCAGAGCCCTGCCAGGAGGGTGGGCACCGTGGGGCAGTGGATGAGGGTCCACACGCTCTGACCCTTCTGTTTGTGAAAAATCACTCGTCAGCCTTTTGGGTAATAAAGACTCAGAACAAGAGAGGCTGAAATTGGTGACACGGGACGAAACAGACCTGGTGCTTTGGGGGCTCTTCCCCTGCACGGGATGGGATGGGATGGGATGGGATGGGATGGGATGGGATGGGATGGGGGGACCTATGGGACCCCTTCACTTGGCTTCTCCTGGTCTTCACAGGCAGCACAGATGAGAGGACGAGGCAGACATTGCTTCTGCCATACTGGCCAGGGGGCAGCAAGGAGGGGAGGAGAGGGACCTGGAAGGGAACACAGCCCCACAGAGAGTGTGGGGCAGGGAGGACACGGACCCCAGGCCTGTGCACAGGGCTGAAGCCAGCCCCAAGCTTGCCAGAGGTGGGATGGTCCCCGAGAGCCCTCCGGGGATGGAGGGGTCCCCCTGAAATGGGGGCTGTTTCCCTTGCAGGTGCGTCCCTGCTGCCGTACGGGCGCTGCTGGAGGACGGGACCACGGCTGACACGGGGCCATGGACCCGGTGTTACCGGGGTACCTGGTGCATCAGGCTCAGGGCTCCAGAGAGCAGAATGGAGCAGGGGACTGCAGCGAGCCCCTGCCAGGGCCACGTGTGCCACCCGCCCCTCCAGGAGCCGGCTGTGGAGTCAGGCCCGATGGAACTGTAATGGGATAATCGATGGCCCATTGTTGCCGGGCTTAATTCAGCCGTTCAGGCGGGGAACCAGCAGCGGGAACGCACGGAAGCAGAAGCCAAGGCAAGAGATGAATCAGCCCCGTGTCCCCCGCAGCGCGGGGGGCTAAGCGGGTGAGGAGGTGCCGTTAGCAGGGAGTTACTTTGCTCTCATTCCAGGTCTAAAATGGCTGCAGCTGGGCTCAGTGTTTCACGCCTGCGTTGCTGAAACCCCCTCACAAGCTGGAGCAGGAGCGAGGAAGCTGCTGGGTGCTGGGGACATGGCACAGGGGGGACACAGCTGCCACCATGGCCCTGCTCAGCCACTGCCTGGGAGCACCAGCCACGCTCCTGTGCAGCTCCCTGTGCCAGGGGAACCTTCCAGCCTTCGCCCAGCCCAACATAAAAGGCCCCAGAAAATGCCATTTTGCCACGGACACACAGCACAGGCTCCACGCTTTGTGCTGCTGTGCCCACCCCAGTACCTGGGAAACGGCCCTTCCTCCTCACATTCCTCCGGGCTGGCTCACACCCCACCCTGGCTGGCCAGCAGCACATTTGGGTTTTCCTCAGAAATTCCTCCCTGTGCAGTGATGGGTCCGTTATCTGCCCATCTCTGCTGCTCCATCTGGGCTGTGCTCAGCGTTTCAGTCCCTGAGGTCAACTGGAAAAAGTGCCCAGAGGGAATGAGTCCTCCTGCATCACCCCAAAATCTCAGTCTCCGTTTTTTTCCCCATTATTGCCCACTGGAGCTGGCTGGTTTGGCTGCATTTACTGCACATCTGCTGGACCTCAGCTCACTGAGCACCTCCCAGCTCTGGTCCTTGCCTGGTGTTACAGAAGGTCCCACAGCAGCTCAGTGCAGCCGAAACACCTGCATGGAGCTCACCGCCACCGTATCTGCCACCCTGATGTGTGACGAGCTCTCAAGCTTGCTGCCCCTTCCCCTCTGCCTCAGCTCCTGCCCCAGCATCTCCTGCCCCAGCATCTCCTGCCCCAGCATCTCCTGCCCTAGCACCTCCCCCTCAGACGCCTCTGAGCCCGAGCATCCCACAGGATGGCTCAGGAGTGTGGCTCCAGCCTGGATTTGGTTTCTGTGCTTTCAGCCCATGCAAGTCCCTCCTGGTCCCTCAGATTCCTCTCTCTGGGCATCTCCAACAGCTCCTGAGTGGTCTCACTGCAAACACCCTCCCTGTGCCCGGGCTGCCCCTGGCACTCTGCAGAGGACAACATTTGATAAGAGCAGCCCTGGGGAGGGCACTTGAGGCTGAGTCAGTGAGCCCCTTCCTGGGGCTGTGGGACCTGCTGGGCTACGGCTGCGGCTCTGGCCATGCCCACGCAGGACCAGCAGCCACACTTTCAGCACCGCAGGCACCCATGGGTGTTGGGGTGGGGGCCAACCCATGGGGACAGGGGCTACCTGGCCCCTTCCTAGGGTCAGCAGGGCACAGGCTGTTCTGACAGCAACAGGCTGGGGGGACCCAGAGTATCCCCTCCATGGGGCAGCCCCACAGCCCCGGGAGCAGCCCCAGCCCCCAGCCCCAATTCCCAGTGGCAGCTCCCTGGGACGTCCCCAGCGCGGTGGCCCCGATGCAGTGGGCTCAGTGCCAGCACCCTCCCCACGCTGCCTTTTATGGCCCTGCTGCAGGCACGGCCCAAAGATGGGATCGTGGAGCTGGGAGCTCCTGGGGCTGCCCCCACAGCCCCCCAGCCTGGGCGACTGCATGGGGCGAGCTGGGCCGAGCTGGGCCGAGCGGCAAAGGGCCTGAGGCAGCAGCACCCACTTACCTGGGGGTCCCCAAGCACCCCACAGCTCTGCATCCCTCTGCCTCTGCCCCACCCAGCCCCCATCTCTGCCCATCACAGCCCCCATCCCTGCCCCACACAGCCGCCATCCCTGCCCATCACAGCCCCCATCCCTGCCGCGTGCTCCACCCTGTGCCAATCTGCTGGTGTGCACAGTGTCACTTCCCACCTCCCCGTCCCCCCCAAAGCCACGTGGTCCCTGCAGCCCTGCTGTGCCCCAAACCAGCGCAGCACAGCTTCCCCCAAGCCGGGGCAGAGACCCAGCCCCAGTTCTGCTCACAGTGCTGCAGAGAGATCAGGGGCCGAATGGCATCCCCAGCCCTGAGCCCTCCTCCCTCCTGGTTCCCGGGCAGGGCTGGCAGGAGCCCGCGGCCGGGTGAGCCGGGTGCCCCATCGGAGGAAAGGGTGTGTCCCGCCGAGCGGCACGGGGTGTGGCAGAAACCAAATGACTCGACTGTCCCCACAGTGTCACCCCCCGAGAGCAAGCTCCTGCCTGCTGACTTGCTCCAGCAGCTCCTCACCTCCATTTCAGACCCAGCCAGGCCTTTGACCTCTCACACTGGGCTGGTGGAGCTGCCCTTGGGCAGCACCAGTGACATGGACCACGTGCACACGTGGCAATGAGAGCTGTCCCAAACGGTGTCACACGTGTCCCTATGAGCTGACCCTCATGTGCATCCCAGAGATTGCAGCAACCTCAAGGTGCAAAATCCTTGGAGACCCCTGGAGTAGGGAAAGGCTTTTGGGGTGAAGTTTAACCCCTGTCCTGCCCCGGTGAGGGGCGTGCGGGGGGATCTCCCGTGCCAGGGCGGCTGCAGGAGAGCGGCAGAGCTGGTGCACGTGTTGAGGAGCGAGCTCAGGAAGCGAAGCATCTCTCGTGCTGCCCAAGAGACAGCTGGAGTTCCCAGAACCTGCTCAGCATCCCCAGGGGGAACCAGACAGAGAGCAGCAGCCTAAAAATAACTGCCTGGGGCACACGCAGTCACCCGAGAGAAGGGGAAGTGAAAAGGGAGATGGTCTTCAGCTTTCCAAGGAGCAGCCCCCAGCCTCCACCCTGCTGAGGGACAGCAGCTCTGTCCCTTCGCCTACTCTGCTGGGACGTGCCAAGGTCACCCCTGGCCTCAGCCTAATTTCTTGCTGCCTGTTCCCCAAGGGTGACTCAGCAGTGCAGGGTGGGCAGTGCTGGTTCCCTCTCCCCCAGCCCAAGCTGGCTCTTGCTCAGGTGAAGACACCTGATCTGTGAGAGAAAACACGACTTGTGAGACTATGTGTGCTTGTGCCATCCTGGCAGCTCATCCTGGGGACGTGGTCCCCGAGGGGCCCAGCTTTGTCATGGAGCTGCCAGCCCTCTGCTTGAGAAGACATCGCTCCCACTAGAACATCCCGGTGAACGACAAGCAAAAGGAGAGGACCCAGTGGAGAGGTTTCCCCTGCCCAGAGAGGTCCTTGCTGTGGGGTTCCTCAGGCTGCACCCTGCCCTCACCCTGCTGCTTTGTCACTCTCCCAGGTGTGAATTGCAAAGTTTTTCCTGCAACGCCTTCACCTGGACATTCAGCACCGAAAAGCACCCGAGGGCCAGGCAGCGGCACCCGCGGAGCCCAGGGCAGTGTCACCGTGGGACAGGACCGCTCTGCCTGGCAGGAGCCGTGCAGGAGCCTCGTGTGAGTCCCTTGGCAAACACTCAGCTCTAGATAACCAAGTACAGGTAGCCCAAGGAGGGGCAGAGGTTGGAGGAGCCAGTCTAACCAGTCAGCGCCCAGTCTCCCCAGTATGCTCACCCAGCTCCTGCGTGGCTGTTCCCAGTTGCCTAAACCCAACGTGAGCCGGTGCACCCACACCGTGAGGGCCCAGCTCTGCCCCGTTCCACACACACGCGATGGATTTGCAGATCATCAGCCCCTGGGTGTGGGGAATTTATACCCCGAGCACATCACACCCGGGCCCGGGGCTGAGCTCCCTGCAGTGGTGGTGACCCAAGCTGGGCGTGGGGCTGAGGTCCCGCAGGTCAGGGACATAGTGGACCCTGATGCTGTGTGACTTGTGGCTGGTGGCTGCCTGGGGAGAGGGGGGTGAGGCCACCAACCCCAACAGTGTCTGCCCTGCAGATACAGATGGGCTCCCACCCCCAGCACACGGTTCCTGATGGCTCAGGGCCGTTCCACTCGGGCTGGACTGAGCAGCGGTACCGCAGAGAGCTCTGGTGAGAGCGAAACGCACGGAGGCTGGGCAGCACAGCCAGTCAGTCTTTCCAAAACCTTTGAAAACAGAAACACTTGGTGTAACCTGCGGAGGGGATAAAGTGCCAGGGCAGCGGCTGGGCTGGTGAAATCATCTTGCTCTCACCACGGGCCCTGGTCACCGCTGCCGGGGCGATGCTGGCAGAGCGGCGCGGGCAGAAGGAAGCCGGCGGGAAGGGCTGCTGGGGAGCTGCGCCGCTGCCTCGGCTCAGGTGCAGGGAGGGTGGAAACTGCCTGACCGCAGAACCGCGCACGCTTCCTCCCTGCGCCTGCACCCGGCAGCGGCCCGGGCACCCGCGAGGCTCCGCGGCCGCGGCGCTCGGGCGGGAACCGGCAGCGCTCCGGTGAAACCGAAACGCCTCCGTCAAGCGCTGCGTCTTGTGGCGGCCAAGGGCCGGCGATGGATCTGCCGGAGGGGAGATGTGTGGGGGCCGCAGCCCCTCGCTCCTGCACAGTCGAGTGGTGGCTGCACAGACCCTCTGCCCACGGCACGGCTGCCGGATCCATCCCAGCAGCTCCCAGCTCACTCCCGAGGGAGCCGCGTGCCCGGAGTAGGGACCCCGTGGCCATTTGTGTGAGGATGGACCCGAGAGCACAGCCCCAAACCCACCCCCTGCGCGGCCACAACGCCACGTGCCACCTGCTCCCTGGGAGCCCCAGCTCACGGTGCCACCGGCCAGGACCCCGCAGCCCTGGGGACACCAAAGGGTGTCTCACACCTCCAGAGCTGCACAGTCCAACGGTCCCCATGGAGGTGGCTGTCACCCCCTCCACAGTCCTCAGCCCAGGGCTCAGCTCTGCTGCGCTCGGGAGGAGCCGGGCAGTTTGCCGCGACCACCAGCGCTTTGCCCGTGTGCCAGCACCCGCCGTGTGCCATTCCCGGACCGCCAGGCAGGACGTGTGCTGACAAGGCCCTCGCCTGCTCCTCTTCCTGCAGCTCCCGGAGCTGTCCCAGCCCAAGCCGTAATTATCACTCCTGTCTGTGGGCAATCACCGATCTCATCGCCGCGCTGCCCGGGGAGGGGAGGCCGGGCGGCAGTTTGGATCAGCGCCATGAGGTGTCGAATGGCTCTGCCAGAGGAGCTGGTCCTGGCAGCAGGTGGGAGCCGGAGCCACGGCTCAGCCGCGGTGGGTGCTGTGGCTCAGCCATGATGGGTGCTGTGGCCCAGCCGCGGTGGGTGCTGTGGCTCAGCCACGATGGGTGCCGTGGCCTGGCTGCGGTGGGTGCCGTGGCTCAGCTGTGATGGGTGCTGTGGCCCAGCCGCGGTGGGTGCCACACCAACGCTACCGCGTGGCGTGGGAGCTGAGCCTCTGAGCCTCTGCACGATGCGGAGCAGGGAGATCAAAGCTCTGTGGCCGGGAGCCCGCGTGGTACCCACCGCACGGATCCTGGCGGGGGAGGGATCCAGCTTTCCCCAGTTCCCCCTCTCTCCTCCTCCCCACACCCCGTATGCCAGGAGCACATCTCCATGGGGCCGGTCACCCTGCCCTTCCCAGGCAGCTCAAGGCAGCACCTGGGTGCAGGTGCACTCCTCAGCTGTAATCATAGCTAATCAATCAATCAATCAATCAATCAATCAATCAATCTCTGCACTTAAATAGCTTGGCCTGACCAGCTCAGCTTCCTCTGCAGTGGGAGAAGACCTTGCAGAGACTCATCCCTCCCAGGAAGAATTGCTTGTGTGGGTGGGAGCTGGGAGAGTTTCCACACAGGACGTGGCTGCTGGGCTCGCTGCACCCCAGAGCCCCTGACTGAAGCCCTTTCTCCTGCTCAAGAGGGAGAAGCAGCACCGGGAGGCTCTGTGGGGAGGAAAGGGACCAGGACCATCCCCACCATGGGGAGATGGGTGTGTAGGTCAGTGGAGCAGCCGGTGTGGATGAGCAGCGCTGGGGCTGGCATCCCCGTGGGTGTGGACACACCAAGCTGGCTCTGCAGCCATGTGGGGTGGAGGAATCAGGTTTTGCTGCATATGGCAATTCCAGCAAAGGTGTGTTATTGCTGGGGCTCCAGTGGTGGTTTACCTCCCACAGAGGTTTTTGGGAATGGTTTTCCCCGTGTTTCATGTTCTCTGAAAGGTGATGCTTTTAAAAGAAACTTCAGGTAGAGCTGCTCCAATCCTCTTTGAGTTTGATTACTGAAATGCTTTTGTGTTTCAAAACCACAGCCCTTCCAGCAAAGCTGTCTCCATGGCTGTCCCTGCAGAGCTGGAGCCACCTGAGGAGCTTCAGCTGAAGAGCTTCCCTGGAAGCTCTGGAGAACTCTCTGGCTCTCCAGCTGCATTGTCCACCCTTATCCTGCCATCGGACTGTGTGGGCCAAACCCCTGTGCCCGGTGAGTGCTTTGCATGGTCAAGACTTTGTACTGGATACAAATCCCTGGAAAGGGATGAGGACCACCTCGGAGGTGTGAACTTTGACTTATGTTATTAGGAGGAGTTTGGTGGTTTCATTCATTAAAGAGTCCAGTTGAAGGCTGGGCTTCTGTTTTCTGTGACAGTGGCAGTGCCTGCCTGGAGACTGTTGTCCTTGCCCCTTCGGTGTGGGATGAGCTGTAGCTTCTCAGCCTGGCTCCTAAGAAGGGAATGTCTTGTTCTCCTCTCAAGTGTGTTGGAGAGTCATGTGGGGGAGAAGCCCTGGGAAGCCACAGAGGGTAATTTCTTCCCAGTGCCTCTGTTGATGGCATTTCCAAACAAACCACCACCCTAATCACCACCCCAACCTGCTCTGCTCAGCAGAGAGCAGGTCCTGGAGCCTCCGACTTTCTCACGCTCTCTGCAGCGGGTGCAGGGCAGGCGGCCGCGTAGCTCCTGTCTACCTGGAGAATGGAGAGGGGAGAGGAAGTCCCAGAGCCACCTCCAGGCTGTTATGGCTGGGCCAGGGCCAGCCAGAGCCATCCCGGGTGTGCAGGACTCCAGTGTTCCCTGTGTGGCTCCTGGTGCAGAGGAACCTCTGTTCAACGTGTTTTACTTGGAGGTTTGTGTCCAAAATTAAATCTGACTCCAGTAGCTTCTTGTTTGATTTTTGTGCAGTGGCTGAAAGTTGAGCTGTCTGAGGCTTGCAGCGTGTTGGCACTGTTTATTTTTTTTGTTGGAAGTTTTTGTGATTCCAGTGGATGGAGAAGATTGGAAAAGCTTGCACAAAACATCTCAATCCTTTCACAACTCGCTGGGCAGCTGAGCGGCTCCTCGCTGCTGCCGCCAGCGGATTGCAGCTTCGCCGGGAGACACATGCGCAGACCCACTTCTGATGGAGAAAATCTCATAATTACACTCAGCTGCCAAGGAACTGCATCAGCTTAAGTGATAAGAGGAGGAAGAGAGCTCTGAGCACAGCCCTCTCCAGAGGAACCGAGGGGACAGAGAAGGTGCCGGGCAGGAGGAGGCAGATGATCCCACGGTGCACAGGGGGAGGGACTCCCACCTCTCTGCTCCTGACCCACATCACCCCCTGCTCTCACTGGGCAAGGGGATGCCCTCCCAGGTGGGGACACTTCCCAGGTGGGAACACTTCCTGGTGCTCACTGTCTGCTGTCCCAGGCAGTCTGCATTGCTCTGGGGATGTGGGGCAGGTGGGACCTGCTCCCACCAGGTGGGTGCTGAGCCCAGTGCCATGGAAGGAGGGGAATGGCCAGGGATGGAGGGACTTCAGTGCCCCTTTTCTCTGAATTTCTCCTGACTTGCCTGGCTCTAAGAAGATTAAAGACATATGGTCTCCAAGCTCCCTTGCTGGAACCCGTGCTTGGGGCTGGGGGTGAAGGCACAGTGGAAAAGGGTCCTGGGGAAGGGGGGTTATTCCCAAACTCCCATCAGGAGCTGGAGTCTCCTGGGAACCTGCCCTTTGGTGCTGCCCTCCCAGCTTCTGCAGTCTGTACTTCTGCAGAGCAGGGCTGTCACCTCCTTCCTTGTAGGGGGTCTGGGGTGAGGGGAGGTGGTAGACAGGAGAGGGGAGCCCAGCTGTGCCCCAAAAACTGCTCTGGCTAATGGTGCCACATGTACTCGGTGTCTTGACCCTCCATTGGCAGGTTCCATTGGGCTTTGTTAAACCACTGTGGAAGCTCATGGCAAGGGTCATTCCTGGGCATTTTGAGCACAGCATCTCCTGGTTTGCTCTGGAAGCAGCACCAGGAAAGGGAATTCACCTGATGTGGCCCTGTGAGCACCCGCAGCAGCGATGCACTTGAGAAGCCATTTCCATTTCCATGTGATGACCCAGTTCTGGGTGGTTTTGCCTCTGGATTTTCTTGCTGTTGCTGCCTCCGGGTGGGTGGTGGCAGCTCCAGACCCTGCTGCTGTGCTTGGTTTTACAGCTGTCACACTGACAGCCCCAGCCTCGAGCACTCGGACCCCTTCCGGCACCTCCCTGGGTGTGACACCGTGCTGGCTGCTCTCTGCACTGGTTTTCATCCTGAGGCAGCATCTGCAAATATTCCCCCTTGCTCCACGGTCCTGTACACTTCACTGAAAGCTTTGAAGGGTAAATAGTTTCTGCAAAGGGGTTTTTGCTGCTTGAGAAAGCCTGTTACACCAGGGACAGGGCACATGTCACTTCAGCTGCCGGAGCCAAGGTGGTGGGGATGCTCCAGGGGTTTTCAGTGCATGTGCTGGGGTAAATTCCAGCCCAGCTTCCAGCGGAGTTGATTCTTCCCTCACCATTTTGAGACAGCCCTGGTCAGCATTGCTGAGCTTCCCAGCACCAGCACAGGGTTTGAACTGCAAGGCAAAGGGGCAGCTTGTATTTAGAAGGAGACAATAATTGCAAGTCAGATTGGCTTGTTCAATACACTATTGACAGATTTGCCTTGGCAACCTGGAACAGGGTTGCATTGTGTGCATCTTACCTCATGGCATCCTATTGATTGGGTGGGTGGGTTTTGTTTTTTGTGGTGGGTTGTTGGTTTTTTTCCAAGCCTATCTACTCATCCTTTCCTTGTCTTTCTCTGACATGGTGTTGACCTCGGCAAGGGCTATATTATAATCCGGTTTTCAGACTGGCCACAACTTCAAATGCAAGCCAGAGCTGACAAAAGCCGAAGGGCAAATCCACAAGCCCAGCTGGCCAAGGCTGCGGGCGGCCAGGTAGGGATGAATGGGGCCAGTGTCCTCCCCCTCCCTCCAAGGACACCGTCATGCAAGAGAGTCACAAAGTCCGTGCCTGGCCGCCTGCGAGAGCGGCCTTGAAGGAAATGCTGTAACTATTCATGAATCAACTTTCTGTTGTTATTTGGTGCTGAGCCTGGTGTGCTCCTGGCCTGCTCGAGCTCCAGGAGGAACTGTTGGCCCCGATGGAGTGGAGGAGAGGAAAAGCTGAGCACTTTGGAGTCTTTATGCTGGAATTGGAGGATTAGAGCTGAAAAGGAGTTGCTGGTTTGAATTGCTAATAATGATACAGACTAATGAGCGACATCAGAAATGATGGCATGTGTAATCAGTGCTGCTTGATAGCAAACATGCAGCAGGTCTGCAGGAGCTACTGGTGTATGAGGAGAGGGGAAGTGGAGCATCTTGTGTCTTGCAGAGGCAGAACCCAGCCCAAGCAAGGCACTACCACAGCGCTGGCTCTGTCATGGGGGTAAGAAGTTTATAAATAATGATGGAAAGAATAAACCCAGACAGACATCAGCCCTGGGTAGTAGGAGGGAACATGGCCAGCAAGTACCTGAGGGGAAATTGCCTTGGTATGCTTCCTAGCACCTGCAGGAAGCCCATCTGTCTCGGGCTGTTAGAGGTTTTGTTGTACAGCTGCACCCCAGCGGCCCCACTCAGGATCAGGCCCTCACCGGGCTGCCTGGGCACATGGGGGGTACCTGGAGTCCCCGCACTGGCTCTGCCCATCTGCCCACTCCTCACCCCCCTGCCTGCACAGAGCCCCACTGGAAGGAGCTGAGCGTCTATCGAGGATGCTCTGCCAATAAAGGGGAATCTGAATTTTTGCCCAGGTGCGTGGCAGAGGGGAAGAACCCCCACAGAAAATGCCTCATATCTGCCTTAAAATGGGTAAATCATAAACAAAATGCACAGTATTAAACAACTGCTGTCTTGGCTCTGAGAGGCAGCGGTTGGCTCTTGTTTCTTTTGGTTGGAAACCCTTTTTCTTCTCTCTTCCTTGTGATATGCCCCAACCCGTCAAGAAGAGGCAGCAGTTGGAAACATTTCCTGCTTTCCTCATTTAGGATATTTTCTGTGGTTCAAATAAGGTGTCCTCTTTCAAAGTGACAAAGAGGGTGATGTATCAGTTCACAAACCGCCGCTATCTGAGCAAGGTAAGAGATAGAAAATCACCCCCATTACAATCATTACTGCGAATCATGTGCAATCAGCCCGGTAACAGAAAGCAGATGAACATCCTGCAGAAACCTCCAGGACAGGAGCTGGTGCTGAGCTGTGGGAGCCACGAGCCAGGCAATGATTAAAATGCTTTTAATAGTGGTTTTCAGTGTTGTTTTCAGTGTTGTTTTCACCTTTAAAAAAAAAAAAATATATATATATATATATTTCATCAGTGGCTTCTCATACTCCTCCAGAGGCAGGTTCTGCAGAGATGTCAAGGATGGCTGGTCACATGTTTAAAAATATATATATTTTCTAATATCTGCCCTCCTTCTTGCCCCTTCCTGGCGGTGTCCTGGGAAGAGCTGGGCCCAACTCTGCAGCTTGCCCAGACTCGAGGGGAATCGCACCAAATCGCTCTTGTCCCTGGGCATTTAGTTTTATTGTGAGCATTAGTGGTTTGTGCTTGGCTTGTCTCCTCTGGCAACAGGAGAAGCTTGAAATGTCAAAGGGGAGGGTTAACAAACTCTGCTGGCATAAATTTCAATGAATGTATGTTTCTTAGGAAAACAGCTGAGTTTAAAAAAAAAAAAAATCTTCCTGTCTGTGCTTTCTTTCGGCTGCTGTTCACAATGGATAATAATTCTTACATTAAGCCCCTTCGGCCCTCCAGGGAAATCAAAATTGTAATATCAGTTTGCTTTTTATTGGCTCGGCTCTACGATCGCGGTGGCTGCGTCTTTGTTATGGTCTCCGGTGCGGTGACATTCAGCGGTGCCTTCCCGGTGCCCCCCCGCACCTCCGGGACCGGGAAGAGCCCCTGAAGTCGCAGGGCCACCCGGTTCAGGGAGAATGGAGACCGAGCGGGAGTGCTGCGGGCCGGGGCGGTCCCGGGGAGCATTCCGGTGGGACCGGGTGCTGCAGCCCGACCCCCGGCAGAGGAGCCGCTCCGGGCCCCAGTGCCGCTCGGGCTCAGCCCCGCCGCTCCTGAATCCCGGTGAAAGTTGCCGGGAGCCCCGCGGGCAGCCCCGGACCCGCGGAGAGCAGCCGCCCCGTCCGTGGGCCGGTGGGACTACGCGGAGCGGCAGAGCCCGGGCCGGAACGGCGGCGCCGGGACCCCCGGCCCTGGGGCGGCCTCGCAGCGCACCGGGAGCGGTGGCTCCGGTCCCGCCCTGGCCGGGGGTCCTCTCGGTGGCTTCCCCGGCGGCGGCTCGAGAGTGCAGCCCGGCACCTGCGGGGACCGAGCTCGGGCAGTACCGGGAGCCGAGACCTCCGGGAGGTGGCAGCGCCTTCCCGGGAACAGCCCCATGCGTGTCCATGCCCCATGCCGTCCTGCCCCGCGGGGTGCCCAGCCCCGGGGCGGCGGCGGGAGTGGCCCGCAGCTGCCCGCACCCATGGGGGCCCCGCACCGGGAAGGTGCCCGGCTCGGAGCGGCCGCGGGCAGGGCCGGCCCCGCTCCACCTGCCCGGGGAAGGTCGCTTTCCGTTCCGGCACCGCCACGTTTCCCAGAGCAGAGCAGGGAACGGCTGGGGGTCCCCCGCGGGCAAGCTGCGGATCGCCTCGCGGACACGCGTGGGCCTCAGTCTGCTGCCCTTAATCCGTTCGAACGAAAAGCGAGTGCGCAAAGCCGCCAGTCTCCGTTGGCGGCTTCCGGCACCGGGCGACCGCTGCCACCTGCCCCGGGCGCTCCGCCCATCGTGCAACTGGGGGTCCTCCGTGTTCGGTGCCCCCCGGGCCGCAGGGACCCGCCCGGGAGCAATGCAACGCCCGGTCCGGGAGCCGGGTGAGGGCTCTGCGGGGCCGGGCCCCATGGGAGGAGGCGACGGGTCCGGGCCGTGCGGGGGGTGGAGCCCCCGCCGTGGGGGGCCGCGACGTGGCGCGGCGTGGATCCCTCCCAGGGGGGTTCCGACACCCTCCCCACGCACCCTCCGGGCGGGACCCTCTCCCTCCCCGGCTGTGCAGGGCGCGCACCTGCCCCGCAGGGTCTGCCGTGGGGGCCGTGCTGAGTCACGCGTGGGGCGGGGGCCGGGCTGCCCGCGCCCCCCCTACACACCCCCTCCCGATCCTGCCCGGCCCCCGCCCGCCCCCTCCCCGGCAGGTCTGCGCCAATCCCCCGGCCCCGCCGTTGACGGGCAGCCGGGCCCGGGAGGCACCGCCTCCCTGACGTCTCGCTCCGGGATTTGCACGGGTTGCGGTGCCGCGGCGGCCGGGGCTCAGTGTCTGTCGGGTCGGCGGCGGGAGCTGCTGGAGCCCAGCTCGGCTGCAGCGGCGGCCCGGCCCGGTCCGGCCCCTCCCGGGTGCAGCATGGAGCTGCCGGCGGTGGGGGAGCACGTCTTCGCGGTGGAGAGCATCGAGAAGAAGCGGATCCGAAAGGTGAGGAGGGCGGGGGGCGGCGGGGGGCGGCCGGGGGGGCGGTGGGTCCAGCTGACGCCGTGTCTTTGCCTCCCGCGCTCCGCAGGGCAGAGTCGAGTACCTGGTGAAATGGAGGGGATGGTCGCCCAAGTGAGTAACCGAGGGGACGGGGCAAGGGGGTGGCCCGGCTCGGTGGCGGGGCTCCACCGCGCTCGGTTCCCCGGGAAGGGCCCCGGTCAGGGCGGGCGGGCGGCAAGAAGCGGCGGCGGGGCCCGGCGGTGGCGGGGGGAGGCGGGCAGGCGGCGGCTGATGTGCACCAGAAAATGGCTCCTTCCCCCTCTCCCTCCTCGGGAGCCGGGCTCCATATTGCAGAACCGAGCGGGAGGGGAGGGGAGGGGAAGGAGGGGGGGGGAATAACCGCAAAAAATAACCCGCACCGCCCCGCAGCCCCGGAGGCACCGGCCACGGAGCGAGGGCGGCCGCTGCGGAGTGTCGGGGCTTTGGATGACAGTACCGGGGTTTGGATGACAGTACCGAGGGTTTGGATGACAGTACTGCTGGGGGGGTTGCGGCGGAGGGGGGTCCCCACCGCTGTTTCGGACTCGGTGGCCGGGTCCCTTCTCAGCCCCGCGGCCGCTTTCCTGGGTCCGGGAAAGGGGATTTGGAAAATTTCATCATGACATGCCTAGAATTCCTCTGGAATAATAACTGCGCTAAATAAACAGTTCCGTCCCCGTGCCGCCCCCCACCTCCCCCCTCCGCCCATCCCCCTCCCCCGGGACACGCTCCCCGGCGGACCCGGTGCTGCGGGTAGCCCCTGCCCGGGACCCCGACCCTCTCCCGGTGGGTCCCGCGGCTGACGGCCGCTCTCCTCCCCTCTCGCAAGATATAACACGTGGGAGCCGGAGGAGAACATCCTGGACCCCCGGCTGCTCATCGCCTTCCAGAACAGGTGAGCGGCAGCGGGGGGGACACCGGGAGGGGCGGGGGGGGACACCGGGAGGGGCGGCGGGAGCACCCGCGCCCGCTTCGGCAATTGCAGATGCGTCACGGAGCCGGGGGCCGCGGCGGGGGCGGGCGCGGAACGGGCCCGGGTTCGGGTTCGGAGGCGCGGCCCCGACGGGGCGGGTGGTGCGGGGCAGCCGGGTGACGCCTCTGGTTCAAGGTCCCCCCACGCCACGCTCCCCCCACGCCGCTCCCGCCTGCCCGGGGATTCGATGCCGGCGAGGGGAGGGAGGAGGCGGCGCTGCTGCTGCTGCGCTTGGACGGGATTTTTTTTCTTCTTCTTTTTTTTTTTTTTTCTGCCCTTTTTTTTTTTTTTTTCTTTCCGTGCATTTATTTCCTGTAGTATTTTGGCGCAAACTGTAAACTTCAGCCCCTCGCTGCAGCGGGGGGAGGCGGGAGCGGGGGAAGTCGCTTCGCCAGGCGCCTGCGGCCTCAGCGGGTCGGCCGTGCCCCCGTCCCGCCACCTCCTGCGCGACCCCCGGCCCGTGGCTCCGCACCTGCGGGTCCCAGCTCCCCTCCCGCCATGCGCCCTGTGTAGGGCCGCTGGCCCACGCAGGAGCTGTCATGCGTGGGGGGCACAGGGAGGGATGCAGCCCCAGGGGTCTGGGTGCAGTCCGGGGGTCGGGGTGCAACCTGGGGGTCTGGGTGCAGTCCTGGGGTCGGAGTACAGCCCGGGGGTCCGCGTGCCACCGCTCGGGGCTGGCCGTGACTCTGTGTTCCCGCAGGGAGCGGCAGGAGCAGCTGATGGGGTACCGCAAGCGGGGACCCAAGCCAAAGCCGCTGGTCGTGCAGGTAAATGCGCGGTGGAGCCCAGCCCAGCCCCGCACCGCCCGGGCAGCCTGTTTGCAGCGCGGCCCCGTCCCTGGGGAGCCGCTTTCAGCGGGTTTCATCATGCTGAGGAGCCGTGGGCACAGCCCGGGCGCTTGGCAATACCCCAGGGACCCCCAGGCCCCAGCGCTGAGCTCATCGGGCGGTCCCGGCCCCCCTCCCCTCCAGCTGTGGGGCAGACCCGCTGCGCCCGCAGCCAGGCGGCATTAGCAGGCTGCTCGCAAGCTCGGCAGCAGCGGTCCCGCTTGGCCCCTGTTCCCAGACTGCTGATTGAAGGGTGCTTTTCTTCTTTTCATTGCTTCATTAATCTGGAGCAATGCGCAGCCTGTAAGTTGGAGTGGGCTGGGGCCGCCTGCTCGAGAACACGGTGCCCCGTGATGCAGCGTCCCGTAACGAGAGCTGCCGGAGGGGCGGGGGTTTCACCGGAGCCTTCGGCACCTGCCGGAGCACCGGCACCTCCTTCCCCAACCCCGGCTGACCGCAGCTCCTGGCTTTGTGTTGCAGCTTCCCTCCTTCGCCCGCCGCTCGAACATCCTGACGGGGCTGCAGGACCCTGCTGTGGACAACAGGCCAAAGCTGGATCTCGGCTCCTCCGGCAAGAGCCAGCAGCACCAGTATGAACTCAACAGCAAGAAGCACCACCAGTACCAGCCCAACGGCAAGGAGAGCGGTGTGAAGCACCAGTCCCACAGCAAAGGGAAGTATTACTACCAGCTGAACAGCAAGAAGCACCACCACTACCAGCCAGACCCCAAGATGTATGAGCCCCATTACCAGCCCAGTGGCAAGGAGCCGCAGGGTCAGGCCTGCTTGGACAGTAACAAGAGCCCCCTGGTTGCCCACCCAGACAAGTGGGCTCATGGCCCGACGAAAAACCTTCTGGGCCCAGTCAAGAACCTCGCTGCAGAGGGCAAGAATGGGGCTGAGAAGAACCTGTCCAGTGGTACTGGGCCACCTCCCCGGGACAGGGTGACCAGCAACGGCCTCGGGGGGAAGATGAAGATCGTCAAGAACAAAAACAAGAACGGGCGCATTGTGATCGTCATGAGCAAGTACATGGAGAACGGGATGCAGGCGGTGAAGATCAAGTCCGGGGAGCCGCCCCGGAAACGGGCTGCAGAGGAGAGGACTCCTAAGAAGGGTGGGGAGGAGAAGCTGGAGGCTTGGAGGAAGCCAGGGGAGGAGAGGGTGGTGGGCAGCAATGCCCTGAGCAAAGCAGAGGGTGAGGGCCGACAGCCCCCCGCAGAGCTCGAGGAAAGTCCCCGAAAGACTCCCCTGGCCAAGGAGCTGCCCCTTCCTCCGGCGGAGCAGCCCCTGCAGCTCACCACCAAGCCAGACCTTGTGCCCTGGTCCCTGAGCCCCATCTGTGAGCACAGCCCGTCCTCCATGGGACTGAACCTCTCCAGCCCCAGCTCACGGAAGCGCTGCCTGTCGGAGCCGCAGGCGGAGCAGGAGCCGGGCAAGAAGCGCTTGACCTCCCGGAGCATCAGTGCCCCCACCTGCCTCAGCCCCCCGGCCCCAGAGCGGCCGGAGCCCCCCGCCCAGCCGGAGGTCATCCTGCTGGATTCGGACCTGGACGAGCCCATAGACTTGCGCTGCGTGAAACCGCGGCCGGAGGGTGAGCTGGCCTTGGCACAGGTGAAGCCGGAGGTGCCACCACCACCACCGGCTGAGAAACCGGCCACCGAGCCTCCACAACCCCAGGAGGCTGCGGAGGAGGAGGAGGAGGCCGAGTCCCTGCAGGAATTCAAGCCCTTCTTTGGGAATATAATTATCACAGACGTGACCGCAAACTGTCTGACCGTGACCTTCAAGGAGTACGTGACGGTGTGAGGTGGGACGACGGCTGCTCCCCGTGGGAGCTGCCTGCCCATCCCCGGGGCCACCAGCCCCACATCCTCCCTCTAAGGTACTGGAGACCCTTCCCCAGAGCCCGCGTGCCCCCTGCCCACGCCACGGCAGCCGAGCCTGCCGTCTCCGCCGAGGGGATGCCGGGGCAGAGCTGGGCACGGTGGCCATCGCTGCCATGCGGGATGTCCTCACCGCTGCTCCCGCCCTGCAGCCAGGGGCTGCCCCGGGACCTGCGGGCACCGGGACGGGCACGGACGGGGCCCGCCAGTTACTCAGAGTTATAGTATTATATTTTAACAGTGCTAACTTGTCGAGTGATTCTTGCTCCCGTTTGTACGTGGTGTTATTGAAATGTATTGTTTGAGCTGAAAGCTGGTCGCCCTCCGGCCACGCTAATATATTTATTTGTAGGTATTTATATAATGAAAATATAAAGCCTAGATTTATGGAGTCCCTAGATCACCTTATAAACTATATCAAACAAATATTTTCTGTTCTCCTTTTTAACCATTCAGCATTTGTTAGTCTTGTCCCCTTGCCCTCCTTTCGACCCGCAGGACCATCCCCGGTATATATTTTTTGATACTGTACACATGTGGTGTTTCTATGTGCAAAAAAAAAATCGTTATCTAAAGCTAAACAAGCTATTATAGAAATTGCTGCTATTAGAAATGTCTAAACTATAAGCTTCCAATTATTAATTGCTTGAATGTAAATATTAAATGGAGATGTTGAAAGTGCATTTGATGTTCTGCCGCTAGCGTAGATCGGATTGCAAAGCCCGGCTGCGGCGCTTCCTGGTCCGAGGGCTGTGTCACGGGGGAAGAAATGTATCATGCAATCACTGCGAAGGACTATAAACCTTTACAAAAACCACCAGGGTTTGGAGTGCGTTTGTTACTGCATCCGCCCGGCGCGGGGAGCGTCCCTGTGCGGGCAGGCTGGGGCTGGCGCGGCCCGGAGCAGGCGCTTGCAGGTTCAGATCGGCTCCGAGGTGCGACGGATCGAATATAGCTCTGGCTTTTCCCCAGAAGCTCAGGCGGGAACGTGCTGCCCGCAGTGCCTAAGGGCACCCTGCTTTCTCCTGGGGCCACCCAGGCGGGCAGCCAGGGTCGTAGGAGCCAGTGGTTCGGGGTTTCCCCCCGGTGCTGAGGTAGAGCTGGGCTTAAATGGGCTGTGCGAGCTCTGCAGTGGGAGAGCTGGAGGGTTACTGGGATGGCTGTGATGGGCGATTGCCAATTCTCAGCCTGACATTGCCACCCCAGTGCTGGGGAGGGTCATGTTAGATGAGGACTTGATCTTCCCCAGCCAGCAAGATGGTCCAAATTCCACAAAAAAGCCTGCAGAGATCTCTGAACTGGATTAATAATTGCTGGAGCCTGCTGGCAGTACAGTTCAGGGCTGATTCCTTACGATTTTTAATTCTAAGTGGCTCATGTGAAGGTGGCAACCTAGCAATGGGCCTGTGGAGCTGCCTGCGCGTGGCTGAGGCGCAGTGCTCGGTCTCTGCTCCCCAAGGAAAGTCAAGTGCTCGTGCAGGAACTGTCCTCTGAACCTTGTGCCTTCCTTGTCTTGGGCTTTTCTTGAAGTTGATTTCTCTTCCAGAAGAGATCTGAGTTGAAATGTTGTCTTTGATGGTACGTTAATGTGTATGGACAAGAGCCTCCAGCTTGTGAGAAGCAGAATTAACTGCTTTGGGTAAGGTGGACCCTGCAGTGACCCTGGAGCTGCCTGCAGACCTGGGTGAGTTGCCCCCACTGTGCGCAGGAGCCCAGGGGTGGGAGCACCCTGCGTGTGGGGGCGCATGGCAGCGCGGTTCCCAGAGCAAAAATAAACCCCTCTGTCTCGTGCTGCTCAGTTTTGGGCCACCTCGTCTTCCCGGGCTTCATTTTATTTAAATGAATTCAAAAGTCAGCTTGGCAACGGTTCCTTTGTAAGTCCTGAGGATTATGTGGCATCTGCAGGAAGGTGGGGCAGCATCCAGCCAGGTGTCATCTGCTGGGGCTTGTTGGCAGTGGGAGCCACTGCAGAGATGTGTCAGCCCCAGCCTTGCCTACAGATGTTCTCGTGCCAGAGCCAGTGCTTTTCCAGGGCAGCTTGGGTTAAATCAGAGGACAAGCAACCACTGAGCGTGTGGAGGCCGTTTTCTCAGCTGGGACAGCCGTGGAGGCTTGTGCCCAAGTGGAACCATCTCAGCTGTGGACAGTGTTCTTGCAGACATTGATTTTGATCTGGTGTAGCTCAGGGCTGCTACTCAGCGTGCTGGTGCGGCGGTGGGAGCTTCCAGCAGGAAGAAGCCTCCATCCCAACTGTTTGGTTAAACTTGTTAGTGTGGGTGAGGTCGATGCTGCCAGCTTGGTTCATCTCTCGTTGCAGTTGATGCTCCGTAGTTGATGGGAACTTGTGCAATAAGTTCAGTGCCTGTGCTTCTCACCTGCCTGCGTGGGGACCCCGAAACCTGATTGTCTGTGTGCAGAGAGCAAGTGCAAATAGGGGAACTGGTTAAAACCAACATCTTGCCTGTTAGCTGGGCTGAATCTTAAGAGGGTTTTAATCAACTTTGTGTGTCACCAGGGGCTCTGCGAGTGCCGGGCAGAGGCGGTGGCTGAGGGTGGTGGAGAGCAGGAGTCGGGGCTGGTGGACCCCAGCCCATGCCAGGGGGATGCCCAGGGATGGTTTGGTGGAAGACGTTTCCCTGCTGTCCCAGCCTTAGCTGTTGGAGCAGACAATCAGAAAAGATGCATTTCCCTTGATTAATTAAGCTAATGGTTATCTGAAAACAAAAATGGCATGGAAGAGGAGACGCATGCTCAGAATGCAAAATGTGATTTATGAAAGGGGAAGTGCCGCTCGACAGACAGCGGCGGGAGCCAGTGCAGGAGCGGGGCCGGGCTGGTGCTGGGGCAGCGTGGCTGCGAGAGGAGAACTTCTTCTTTAGGCAGACAAAGGTAGATGAAACCAGTGGGGTTTCTCACCAATAGTAGGGTGTGTGTGTTAAAGGTGGGCTCGCAGGCTCCTAGCCAAAGCCTGAGCATCACCGCTGCTGGCATGAGCTGGGTCGGCAGCTTCCATCTCTGGTCTGTAGGTGTGTGAGCCTTGGCAGCTCATAACTGTGCAGGTTTACAGTGACCTCAGCTCATTCACAGCTTTAGAAATGGGTTGTATTGTGTTGCCTGTGTTTAAGGAAGCCCTGCTCCTCTGAGTGCGTGCTTTCTGAGCTTCCCTTCCCTACTCCCACCGCCGCTCCATGAGCCGTAGAAGCACCTAAAATATTGTCTCTGCTGGCAGTAGCTGTGGTTTGTTTGAGGCACCATTTCCCGGAAACCACATCACCAGATATTTCTTAGTTTAATAGTTTGATCATGTTTATCACAACTCCAGCAGCTTCCTGTGCAGTGAAAGGTGTGATAAGTAGTTGCTGGTTTGAAAGATACACCCTCCCCTTGCAGTGTGCCCATTGGCTGGGGGAGGATATCAATTACTTATTCATACCGTGCTCCTTCCGTATTAAGTGCATCAAACCTAAGTGGCTGTTACTGAGCAAATTAATGTGAAGTCCACTCTGACTTCCCATGGTTATCAGAGTGATCCAGGGCGAGATGGAGCGTCACCACGCTCCATTAGGAAGACCGGTGCACGCTACATGTAATGTATTTCCCAGGAATGCGTTAACCTCTGCTTGGTTTGGATTTATTCCAGACAAACATTTGCTGATTTAAAAGGGGAATTTGTGTTCGTGTCCCAGCTCTTCTGAAAGGGTCTGATGCATCTCACGGCTCTACTGAGGGGAGGGACTGCAAGTTTGTGCTGTGAAGCTGCTTTCAGGTTCTCCCCTCCCTGGATGCGGTGCTACCAGTGTCTGCACCAGTACTGGGTTGGAATCCAGCCCCTGGCCAGTGATTGCCACGGTCCTGTGTGATTTTGGCAGGCGCTGGCGCAGTCCCTGCTCCATGGAAGGTGACAGAAACACTGTCCCTGGGTGATGGCCATGGGGCAGCTGGTGGGGTGGGCCCCATGGTGTTGTGGAAGAGGTTGCATCTCTGGGGTGAGGATGCTATTAAAGAGAAGGATGTTAAATAAACACTCAACACAGAGCTGATGTCTTTTAATCAGAATAAGAAACAGCCTCATGGGGACTGGGAGACTTCCAGGTCCAGACTGGGGATGGAAGAGGAGCTCCTCCCTAGAGAAGGGCAAAAGGTGTTGGTGGCTGTATGTGGTGGGGAAGGGGAGGATTTCCCGGGCAGTGGGTGCACTGGGTGCTTTTGCTCATACATGGGTGGGGGCAGCTCCTCCAGACAGTCATTGTGTGTATTTTGTGGGGTTTTTCCTTTATTTTTCCCATTCTTCTCTCATTTTGCTGCGTGATGTTGAGAGCTGACTGTGTGGCTTTGCTGAATGCGGTGGCCTCAGCACCTCTCCCCCCTTGGAGAAGCCAGCAACAAGGTGAAGCATTCATGGTCCCGTGGTGGGGGGAAGCTGCTGTTCAGGCTGCGTTTTTCAGGCCCGTCCCCCTGAGCACGGCGGGGGCTGCATGGTTTGGCTGTGCACATGTTGGCTGCTAGAAACCATTTTAACTAAAACTGGATCCGACGGGACCGGTCCGGCAGCAGAGACCCTCTGCCGAGGATTTTTGCTGGATTTTCAGTGGGGCTGGTGTCCCCTGTGTCTGTGGGAAGGGGAAGCCAGAGTGCAGCCCCCCACCCCGAACTGGAGCAGCTGGGTGAGGGGGGCAGCAAGGGGGCTTCCTCCAGTTCTGCCCCAGGCCCCCTCGCCTCCCCCATCCCGTGGGGCTGCCTCTGGTTTGAAGTCGAAAACGCCTGGTGGTAGGAAATCCTCCGTCTCCTCTGCAGATAAGATCATTTGGATTCAGCCCAGATTCATGCGAGATCTGTGTCGGGAGGAGATGGCTGCAAGGACACTGCTCTGTTTACGGTTTCACCAGAGGAGGAAAAAGGTTCTACAGTGCTGGCACAGCCTGGAGCATCTCCAGGAGCTCCCAGAGCCTCGGCCAGCAGCTCCAGAGGGTCCCCTGGGCACAGGAAAGCTCCTGCCTGCACCCTGAGCTGGGGAGAATCCCGTTAAAGGCAAATCCAAGCAGCTCACGTGTTGACGAGGCGGCTGCCACCAGCAGTGTCTGACCCAAACACAGCTCGGCAGCGTCAGCGTGGCGAGGAAGAGCGGTCGTGCGAGCGAGATGGTGGATGGTGGAGATGGGGACTCGGCTCTTGAGCCCCCCTCGCTGCATTCCCAGAGAGGGACCCCCGGATTGTTGCGAGGGGTGACAGGGGAGGGGGATGGGGCTGGATGACATGGGAGAGGGGCCATGGTGGCTGCAGCCAGCACTGGGAGATCAGGAAAGAGGGTGCTGTTCATCGGAGCCGTCCCTGGGTCTGTGTGGTGCATGAGGTCTCATGGCAATGAAGGGGTGCTACAGCGTGACGGGCCTTTGGGTGCAAATGGGAGAGGAACGAGGGTCTCTATAGTGATGAAAGTTTGGGGCAGGCTGTGTTTGGGGGTCCCTCCCTCCCTCTCTCTCAGGCTGGGACCTGCCAGTATCTCCAGTCACAGGGTGAGATCCCAGGCTCACCCGGGAGCAATTTGCCGGCACCTACCGAAGTCGTTTCTCAGAGGAGCCGTCAGCGCAGCTGACACCTTGATGTAGTTTAAAGCAAACTGCGAACATGAAGATTTATTTTGATCGAACAAGCAGGTGTATAAAACACGCTGTGCAGCGCAGCGCAGCCCGGCAGGAAGCACCCTCGGTCCCAGGAGTCGTGGCTTCAGCACGATGGGCCGTGTGCTGTCCCTGGGTGACCCTGCCGCTGGCAATTAGCAACTTAATCACCACTGCCAAACCCTCCAGGATCACCATCAAACACCAGGACCCTTTTTCAAGGGACGGCACTGGCACCAGTTGGGACAACAGATCCTGACCCAGCCTAGTTGCTGAGGTAGAGCCCCACTGGTCTCACTGGCTGTGTGTCCCAGGGAGGCGCTGGGAAGGGGATACGGCCACACTCCCATTTTCCAGGGGGTTTAAACATTGTCGTCGGCCAAGTGTGGATACAGCTTCTGTGGAACAGGCTTCAGTCCAAAGTGAGGAAGGGAACAGCCGAAACCTTGAGATATTGCTGTCGTGCTGTAGCAGCCAGGGCAGAAAAGTGCTGCAGAGAGAGAAAATAAATTAAACAGACTTAGATATTGTTATAAAACCCGTTAACAGGCAGCCTGAGCAGAGGGGCTGAGCTGATGGAAGCTTTAACAAACATGTATTTAATGTAGGATATAAAAGGTGCTGAGCAGAAATTCTTGTGCCAGCGTAAGGCCACATCTCCCACTCTCCTGGGAAGCCACTGGCTGCTCCATCCCCATCTGCAGTGGGGATGAGACTGGGATGTCCAACACGAGGAGCTGTGCGGTAATAGCCGTGGAATGAGCCCTGATCTTCCAGAGGGAGCAACCAGCCCATGCCTGGGGTTTTACCCGAAGCAGGGACCTGGGTCACTCGGGTTTGCCCTGTCCCCCTCTCACTGTCACCCAGCCCGTGTCGCTGTCATTGATGAAGCACAAGAGATGGAAACCAGGATGGCTCCAACTCTGAGAGCGACCTCTTGGCTGAAGCTAAAAATGGAAAATTGCTGCCCAGGAGCTGCTCCCGGGGCAGTGAGCACCAGAGCCGCGGTGGAAATTCGGACTCAACGTTTCCCTCGTGGCCAGGTGAGCTCGGGGGCGAGCAGCAGCGGCGGGGGGTGGGGGGCAGGTGGGACCAGGCTGGTCCAGCCCGGCCACGATGATGCTCTCTGGTGCCGTGTCACACCGCGTGGGCATCGCCACGCCAGCCCCAAGGCGGGATCTGTCCCCAAGCGCTGCCGAGAGTCACAAACCGGCCCGGGGGCTTGGGGCGACCCGGCGGGGCGGCGGGGGGAGAAGGGGAGGCGAGTCTGCGGGCTAAAATGGCCACGCTCGGCTGCAGGCGTGGGCTGTGCCATGCGGCAAGGGTTAACCCCCCCAAACGGCATGCTGGGAAAGGGGAAGGCAAACCGGCACCGGGAGAACTTGTGCAGTGGGGGCGGCGGGCGGGGGGGGGCAGCGCTCCCCGGCCGGCCCGGTGCTGCCGGAGAGCAACGCGGAGAGCTCGGAAACGCCCTTTGTGTGAGCCTGGCATCGTGACTTGAGAGGGTGGGGGTTTAGGGGGGTGTGTCCCCCCCTTGGCATTGAATTTCGGGGTCTCGGTGCCGGTATTGCTCCATCTCCCGCTGTCCGAGGGGAGGATGCCGGTCCCCGCCGCCGATGCCGCAGAGAGGAACGGGCTCCACGAGTGGAGCTGCTCAGAGCTCACAGCGACTGGGGAAAGAAAAAAATTATATTTTGGTAAAAGAAAAAAAAATAAAATAAAGGAGCGTCAGGTTCTTTTAAATCCCAAGCACAAGCTTTGGAGAGGGAAGGTTTGTTCGGTATCACAGAGCCACCAAAGCGTCTCAAAGCACAAAATAAATGGTAATTTTCACATAAGCTAGTAAACGTTAATTTCCACATATGTTAGCAATTCCACATGGCTTGAAAAATGAAGGATGAAACGTTGTCCCCGAGTGTCCCCATCCATTTGCAGCACAGCACAAGCCAGGCTGTCATTTTAACATCAGGGCTGTATTTTACAGCCGCTGCCCTCTGCGTGCCGTGGGTCCAGCCGTGACACTGTCCTTCGTCCGCCTGTGTCCTTCTGGCACATGGAGTGACCAGCAACAGATCAAACCAGGGAGGTTTCATGGTGGGTTGTGCAGAGAAGAGGTGGCGGTCAGACACCAGCGCTGCCTTGGCTCTCGGGCGGAATGGTGGCTTATCTCGAGTTTAAGGGCTCAGCCTGACCCTGAGCCATTTTTAACCCGAGGTGCCAAGAGCCCTCCCTGGGTGTCCCTCTCTGCTTTGAAAAATTCTTCACTCGCTCTACGGTATCTGCTTCCCTGATGGATTTTTCATTTCTGCGCCTCTGCCACCTGAAGCAGCCCCACTTTTCCGGTGTTTGATGCTTTGCTTCCTGAAGATGCTTGAACTCTCAAGACTCAGAAATAACTCGTAGGAAACGCAGTGCAGAGAGACCCGAGGAGAAGACATCTCATCTAACGTCTGGCACTGCCATGGTTTGTGCTGCAAGCAGCAATTTGTGGTTCGGCAGCAACGGCTGAGCAGAGACGAGCATTATCACAGGAATTCCTTCCCTCTCTCGCCTCGCTCAGTGACAAATAAGTCTTGGCCGTGGCATTGTCTGCTCTGGGGTCGGACTGACAGGCTTCACTCGTTTGGGGTTTTTTCCTTTTTTTTTACCTTTGCCTTCTGCACCTCTACTCCCCGCAAATGAGAATTTGCTGCGTGGTGCAACACCCCGTGTGCCCGGAGAGCACAACGCCAAGGGGGGGATGGCACCAAGAGGCCATAAATAAAAGGACCCCCGAGGGTGGGGAGGGCGGTCAGCGGGGGTCGGGCACGGTGCAGGGCCGGGGGCTTCCCAAGGGACCGGGAATCCCTGCGGGAGGGCTGGGACTGTCTCTTGCAGGATGCACGGTCACGGGAGGGATACGGTATCCGGAGGGTTTCCCCGCCAGCACTGGTGCGGGGTTTGTGGTCAGTGCTCGCTCTGTGCCCGCATCTGCCCTCTTCGGGGTGCAGCCCGCCCGGAGGGGCTCAGACCCGGAACCCCGGGGCAGGGGCCGCCGCTCACAGCAGCTCTCTCGGAACCAACCTGACATCGGAGCTGTGTCAGACGGAGGGCCAGGGGCAGGGGCAGGGAGGGGGGCAGCACCGCCAACGAGGACGATTCCCGGTGTTTGCGGGGGACACTCCTGCCTCGGTGCGAGCCCGCTCTCGCGTGTAGCGCAAGCTCCGGTAGCTCCAAAGAGACACGGAAATACCGGAGAGGAGCAGGGAAAGAGGCGGGGGGATGCCGTGAGGGCGGGGGCAGCCCGGGAAGCCGGAGCCAGTGGAGCTGTTCCTTGTCTCCACGGGAAGGTTGGGGACATTTTGATCAGCCCGTAAACCTTCACCCAGGGCAGAAATTCAGGGACTCAGCCGAGCTTTCAGCTGGTAAATGAAGCCACGCCAGGAGCGGGGGCTGCCGCCCGCACCAGCAGCAGCGGGAGCTGGAGCGCGGTGCCATTTTCATCGCGTCAGGGAAAAAAAAAAAAAATCCAGGTGGGAGGGCAAAATCCCGAGGCTGCGTGGCATCGCTCCGGGATTTGCTGCCGTTCCGCCCCAGGCTGCTAAGGCGGGATTCAAAAACGCGAGGGGTGTCACCCACAGCCTGCGGGACAGGGACGGGCAGCAGGTGGTGACACTATTCCCCCCAGTTCTAAAACACCTCCGGCACCCCGATATTTTACGAGCTCCTGTGACCCGCCTTGCGCTGCCAGGTCTATGTCTGTCTCAGCTGTGACTTTTAGGAGGTTAATTCCTTCTCTCGTGGGCACTTGCGTGTTTCCCTAGGAGCCATGCCCGCACACCACCGCACACCGGAACTGGGGGTGCAGGCCTCCGGGGTGGGGGGCTGCGGCGTGGGGCTCCCATTTCCCAGGTGCTCCCACACGCGATCGCGGCGTTGCGTGTCCAAATGTCAGATGCCAGCCGTGGGGATGCGGAGCGCAGGTGTGAACACCCCGCCCGGGATCCCGCGTGGGACACGCAGCGCTGTTTGCAGCAGTACCGCGGGGAGAGAAGAGCGGGGACGGGGCGAAGCTCCGGTTCGGACGACGGCGAGGGTGGAGGGTCCCGGGGGGGCGGCTCGGAGGTAACGTGGGGACGAGGGAGTTTCCCTCACGAGAAGCTGGAGAAGATGAGGGCAGAGACCGAGGACCCGCCCTGAGTCTGTGCGGCACCGGGGGCTTCACGGCGTCGGGGGGAACCGCAGCGAGAAGCTGGGGATATGGCAGGGCCGGGGGCCGGATGAGACCCCCAGACCGGCAAACACAGGGCCAGCGGGAGGTCCCGGGGGCACCATCCCGCCGCGGGAGGAAACGTCCCGCGGTCCCGGCAGGAACGGGAGGAAAACGAAACGGGGACGAGAAAGCCGGGGAGAGCCGAAGCCCGGCGCGGCTGGGGCATGGGGCAGCCCGGCGGGGTACGGGATGGCCGGCCCGGTTCGGCCCGGTTCAGCCCGGCTCGGCCCGGTGCTCACACCTGCATTGCAGAGCTGCGGGGCCGGCGGGCTCGGCTTTCGCCGCTGCATTGACGCACTGCAGGAGCCCCCTCCTTCCCTGCTCCCTTCTCCTCCCGCCGCCGCCGCTCGGCTCCGGGGGCCCGGCCCGGGGCACGGACCGGCTCCGCCGCGCTCCTCTACAGTTCGCATCGGGCATCTGCCGCCGCTTGCGGGTCTCCCGCATCGGGCCACAGCCAAGACCCCCGGCCCGGGAAGGCAGCCGTGGTGCGGGAGACACGCATCCACCCCGCTGTGTCCCCTGGTTGGTGTCTGTCGCCGGCGTTCATCGATCCCCACACAGGTGGAGGGACAGACCCGCCCCGTCGGGGCATCCGTCGTGTTTGCCGGGTCGGGAGCTCGTCCCGTTCCGGCGGCTCGTTTGGGCTGGTCCCGCGGGGAGCCGGGACCGGGACGGGGCAGGGCTGAAGGGACCTGTGCCAGGCAACCCGGCCTGGGGCGGGACCTCCCCGACGGGACGGTCCCCGCGGCCGTGGGGGCACTTGCGCTGCCCATGGGGCGGGCGGAGGGTGGCGAGCAGTCCTGCGTCCCCAGTGCATCGACAAGGGAGGTTGGGTACCGCGCTCCGGGCTCCTTCACCGGGGACAGAGGCCCAGAGACCGCTGCCAGCCCCTCGTGACCGGGTCCCGCGTGAACCCACACAGCCACGACCCACGGCTGCTGTGTGCGCGGGGCGCGAAGGGGAGCGGGGCGATGGCGGTAGGAAGGAACCGGCGGCAACCGGGCGTCCCGGGACCTGCCCCGCTGCCAGGTGCGGCGCGGCGGGGGCTGCAGGGAGCGGGACCTCGGACCAGGGGGGGCCGCCAGCCCCGGTACGACGGGGGCCGGTTCCCGAGGCTCCCGCTCTGTCTCTGCTTTGGGAAAACGCCAGCACGGTAACAAAATGGCGGGGAAAGGGTGGGATTGTCACGGCGAGCCCTGCAGCGCAGCCCGACCGGCCCCCAGCACCGCCCGACCGGGCTCAGGGCGTCCGTGCCGGCGGTAGGCAGCGTGGCGGGGGACCCCCCCGGGCTGTGCCGCCGCTCGGCCCCGCCGCCCGGCAGAGCTCCGGTAGAGACGCAGCTGCAGAAAATGGCTGCTCGGCGGAGCCCGCTGAATCCTGCCATGGGGGGGGACCGGGGCGGCAAGGAAGCGACTCAGCCCCCCCGCCGGTCGCGACCCCCCCTGGTGAAGCACCAGGGGAATCGATGCGGGGGGCGGCCGGAGGCCCCACGGGGCGGTGGGACCGGAGCGGAGCCCGAGGGTCGGCGTGGCCCGGCGGCCGGAGAGGAGCCTCCCCGGTGGGGCCTCACCTGCGGCGCGGCGGGGGGTGCGTATCGACCCGCCCCGGCGCCGGGACGGCACGTGCCGGCAGCCCCCGCCCGGTGCCCGCCGAGGCAGAGGGAGGAGGGCGGCCCCGCGCCCCCGGACGGCGTAGCGGAGGGGCCGGAGGGCACCCACCGCGCCCCACAGCCGCTCGCATAGCGCCGGTGTAAAATAAAATATTATTTTCTTTTTATTTAATAAAGAAAGAAATACATAAAATAAATAAGTAAAATTAAACAGGGACGGGAGTGCGGGCGGGGGGACGCGGCTTGGCCACGGCACCGGCTCCGCGGTGAAGCCGCAACGAAAACTCGCCCGCACGGCCCCGCGCCCTGTCACCGCCCCCCGCCCGCCATGGGAGCAAGTAACGGGCGCCTGCCCGCGGGGCCGGAGCGGTCACGCGTGGGTGCGCGGCTGAAGCTGCGCTGCCTCTCCCTCGCGCGAGAGGAGGTTCGCGGCCCGCTGGCGGTTCTCGCGGGTGTCCGCGGGGCGCGGGGAGCTCCTAAAAACGCGAGTGTGGGAGCCGGGCTGGGGTGATCTCTCCTCCACGGGAGAGCGGCCGCGGGGCGCTGGGACGGGCTGTCACCGTGGCAGCTGGACACGGGAAGGCGCTTTGCTGCGCCGGAGGCGCGCGCAGCCCGCGTGACTCCCGCGTGCGTGGAAACGGCCGTCCCCGCCGCACACGGTGCGAAGGACGCCGGGACTCCCGGGAAGCCCCCGCCCGGTGCAGCCCCCTCTGTTCCCACACCTCTGCGGGAGTACGTGGGGGTCCGAGGTTGCTCGCCGCGGGTCTGCGTGTCCCGTATTGGAGTCACCCGTGTCCCTTCCCACGCGTGGTCCCGTGTCTCCGCTCGATGGAGCGGAATAGGGGCCACCCCGTCCCCATTGCCACCGTCCGCCCCTCCGCAGCCCCTGGGCCGGCCGCCGTGGGCGGGACGCACTCCGTCTCCTCCGCAACCCGCGTGGCGGGCACATAGACCGGCGGTCCCGCCGTACTTCGGGCTCCCGCGTGCCGTCGGGACCCACAGAAAACGGCGCCGCGTCCCTTCCTCTCGCAGCGTGGGGCGTGGCGGCCCCGGGACCCCCGGGGCGGGAAGGGGCAGCGGGGCGACATCGGGGGTCGGGGCGGGCGGTGTCACACTGTGGGGATCCCTTCGGGGGGTCACCCGTGGGAGCGGGGGTCCCCACACCGCGGGGGGTCCCGGTCTCGCGCGGCGGGGGGAGCGCGAGGCCGTTCCACTCGTGAGAGCCGGTTGCTGCGATACCGACGGGCCAATGAGCGCTCACCAGCTCACCCCGGGCTCGGGCACCGCTTCCTTATATGGTGCGCACCGTCCGCGGGGCGCCGCGCTCATCGCCATATAAGGGCATGAACCTAAAAACAGCATCTACCTTGTGCGGGGTGGGCGGGGCATGGATGGGCGGGGCCAGGGCCGGGGTAGGCGGGGCCGAGGTCGGCGCCGCTCTCCCCACGGGGGCCGGGTCCCGCCGGAGATGCCGCTCCCCGCCCGGGGGGAGCCGCCGCCGGTCATTAGGTGGAATGCAAATGAGCCGCGTTTCACCTCTAATTGCTTTTGTTAAAAGCGGAGTCGCGGGGCCGCGCGCGGGCGGGCAGGGCCGGGGTACGGGCAGGGGTGCGGGCAGGGCCGGGCCGTTCCCGTCACACCCTACTTCATCTGTCACATCCCAGATGAGCTCTCCCCCGCCGGGACCGCAGCCACCGGCACCGCTGGACCGGACAGCGCCGTCCGTCCCTCCCCGGCGGGGCCGTCGGGTGCTCCCGGCCCACTCGTGACGCTCCCGTGGCCGCTGCAGCCGCGAACCGCGAGGAATCAGATTCGTCCTTTTGCGGTCCTTGCGGGACGCGGGCAGCAGCGCGGGCGGGACGGAGCCCGCCGGTTAGACGTGGCGGGGGGTGTCTCCCCGGTTTCTCCCATTCCGGTTTCCTCGCCCGCCGCAGCGCTGGGGTCGGTTCCTCCTTCCCCCCCCCCGCCCTGCAAACAGCTCGTCTCGATGTTCTTACAAATCATCAGCAAATTCAGAAACCCCGGAAACAAAAGGGCTTTTGTGCCGCCTGCTCGCGGCCTGGAGCGGGGCGATAAAGCTGATCCCACCCCCCCGCCGCGCCTCTAGGAGCGGCAATTTCCACGCACGGGGGTTTCGATGGGACCCACACCGGAGCAGCGCGGCTGCAGGGAGGCGGCCGGGGGCGGGGGTCGACGAGCTGCTCTCGGTGCGTGTTGGCACCGGGGAGCCGGTGCTTTGCTCGGGGCTCCCGCAGGAAGAACCGGGCGGGTCCCCCACTCATCCTCGCCCGAACAGGGGGTGTGCTCGGGGCACGCCGCCCCCCCGGGTCCTGCGGGGGAGGGAGCACCAGTGTCTGCGGGGACACGCGTGGGATAGCTCCCACGCGCAAGGCCGATGCGGGAGACTCTCCGACGGTTGGCGGGTGTGTGCTCCGGTGGGGAACGGCGGCTGCTGACTCCCCCGTCCCTGAGCCGCCCGGGGCCGCGGGGCCTGGCACAGCTCCCGGTACCTTCTGCGGGCGCTTCGCCCTGCTGAAGCCCGCGGGGCGGGGGTTCGCCGGAGCAGCGGAGGGGGGCAGTGCCCCCCTGGGGGTGGCGGGAGCGCACCCGGCTGCGCGGCGGCCGCAGCCGCCATTTCCAGTCGGACGGTGCCACCTATGGAAAGCACCTGGAATTAATCGGGCCGGCGGGGCCGCGCCGGAAAGCGTCGCCGGTGCGTGCGGAACCCTGTGGACGAGCCCGGGCCTTGCCCGCCGCCGCGCCCGTTGTTCCCGTGCCCGTCCCCGGGGGTCGAACCGGGCCGGGCTGGGTCGAAGGGCGGCAGACGGGGCTCGGCCGTCCCTGTGGTCGCGGCCGCTGCTGTCCTTCAGCACCGCCGGCTCAGGCCCCGATGCCTCAGGGAGGATGCTCGGCTCGGTGGGCTGCACCGCCGCGGAGTGGTCCTCTCGCCGCCCCCCCAAGGCCCCGGTAACCAGGGGATAACGACCAACGGGGAGGAGAGAAGCGGTCCTGCCCAGGACCAACTGCCTCGGCCCGAGCACCGCGTGTCGCAGCCAGCGCAGCCTGGGGGAGAGATGCCCCAAAGTGGGGGCTCCGCGAACGTGTCCCGCGGGGAACCGAGTCTTGTCTTGACGACTCCGTCCCGAGCCCCGGTGGAGCGGGAGCAGCGCCCGGCACCGCCTGCCCGCTCCCCTCTGCAGCCCCGCCATCCCCCCGATCCCGGAGGAAGGGGACGCAGCCTTCCCCGGTGCCCTCCCGTGATCCCCTGGGCCTGAGCCGTGCCCACCGGGGCATGCTGCATGGCCCAGCTGGCAGGACCGGGGGATGCGGGACTCAGCGCGCACGGCAGCGCGACGCCCCGGTGAAAAGAGGTGGCAAACGCGGGCGGCCTGGCCCCACGAATCCACGCGTGACCGCAGATTCGTGTATGGCCCCGTCTCCGGTTCTGCCTTCGCCCTCGGTCCCGGAGGGGGTTAGTCGTGCCCCGGCCGCACCTTCCCGCGTGGGACCGGTCGCAGCCTCCCCGCTTCGTCCCGCACTGCTCAGAAACGGAACGGCAGTGTGCCAGCGGGCGGGCCGCCCCCAGCCCCGGGCAGGACCAGGGGACGCCGGGGCCGAGAGGTCCCTGGGTCCGCGCCTGCCGTGCCGGGACAGCCCGGCACCGGCCCGGGGGGAGCGCGAATTTGCCCCGAGGCTCGTCCCGGCTCCGTTCAGCCGCCGGTGGAGGGAATCGTTTTCCTTCCCGGCTCGGGAATGGGATCCGGCCGGGAAGAACCCGGAGCTGAACCGTTCGGCGCGGCGGGGCGGGAACCCGGCAGCGTTGGTTCGGGGACTGGCCGGCGCTGGGGCTCTGCCCGGGGGCGGGTTTGCTCTGCCCCCACTTTCCCCCGCGCTCGCAGCGTTGGGGCGATGCTCCGGCCGCCCAGGAGAAGGGAGCACGGGGGAGGGAACCGTGGCATAAGCCGGGGCTCCGACCGGCACCGGGGAGCCGAGCCGGGCCGGGAGCTGGGCTGGATCCTCGCTGTCCCGGGCGCTGGGGTGGATCCTCGCTGTCCCGGGCGCGGGGACCCGTGGGGCGGAGCCGTACGGTCGCCGGAGCGCACGGGAAGCCTCGGGGAAGAGCCCGTCCGCGGCGCGGGGATCCGCGGTGCCGGGGTTGGGTGGGAGCCAGTTCCCCCCCACCCCGCCGCCGCGCCCGGCTCAGCCGCGCTCGGACACGCGTGCTCGCCCCGCCGGTTTCGTTGCAAAGCTCGCAGCCGTGGAAGCCCCCGCGCAGAGAGAAACGAGGGGGGAGCCGGTGGCTGTGCCCCGCGGTGGCCGGCTGAGCCCCGAGGAGCTCATCGCACCAGTCCAGGCTGGAGGAGCGCAGAACCGGCGGCCGAGGGGCGGATTTGGGGCCAAACGAGCAGAAACGGGCACACACCCTCACCGGGCCGGAACTGCCCCCGCGTCCACACCGCACCGAACCCTGGGACCCTGGGACCGGGCGGGGCCGGAGGCGGCGCAAGGGGCGCGGGAGCGAGCGGCCCCCCACGGCGGAGAGCTCGTGGGGTGCGCAAACACCTTCTGCCGTTGACCTCGGGAGCGTGGAGGGTGGCCGGTGCCCGGGCTCTGCTCCTGCTCCAGTTGGCCCGGCCGGGCGGGGGGGTCCCCGCAGCGCCGGTGTCTCCGGGCGAAGGGGGTCCCGGGCCCCCTCCGGCAGCGGGAGGATCTGCCTGGGGGAGCCGAGGCCGGTCCCTCCCGCCGCTGCGTTGTCCCGCGGCACCGGGGCGGCTCTGTCCCGCTTCTCCTCCCGGGCCAAGACCCCAACGAGAGACCGCAGCCCACGCCCCTGGCTCGCCCACTACACGGGGGCTCCGGCTGGACCCCCACGCTGCGGCAGTCGCTCCCCGCTGCTTTCCCCGCGCTGTTCTCGTTTGCATCTCACTTTCTCCGTGCCCCCCCGCACCTCACCCGGAGACCCAGCCCCAGCCCCTCGCGGGTCCCGGGTGGGTCACGGAGGGGGATGGAGCGATTCCCTCCGCTGAATCCCGCGTGGGAGGCAGCTGGAGCCGCGGCCTCTCCGCTCCCACGCGTGATTGTGGGGCTCAGTGGCTGATCAGCCGGGAGCTCCGTGGCCCCTCAGGGCTCCCGTGCGGCATCGGTGCGGAGAGGCTTGGCCCCGGGACCGAGATTTTCACCGGCACCGGGGACACCGGCACCGGAGGTCTGGGCCAAAGGCCCCGTTTCCCGGGACTGCAGCACCTCAAGGCCACGGGGATGGGCCCCACTCGATCGCGCTGTGCCGCAGGGGACACCGCCCAGGGGGCGGTGGCACCGTCCGGACCGGGAGGACGATCCGCCCCTTCCCCAGCCCCGCGCCCCCCGCCCGGGCGTTGCGCCCGCGCCCCCCGGGTCTCTCTTCTGCGTGGCACTTTCACGGGAACGGGATCGGGGCCACCGCGTCCATCCCAATTCACGAGCCGCCCCACGACCGGCCTTAATTAATAACGATTAATTGGATATTAACGAAAAAATCCCCTGGACTCCGCTCATCAGGGGTCGGGAGGGCGCGTGGGGTGCACTCCCTTCGCCCAGGCCCTCCACATCAGCACCGCGCCCCACGCAAAACCCGCGGGGCTGGCGGCGTGGGGCCGAGAGCCGCGGGGAGGAAATCTTCTTCTGCCCGCGGAGAGACCCGGCCCACGCGCCCCGCGAATCTCCCGTGGAGCCACGCAGCTCCCACTCGTGTGTCCCCCTCATCGCAGGGGAACCATTACCCCCGTGACATCCGTTGGAGGTCCCTGCCCACCCAGATGGCGGGACCGGGCAGGGCTTCGCGGCAGCAGACAGGAACCACGGGTGACAACGATCCCCGGGACGAGGACAACGCCGGTGCCCGCTGGTCCCTGCTGCCTGTCCCGGCGTAGCCCGAGGCCCGGGGCTGACCCCGGGCGGCGTCCCGGGCCCGGGGAAGGCAAATGCCTCGTAGCCCCGCACGAAGCTGGCACACGGGGGAGATGATCCCGCAGCTGCGCTGCCCCCGCCACGGGTGACCCGGCGTCTTCCCCGGCGGCAAACCGCCACCAGACCGGAGCCCCGGGGGGAGGCAACCGCGGTCTCATTTACCGGAGAAGAGGCGCAGCCGGATTTTCGTGGCCACACCCACCGTGGGGTCTCCCACGCGTGAGCGCGGCGGCCACCGTGCCCCACTCCCTCTCGTCTTCGAGCTCAGCGGAGGAGAACGGGAGGCGGGGATGGGGCAGGTCCACGGGAGGTCTGGCTTCGTCCCGCGTGGACGAGCCGTAGAAGCCCACTCAGCACGGGGCCGCGCTGCTGCGGGCCCCACTCGCGGGGCAGCCCCGAGCGACACCGCTGCCGCCGGGCTCAGTAACCGCTTCACCCCGCGGAACGGGGCTGAAGCACAGCCGGGGCCCTCCGGTGCCCCCCGACAGCCCCGGGGGGTGGGCGGGACCCTGCCGGCTGCGGGCGAGGGACCGGACACTCGGGACGTCCGGGACCCCGGAGGCTGGAGCCGTCCCCTGCGGCTCGCGGCCTCGACGCGCGTGTCTCGGTCTCCCGTGATCGCTTCGGACGCATAGCTGGGAGATGGTGACGGTTCCCGGAGAGGACGCGGTGCAGTGGTGATAGCCTGGGAGGGGTCCCGGTGGGGTCGCGGTACCGGCTGACAGCCCTGCAGTGCCACCCGCGCACCCACGCCGTGACAGGTAACGTGGGGAGAGACCAAAACCCTCTGCCCCCAACAGGGAGCGGAACCGGGGGCTGCGGGCGCGGGGAAACCGGAGGTCGCGGAGCTCCACTGTCCCGCCCTGCCCGCGCCACCGGGACGGATCCGCTCTCCCGCGGGACCGCGTGTCCGCGTGGGCGGTCGTTACAGCCGCTGTGGGGGGGGTGAACCGCCGCGCTCGGGGCCGGCCGCGCTCCCGCCTTTGTCCCAGCACCGGGACGGGCCCCCTCGGTCCGCCCCGTCCAGGCTCTGGCGGGTCCGCGGGGTTAAGAGGGGGGCGGCGGCCGCAGCGATTCCCCCCCCCCGCCCCGCGCTCCCGGGGCGCCTTTGTGCTCCGTTCCCCCCGCTCCCCGCCTCGCCTTCACCGGGGCCGCCCCCCCGGTGCGGGGCGGGGCGTGGGGGGCGTATCGGGGCGTGGCATCCCGCCCCCTCCCCCCCGCCCCGCAGCTCATCGGGACGCGACGCACGTCGCGGGGGGGGGGAGGCGGGGCGGCGGCGCGAGCCAATGCGGCGCGGGCGGAATATTCCACCGGCTCCGCCAGCAACAAGTGCGGGGGGAGATGCGGGGGGGGCGGGGGCGCTGACGTCAGCGGGCGGAGTATTATGGTCTGGGCTGCGCTGGCGGCCGCGTAAACATGGAGCTCTCGGCCGTCGGGGAGCGCGTCTTCGCGGCCGAGGCCCTGCTCAAGCGCCGCATCCGCAAAGTAGGTGCTTCCCCCCGCGGTCCCGCACCCCCCTCCGCTACCGCAAACCCCCCCCTCCTCCCTTCTCCTCCTCCCCTCGGCCCCGCCGCTGCGGCGGCCCCGGCCCGGTTGCGGGGCGAGCGCGGGGGGCGGATCTTTCTCCCCGCCGCATGCCCGGGCGCTCCCCCGCGCTGCCCACCCCTGGCTCTTTATAATTTTTTAAAAATATTTTTATTGCATTGCACCCACCCACCATCCCTCTCCTCTCCCCACCCCCCCACGCGTGTTTTAACACGCACCGCGGTCGCGCGTCCGTTGCCCGCGCAGAATTGCGGGTGTTCTCTTTCTTGACTCGCGTTTTCTCGGCGGTTCCCTCCTCCTGCATATTTATTTTTTCCCTTTGCATCTGCAGGGGCGCATGGAGTATCTGGTAAAATGGAAGGGCTGGTCTCAGAAGTAAGTGGGGCCGTTTGTCCGTGGGGCTCCACGGGTGGGTGGGAGTCTGTGGGGAGCTGCCTCGCTGCAGCCCTGCTCTCCCCATTGTGGTAGTGAGGAAACTTGGGTCCCTTCCTTTACACCCTGTTTTTCTATTTATTTTAATTTATTTTATTTATATAGATATTTATTTTATTGTATCGATTGTTGTCATTTTCGGGCTCCTCACGCTGCTGCCTCTCTCTGTCCCCGTTCCCAGGTACAGCACTTGGGAACCCGAGGAGAACATCCTGGATGCCCGGCTGCTCGCAGCCTTTGAGGAAAGGTACAAGGCCTTTACTCACTGTAGCCCTTGTGCTTGTAAATAGGTTGCTGTCTTGTAGCTATGCTGAATTGAAGCTCTGGTTTTTTTAACACCTCTAGGGAGCGAGAAATGGAGCTATATGGGCCCAAAAAGCGAGGCCCCAAGCCCAAAACCTTCTTGCTGAAGGTAAGGAAGCCGGGGTCCCGCGTGTGCCGGAGTGGGGAGCGGGTCCCTGTCCGGCCCCCGTGGAGGATGCTCCTGGCAGGGGCGGCCTCTCCTCTCGTAAGTTGTAATTACGCAGCCGGGTGGCGGGATAATGGAGTCACCGGTTGATTTATCTTCTTTGCAGGCCCAGGCAAAAGCGAAAGCCAAAACCTATGAATTCCGCAGCGACTCTTCCAGGGGGATCCGGGTGCCATATCCTGGCAGGTCCCCCCAGGAGCTGGGCTCCACATCCCGGGCTAGGGAAGGACTCAGAAACATAGCCCTGGCCCCCCAGGGCAGCTCCAGCACCAGCACCCCCAAGGGAGACGGCATCCGAGAGCGGGTGATCCGCGTGGAGGAGAAACCTGGGGACACCCCCAAAAAGAGGGGCCCGAAGCCCAGGAAGGAGCTTTACAAGGACCTGGCGGAGACGCTGGATTCCTCCAAGAGGAAACTGGGGGAGCCGGGGGACAAGGTGGGGGACTACCTGAAGGCCAGGAAGATGGAGGAGGCGGCGGCCGGGGCAGCCAAGTTCGGTTCTGGACACAGCGTCATCCAGCTGGCCCGGCGGCAGGACCCCGACCTCCCCGGCACCCTGCCTGGCCCCAACCGAGCCGAGGTGGCCACCAAGCTGGGAGCCACCGAGCCCTACCCGCCGCGGCTGGCCAAGCACCGGGCGGACTTTCTGGACCCCAAGGGGCAGGGGGGGCTGGACCCCGGTGGGCCCAAGCTCCTGCATGGCGCGGTCAGCCCGGGCACCGTGGGCAGCCTGTACCGCGACGGTGTGGGGGGCCAGGCGGGGCGACCCTCCCTCATCGCCCGCATCCCCGTCTCCAGGATCCTGGGGGACCCCGAGGAGGAGTCCTGGAGCCCCTCTCTCAACAACCTGGAGAAGGTGGTGGTAACTGATGTGACCTCTAACTTTTTGACCGTCACCATCAAGGAGAGCAGCACAGACCAAGGATTCTTTAAAGAGAAGCGATGAGTTTGTCAGAGGTGGTGCTGGGCTTTTCTTCAGTCAGATCCAGACAAAAGCTTGGGTAGAGCTTGGTGGGCCTTTTATTTTTTTTTTCCTTTATTTTTTCCTTTTTTTTGGTTTTGGTTTTTTTTGGTCCTGGAGAGGATTTAGAAACTGTCCTAAATTCATTAACTCATTCTTTATTTTTTTTCCCCCCCACGTCTTACATTTCGTTGGAAAGATTATCTCTAGAGTTATATTTTCTATTAGATGTAAATATGTTATTTAAGAAAAAATGCTTATATATATATCTATATATATATATATTTCAACTCTGAGTTGTTTTATTTAAATGGAGACAACAGTGACTGCTCAGTTGCTCTTAGAAAGGACAATAAAACTGAGAACTAACAGAGTTCAAGCATCCGCTGCAGGAGCCGGTGTACATAACGAACGATGTTCACAGCTAATTATGTTTTGGGGTTGTTTTTTTTGGTTTAACTATTATTTTTTTCATGTGATGCTATGGATGGTGGAGGGGGAAGCGTTACTCCCTCGGAGGGCAAAGTGCCCTGATTTCTTGATTGTGATATAAGGTGTTGCTTGTACAATCAAGTGTGCTGTGTCCAGAACTGGTGCCCTTGACGGCTGAAGTGAGCACTTGAATTTGCAGTATTGTTGGGGAGGGGGCGTTTCCAGTCTAACAACAACAAAAAAAATGTTGCTACAAAGTCGGGGAAAAGCAGAAATCATAAAAAGGCTGAAACTGTTCTAGCGAAGTATTAACTTGAATTTCCTTTCCTTGCGGAGGAAGAGGAGGTTTGTGTGTAAGGGTCCTGGAGGGGTGGTACTGAAATGCACTTTAATAGAGTTGTCGTAGCAGTTGTGGGAGATGGGACTGAGCTGAGAATCTGTTTTCATTTTGTCTGGTTGCTTGATTCTGTTCCCCCCACCCACTTAAAAAGAGGGAAAAAAACCAAAACCAACCCACCCCAACAAAAACCCCTCTGTTTACATTCCTGAGATGCCAGAGAGGTTTGGGAGGGCAGCATGTTGCTGCCCATATTTAGATGCTTTATATCGCTATAGAAAGTGGATTTTTTTTTTCTTCTGTCCCAAACACAGTTGACTCCAGACTGTTGGAAGACTCCAGATAAAGTGTTTTGTAATATCCACATCTCTGACAAATCCCAGAGCCACCTTTATGCATTCAGAGACAATAAATATTTCCTTTTTTTTTTTTTTAATGCTAGTTAAACAATAGCCAAGGGGCGAAATATCCCCGTGCGCCGGCCCCGCTCACTGGGGCGGCTTCTTGTGCTTTATTTTCCTGGGCTGCTGCTCCTGGCTCCGGAGGTTCTGGCTGTTCTGGTCCCCAGGCTGGGGCAGGGCACGGCCGCGGGGTTTTGGGGCTCGGTTTCCCCATGGGGTGAAGCAGTGGCTGTGGGGTCTGCTGTCCCCCCGCTCCACTCGCTCCTTGTCCCCCGGCTCGGTGGCAGCCTGATGGGTGGGGAGCGGGTCCCTCGCCTGTGCTGTGATGTCGGTTGAGGTGCAGCACTGTCCCCATCCAGTGTGTTGGTCTGAGCACCTCGGGGGTGGTTAGAAAGCACAAATCTGTCCTGCAGCAGCTGAGGGCTGTGTTGGGTCACCCTTGTCCCCTCTCACTGGTGGCCCCAACTGAGCTCCCAAAGGTTTGGGGGGTGAAAGCACATGGGGCCTGATGGAAGGAGAGGGGCTGGGGCAAGGAGCAGCCCTGGGCTCTTGGCCCTGTGTACGGCTCCCCCTCGCTCCATCACCTTCCCTGTCCTTCTGGGGCCCCTGTCAGAGGGCCGGGCAGGAGGACGCTGTGTTGACTGTATAGAAGGAGCCATGACTGCGAGTTCTGGATTTTTGTTCTGTTGGGGTTTTTTTGTGGGTTTTTTTTTTGTTTGTTTGTTTGTTTCTTTTTTTAAGGCATATTTTGTAAAATTGAGATTTTTAACTTGGTTTGTACGAAGAACCAGTGTGCTGGTTTTGGTGCCGGGGCGGCCAACACGGGACATGCGTGTTGTTGGAGGGGTGATGATGATGATGATGGTGGAATTGAGCTGCCCGTCCTCCCGCTGCCCCCGTGCCAAGGTGGGATGATGTGTCCCTTCGTGAAGAGCCCGGTGCCGCGCTCCCGCCGCGCTCGGTGTCCTCCTCCAGCCCTGTGTATCTGTGTGCGTCCCGACACACGCGTATATGGAGCAAAACATACATGTGGGTGTATATGTGTGTATGTATATAGCGACGTATAGATGGAGTGTGGGCGTGTGGGCGTGTGTGTGTGTGAATTATTTAAATCTAAGACTTGTACAAAAAACAAAACAAACCCGATTTGGCTAAATCTCAGTCTCGGAAGTGAAGCTTAACTACGTGTCTTCTGCCAGCCGTGAATGTCCGTACGAGACCCGCTTTTTATGTGAGTTTAAATATATACTTTGTAAATAGAAACGTGTTTGTCGTCCCTTTGTGGGGTGCGGGGCTGGGGGGTGCCTGGGAGCATCGTGGAGAGGGCAGTGGGGCTGCGACGAGGCGGGTGGCCCCATATCCCCCCTCTGCACCGGGAGCCGTGGCCATGGAGGGCTGGGGCCCTTCCAACGGGGTGAGGGGAGGCTGGGCTGGGCCGACCCTCGGGGGTCCCGCGGTGCCTGGACGGGGTGGGAGCGGCGGTGGGAACCGTCTGCGGCTCTGCTCCGAGGAGCAGCCCCGGGGCCGCTGCTCTGTGTCCCAAGGGAACGTACCCGGGCCTCGGCGTTCCGCCCTCCCGACGGGGCGGGCAGCGCTGAGGGGCTGCGGGTCGGGGCGTGGGGCCACCCCTGCCCGGCCTTTGTGTTTAAATCTGCCCCGGCCTCGGGGTGGGAGGGAGTCGGGTCAGTTTTGGGGGGTTTTGAGCTGTGTCCTCATTAACCTCTTGTCCCCGCTGCGGGGGGGGTTGGGAGCGCTGGGAGCTGTCGGGGCCGGGAGCGGAGAATGGGAGCAGGAGGAGCGCGAGAGGCCGGGCCGCACAATGGCTCCTTTCTCCCCGGCCCGGCGGGGGGGCCCTTTCACAGGGGCCGCGGCGGGGCACCCGGGGGGGCGGGGGCTCCTGGGGAGGAGGGGGGTCACCGGCTGGCGGGGCCCCCGGACACGGCCCGCAGGAGCCGACTCCCCCGCTGCGCAGTGCCGGGGCGGTTCCGCGCCCCCGCGGGGTTCCGCTCCCTCCTGACGGCGGAGACTCGACGGCCCCTTGGCCCCAGCCCCGCCGGGCGGGTCCCGGGCCCGCAGGTGGGGGCGGGTCCCTGGGCTGAGCTGGCTCTTAGCGGAGGCACCTGGGATGGGACCCCCGCCCACCCCCGGGGCAGCTCCAGCCGCAGCGGAGCCCGGCGGACCGTGCACAGTCTGGTAGGAACCGGGGACCGGGGCTGGGTCCTGCCTGGACCCTCGGGGAGGAGGGGGGGACTTGCCCGGCTTCGGTTCCCCTCAGTTGTCCCCATCCCGGGGGCAGGGGCGGGAACACGGTGCCCCGGGGTGGGGGGATGAGTTTTCTCGAGGCAGCGGCAGCCCCCGGGGGGGCCCAGACGATGCCCATGGCGGGGGGGGGGAGGAGGCGATCCCGGAGCAGTGACCACACCAGGCTGAAAAGTTTAAAAAAATATTTATTGATATGCTAAAAAATAATGGAAAAGTGATACAAAAAAACCCCACCCGACGTAACCATCTCCTAGTGTTTTCCTGCAAATAAATTAACAGCAGCCTAGAGGTCGTGGGTCTACACTAGTGTTAGTGTCCCAAAGCACCAGAAAACCCCCCAAAACCCACCGCCCAGGAGGCCAGCGAGGGGCCAGGGGGAGTGGGGAGCGCGGCCCCACAGCCCCCGTCCTGCTCCGCTCCACAAAGCCCTGACGCTTTCCCAGGGTAATAACATCTCCAACTTTTGTTCTCTGAAAATAAAAGCAAACAAACAGCTGTAGTTTAAAGCAATTATAAGTGTCATACAGGAACGATTTGGCTCTCTCTTTAATTAAAACATACAAATCAGACCAGTGACTGGCACGAGTTACAAGAACAATTGTTTGTTTTCACCCATCCCTCAATTTCTTTCAGTAAAAACCTTCTCTCCGGCTCTGGAGCCCTTCACACCCAGCTCAGAAACTCAACGCAAACCAAACCCCCCAAACCATCCCCGACCCTCCAGGAACTCCAGTTTTTTTGGTACAAAATATATATATAAAAATAGACTAAGTTTCTAGGGAAGATGGCTGAATCGGCCACCTCTTCCAGTCCAATGGAAAACAACAAGTATGTTTAACCAGATTATGCCTGGAGAAAATATCCATTCAATATACAAATACTGTGGGACTTTCCACATTGGAAACCCCTTAGAAAATGACAAGTGACAAACCTTTAATTGGCTGTTTGACACACGGCTGAACACCCCAACCCATAGCAGCAAACTTAAAAAAAAATTAAAATAAAAACCAGGTAGATCTTGGCTAGTAATGGTACTGACTGGTAAACAGGGTCTGCACTGGCTTTCAACCCCTGTCAACAAAACATTCCAGTAAATCACTCCCATAAGGAGCCTTCGAGAGGCAAAATCCAACAGGAACCGCGCGCTCAGACACCCCAGCGCTGCCGGGAGAGCCGAGAGCCTGAAACGCGGGAAGGAGCCGGGTGAGGAGCACAGGAGATGAAGGTCAGGAAAATTTCTGGATTATCATTTTCACCATCCTTAGACCTTTGGAATCGAACCAGCTGGTGAGCAAAAGGCACAATAGCAAGTGGTGACAGCAGAGTCCTGCCACCGCCCGGAGGGGACACGCCGGGGCAGGGTGGGTGGTGCAGGAACGCCGCTCGCCGGTGGGATTTGTGTTCCCCTGGGCACAAGCCCGGGCCCAGGAACCCTTTGCTGGGCCAGGAGCAAGAGAAATGCGCGTGAAGCTTCAATGGGGGCTCGGGAGGGAGCAGCCATCTCGCAGCGGGCATGGCACCCACTGTTGCAGCTCCTCTCCTCTGTGGCACCCTTGGTGCCTGACCCCTTTTCTTGGAGCATCCTCAGATGTCCCCCTCGGGGACACCAGCCCCTACGTCCCCTTGCTCTGGGCAGCAGCATCCTGGCCAGGCCAGCTTCACTGGGCATCCGTCAGCTGCCTTCAGCGCTGCAGCAGGGCTCCGTGCGACAGCGGGGTGTCCTGCTGGGGACCAGGGCACCTCTCCCCATGGGTGTCACGGCTGTCCCCAGGACCCTGTGACACCCCGCTTTGCATAGGCACAAACCTGTTGTGGGACCGGAGTCGCAGACGAGGCTGAGATAGGGACGGTCCGAAAGGCACATCATCGTTCAGTTTGGATTTGCAAAGGCCAAGTAGCAAACATTTGGTGTGCGGGGAAGAGCGTTACCCCTGGGCTCCCAGATTCCTTGATTCTCCTCCCACAACGCTCGGATCCCCAGCACAAAAGCACCCCCAGCAGAGACCGTGCCCGCAGCGCTCATTTCTGCTGACACAGGCTGGACTGTCCAAAGCAACAGCGGCTCGTTTGGCAAAGTTAAAGACTAGAAGGTAAACAGCACAGACTGGGATATTTTGGCATCGTGGAGCTCAACATAAACTCCGTCCTCGGGAACCTCCTCCATGGACAACGCTCCCTCCTCTCTCCCTTCGGCCCTTTGCCTGGCAGAACGCGCAGCGCATCGCGGGGCTGCACCGTCCTGGGCAGAGCCCTGCCCGGGCTGCACGGTGCTGTGGCGAGGGGACATCCAAGGCTGCAGTGGGGCAGAACTGGAGCTGGCTGAGGAGCCTGCACAGGACACCGTGCTCAGCTCCACAACACAACAAACTGAAAGCCACGACCAGGAGGAAGGCTGAGGTTTAAACCCAGAAGCCAAGGGAGAGCATCTCCGGGGCGCAGGATCCTGTGCCTGGGGAACAACCGTCCGTCCCCGAACCACCGGGCAGCGCGTGCAGCCAGCGCCGGCTTTCCATTTCACCTGAGATTTGCACCGGCAGCAGCAGTGACTGCAGTGGGCTGATGTGTCGGGGGGTCAGGAGTACCTGCACCCCCAGTTTGGTCCGTTTCACTCCGTGCTCCTGCGTGTGACGACACTGTGAGTGTCCCCAGCTGTGGCGAGGTAAGGTGCCAGTCCTGGTGCCAGGTTGGTCACCCCCGAAGCCATGGCTGTTGACACACACACTGAGCAGCCACCCCACAGCCCTTCGGAGTCACCTCCCCACTCCCACCGAGACCTGGCTGCCTGGAGACTCTTTATCCCCCCAAAGAACAGAGTTCAGCATGGGCAGAACTAAAATGACCTCGAACACTACTCAACTCTGCCACGGCTGCCAATTTCAGCTTCCAAGAGTGAACTACAGGAAGGAAAAGGCCTCAGTAAAAAAGCCATTACTGGTTGCAGCATCAAGCCAAAATGAACACACCAGCTGCTGGCACAGGATGGCAGGAGGAAGGCAAACGGCTGCCACAGACCCTCCAGCTCCTTGGGGAACAGTGGCCTGAGTACCCACTGCCCAGCCCTGCCTCTTCTCCCTCCCCTCTCCTGCCCTTTCCCACTGCTCCAGACTGGTGCAGGTGTCCTCAACCAGCTTCTGAGCCCTTTGGGGGAGAAAAACATGGCTGATCAGTGTGAGTCAAACCCAGGGAGCACCCAAGGCTGGGTCTGGCCAGGGTCCCAGCAGCAAGGGCTCTCACAGCCCCGGCTCTGCCCACGCGCTGCGTTTTAGCTGATCTCTGTCACTGACCCTGCAGACACTTCGCAGTCAAAGTACCAACCTACCTGCTGCTGGAGGGTTTGTGTGTTCTGCAAGACTTAAATTATCCCCCAGCTTGGTCCCTGCGAGCACCTGGAAACTGCTGGGAGATGCTGGTGATGCTGGGACGAGCAGAGGTGCGGCGCTGGGGCTCCCTGCGCAGCAATTTGGGCTTCGCTTTCGTCTGAAAGTCAAGTCACTGTGAAGATGCCAGCGGCTCTCGCTGGCTCCCAGGGCAGGACCCTCCCTGGGCAGTGAGGAGGTACCCACAGCAGCTGCCCCTTGCTCTGAAAGAGGCACCTTCGACCCCTGTATCATCAGTGGCATCCAGGATTCAGTCTTCCCTAGATGGGGTTTAATTCCCCTCCCTCAAAAAAAAAAAAAAAAAGAAAAAAAAAGGGATTTTTCCTTAATAAAAAAATGTAAACAATATTTCCCTATCAGCTGGAAACCACAACAGAAGCGTCGTGGACTTCCCCATCATTGGAAGTGATCTTGCCCAGGGGGGTGGCTGGGCTGAGTGTACCCTGAAAAACCCCCGTGCACAGCCGCCCCCCCAGCAGCCCCCCAGGGCTGGGAGCAGCGGCTGCTTCATTTGGATTGACTTGTGACTCCCCACGGCTCACAGCCAGATTGATGGGGAGCCCAGAGGAGAGACATGGATCTCCTCTTCCTCTCCCCAGCATCAGCCTGGCGCACTCAGCTGCCGGAGCCGCAGACCTCGTCACCTGCTCTTTCCAGCCGTAAAGCAAAAAAACCCGCGCAGAGTGAAGCCTGGCTCAGAACTCGCCAGCCCGTCACCCCCGGCAGCACCGGTGCCCCCGCTCCCAGAAAACAGCATCAGGGACACCTCTGCCCGGGACACCGGCTCTGGCGAGGACGGAGAGAAGCCGGGAGGGATCCATGGACCCGCTGGCAGTTCTGAGCAGGTTTCACCGCGTTTCTCAAGCCTCTCGAGTCCCAGCAGGTCTCACGAGGTCTCCGCATTCGCTTGAAGAAAGAAAAACCTGGTGGAAGAGCTGGGGAAAGCTGAGAGAGGCCGAAGGACCCTCGCCCTCCGCTCGTGCTCCTGGGCTCAGTATTGCCGTAGGTTGAAAAACCCGACGCTGGTGGGAGACTCCTTGACCGTCACTGTGATCAGGTTAGCGGTGACGTCGGTGACAAAGACGTGCTCGATCAGGCTGCGGGTGGGTTTCCAGTCCTGGCTGGTCTGGATGGAGACAGACATGTTCTGACCCACGCCTGGGAAGGAAGCCGAATCCCGATCCGAATCCGAGCTGGTCTCTTCGCCCGTGCTCATTTCGGACAGGGCGGCCGGCTTGCGGTTCTCTGCGGCCACGTGCCCCTCCTGCCCGCCGGCTGTGCCGCTCTTGGCCAAGTCCCTGTCGCCTGCCCGGTGCGCCTGCTTCTCGCTCTTGCTGCCATCCCCCCCCGAGAGCACGCCGGCAGCGTTCAACCCAGCACCCGCTGTGCCGCCCTTCGCGCCGCCGGCCCCCGCGCTCAGCGCCGCGCCGCCGCCGGAGCCTTTGGCCAGGGCGCTGCAGAGGTGGCGGGGGAAGCTGCTCCCGCCGCCCGCGCTCGGCCCGTTCTTGACGCTTTGCAGGTTCAGAGCTTGGAGGTTCAGCTCCTGGCTGGAGGCTGCCTGGCTGCCGGCCCCGGCTGAGCTTGCTGGTGTCTTGCTGCCGTTGTGCAGCATCTGCCCTCCAGCAGCAAACCCTGATTTCTGGTCCCCTCCAGCGCCGCTGCTCAGAGCTTTGGTCTTGGCTCCCTGCACGCTCAGCCCAAGCTCCCCAGATCCTTTCTGGTTCCTCATTTTTAAGTCCAGCCCTAAACCGCTCTTACTGGATGACTTCAGTGCCAGCCTGCTCAGGGGAGAGGTCTCTGCCGAGCTCTGGCTTTGGGACATCCTGTTCATGTAGTGCACGATGGAGCTCTGCCAGCTGATGGCCCGGTTTGGGCTCACCGAGCCGCTCTTCATCATGTTGGGCAGGTTTTCTGCAGATGAACCCCCTGAGCTGAGCCCAGCCAAGGCGCCCGGCGGGTCCTTCAGCACGGCCATGCCCGAGCCCTGTGTGCCGTGCTGGGGCTGCAGCTTCCCCATCAGCTTGGTGCTGCCACCCACCTCCTTCCGGGATGTTTTCAGCACCTTTGTCAGGTTCACGGTCCTTCGAGCCGCTTTCTGCTCCGGGGGAAGAGGTTTCCGCCCACGCTTCTTCCTGGAGGAGTCTTTCATGTCAGGCTTTGCCACCAGGATCTGAGCTTTCTTCTGTGGTACCGGGTGAGTCTCTCTGCTGCGGGGACCTCTCTTTGCTTCCAGGTCACTTTCATCGTCTTCATCAGAGGAGGAGGAAGAGGAGGATGTGGAGGAAGAGGAGCTACTTGACTTGGATTTTGTAGGCATCTCTGGTTCCTGCAAAGCAATGGAGAGAGACAGGGAAGGAGTGATCCTCTGCCCTGCAATGAATTCCAATGGACAGCACAAAACCAACCAGCCTTAAAGACCAGGGGGATCCTGGTGCCAGGGAACTCTTGTCTCCTTCTACGCCATCACCAGAGCAGTGATGAAGAGATGTCCTCCTCATCAACCCCCCCACCACCGTTATCTTCAAAGCCCCTCACGTGGGGTCTGCAGGCATCGCCATGTCCTCACCACCCTCCAGAGCCTGAGCATCCACCGCACCCTGCGCCATGGACAGACACTCGCTGGTGCCTCCCAAAGCCCCTCCAGTGCTGTCGTGGCTCTGGGTTTCCACCACCACCAGGACTCACCACGTTTTTCCTGGGCCTGCCCCTGGGCCGCTTCCCCCTCTTCCGGTTCTGCACTTCTTTTTCATGTTCCCTGGAAAAACAACAATTAAGGACAATGTTTGCAGGGAAGAAAAAAACCACCCAAAGTTACCCTGCTTTCTCCTTCTGTCACTAAAACCCCCCTTGCTGTGATGCTGAAGGCTCAGCTCCTGTCCCAGCACCGAGGAGGTGTCCTTAACCCCTGCTGACATGCACTGATCTTACAGGCTCTGAGTGCATCACTCACTGGACCCCACGCTGTTGCACTCTCACCACGCTCAAGGGCCACCAAAGAGCCCCGAGAACCAAATGGAAACCCCAGGACTTGTGCAGCTCAACCTCCCCATGGGGCACCTGGACCATTTACCCTGCGGGACCAGCACAGGTCACTGGAAGTCTCAGGCCGTGCAGGTGAGGTGGTGCAAGAAAAAGAACTACAAAGTGAGGAAAGGGTTATAAAGATTGTGGCTGTGGAATGAGGGCGGCTATCTGGACATCGGGGTACCCAGCTGGGGTACCTGCCCTGATTTACAGAGGTGAAAGGAAAGAGAAGCTCTTGTGTACAGAGCGGCACTGAACTGCACGGATGGCTGAGATGGATTTACCAAACTGCTCAGAGCCAAAATCCTTTGCCATGCAGGACCTGCCCGTTAGTTACCCCAGTCCTGGTCCCTTTGTCCCACTGGTGCCAGTCACAGGCCTTCCAGAGAGAGACACGGAGTTCTGTAACGCTGTTCCCTGCTCTGTGTGCGCCATGGGGAACCGAGGTGGGCCAGCCAGGATGGGAGAGCATCCCTGGTGGGAGAGCATCCCCGTTTGCATCAGTAACATCCCCACAGCCAGAAGCTTCCAGCGATGGCCAGCACGGCGTTACCCCTCCCGAGCCAGGGGCTCCCCCAGGTCATGGGGCAATTTGCAGTTTTTCTGGGATCAGGTGAGTGGAAGATCTGCCCCGTCCCTGCTGAGCCTCGCCTTGCGCAGACACTTGGGGAGCTCAGACGCGCAGCGAGGAGCAGGACAGCGGAGGAAAAGCAAATGCCTTCCCTGGAAACTCTGCAAGTCCTCTCCTTCGCTGGGCTCATCCCACCTCCCCGGTCTGGAGGTGGTGGCCCAGGCTGGCAGCCACACAAAGCCCGAGGTGATCGCAGGGTGAGTGTTTCCAGGTCACTCTGCTGTTTCTCCACTTAAGAAGGAGAGCGTTAGGCTGGAATACACACGGCTGATTAAACACCGGGCTGTCTGCGCTGACCACCAGGTTCCATTCTTGAAAAAAACTGATCTAGAAATGAGTTATAATCAAATCCTATCATAAACTTTAATGATTTGTATTAATATGGAGCCAAAATATTTGGCAGCTCTGTGCTCACCATAACCAGCTGGCTACTCTTTTACCCCGGTGCGTGATTCCCGGTGTGCAATAGTGGCAGAGCCATCCCGCTCCGCTGGGCTCCGGGCAGCAGCCCCGGCCCTGACAGAGGACACCATTTTCTCCCACCCGTTACGTCCTCGCCCCTCTCGTAGCTGTGCCCTCCAGAAGGACATTTTGGTGCCTTCCAAGGACACTGTTCCCGCAGCCCCAGGAACTCTCTCCCTGCTGGGACCTGCACTTGCCCCCCAAGCCCAGCGAGAGCCCGACCGCTGGCCGGGGAACCAGAGCCGGGGGTCTCTGCCGGGCGCTGCCGCGCTCCCATTGTGCCTGGGCCACCGGTTCTGCGCCTTTACCCAGCGCGGGGAGAGCCGTCCTAGGTGGACCTAACCCTGATTTCAGGAGATGAACAAAAGGGCTGTGCCAGGAAGGCACAGTGAGCTTCGGGCCGGAGTTTCCACAACTTCCACCGCACGCGCAGCTAATTAGAAGTTAATTGACTTTATCGTTAGCTTAGAAATATTGAGAGTTTGCTCACTTCTTCTGGAAAGCGAGGAGCAGGCGCGGGTCAAGGATGTTCTCCTCGGGCTCCCAGCTGTTGTGCCTGCAACAGAAAACACGGGCTGGGCGTGAGCGGGGGGACAGTGATCCCCGCCACCCCCATCCCGGTACCGGGGGGTTCATCCAAGGACAAATGGGTCCTTCGTGCCGCCCAGGCCCCGTGGGGACCGGGACATCCCTTCAGCGGGGGGGTATAGCCGGGGTGAGGAGAAGGGGCCGGGGGCGGGAAGTCGAGGAGGGGGCGACCACACCGCGGCGGGGCGAGGGGAGAGGGAGCCCCGCGCATCCCGGGGGAGCTCCGGTGTCAGCGGGGGGTGCGGGGCCGGTGCCTGCCCGTCGGGGGGTCGCTCGGAAGGGGTGGGTTGGGGGGATGGGGAGAGCGGACCCTCACGCGGCGGGGGGAGGGGGCCGGGCCGCGGTTATTTGTAAACAAAAGGAGCGGCGAGACCCGAACAAAAGCGGCCGGGCGGGACCTCCGCCCCGCATCCCGCATCAGCATCCCGCATCATCCCGCATCCCCGCTCACTTGGAGGACCAGCCCCGCCACTTCACCAGGTACTCCAGCTTGCCCTGCGGAGAGAGACCGGGAGAGGCGCGTTAGCGGCGGCGGGGGGGTGGCGGGTGGGGGCCGGTGGGTTGCGGGGGGGGTCGCGGCGGGTCCCACCTTGCGGAGCCTCTTGCTGAGGATGCACTCGGCGGCGAAGACCTGCTCTCCCACGCTGCTCAGCTCCTCCATGGCCCCGGTCCCGCGCACACGCACACACACAAGGGGAGCCCCCGGGCGCGCCCCCGACACCGCCCGCGCGCGCACCTCCGCCCCCCCTCCCCATCCCCGCGCGCCCCCCGGCACAATGCAGCGTGCGCGCCCCCGGCGGGGGGAAGGGAAGGGGGGCTGGTGAGGGGAGAGGGGGGGTCCCCAAATTCCCCGCTGGCCAATGGGGAGAGGAGGGCGGGGCGTGCGGGGAGGGGTGGTGGGGGGGAGGCATTGTCTGAGCACGACCCCTCCCCTTCCTGCCCGCGCGGGGGGGGCGGCCGCTGCCCGGCCGGAGCGGGGACAATGGGGACGGCCCGGCCTGGGGCTTTGTTCCCCCGAGCGCGGGGCGGGGGTCGTTGGAGCCGTGCGGGAGTCGATGGAGCGGGAGAGGGGGTCGGTGGAACGGTGCGCGGGGGTCCCCATCCCGCCCCGGCGGGGCTCGCTGCCGGCACGGACACGGTCCCTGCGGTCCCCGCGCTGCTTTGCTCGGACACCCGAGGTCCCCCCACGGGGACAAAGCAGCGGTGGGGTGGCATCCCGGGTCGGGGGGCAGCTCCCGCACAGCCCCCACCGGTCAGGAGCAAAGGGCAGTGGCACGTGTTTGGGTCTGAAATAATTCATTATACTAGAATAAAGCTATATATCAAATAATAGAAACAAATAAAGGTTTTCTCGGCGGGTGGCCGTTGTGTCAGTAACCATCTCGCAGTGTCGGTTCCCAGGCTGAGAGCCAGGTACGGCCTGGCCCACAATCCTTTCCCGCTGCCCAGCCACGCTAACGAATGTGCGGCGATAACGACCACACCACGGTAAGGACCACACCACGGTGACAAGGACCACACCACAGTGACAGCCACGGCGCGGCACCGCGCGCCATCGGGGTGTGCAAGGCGGCGTGAGGAGCTACTACACGGCGGTTGTGGGCGTGGAGCGATGAAATATGGTGCTTCACAGGCATGGAAGAAGATGAGTCAGCACCTCAGGGAGTTCACAACCGCGGGCCCGGAGCCTGCGATTAACCGTGCAGGAGCCAGAGGGAAATGAACGTCGGTGGCCCCGGTGCCTGGGTGCCCGCGGCGCGCAGGGACTGAGCGGGACCTGGACGGGCGATGGGGTGTCCTGGGCGCGGGGCGCAGACCCCGGTGGTGCCGTCTCTGGTAAGCGATGCTGGGGATAGAAAAGCGGTTGGAGCTCTGGGCTGGTGCGTTGGGCTGTGTCCCCGCTGCCGGAGAGAACGTCCCCCTGCGTGATGGACGGGAAAATAGCGGCTTCGTTAGGGGAGCGGGGCTGGCTCGGGGTCTGTGGGACAGCGGCTGTGCCTGGGGTGCTGGGTGGACACCGGGGAATTGTCCTGCGTCGAGCGCTATCGCGTTTTATTGTCTTCATTTGACAATCACCGTGGTTGTTCACTGACCAGGAGAATTGTTAGAAGCACATTTTTCCACCAAAGGTGACACCGAAATGTAACCCAGCTCTGCACTTTCCCTTTCTTTGGAGTTAATTTGCCTTCTGTCACCTCGGCTCTTTGTGTGCAGAGCGTCTTAGATTTTAGGAATCAAACGTGTGGGATTTTCGTCCCCGCGCGCCGCAGCCACGTGCGCACAATGCGGCGCTCCCGGTGGCGGCCGTGCAGCTCGAGTGACCGGCGCACCGGGCGCGGGGTGCACCGGGAGCGGGGTGCATCGGGCGCGGGGCTCACCGGGCTGCGGGGGTTCGGCTCACCAGCGCCGAGACGAGCACCGCTGGGAACTGAGCCCCAGTTCGGGTCACGCCGCGTGGGCTCTTTGCCCAGCAAACCCTTGGTCTGGGGTTCCTGAGCGGGGACTCAGGGCTGTGCTGCTCTCTGGACTGAAAATCTCCTTTGTATCCCCAGGGTTTACTGGGAACCAGTCAAGGTCAGCACCTGGGCCGTGGTGGGCTCTGTGCTTTCCACCAGTTCTCCCCAGTTTGGAGCTGGGGTTATTTCACGTAGTTTAAAGCTGTGTTTGGTGGGCAGGGGGGCGTCTCCTCAGAGCACCAAGCCCTGGCCCTGGCCCGCTCTGGGGTGGCAGCTTTCTCAGGTTGATCACAGGGTTCCCATTATTTGGTGTCTTTAATGGAGCTGTGTGGTTAAATGAAAAATCTCATTTTTTCTCAGAAAAGGGAAAGGAGCAAATAACTCTAAACATTCAAAAAGCCTGAACTTGTGGTTTTGAAGGTTTGCAAAAACAGGAAGGAACAGAAAAGCCCCGTGTGTGTTTATGTGTTCATAGCGCGTCGGTTTCCACCTTGCGACTCAGAGCATTTGCTCTGGGGCTGGCAGTAGTGAAACGGTCTCGCTGGAAGCGCCAGGGTGCCAGCCCAGCTCTGCCTGGTGTCCTCTTTGGCATTTCAGGATGTTTTAGGGATGAAAAAAACCAAACCAATTGTCCTTGAGTGCCTTTTGCCCCTGCCCATCTGCCCTCTGCTCCTGCCTCCAGCTCCCTGGGAAGGGCAGGGACGGTGTCAATGTGGTGGGACTGAGGGTGAGGAGCCTTTGGGGGGCTGCAGAGGGAAAACCTGGGGGAGTTACAGGTATTCAACGTTCTCCATCCCTGACAGACACTTCACCTTCCTGGAGAAATTTGGGAACACACAGTAAATATCCTGGCTGCCACGTTCCCCAGCTCCGGCCGAGCCAGGTGACAGCGGAGCCGATGAGCTCGGCAGTCGCTGAGGAAACCTTTGGCATCTCAAAAACGAGGCTCGGACTCCTGAATTAATCTGGTGGAACGTGAATTTGTCGCTCTTCCCAAGCTATGCCAAACATTCCGGGAATGCCGCGTATCCCGTGTTACGTGGGTCACGGGGGGCTGCTGTCAGAGGAAGGGGTTCACCCAGAGACCAGACCCTGGCGAAGCTGGCGGTGGTTCTGGTGGGTTTGGAGCAGATCCATGTGCGGGGCTACAGGAGCGAGCGTGGTGGGGCCGGGCATCGGCCAGGAGTGAGAGCCCCTGCTGATGGGGTTTGTACGGGCGCAGGACACGGCTGCTCCCGGGGGTCCGTGGAGGAGGAGCAGGGTGGGGGTCCGGGCTGTGGCGGTTTCCACGTGGCCTCTCTTTGTGCCTGGAGCCACCAGGAAGAAGGAGCGTTGGCTCCGCCGGTGCCATGAGGATACCCTGGGTTGTGATGGGGTTCTCTGAGGGGTGCCAAGCGCCTGTGATGTTCCTGACATCAAAGGATGATGCTGGACCAGCCCAGTGAGAGGCTGGGCCACCGTAGCCATGTTTGTTGTGGGCAAATGGTGGTCGTTTTCTGAAGGCATCAGCCAATGGAAGCACAGAGATCTGCATATCATTTGGGTACCGGCGGAGCGCAGCCGGGTGTGGAGCTGTGCGGGGTGCAGGATGGCCAGTGAGGACATCGTGTCCTGGCCCTGTGGCTGTGTAGGGAACTGTAGGGGCATGTGCCAGCCCCGGACCGGGCATTTCAAGAGGCAGCAGCTCCCCTGCCAGCTGTGTCGATGCCGTAAATGAGTGCGCGCAGGGATATGTTTGTTGTTACGTGACCATCTTGGAGCAGTTGGGACCCCTGGGCAGCGAGCAGCTTTCTCGTGCAGGAAAAAGAAAGGGAAGCAAATGGTGTGGAAATGCATAGCAAATTGGGATTCAAGGCCCAGCGGGGCTCTCCCCGTGCGTGACCCCAGCCCGGGAGGGGGGCGGTGGGGAATGAATTACTCGGGGATAGGAGGGCGGGGGGGGATGCGGCACTCGCTGGAGCCGGGATCTCGGCTGAGCCCAGCCGCGTGTTGGGCAGCGACTGTGTCCACCAGCACAAACCAGTGCCGGGTTTGCCAGCAAGGCCAGGCAGGGCTTTGTCTGTCGGGTGAATGTTTGGAGGAAATGTTGTGTGGTGAACGTGTACGAGGTGGAGATGCAGCGGGAAGGGCTGGGAAAGGCTCAAAGTAGGACACGTGGAATTTGACGGGTCCTTCTGGATTCCAGGGTTCAGCTTTGTGTTATTACCGAGCAGCACTGGAGAGGGGATTCCTCCCCGTGGAAGCCATCAAGACCTTTCCCACCGAGACCTGGTGGCAGATTATGGTCCTGGGGCAGCTGTGAGGGGAGAGGGGAGGTGTGGGGACAAGGGAGAGGGTCTGGGGGAGGAGAAGGAAGAAGCAGAGCTGGGTCTTTGGCTGGGGAGGGGAGTTGTCCCAGTTCTTGCAGTGCTCAGATACAAAGTTCAGAGGATGCTCTGTGCTGTAAACAGTTGGACCAAAGAAATCCCATGTTCCATGCTGTCTTTTTTCTCCCCTCCTGCCCCCCAAGTGAAAACAGTTGCGCCAGGATATGTCTAATGGCAAAGCGTGTGACTGCAGGGGCACTGGAAATCTTCCTGGCTGGGACATGGCAGGGTTCAGTCTTCAGCCAGAACAGTATCTCTCTCCCTGGAGGTGTTTCTGACAGAGCCCCCATCACCAAAGCAGCTCCTGTTGAACCAGGACCTAAATTCCCATTCACAGCTGTGGCAAAAATCAAGCTTCACACCGGGAGTTTGGTCACTATCAACTCCACATTACCTGCATGGGTCTGGGAACTGGACTGGGACCAGCACCCTGCCCTGTACCCGCCGCAGTCGGCTGCTGGGCACCCTGGGGACGCCTGGCGCGGGGTGTGCGGAGTCTGGCAGGGTGGGCTCTGCGGGACCTCGGGCACGGCGGCTGCCTCTGTCCGTACCACGGGCACGGCCGTGCTGACCTGTGTGGAAAGTGCCGAGGTGGCCAGCAGGGCCGCTGGGAAAGTGGCTCTGCGCTCTTATTATCAATATTATTTGAAATAGCCCTGCCAGCCCCGGCCCGGGCTCCCCCTTCGGAGCCTCCCCGTTGTTTGCCGGGCTGTTTGCACCGCGTGCTGCCGCCCTGACCCCCCCCCCAGCACGGTTTCAGGCCAAACATTTTCTTCCTGTTTTTCCGAGCCGAGCCTGCGTCTCCTGTTTCATCTCGGGTGATGCAGGGAAGGCCGCGAGCGAGTCTCTATGGCAACAGATGTTTATCGAGCCCCCGAGATGAGGCACGGGGCTGGGGAGAGGCACCTCAGCATCTGGGATGGGGTCTGGGGCAGCTGCCCTGTGAACGCCCCACTGAAGGGCTGGGAGCAGGGGGGTGTCCTGCTCCCCATCCCCTAAACCTCGGACCCGCTGAGGGGTGCTGGGCTGCTCCCCACAGGGAGAAGTTTGGCTTCGTATGAGGACCTTTCACCTCAGGGTGCATCCGCACTGCTGCGGAGCGGGTACGGGGCGGGTGGCACGGGCTCTGCACGGCCCTGCGCTCGGGACCTGCAGGGCTGGGGGTTTGCTTTGAGCTGGGGGGTCCTGGCTGCATCGCTGCCGCGTCCTCTGTCTCCAAAATACATCAAGGATTAACACCCCCCTCCCCGAGCTCCCAGGGTTCAGGGCTGTGGGTGGGTTCAGTCTCATGGGTGCTGCTGGGGGGTTACGCAGCCGGGCCCGTCCTGCCCATGGATTTTGAGCTCGGGGGCGTGTAGGTGGCAGTGCCCATTTTTGGGACAGCTACAAGGGACAGAAAATTTCAGTTGCACAAGTAGAACGGTGCTGAGGGCACCCAGGGCTCTTGGGGCTGGAAACATGGATTGGCTTTGGGATCCCTCCAAGGCTCCTGAGCAGGGTGGCTGCCTTTGCTGGAGCAGAGTGGGTCTCCCACCGCCGCAGCCCTGTGCTGGCAGAGATGAGCTGGGCCCCACTGTCCCCTCAGCGTGTCCCGCTGGGCACTCAGTGCCAGAGCCCAGCACCATGCCCAGGAAGCTCCCAACGTGCTCAGAACTTCAGTATGTGTTTAATTGCTTTAGATGCTCAACCTGTGTGAGCTGTCCCTGGTCCAAACTGAGTTGGGGTTGGTCCAGACCAGGTCTCAAGCAGATGGGGAAGTTGGGGTAACGCATCCACGGGGTGACTGTGGCAAGGACAGCCCGTACATCACTGCTGGCTTCCACGGCGGGGCATCTCGCTCTGCACCCCAGAACTTGGGAGAGGCATCTCCCACCTGGGCCTCGGTCATTCTGGAGGAGCGCGGATCAGTCATTTGGGGAGGTTTGGGGAACTCTCTGCAGTTCTCTGGGAGCGGGACTGGTTGTGTTCATGAGCCACATCCTTCCTCATCTCTCCACACATCTCTGGTAGAGCTGCCCTGGACTCGGAGGCTGCCAAGACAGGGAAGCAGAGTCCTGCTGTGACTTACCTCACGTGTGGGCAGCCTGTGGCTGTCGGCTGGGGGTGTGCCGTGCTGGAAGTGCCGGGAATTAGAGTGAGAAGTTCTTGTCCTGATGGGTCTCCAGGCACATGTGCCCGGTGAAGGTAAGGAACAGACTCATGGACTTGTTTCTCTTGCAGCCACACACGGGCACACGTGGAGCCACAGGCAATGAATCCACCTCTCCTTCGTGGGGCTCACACAGCCACCTTCCTGCCCCGACCAGAGGCCGGGGGCAGAGGGACGGGGGGACAGTGGCATGGGTGAGGGGACATCCAGCCCTTCCTTTTGTCCCAGCAGATGCCCTGGGGAGGTCGGTGCTGACCCAGCAGGAACAATCCGCTGTGTCCTATGGGCAGTGGCTGGTGGGTGACGCGCAGCACCCGGTGTCACCAACGGACAAAACCCAGAGACCAGGACCATGAGGGACATGTCCCTGCCTGGCCATGAGCCCTTCTGGGGGGGGTTTGAGTGTCCTCAGGATCAGTTACCTCGGGATGGTCAGTGAGTTCCTCCCCAGCACACCAGAAGAAGAGCCATTCCCAGCATCACCTGCAGCTTCCCGGCAGGAGGGAGTGGAGCCCTTGAACCTGCAGCACGGAGAGAAGGTCACCGAGAGAAGGTCACCGTTAGGTTGGGTCCCAATTTCTCCCCCTCCTCCCGCAGGCTGTGACACCGGGGAGCTTGTGCGGGGAATTTGTCACAGCCACAGCCACCCGCGACCTCCCTTGGTGGTGACACATGGTGGCCTCGGGCTTCGGTACCGGGGACATTTAGAGTTAAGCCGTCCCGGGGGGGCAGAGAGGGTGGCAGTGGTGTCACGGACGCGGCTGGGGGACACGGATGAGGCCAGGGACATGGATGAGGCGGGGAGATATGGACGGGGCGGGGGAACACGGACGGGGCCGGGGACATTAATGGGGCGGGGGGATATGGACGGGGCGGGGGGACACGGAGCAGCCGGGCGGTGGCGGGAGTGGCGGGGGGGGGGGGGAAGAGAAGGGGTGGCGGGCGGCTGCCGCCAGGTGTCGCTGTTCCCGCGGGAATCCCTGCACGGAGGCACGTGCCTGGACCGTCGGGCTCGCGCAGCGCGGGGCTGAGCACCCGCAAGGAGCCGTCGTGGGGCTCGGGGACGATGCCCAGCAGCTCGCAGAGGAGCGGGTAGACGTGGACGCTGTCGAAGGGCGGGAGCAGCAGCCCCCGCCTGAAGGCCGGCCCCACCGCCCGGAAGATGGTTTTCATGTTCATGGCTTCGTTGTCGAACCCGTGTTCCCCCCGGTTGAACTGCACCTTGTACCTCTGAAAGGGAGAGAGGGGGTCAGTGCCCACTCCCCACCCCAGCACAGCCCTGGGGGGCGGCGGGCACTGACCCCACAGCTCTGCTGGCCCCCCCCCCGCATGCAGCTGCCCCGGGTTGGACGGTCCCTTTGGTCTCTCTGAGTTTTGGAGTTGATCTAACCATGCCCAACTCTGCGGGAGGCGGCGGGTGCTGCCCAGACGCAGCTCTGGAGCAACAACAACTCCCGAGTTCCCCCCCTGAAATGTCAGCGCTTGCAGGTTCTGCCGGATGAGGAGCTTCGCGCTGGGGAGCTGCCTTGGCTTTGGGTCATCCCTGAACACCAGGCTAGGAGAAGACCCTGCTCTGTGTTCAGTGTTCCTGCAAGTCCTGCTCCAAGACTTTTCCGTTTGAACAGCAGAGAAGGACTTTACACAACGAGCTGGAATTCCCGTCCCTTCTAGGGAGACCGATGGACACGAAGGCACAAAGCCGGGTAGGTTTCTGCCACACAAAGGACAGGAGGAGACAGGCAGATCCCCAAAAGACAGTAAGAAATCTCGGCACCGCATCTTACCCCATGGATCACGTATCCCGGGTCGCTGTACAGCAGGAGCGGGGTGATCCGGGAGTGGTTGGCGTAGCGGAACCTCCTGGGGAAGTCTGCTTTCTTGTACACGTGTAGGTTTGGGTGGGCGTTTTTCAGGACTGAATACACATGCTCTAATTTCCCTTCTTTTGGCACCAGTAACCCGTTTGGCCCATAATCTAAGAGTTCAAACTGGATGTCTTTGAATGTGAAGTTCTCTACCGCGTTGATGTGAATCTCGTTGGTCTTTATGACAGTCTCCATGCCGTGGTCAGATGTGATGATGAGGTTGAGCTTCGATTCCAGGCCGCTTTCCCAGATCCGCTGCCGCAGGTACCCGATGGTTCTGTCCACCTGCTTGATCATGTTTTTCCTCTGCGTGGATTCGGGGCCGTACTTGTGTCCTGCTGAGTCCGGCTCACCGAAGTAGAGGGCGATGAAGTCGAGGTTATTCACCGTGAACCACTCCATGGCAGTGTCGATGTTCTTTCTCCAGTTGGTTTCATTGCTGTAGTTGAACAAGAAAGGCTCCACCAACTTCATGTTCACTTCTTCCCCTTGATATTTTGCTCTTCCTCCGGGGAAATAGATAGAGCCTGTCTTTAAGCCCTGTTAGGGGAGACATTGCATAAACTCACCTGAACTGACTCTGCAGCATCTCTCCATCTGTCAGTGAAACCACCTACTAATGTGGTTAGTTCATTCAGCCCCCTAATGTCTACCTCTGCCTCTAATGAGGTCTTCTTGATCATTGCCATTTAGAAGTGATTAATTGAAAGCACAGCCCTTCCCAGGACTCCTGCACGTCAGTTTTCTCTCTGCACCAGTTATAACTTTGGGAACAGTGACCTGTTTGTACCTCGTGGACCCTCCACCTCTTGACCATCGAGATGTCCAGGTGGGATATACCCCAGTCGTATAAGCACTCACCCTGAAGTCAATGGGGCCAATTTGGCAGGTCAATACAGGTGAAGGTCCGTGTCTTGGACCAGGTCTCAGCTTCTGACTCAAAGCGTTTCAAAGCCTACTGGGATCTAGGGGAGCCTTGCTGCAGTCCCCAGTGACGAGGGGACCGGCCCCAGCCGCTGCTGCTCCACAGTCCTGGCTGGGGCCGTGGAAATGAGGTTTGTGCCTTGGAGCATATGCAACCCCGGAGCTGGTGATGCTCCCTGAGGAGCCGGCTGAGGGTTCTTTAAACAGGAAAAGGGTAACCTGTTTTATTAATGTCTTAATAAAGCTGAAATGCATCTATTATATTTTTTGCTATTTTTAATAGAATGATCATAATTATTCCTGCCCGTGTCTGGGGATTTCATTTTTTTTTTGCTGCTCTAATTAGCCTGTCGTTTGCAGTGAGGATGTTCTCTCACGGCCACTAGAGATCGTGGCTTGTCTGTAGCTTTTCCTACATGATCGCAGGCAGGATCGGTGTGTGCGGGGTGTGCGGGGTCTGTGCGGGGTCTGTGCGGGGTCTGTGCGGGGTGTGCGGGGTCTGTGCGGGGTCTGCGGGGTCTGTGCGGGGTCTGCGGGGTCTGTGCGGGGTCTGCGAGGTCTGTGCGGGGTCTGTGCGGGGTCTGCGGGGTCTGTGCGGGGTCTGCGGGGTCTGTGCGGGGGGGGAGGCTGCCGCACTCGCCTGTCTCTGTGCCGTGATCCAGATGGGCAGGCTGCCGTTGTCCCACCAGCTGTCCACCCCTTGTGTGCTGTAGTAGGGCAGCTTCTGCCCCGTGCTGGTGTTGAACCACATGTTGTGAATCACCCCGTGGTTCTCCAGGTATTTCCCTGTTTGGAGAGATGGAGGAGATGGGGGTGAGCCAGGCTGGGGGGGTCTCGCCCCCGCGTTGGGCTGGGGCTGGGTCAGCAAGGAGCTGCGGCCCCTTGTACCCATCCCAGCTTTCCCTTTGCCTCCTTCCTCCCCCTGCCTCTTACAGAGTGGGGTTCCCAGGGCAGGGAATGAGATGCTGGGGGGTTTCCTGCTTCTCATGTGGAGAGGTTGATGCCAGGGGGTCTCACCTGGACCCTGAGCCGGGGCACCCTCACCCCTGGAGCCGCCGGTACCACCTGCGATGCCCCCTGCCCTCGGCACAGGCGGGGTTCACCATCATCCTGCCTTTAACTAACGGCTTCGGTGTGTCCCTGTCTCTGTTCACAACGGTGAGGTCAGTGTGCAGCAGCAATTCCCGTTAGAAAGGAGACTTGCACTTGGTGCTATTCCATTTCATGCCATTTTTATTATTCTGGTCCTCAAGACCGCACAGTTACTTCTGCAGGACACCCCCGTCCTCTCCTCTATTGACAGTGCCTCCCTGCCTGCTCTCATCAGCAGATTTCATTAGCATGTTCCACTCTTTTATGCCAAGGTTATTAATGAAAATCTTAAATAAGATTGGCTCCAAGATCGATTCTTCAGGAATTCCCCTGCTGCCCTCCCTCCAGCTTGACGATCTCCTCTCAGCATCACCCGCTGTCCTCCTCCCCGTAGCCCGCTCCTTCCCCACGTTAGAGGTTTTGGACTAATCTTCCTCTTCTCCATCTTAACTAATGATTTCCCGTGTGGCACTGTATCAAATACATTACTGCAGTCCAGAAAGATTAAATTTAGTGCATCTCCCTTGTCTAAAAAATCATTTGTCTTATCAAAGGAGGCTGTTGGGTTGGTCTGGTGCTATTTACTGCTGATAAATGCGGGTTCAGTTCTACTCCTTTCTGCAGCTATTGCCTCGTCTCTCGCTGTCTCTGCAAGATGCTCCTGTGCTACAGCTCATCCCCCTGCTGAGGCTGGGGGGCTGCTGGGATCAGTTTCCTTCACCGACACACAAGCATGAACTCTGCCCACCCGGGCTCGAGGCCGGTGGGGACTCACCGGTCAGCAGCGTGAAGTGGCAGGGGCTGGTGATGGTGATGAAGGCCGGAGTCATGTACTGCGCCTTCACCCCCTCCGCAGCCATGGCGTCCAGGCTGGGGGTGTCCACGTCCTGGTCGTAGTTCCAGCGAAAGCCATCGAAGGACACCAGCAGGACTTTGCTGCGGCTGGACACCGGCTGCACCGGGAGGGATCTCACTAAGGAGAGGGCAGCGAAGACGAGCCCCAGTGAAGGGAACATCTTCACCCCCTGGGACTGGAAGAGCCCGGACAGCGGAGCTGGCATTAATACCCGCGGGATGGGACTAAGTTCAGGTTTTATCTGATCTCTCAGGTGCTGATCTGGCTCCTGGCTTCAGCCAGCGCTTCCTGTCAGAATGAGCCTCTCTGGTTTTTGTCTAATTGAAGCAGATTGGGTTAGATTTCCTCCTGGGTCAAACACCGAATCTGCCTCTTCCATCAGAGGCGTTGGCTGCTATTGTAGTGCTCACGAAGGGGAAGAGTGGCTCGTGTGGCAGGAGGCTGCCTTCTGCAAAACCTGCCTCCCTACCACCTCGTGTCCCACTGCCCCATGTCCCACTGCCCCATGTCCCACCGCCCCGTGTCCCACCACCCTGCCTGGGACACTCCCCATTGTGTCCCTCACCCCATGCCAGCTCGCTGCAGCCTGTCCCGGTGTCCTTTGCACACTCCTGGCTTTTGGTGCCTGGCTCTTTGGTCAGTTGATCAGCTCAAAAGGCAACTCTTCCCCCACCCCGGGCTGCCCATCCACCTCGAGAGGGGTGCTCAGAAAGGAGCTTGGATTGACCCAGGGTCCTCGCGTGTGGCTTTGTGGAGGTACACGCTGGGGAAGGAGGCTCTTGCCTGGATCCTGGCTGTGCCAGCAACCCCCAGAGCTGCTCCAGAGGGTGAGCCCAGCTCTGAAGCCCCCGTGTCCCATCAGCCCAGCTCTGCTGCTCCCTGTGGGTGACCCTCATCCGCTCACGCACTGCTGAGCTTCGTCATATCATTGTCCCATTTTATCAAGATCTGCTGTTTTTATGACTTCTCTAGAGTTTAATCATTGCTGACGACTCATTTCTCAGCAAAACTGAGTTTAAGGCTTTTGTAGACTTATCTAACAGAGGTTGACTTCCTTCCCCAGGGTCTAAACTCTCAACCTTTGTGTCTTTGCTGATCTCCCTCTGCTCAGGTTCCAGATTTATTCTTTGGTGCTTTGCCTTCTAATTGTCCAGCTGTCCCCATCCCTCGCTGAGCAGAGCTGTCCCCATCCCTCCCCACTGGGTTGCCCAGCCCTGTCCGGGGTCATTCCTCAGTGTTTCTCCCCCAAGGGTGAGCTGGGCAGATGAGTCTCACGTGTGTGCCATGGTTCATCATCCCTGGCCCATGACAGTGTCTCTGTAGACCTGAGCATCCCTGAGTATTCCTCTCTGGACTGATTCCTCAGGCTGTATCGACGTCTCAGTTGTCTCTTCTGCTGGGGTTGGGTTTCCCAGGTGTGACATGGGATAGTGGTGCAAGGACACTTGGAGAGGTTTGAGTGGTCACACCAGAGACTTCATGGCTGACACAAAGCAGGAGTGCAGCCTGGGGCGCTTCGTTGGCAGACAGGGGGAACAAGGCAAAGCTGCGGTGGGATGGAGCCTGCTCTGAGCCCCAGCCAAGCCCCCCCGGCTGATGGGGACATGGGGTGGGTGTTGGTTTGATGGCAGCCCAAGGGGAAACTCCTCAGCAAGGAGCAGGGGGCGTGGCCTGTGGTCTGCTGGGAGCCAGAGCTCTTTGCTGGGCTCCCCGAAGCCAGAGGCTGCTGGTGTGACTGGTGTGTCTGAGCACCCTGGGCTTGGCCAGGCTGGAGCAGAGCGGTTCTGCCGGGGCCCCGTCTGTCTGTGCCGTGTGTCCGGAGAGCAGAGAGCACCGGAGAGGAGCTGCTGGCCGGGCAACCGGCTCAGCTGGCCCCGGCACTGCCGCTCACTCAGAGAACTATTTTGTTATCAGGGTTTGCTGCTCTGGATCTGATATTGTCCTTTCAGCAAGGACAGAGGGGCCTGGCAGGCACCGAGGGTTTAAAGGGCTCCATGATAAAGATGTTGTCGCTTACCAGGCTCCAGGAGAGTCCTAAATATTCAGTGTGTTGTTGTGAGGTGGATCACCGAGTCCCCGTGCCATCACTAACAGCGCAGGGGAGGGTCCCGATAAGTTATCGTGTCCATCAGCTCTGCTGGGAGGGAAGAGGCTGGAGAGGAGGAAGCAATTCTCTAACCTTGGAGGAATATTTGATAACGGGAGTGTCTCAATGCACATTTTGATATTCGGTATCTGAGGAGCATGAGGCACAGATAAAGAATGTCACCTTTGGCCACCCAGCCTGGGGACACTGCTGATCTCCAGCGAAAAGGCTGATGCAGTGGATCTGGCACCAGCGGCACCCAGGTGCTTCTCCTACGATCTGATGTGCCCAAGGGGCCGTGGCTGCTCTGGGGCCGCTGTGTCCCCGCTCAGCACCCTCTGAATCATGAGCCCCTTGCTGATGGCACCCACCCTGCATCCTTGGAAGCACTCGGGAGAACGTGCAGTGAGCCACGCTCTGAGGGTGTGAGCTGTCAGTCCCAACACCTGACTGGGGAAGATGCTCCCTGCAAAGGCGTGTTGGGACCGAGACTCCTTCCCACACTCAGGTACCAACTAACTCAGTGAAGACAGAGGAAGGGGGCAGAAAATAGAAATCCTGAGTGCAGAGGAGTCATCAGCCCCTGGAACTGTTTGTCTGAAGCACGGCACGTGGGCACCCAGCCTGTCACCAGCCTTTGCAAAGAGCGAGGGGCTGAGCACCCCTCGGGCACAACCGCTGCTCCCTGCGGCGTGGGAACGCGTGTGGGCAGCGCCGGGGGTCTGTGCTGGGGGGAGCAGTTTGGGCGGGCAGGGCCTGGGTGGTTTTCCTTCTTTATTTTTTATTTTTAAAGAGAAAACCAAATTGCAAATTTCCCAGAGGTGCCACTTGAGTTTCAGTCAGCACTGTCACACTTTGTCACACATGAGCAGCCGCTTGGCTCCCTGGGGATCCATTACTGGCACGGTCTGAGCTGCTCCCTGGCCATGGGATTGACCAGCTGGGCGACACCTGGGCAGGTCCACAGGTGAGATGGTTTGGCTGGAGGGAGGGGAATTGAGAGATGCTTTATAAAAGCCCTCCACAGGCCTAAGAGCTGTTTTGGTGCTGCTCTGCCTGAGCATGGAGCGAGGAGGTGCTGGGAAGTGGAAGGATGGCAGAGACCTGGCTCTGACCCACTGCAGGAGAGGTAGGACATGTGTGGGGTCTGTGGGTGGGTGGCTGCTTTGCCTGGAGAAAGGCTGAGCTGCAGCCTGGTCTCCCCAGGCATCGTCCCCTCCCCGGGATGCTGGAGAGGAGGATGGCTGCAGGTCCTCTTGGATGTAACATAGAGGATCAGGTGATGGAAAGCAAGTGGCTGTTGTGCTTTGCTTGTCTCGCCGTCCTGCCTGGAGCTGCTCTGTAGATCGGTTGTGCTGTCCCAATGGTTATGGCATTGCACGTGCAGCCTGGTGGAAAGGGGCTGGCAGAGGGGAAGAGGGGCTGGCAGAGGCGGTTTGGTTTCTGCCAGGGGTCCTCAGGCAGAACCTGGGTGTCTGTGCCATGGGGACGGTGTCTGGCTCTGACCCTGTGAAACTGCTCCCCTGGGGCTGTGGGGACCTGGTATGGGGACTATGGTGTCAGCATGGGTCTGACACCCTGTAATGTCCCCGGTTTGCCGTTACCCTGTCCCCATTGGGCTGCAGGGTCTGGGAAGGGGGAAAGTGACAGGAGTGTCTTGCACAGCCCATGGGGACAGGACCCAGCGATGTATAGGGATGGAGTGTGTGTCCCGTGCTCCAGGAGCAGCCTCCAGGGATCAGGGCTATGATTTCAACCCTGGTGGGAGATGGGAACCCACCCCCTGGGAGGGACCTCAGGGGGCAGCCACTTTGCAGGCACATATGGAAGCTCTGCTGTAAGCACAGCCCCAGGCTGTGGTGCTCTGAGATCCCCAGCTGTGTGCCTGGTCCCTGAAGGTTCCCCTGTGTGGAGACCAGTGCTGCTTCTCGCTGCTGGCTGGGGTCTGCTCAGGCTCTGGCCATCAGGTCTCAGCAAGTGTGGGATGGGGAGTAGCAGAGGTTGGGATTGGGAGCGGCTGCCTTGGAGGAAGCGTGAAGGGAAGACGGAGCTGGACGGGTTGGGCTGGCTCGAGGAGCTGGATGGAGCCCAGGGTCTCGGTGCAGGGCTGAGTCAGCTGCAGGAGGCTGTGCCCACTCGCTGCCTGGGGCTGTCTGCCTCCCCGAGCGCTAAATCTGCTCATGGGTTGAAAATCAAGACTCTCTCCTGAGGAAGCCCCATGTGTGGTGACTCAGCCGAGCGTCGGCACCACCCGGGCGGGCTCTGAGTGAGCTGGGTCAAGGGGGGCACGAGGGCATCTCTCAAGGTTGGGGCCTGGGCAAGCCCTGACTCAGCAGCAGCTCTGTTTACCTGGGTTGGTGCAAGACTTCTTGGGAGGGTGACCTCTTCACAGTCTGGTTTGCACTTCTTCCATGTGGTGGCCCTTGGGCAGCAGCCCAGCCCAGCTCTGAAGGTGAGGGGAGAGGCACGGGGACAGGACCAGTGAGGAAACTGCTCTGTAGCCAGCACCTCTCCGAGGAGGTGGCCATCAGCTGGGCAGTGTGAGGCTTTGCGTGTCCCTTCTGCTGCAGGTGACCTCCCCAGAGCCCCCTGCGCCCTCCTGGGTCCCACAGCAAGGACCAACACCTGATGTTTTCTGCAGCCTTTGGTCCCCAGGAGAAAGGTCCATAGTTAAACCCCTGGCTCTTGCTCTCCAGTGATGTCCCTGGGTGATCACGAGGGGCTCGTGTCCCTTCTCCTCCCTGCCAGCAGCGGTCCCGTTCCCTCTCTCACCCTTATTGTGTTGCTGAATGCTCATGTCTGGTCCGGAGGCCATGGTGCTTCTTGGGGCTCAGCAGGACACTTTTCAGCAGACCATACCCAGGGCTCCTCTTTCTGCTCCCTGTTGGGGTCTGAGCCCCATGGAGCAGAGCGGGGTCAGCCCTGTCTTGTGGCTGCAGCCTGGCTCTGCTCTCCACTCGCTCCCCTTCCTCTGCTGCTCGGTGCAACCCGGCATCGACCGCTCCGTGGGAGCCCGGGGCTCTTTCTCAGCTTTCTCAGCTAATGGCTGTGTCTGCCTCCCATTGATCCTCAGCTCCAGAGCTCATTGATTAAGCACATAATGGTATTTTACTCCTTTCTGTGCTTACCTTGTGCCAGATGCTCACCCTGTGCTGCTGCCTGCCAGGAGGAGAATTCCTCTGGGCAGAGAATCGTCCCTCCTCTGTGCTGGCCCTGTTCTCCTCCCCTTGGTCACCCTCCCTGCCCTCTGCCTGGCTGGCCTTCCTCCTGCTTTCCCTGTCTGCCTCTTCCTCCCAGGCCAGGGCAATCCCTCTGCCTTCTGTTTTCCTGTTCCTTGCTCCTCAGTCCCTGTTCTTGTGCCTTCCTTGCAGGTCTGATTTTCTCCCAGGTGAAGCAATGGGGCAGCCATGGCTCCCAATGCTTCAAGAGGGCTGTGACCCTCCTGGGACAGCCTGTCCTGTACCCTGCACTGCTCCTTCTGCTAATGCCCCCACGGAGTTGCCAGGGACCTTGCACCAAACTCCCTTCCAGCCTGGGGGTCCCTCTGTCCATCCCTCTTGCCACAGCACCCCCCCGGCTCGCAGAGCCCGCCGCGTGCTGGGCTGGTCCCATTGCATTCCTGGGATATCTCAGCTGTCTCAGGCTCAGCTCTTACAAGGAGTGTTCTGGGTGTGTCTCACTCTGTAGAACCTTTTGAGAGTGTGAGGGCTCCTGCCTGATGTGGGTTTGGTCAGAGGGATGTGTGTTTCTCTTGTGATTGCTCCTTGGGGCTGCTACCAAGGGAAGGGGGTGAAATGGGGCTGTACATCAGCTGCTGTCACCTGCTTGGGGCAGAACCATCTCCCTGTGAGGTTCACTCCGACTTTTCTGCAGCACAAAGGCATTGTCAGTCCAGCAGCTGGAACAGCCCTGCCCTGCTCTCCCTGTCTGCAGCCACCCAGCCAGGGTGAGAGGCTCCCGAGCCCCGGGGTGCTGGGTTCTCCTCTGCTTCCCCCCACAAACACCTTCACACTTGGCACGCGCGCTGTGCTGCCTTGCTCTGTGCCTCACCTCCTTTCAACTCTCTCACATGCATCATTCAAAAGCCATAACATTATTGGGCATAAAATATTTACTTAACTGAGCTTTTTGCAAATATTCCCCTCCATTATTTTTCCTCCTTTTGGGAGCAGGCACTGCTTCTCCTGTGCTCTCAAATGGCTTCTCTTAAATAATACAACAAGAACATATGAACACCCAGTAGCCTTTTTCTGTCTCTTGAAATACCCATAAACATGAGGGTGCCACCCCTCCACTGCAGCTGCACCAGGGCCATGGCTCAGGAAGCACAGGCCCAGCCTGCGCTGTCACCTTGCTGCTGGGAGAGGGACAGGCAGGGAAGCTGCTTGGGGAGGGAGTGTAAATACATGGGAAGGTCTGACATGATGCAGAGTATTAATATTAATTAAGAAATGTTCCTTTCAGAAGGGCTGTCTGGAGCTTTGCAGAGGGAGAGCAGGACTGAGTGCTCCCAGTCTGGTCCCAGTGAGGATGCTGGGCCAACTGCTCAGAACAAAATTCCCTACAGCAGCTCGGTGACTGGTCCTGGGGTGGCCAGCCCGAGGTGTAGGGACATTGAGGGACATTTCACTGCAGACAGCAGGAAGGGTGGTCCCCAGCAGCTCTTAAAGAACAAGATAAGGTATTTCAGGAGCTTAGGAGAGCCAGAAAGGGTGGATGGTTTTTGCAGATGTAGTTGGGTGTGTGTCTGTGGGTGAGCAGGTCCCTCCCCTGTATGGAGGCATCAGCTGCATGTCCACACCTTTCCCTGCCGTGGGCTGGATCGTGGGGGGGGTCTCTCCCCACGGTGGGTGCTGTGGGAGGACCCGTGTCAGGGGGCTGGCTGGGGGCTGTGCCCAGCTTGGGGGTCCAGCTCCCAGGTGTGGGATCTGCTCTACCCAGTGTGGGGGGGTCTGGCTCCCTGGGCATGGGGCCTGCTGGATCTTAGGGAGGGTCCAGGTCTTGACCGTGGGGTGCACTGTGCCCAGATTGGGGGGGGGTTCCAGCCGTGGGTGCCCCGTGCCCGGGGGTGGGGGGGTCCGGCGCTCCCGGCGCTGTCCGCGGTGCTGACGGCGGCTCCCGCGGCCGCTGCGTGCTCCCGCTGTTCCTCCCGATCGATCCTCCCGGTGTTGTCAATCCGTGCCCAGGGGTGTAATCCTCCCCTAATCCTCCCACCACGAAGGAGCGGAGGTCGCGGCGGGGCAGGCGAAGTGGCCGACCCCGGCCCGGTTGGAAAGGCTTGGCTGATCTCTGCAGTTCTAGTCAAATGTCCATGGGACACTTGGGGTTTTTCTTCTCTCTGGTGAGGTGTAAAGTAATCTCAGAGGGAGGGAAAACTGCAAATGGCAGGAAAAAGCCACAAGGAGAAAAGCACTGCAGTGAGGCAAAAAATAATAAAAGCACCCTGCTCCCTTGTCCATGTGCCCAGGGAGGCTGTGGAGTCTCTGGAGACGTTCAGAACCTGCCTGGACATGTTCCTGTGTGATTTACTCTGAGTGATCCTGCTCTAGAGGAGGGGTTGGACTAAGAGGTCCCTTCCAACCCTGACCATGCTGTGATTCTATGATGTGTCATCATTGTCCTGATGTGATCTGATCCTCCAAAACTCACTGTCTATAAAGAAACACGTAATCAAGGAATGTGTTGGGAGGAGGACATGGGGGCGCAGCTGAAGTTGTGTCCCCCACTAGGAGAGCTGGGCTGGGGAGCTGTGAATCGAATCTCTGCCCACACCAACCTCCTGTTCTGGCTGTTATCAGCAACAGCTGAATCTAAAGGTGGTGGGAGAATCTGGGAGTGTGAGTGGCTGGGTGGCACAATGGCAGATGAGTTCAAGTAGTACAGATGAGAACACATCCTTAACTACAGAAACACGGAGCTGGCCTTTAATTTAATATTTCCTACTCAGAAAAAGAGACCTCGCCGTCGCTGGGGTAGTTCTATGGAAATGTCATCTCCGTGCCCAGTGTCAGTCAAATAAGGCAAATTGCTTGTTAGTAGTTATTAGGAAAGAGACTGAAAACAAAGCAGGCGGCAGCACTATGCCGGGGCTCGACACGCCGCGTCGCAGCGCAAGTGCTGTGTGCCGGCTTGGTTGCCCAATCACAAAAAGAAGGTAGAGAAGGTAAAGAGAAGGTTGACAAGGCTGATCAAAGGCACAGAGCAGCTTCTGTGTGAGGAGAGACTAATAAATTGGGACTCTTGGTTAGGAGAGAGACAATAGAGGTGGGGGATGATAGTGTTCTGTCCATTGGGAGTGGTGGAAGGGTGGGGAATAGGCAGTGGTATTTGCTGTTTCTCATAAACGGGGGGTATCAAATGAAACAATCTGGCAACAGGTTTAAAACATAAATGAAGAAAAGGTTTTGCTCTTTGCACACAGTGTTTAATGGTGCTGGAACTCAGCCCTGCAGGATCAGGGCCCCACAGCCCCTCGTTCAGAGAGCAATTAGATGGGTTCATGGAAGTTGGATGCATTAGCAGTGATTAAGTGTGGCAACACAGACACAAGGCCTGGCACAAGGAATGCTCTGCTCTTGGTGAGAGGTGGCTGCAGCTTGTGGTGTCCCCTGCAGCAGCTCAGCCTCCTCTTCCTCTCCCAGGGTAGGAGTGTTGGATGCCTGGGCTGGGAATGGCCCTACTGGTGGTGGGTAGGAGCTGGGGGCAGCGACAACACCAGATCAGCTCTGTCCCGTGTTGTGTATCCAGGTGTGTGAGCCAACACGGGCAGGACACAGGAACAACCACCGACACCACGGGGAAAATGCAAAGAGGAAATTTATTCTGGTTACCTCATGAGCTGGGGATTTCGGAAGCAGTACCTGGGCCAGAGCACGTCAGCGGGGATGAAGGCACCATGGATCTCGGTCCTTGCTGGAGAGAGAGTGAGCGATTCCCAGCCTGCTGCTTTTGCCTGTGGATAGCAGGGACTTTTTGCAGGCAGTAGCTTTCCACTGTGCTTTGATCTTTCTCCCAGCAGGACAGGAATCCCAGGCATGTTCAGGATGCCCCTGTGTCCATCACAGGCCTGTGTTATCTAAATGCAGATGTTCTACTTGTCAAGCACATAAGACTAAACAGCAATTACTGGTGTGATAGATGTGGTTTTCAACACCCCAGCTGTGAGTCCCTTCAGCATGTTTACAGCCCTCCTTGCTGATCTGCCGTCGTGTTCCCACCCCAGAGCCGGGCTGTGGGCAGCCCTTGCTGCTCTGTGTTCCCTCTTCTGCTGTCACCTGCTGTGACCAGCCCTGTCCCTGCCCACAGCTCAGCTGGACCCGGCGTCAATCCTGGTTTGGGACTCACCTTTGTGTCACCCAGGACCATTTAAGCGTTTCCCTGCTACAGCTGAGCAAACACCTTCCCCCGTAATGCCGGCAAATCCCCGTTCCCGAGGAGCCGTTAATTGATTTCCCTTTCCCGGGGCTGTGCTGCCCCCCCCTGCCCGCGCTCTCCCTGCCCGCCCCGTCACTGCCTGCCACAGCCAGATCCTGGAATTATTGATAAACACTCATCGGGGCTGGAGCCTGGTAAATTGCCAGCAACCCCAGCGGATTTCTCTCTTGCCAGCATCATTTTTCTTGATGACAGCGTGTTCCCGAGTTTGTCAGGGAGGGGGCAGGGCCTCCTGGTAACTTTTTTTTGTTTTATGCACCAGTTCTTTTAAAAGATCCCTGCATAAGAGTAGAGAGGGGCGGCTCGGAGCTGGTGCCTGCAGGTATCTCTGCCCTCCAGCCTGTTCCCATAGAGTGCTGGGCTGGGCTGGATTCTTGGCTGAGCTTTCACAGAATGGCCTGGATGGGAAAAGCCCTTTGAGCTCATAGAGTCCAACCATGAACCCAACACTGCCCAGTCCCCACTGACCCATGTCCCTCAGCACTGTGTCTCCATGACTCTTCAATCCCTCCAGGGATGGGGACTCCACCACTGCCCTGGGCAACCCGTTCCAGTGCCTGAGAACAAAAATCAGCTCAAGCATCTCCCATGGCCAGTCCCTGTCACCTGGTGTGGCTTGGCCTGGGTGATGCTCCGTGCCCAGCCGATGCTGTGCATACAAATGTGTGTGGTGCGCTGGGGCTCCGGCTGTTGCTCGTTCTGGAGCTTGGAGCATTTTTCTCTCTGCTAGGTCTGCTAATTAGTGGGAGGTTGTGGATCAGGAACAGAGGGAAATGTCCTTCTGTGGTCCTGGCACTAGAAATAATTGAGCCATTTTTCACCTATGGCCAATCTAATTCTGTCCACATCTTGATTTTTCTCTTAATAGCTTGGGGATAGCGCTGGCAGCCACGGGATTCACAGCCATGTCCAAGCTTTTCAGTAATCGCCTGGATTTCGTGCTCTCTTGCTAACTGGTTGCTGGTTTCTTTTTAGTTTTTACTTAAGCTCCTCTGGGGATGGGAAAGGAGCTCATTTAAGCTGAGCTGCAGCCGCCTCTGCACTGATAATTCCTCAGTTCCTCTCCTAGGGCAGCGGTGCGGGGCAGGGCACTCGGTGCGGCTCCTCAGAGCCTCGTGTCCCCGGAGCCATGGCACAGGTCTGGTTCCTGTCCTGTCTGTTATCTGGGCAGTGGTTCCTGTCACCCCGGGCTCCCCTAGACCCTCCCCTGGGTGCTCGGAGTGTGTCCCACAGTGGGAGATGATGGGCAGCAGCACCTCGGGTACCAGGGAGCGGGAAGCAGCCCCAGTCTGCGCTCCATGGGACCAGTCCCACTGCCTCCCCGGGTGGGTGCCTTGTGTTGGGGGGGGAAGTGGGGCTCCCCAGGAGGCTCGGTGTGTGGGGCCAGCAGAGCTGATCATGCTCAGTGCCTTCCAAGCGTGTTCCAGTGCATCCCAGTGCCCCCAGACCAGCAAACACCCCATGAGAGTTGTCATGGAAATTGGGATGAGTGTCTGTCTGCTGGAGGTTCCCCAGCACCGCGGGGCTCCGTGTCCCCAGCGGTCGGTGAGTCAGGGACCCTCTCACTGCGTGGATGCGGGAGCTGCTCTTGGGGAGTGTCCTGGCTCTGGGGACAGTGACTCTCACCCCCAAGCTGCTGCTGGGGCCACGATTTGACGTGTCAGCTGCTGGCCTGGGCAAGTGGAGATGTCCATGGTGAAGGGAAAGGTGTGATTTATCAACGCTGATCCCCAGAGGCTCAGAGCCTGTCAGGCATCAAAAACATCCCATCTATCATGGGGGGCTGCTGCTGCTGCTTCTTTTGGGGTTTTTTTTTGCCATTTTATTTTTCTGTGGGGCAGAAGAGGGGCAGCAGCGCAGGAGCTGGCCCTGGGCACGTGGGGGCTTGGGCTGATGGGCTGGGGGGTGGATGGGTGCTGCTCGCCCCCTCATGTGTTACACAAACCTCCCCTCCGCCCGTGTGTTCGGTGACGGGGAGGCTGCGGCGTGTGTGAGGTCGTCTCCGGTCTCTGCTCGAGTGAAGGGGCTCAGACATCTTCCCCAGCATCACCCTGTCCTCCACATCTGTCCCTCTGTCTGTCTGTACCCGTGTGCAGGCATCTGTGTGCAGATTGGATTGTTTTCTTCTTTATAACATTTTATTTTTCCAGTGTTTATGGGCCATGGGATTGGAAGTGAAGCATCTACTTAATTGCTGTCAGGCAAGGAAACGGGTTATAAAGTTGCCAAGGGAAAAAAAATAGATCACTCTGGGGTAAATGCAGGGGAGCAGGGCTGATGGGAGGAGGAGGAGGAGAAAGGCTGGGGATGGGAGAGCTGGAGGGGTGAGAAAGAACAGGAAGGGATGGGGAGGTGGTGAAGGGAGCTGGCTTGGGAAGGGCTGTGGGGCTCTGCCTGCCCCAGAGCCGAAATGGCACCTTCTGTGCTGGGCACCTTTCCTGGCACCAAGGGGTGAAACGCTCCCCAGAAGCGAGGGGTCAGTGCTGGGAGCACCCTGGGGCTGGGGCAGCTCCTCCCCTAGGTGCTCTCTTTGGTCTTAAACCCCAGCGGTTCTACTAACGTGTGTCCTGGCACCACTGAGTGTGACAGTGCCTGCGCTGGGGTGGCAGGAGCCAGGGCGAAGCTGTGCAGGGTCTGTGCCAGGGTGTGGGTTGACCTGTCCACCCTCCTCTGCCAGTGTCCCCCAGGACAGTGACATTCACCTCCCTTGTGCCATGAGCAGGGCTGCTGGAGTGCTTTGCAGAGGGGAAACTGGGAGAAGAGAACCTTCCCCATCCTCCCCATCCATCCATCGCCACCCCTGCAGTTCCAGGCTCTTAGCTTGCACCTCTCCTCTGCATTGCTTTATTTCCTTCATTACTTCCCCCAGTCTCACCCTCCACCATGTCACCCCCATCGCACGGCTCCTCCCTCTCCCCGTTCCTGCAGCAAGGACTCGCTCTCCCGTCTTTTAGTCTCAGTGCCGCACATAAAAGCGCTCTGATGGCCGTGGCGTGATAGCAAAGACAGAACTTAATTTCACAGCATTTTCATATAATACTCCATAAAACTGCACAAATTTGCTGGAGTCCAAATCCATCTCATTATGCGGAGTCATTGAAAGGAGGCTTTTACATTCTGGGACTCAGTGCTCAGCGAGGGGATGGAACAGAAGAAGAGAAAAATAATTAATTAGGTGCTGCTCTGGATCTTTGATCCTGCCTTGCAAGGCACATTAAATAAAATGCCTGGCTCATGAATAAACGCTGCACAGAGCCCTGTTTTCCTGACCCCACTCAGAACATTTTTAGTGAGTCTGAGCTGTGTGTGGGGCGATCCCTGGCCTGGGCCTGTGCCCAAGGAGGGGGGATGGAGCGAGGCAGGATGTCTCAGGGGGGCAGGAGCAGTTGGGTGCAGTGACAACCCCACTGGCATGGTGACAAAGAGCCAAGCGTGGCTGTGATGCCCCAGCAGGGCGCTGGGGATCGGGATGGGATGAAGGAGCACCCAGCTGGCCCGGAGCTCAGCTGAGGTCCCTGCTGCCCCCATGGGTCCCAGAGATCCTGCCCAGCACATCCAGGGTCTTAGCCTTGCCCCATTGGGAGAGGCTTGGAGCTGTGCCTGCAGCAGCCTGGGGACGGTGTGAGGTGTTGGGGTCCCTACAGTGACCCCCATTCTCCTCCCCCCATCTCTCCCATTTCAGTCCAGTCTCTGTACACAGCCACGCTCGGTCTCTCGGTGTCTGAGAGCTTGAGATTCGCGTGGGGTTTGTAAGTTTTGAGTAACACTGTGAGGTGTAAGGACCCAGGATCCAGCCAAGCCAGGCGGGTGCGTGGGCTCGGGGTGCACTGGGTGAAGGGGTCCCAGGGGCTGGGGCTGCACCCTAAGCCCTGGGCTGAGCTGGAAATGAGTCCTGGCACGCTTTCCCTGGCAGAAAGGGCTCTTGCTGCCCTGCCTGTCACTTGGCCAGGAGAGATGACTGGGTCAGGCATCGCGGGCAGGGGGGTGGGAAGCCTCAAGGAACAGAGCTTGACTTTATTCACCAGCATCTCCCAGTGTCCTGGTGTGGGAAACAGTCCCAGCCAGGGCCCCATGCCCTGGTCAATGGGCAGAGCTGCTGTCCCCTGGCAGGGTGTGTGGTGTCCCTGGGGGTGGCCGTGGTGTCGGGCAGGTGGATTAAAAATGCAGCAGCAAAGCAGCGCTGCAGAGGAGAGAGCTTGCTTCACCTCGTGCTGTTAATTAATCTGTGAGCCAATGAGGATGCTCTCATCTGGTCTTTACTTAATCCATAACCCAGAAATCCTCAAATTATGTCATTTGTTCAATACAGATGAAATTAATTACTCTGGGAAATAGGCAACAAGTTGCATTTCTGGTGCCCCTTATCGTGTAATCAAATCTGCAAAGTGCTTTCCGTGCCGCTGCAGCAGCAGCGGTGGGGCTGCCAGCAGCAGGCACGAGATGCCCAGCAGCAGCAGGCACGAGATGCCCAGCAGCAGCAGGCATGAGATGATGACCAGCAGCAGCCCCCAGCAGCCTGGCACGGTGCTGGCACTTCCAGGAAGCCGATGGCCGGGGAGGCTCTGCCGGAATGCCGACGATTTGGCAGCCAGGGCAGAGCTGCCCAGGAGCCTCCACCACCCACCTCGGCCCTGTGGCTTCTCCTGTGCCAACCTCTTATTTATCACCTTTTATTTGGGTTATTATCACCTCTGTTGGGGCCACAGATAGAGCTTGTAAGGCTTGTTGGGGGGTCCAAGGGATGGGTACCCCCACAGCCCCCCCCAGAGCCTGGCCCCTTCCCCTGGGGCTCTACAGGATGAGTCCCTCTGACTGGTGACTTGGAGGAGGTGAGGGGATGGTCCTCATCAGGACGGATCAGAAGGGCTGGGTACAGAATAACAGCGATTTCCTGGTTGTTGGAGTCCTGGTGGGGAGGGAGAGCTGGGACGTGAGAGGCAGCGGCTGTGGCAGGGGTGGGAGGGTGGTGCTGACCCTGTGTGTGCTGGCTGTGCAGCCCAGGGGTCTCTGCTCTGCCTGGGGGGCCAGGGTGGGCACAGGAGAGAGGGGTGGGCAGGTCAGACATTGCCCTTCTGCCAGGAGAGTGGGGTTATCACCTGGATAAGTGGGGGCTGTATCCACCCCCAGCCCTGGGACTGGCCTGGCAGGGACTGGCTTTGCCGTTACTGGCTCCTGCCCTTTGCTCTGGGCTCAGATGGTGCTGCTGGACAAACCTGGGCAGAGTGTCCATCTGTCCTCTCACCCACTGGCATTCCCATGGTGGCACCAGCAGAGACAGGCTGTGGTGCTGTGGATGCCCCAGCACGGAGCAGCCCTGGCAGGGCAGGAACCTGTGCCCACGCCAGTGTCCCCCACAGCCCGACACCTCCCACACCCCCCTGCGAGAGGGCAGCAGCCAAACCCAAGGGCTCGGAGCACTGGCAGAGCAGGTCCCCAGAAGGATTTAACCCCAGCCTCTTGCTGGGAATGGGCTCTCGTGGTGGGACAAGCCCCTGGGGTTGGGCTGCCCCCGCCAAGGGACACCTCACCCCCTTTTCTGGCCAGTGGGGTGTGCGGTGAGGCAGTTGGGGAGCCCCAGCCCCTCTAGGGGGGGTTGGTTTTGGTGGAGGGAAAGGTTTACTGTAAGTGTTAAGGCAGGTACCAGCTCACACAGGACTAATGCGTTAAGAGCCGTTGTAACAAAAAAAATCTATAGTAGTTGTTTGCTAAAATGGCAGTAATGGATTGAGAAATATTACAAGCTGATCAAGGCAGCGATTCCAGGGCGTGTTAGGGCCCTTAGCCCGGCTCCACAGCTCGCCTGGGTCACCAGACACAGTGAAATCTATTTGGAGGAGATAGAAATGTAATTTCTCTCTGCCCTATCAATTTAAATAAATTAACTATTAGATTAGCTGCACTTAAAACAAAACAAGAAATCAATCCCCCCAGCCTGGGCTGCTATTAAAGTATGTTTTGCACCACTAAACCTGTAATTGCCAAATGACCCCAGGAACGGAGGGCGGCCGGGCTGTGAGGTGCTGCTGGGGGGCTTGGGCTGTGCTCCCGGTGGGGAGGGACCTGCTGCTGCCTGCCCCGAGCTCTCTGCCCCCACCACAGCTCCCTGGCCTCTGGCATGTGCTTGGGGAAGAAGGAGAAGAGATAATTTATGGGGAGCTCCCTCCAGTGCTTGGGATGGAGGCAGGGTCAGGGGTGGATCCAGGCATCCTGGCAGGGAGCTGGGGAGGGCAGGAGTCCCCGGGGGGGGAGGGCAGGAGTCCCCGGGGGGGAGGGCAGGTTTCTGAAGCAGCATTTCAGACATGGCTGTTCCCTTCTTTTTTTATTTCCTGCTGAAACCGCCGCCTTGTGCAAACCTGCTGGAGCTTCTCAGATAAATTAGCATCTTGGGGATTTTTTCCTGTCTACATTTTGTGCAGTTGCGTAAGAGGGAAGAACAGAGGAGCCCAAGCAGCAGATTGCTTTGTAGAGGAGCATGAAGCAGGCGCAGACAGAGCTGCTGTCTCCCTGCTGCTGACAGATCTCACCCTTTCAGCTGGATGAAGCTCCCGTGTGTGATCTGGGAGTGTCTGGGATCGTCTGGGCGAGCGTGGGCAGGACGGGGAGAGCAGGGGGTGGGTGGGTGGCTGGGGCTCTCCCTGGCACGGCTGGTGTTCCCGGGTCTCCCGTTTGCAGGGTGCCCTGGTCCCTGCCTCCTCCCCACCTCTCCTCAGGATTGAGAAGTCCCTTTGCAAAGAGACCCAAGGAGGCTCTTGGGGTGCAGCCGTACAGGAGCTGGGGAAGCTGTGGGAGCTTCCCAGTGGTGCCATTCCTGGTGAGAGGAGGAGGAGGAGGAGGAGGAGGGTATCAGGATCCACTCGGCTGCCTCTCCCTGACCTGACCCCATTGATTTGTACCGATCGAGTCTGATGGGAGGTGTGAAGCAATCGATGTACCTGCAGCTCTGCGGGTGGATGTGGGGAGGCAGGGGATGAGGGTTCGGTATTTAACCCTTCCCATCCCCTGCTGCAGATCCTGCACCCCCCGGGGCTCAGGGCTTCCTCCTCAGGTCCTGCTGGCCAGGCTGGGCTGTGTCCCATCACTGCCTGGGGACAGACAGGTGGCTCCTGGATCATGCCTGTCCCTCTGACTACACATCCTGGGATGTCCCTTGCTGTGACTGCCCCACCCGAGCACACCACCAGCCTGTGTGGCCGCTGCTTTTGTGTCACCTCCTGTGGGGGATTTGTTCTGCTTAAGCAGCCGCACGTGGTGGGACTGATGCCCTCGGGCTCCTTGGGCAGCACCGTGGTGCAGTCGCCTCCCCAGCCCCTCTGCTCTGCCCCTCGTGACATTTGCACCCCCCCTTCCACACACCAGCATTAGTGTTTCACCATGAAACTCCAGAGAGGAGCCTGGGGAGGAAGGAAACAAAAGGGGGGAAATAAAAGCCTCAAAAAGGCTCAGACTTACAGAAAGGTAAAAAGCTTGAGGTAGGAGGAGGGAGGGGAAGGGGCTGCTGGTGAGGCTGCAGAGCTGCTGAGGGTGATGATGCTCAGCCTCGGCACCAGCTCTGCTGGAAGAGCAGCCGGGGGGGCTGAGAGCTCGGGGGTGGCTGTGCTGGGGAGCTCGGCTGTAAGTGCTTTCATAACCCTCAGCTGAAGTGATTTTTTTTCTGAGGCATAAGTAATGTAGGTAAATAGGATTATCCCACAAAAGGGAACGGCGAAATAATCAACATCCTCAGAGCAGCAGCGCCCTGGTAAGTGGCTGGAGCTGAGGAGGGGCCGGGGCACAGCCCTCACCGCAGCCCACACCGTGGGAGAGCAGGCGAGGAGGCATCACCCGGGGAGCCTGTTCATGGGGGTCCAACACCCACCGTGAGCGGCCCTTGGCCAGGGGAGAAGTGGCTTCCCAGGGCCTGGCCCGACTCAACGGCTCCTTGTAAAGCTGGGGCCACGTCAGGCCGAGCATCACAAATCTGTCTGGTCTGATGTGAACCTGATGTCCTGTGTGACGTGCTCAGTGCTGTGCTGGGAGGCACGACTGAGACCTGGGCAGAGGTACTGGTGCCACTGGAGTGACCTCGGGTGCCAAACCTGTGGAGCTCGGTACCGTGAGCAGCATGTGCCTGGCCAGAAAAGGGGCTCGCACCAGGATGAGACCCTGTGCCAGGGGACCAGGCTGGGATCTGATGGGGAAGATGGAAAACATTGATCTCCTCCCCATCACTCACCCGAGTCTCTATCAGAGCTGCCACAATTAAGAAAATTCACATCGAAGCCTCATTTGTAAAGGATGAAAATGAGAGAAATGCTTGGCCCGGGGGGAGCAGAGAAGGAACTGAAGCTGCCTCTCATCTTTCATCATCCGCCTTCTCCCGCTCCTATCTTGGCAGCCCCAGTATTTTGCTTTGTCTCCTTCAGGTGACTAATCATTAGACTAATTAGTTGCTAATCAATGTTTAATTAAAACGTAGTTGTTAATTACTGGAGGTGCTACTGTAGGTTGGATATGAAATGTTATGAAATGATTTTTCAGGGCAGATCCTAAGAAACCGGCCTCTCTCCCTTGTCCCTGGCGGGTCCCTTGGTCGGGGTCCCCTCTCCTGCGCTGGTGCTCCCCCAGCTGAGGAGCTGGGATGGGGCTGTGGGTGTAACACACCCAGACAGTGCTCTCCCAGCTGAGGAGCTGGGATGGGGCTGTGGGTGTAACACACCCAGACGGCACCACCACTGCCTGTGCTCTGGGCTCGGGACCAGACCGTGGCGTGGGTGGCTCGGGAGCATCCCTGATGCTTCCCATGGAGCAGCTGGGGAAGAAATATTTTATGCTGAGGGTGGTGAGACCCTGGCCCAGGTTGCCCAGAGAGGTGGTAGGTGCCCCATCCCTGGAAACATTCCAGGACAGGTTGGACGGGGCTCTGAGCAACCTGATCTGGATGAAGGTGACCCTGCTCACTGCAGGGGGTTGGACCAGATGACCTTTAAGTGTCCCTTCAACCCAAACCCTCTGTGATTCTGTGATGTGGGGTGCTGGTGAGCACTCAGCCAAAAGCCCAGTGCCGTTGTCCTGTATCTCCCTGCTCAGCCTCCAGCTCCTCCCTTAGACCTCTCCATAAGCCAGGGCCAGGCAGCAGGACCTGTCTCCAGAGACGGAGGCTTTGCTGCGCACCTTTGGCTGCGTGCGAGAGCCTGGAGGTTTTTCATCCACAATCCGGTGAAAAGAGCCTGTTAAATATTCCATCAGCGCTGGGTATGTAGGTCACCCAGGTGTGCTGCTGCCTCCAGGTACTGGCTCATTTCAGCCCTTGGTGGGGAGCCTGTGTCTGCTCATTAATTCTGCTGCTGCTTCTCCCTCCCAGTGTCCTTCTGGAGCTGGGCTGGTGGGGCTGGACCCTGGGGCTGGGGGCTTTGGGCAAACCTGGAGGGATCTGCAGGGCTGGGGGCACCCTGTTGTGTTCCCTTAGGGCTCCATAGGGTGGGCACCTGGGAGGGGGTTCTGGGGAGCACTCCCAGGCTGGGGACCCCCAGCACACCCCTCCAGAAGACCTGTGTCCCTATCTCCCTCCCTCCGTGGGGCTGTGCTGAGCCGGTGGAGAACAAGGGATGCTTTGCAAGTGCCGAGTATGTGCTAATGACACGATTTACATCCCCCTGCTCTTTTACATCCCTTATTTCACTTTACTCATCCTTTTATGGCTCATTTTAATTTCTTGAGAGCAGACCCACAGGATAACAAGGTCTGGTGCTGCAGAGGGTCCCGAGGCAGACACTGTGTCTCCATCCAGACAGAGACACTGGGAGCACCGCTAATGTGCCTGTGTCTGGGTCAAGTGGTGGCACCTTCTGTCACCTGGGGAAGAGCAAGGGCTTCCTCTGCAGAAGCAGAGAAATTTGGGTGGCTGCACGGTGACTGATGTGCTGGGGCCTGTGGGAGGACCAGCTCCGTTTCGCTTGTCCCTCCTCTGAAAACGAGCACCTCTGCAAGGGGCTGCTGAGCCCAGCTGGGTCCCTGCCACCCAGCCGGGTCCCTGTCACCCAGCCGGCGTTTGCTGTGCTGATGGGTGCTGTGAGGTGAAGGCAGCTCCAGCGCCCGCCTGACTGAGGCACTGGGGGTCCCAGCGCTCGTCAGGGCCATGTCCCCGTCCCAGGATGTCCCTGGGTGATGCCTGTCCCTCCCTCCTGCTGCGGGCCAGGGCTCGTGTCACTCCCCACGTTGACTTACTGTCCCAGTGCCGTGGGGTGCTGCGGGGCGGGGGCAGGTGGGTACGGGTGAAATCTGCCTCTGCTTGATGCCATTGCATGTGGGGGTTTTTGGAAAAAAAATCTCATTTTCCCCCCTGCTAGTTAGAGAAAGATGCTGACAATGGACCAGGGCTTTGGTGATTTGGCTGGTGATAACGCAAGGGAAGGGAGCTATGTTTAGAAATAATTGCTTTGTCTTTTGCAGAGGTATTAGTGCTTCCATGCTGGCAGTTACAGGAATTAGCTGAAGGTACTGGTGACATGGATACAGCAGCAAAATTATCGCTGCTTATAATCACTTTCATGCGTGTGTGAGAGAGAAAGACATTATCAGGGCAGAAAGAGGAGAAGGAAGCTGGCAGAGGGGCAGGAGCTCTGGGGCCTCCAGTATGAGCCTGGCACATCCCTGGGCTCTGCTGGTCTCTCCCCACGGGGCCAGGGTTTGCTGGTCCAGCTCTGTGCTGGTGGCTCCTCTGCTCCTCTGAAAAGAGATGCTGGTCTTTGGAACCAGGAGCAGCTGAGGAGCTGCAAACAAGAGTGTGTGGAAATGGAGCTGTGGGATCCTCCTGCAGTGGAGAAGGTGCTGGTTGTGGGGAGGCTGATCTGGGAAAGCAGCACCAGAGGGATGCGCAGTGAGGTGAAGGTTCACCATGGCCAAGTGCCCCCATCCCTGGATCCTGGTGTGTCCAGCCCTGGCTCCTCTTTGGGTGGAGAAGTGAACTGGAAGGATTTGAGATGTCACAAGGTTTTGGGTGTTAAGGTGGGACTAGATGGCAGCACGTAAGGTCATAAGCTGAAGGCCCCACGCTGGTGCTCACCGGAGGGGCAGCTGTGGATGGGAGTGGGAGGATGCTCCCACAGAGGAGCCAGCACAGCCCCTGGGGAAGCTGCTCTCCTCTGGATCCCAGAGCTGCTGCTCCGCTGGGAGCAGGGGAGGATGCGGCCGCGCTCCGGCAATGCTCCGCTCTCCCGCTGTTTGTTTCTCTCCGGATCCGGCAGCGCGGTTCCTCGCAGCAGCGTCCTCCCCCGTCCCTCGGCGGCGGGGCTGGCTGCGAAATGTAAACTCCAGTGTTGGGAAGGAGCCGATCTCTGATGAAACCAGGCCGTTCATGCCTTCAGATACCAAATCCCATGCAGAATATCAAATAATTTCCTCTTCAGTGATCCCAGTAAATTTAATTAGCTCTTCCTCCCCCGATAGAGTTGTCTCTGCGATCCTGAAGCGCTGTGGTTGGAGCGGACGGGAACTCTGCTCCGGTTGGAAGCGCTGTGTCCCCACCGTGCACCCACCACAACGGAGAGCAGCCCCCAGTCACCCCTGGGTGTCCGGTCCCATCGCCTCCTCCCCACTCCGGGGCTCCTTCCCAGCAGGATCCTGGCTGGGGAAGGGGAAGATCCTGCTCTGGGCAAGCTGGATTTGGGTGACTTGCCCAGGGCCTTTTCCATGGCCACTTGGGAGCTGTATCCAAGGGGTGAGGGAAGGAAACCACACGAGTGCTTGACTTTCAGTAGCAGCATTTGCTGCTGATGGTTTTGGGGTGTTTTTTTTAAGTGTTTTATTTGTTTTTTTAACTTTTAGAACCTCAGAGCAAAGAGTGCAAAAAAAAAAAAATCCCTTGCTGCTGGCAGCGGCTAATAGCGGTGATAAATGTGTCCCTGGCACGGGTCATTAGCTGCCGTGACACACGGAGAGCTATGAGCGCTGTGATACCCGCAAATCAACTCAGGATTTAATCCGAAAGAGAACGTGAGGAGGTCGGATCATGCAACATGTTACCAAACACCTCTTCTCAGCAGAAACCAGAGCAGCTCTCCTCTCCCAGCGTTCCTCCTGCCTGGTTGCTGTGCAAAACGCAAAATAAATAAATAAATAAGCAGGTACCTGATTTACTGATGATTAATTTGCATAATTAGTGCTGTGTCAAATCCCTTCACCGAGGTGCAAGGCACGCTGTGCTGTAGGTGTCTGGGTGACATCGTTCCAGGGTTGCTCCAGCTCACCTTACCTCACGTCTAACACTCTTGTGAGGACGTGGCGGCGGTGTTGATGGGATTTCACGGGGTTGAAACGGGAGGCGAGAGTCAAAACCCTGCCAGCCTCTGCCTGCCCTGTCCCACTGTTGGAGCAAATGTCCTTCCCTGACAGCGTGTGCCACCGCGAGTGGCCGAGCTCCTGGAGCCAGGAATGAGCTCAGAGCTCGCTCTGCCCATGGGCACAAACCTGCAGGCTCTGCCCAACTCGGCTCCTCGGGGAGCGGCACCGACCTGACGGCTGAATCCGGCCGTTTCATCTCCACTCACTGTGAACCAGGAATGCTCTGGGAAGGTGCTTGGGGTGGGCAGCTGGGAATAGTTGCCTCTGGCTGGGGCAGAGCTGGGGCAGAGCTGGGGCAGAGGCAGCGATGGGGCAGGCGTCTGAGCACCCCCGTGGCACCGCTGCCGTGTGTCCCTCGCTTTTTACAAGCGTTGGCGCTTTCTGCACCGTGTTCTCTACACCGAGCGCTGCTCAGGCTGCAGAGCCCATCGTGTGGCACCCTGGAAATCCGTGCTTCCCTCCTCCGCCTCCTGCTCCTGGGCAGGGACTCGGCTCAGAGCACAGGGATGGATCAGGCTCCTCACACTCCCTCCCCTGGAACAGAACACCCAGTAGGTGCCACATGGCATCCAAGACCCAAATACCTCGAATGTTTGAAGCCCCCCGCGCTGCGGCGGCCCTGGTTGTGCCCTCGCTCCCGCTCCCCCCATGATGGATATCAGATTGTTCTCCTGATCTTGGCATTGCTTTAGTAATTGACTGATGCAGTGCAATGTTCACTGATTTAATAAGTTTGTTAGTATAACAGAGGTTCTGGATTTTGCTGTTAATGTGCAGTGACAATTACATTTTAGATGCGCTCATTATGTTGCATAACTTCGCTATGAAATCTATTGTAAATTATATTTTTAAAAGCATTATTTCAGAGCACATTAGCATGGCTCTCCCTTCTCCCCTCTCCAGAGCTGGAGAGGGCTTTGCAGGCAGAGCGTGTTGGTGACCAGGCACACCGGCAGCTCCTCACCAGGTATCGCACGTTCCGCTTCGGGTTTTTTGGGTCAGGGCATCTGACACTTGCCAAAAAAAGATCAAAATCTGGGTCCTGCCATGTCATCCCACCATCTCCATCGCAGCCAAGGACGGGGCAGGTACCTGGAGTCTGGCAGCAATCTGGAGAAAGCTCCAGCTGGCACCGTGCCCTGTGGTGGGCAGAGGGCCCGGCGTTGCCACATCACCTGTGCAGGTAGGACGGGCACCGGTGCCGGTGGGTGCGGCTGAACCTGCTGGCAGGGCTGGGCTTGAGCTGCTGGTGCTGTTGGGGCTGAACACGCTGCAAACATCTTTTTGGGCAGAGCCATGAGGAGGGGCTGGACCCTCTTGGGCACCTGGAAGTTGAGGGTCCCCGAGAGCTCGAGGGGCTGTGGAGGACTCAGAGGAGCTGCTGCCACCTCATCTCATGTCTCCTCCCGATACCAACGGCACCCGCTGCCTCGCAGGGGGATTTCTGCCGATCCAGGATGGGCTGTTAGCACTGTCCTGGCTGGGGCTCTGCAGAGGAATAACAGGGACAAGATGCTGAGCCCTGGGGACTGAGAGGATCCCTGGGTGCTGGGGTTTTGCTGTGACCTACGTTTACAGCAACTGTGCTCAGGAAAAACCCAAGACAGAGTCACAGCAGGTCTTGTCATCTCTTCATTCCAGCCATAGTTGTGAGAAGGAAAAACTCGTCATCATTAAGGATAAAAACAAAACAGCAGCAGTAATTGCAGAACTCTGCCTGCCTGCAAACGAAGGCCCTAAATGGCAAATAGGCTGTGAAATGAGCTAAGAAAAAGTGGAAAACAAATATTTTTTCCAGTGGAATATTGTTTCCCTCTGGGTCATGTAACAGCCTTGCTCAAAGGCAGGGGCTTCTTGACTTGGGCTTTTTCTAACTGCTCCTCTTCCCTCCACTCTCACTCTCCCTCATTCTCTGCCATTATCCCCCCCCCGTCTGCTCCTCCTCCTCCTCTCCCACAGACAGGCTCAGCTGCTCGCCCTCCTGGAGGCCCACGGGCTGGTTCCCCGCAGGGGTTCCTCTCTCGGGTGCCTGGCATGGATGCCAGCACCGGCATGGATGCCGGGCTCAGGCCTTTTCCCGCGGGGTTGCCTAGCAATCCCCAGCATCGCCGCTCCGCTCAGCCACTCGCGCCTCCCAGTTTGCAAGGCTGCAGCTCCAGAGCAGGTACCAGTTTGCATTTCTAGGAACAGATGTCAACAGGGACCCGGCTGGGAGGCTTGAAATGCAGAGAAAATTTTGCAGAGCTGCTCTCTCCTGCATTCCCCGGTTCCTCGTTCTCCAAATCTGCTGCTGAAAGCATCTTCAGCCTCAATGAACCGTGAGAAACCAGCCCAGCGGGGCATGGCAAGGAGCCGGAGCGCTGCCTTTGTCTGGCAGGTCGTGAGAACAGGGGCTGCTGCTGCTGCCACGGGGCCGCCAGCTCAGGGCCGGGAGCTCACGGCATCCTGGAGGGCTAAAAATACCCACGTGCCTCGTACAAAATGGACGTGGAGCCACTCGAGAGGCATTTGGTGCATTTCACAGTCCTGGTTCCACACAATGGTGATGATTTTCTCTGGAGTGTTCCTCAGACACTTGGGGGGACAGTAGGACTGTGTTAGGGGGGAAAGAGGGGAGAGAAGCCTGTTTTCAGGTGGGCTCGGCAGGACAGTGACAAGGTCTCAAACGATGGCTTGAACTCAGCGCTGGTATTCCGAAGAGTTGTCAGGAAATACAGCTCAGGGAGGTTCTTAACAATTGGGAACCAGGAATAGATCATTGAGCCTCAAGAAGGTGCTGAGCCCCATTGGTAACTCCGGCGGGACTGCGAGGAGCAGTTTGGTGCTGCTGTGTAACATGCCCCAGGTCAGGGGGGGCCCATACCCCCTACCAGGGACTGGTGCTGCCAGAGCTGCCACCACTCATGGCTATGGCAGAGGTGGCACCACTTTCTCGCAAGCCAAGGAGAAAGGGCAGAGCGACAGGAGAGCCTGGGGCTGGCAAAATCGGGTGATGGGGGTCGGCACTGGGGTCAGCCCACTTCCCGGGGTGCAGGTAAACAGTGGGAGAGCGGGACAGAGCCGGGAACCCCGAGGCTCTCCCAGGGACTGTTGCTTCCCGGTGCTGTGGGAATGCCGGGATCAGTGCCCGGGGGTCGTTAAATCAGATTGAAAGAGGAGGAAGGGGAAGGGGCTGCAGTGTATCCGGGCTGCGCTGCAACGCTGCACCCCCAGGCACGGGAACCTCCTCCCTCGCTGCCGGGGCTGGGCTGGGCCCGGGCACCGCACTCGGATCACCGGCATCAGCGCCGACCCCGGGGGGGGCGCGCGGCCGGCGGTCCGCTCTGCTCCGCACCGGCCTGCGGGTCCCCACAGGCTGCGGTAACGAGGTCCCGGCTGGAAGTTGATTGTTTGGGGTGAGAAACGGGGGGGAAAAATCCACCTCTTCGTCCGGGTCAGAGGCGGGAGCGTGTGCGGGGCGTCCGGCCAGCACACTGCCGGCATGGGCGACGCCTTGGGGGCGGCACCGGGACCCCTCCCTGCGGGGGGAGTGCGGGGGGGAATGGGCTGCAGGGGGGGCACAGAGGGGAGTGGGTCCCGAGTGCGGGGTCTGGGGGGTCGCGGGGGAGGGAGGCAGTGGGTCATGAGTGTGCGGGGTCCAGGCGGGGTCGCGGGTCCAGAGTGCGGGATCCGGGGGTGGCGCGAGGGGGTCGCAGCGCCAGGGTGGGAGCGGGAGATGGGATCCAGCCTCGGGTCCCCCCCTCTCCGCTCGGGTCCCTCCGGTCCCAGTCAGCCCCACGGTGGCGGCAGCGGTGGGGGGGCGCAGGGGGCGGGATCCCGGGCGGGGGGCGGTGGCCGCGGGGCGGGGCGGGGGCGGCCGCACGTGCCCCCCCCGGCGGCGCTCGGCGGCGGCCGGGGGCGGGCGCGCGCTCGCTCGGCGGCTCCGGGGGCGGTGGCGGCGGCGCGGGCGCAGCCGCGTGCGAGGCGGCCCGGTGAGGCGGTCCCGGCCCCGCTGCCTCCAGCCGCCGGGCTGCCCCGGTCGCCGCTGCTCAGGAGATGCCGCTCGGTGAGCGGGGACTCGCGGACGCCCCGCGCCTCCGTCGCTGCGACGGGGACCTCTGAGCGCGTGAGTCACCGGGGGCGGTGGCACCGCGGAACCCCCCCTTCTCCCCCCCGTCGTTACCGCGGAGGGAGCGGGAGGGAACGGGGAGGCTGGTCCCTATCGTGCTCCGGGAACTCGGTGTGTGTGGGGGGTGAAGCTTTGCGGAGGCGGGGGAGGTCGGTGCACCGGGAGCCCCGGAGCGCATCGCGGGGAAGGGTCGCGGGGAGGTGGGGGCACAGAGCGGGCACCGCACAGCTGCCCCGGTGCGCTCCGGGATGAAGTTTGGCTGCGGCGGGCGGTGCCGGTGCGGGAGCCTGAGCTCGGGTCCGGTACCGGAGCCCACCGGTTAACAACGTCTCCTCGAGCTGGAACCGGCGGCGTTGGTTTTGCCGGGGAAGGGATTCTGGCACAACTTCTCATTAAGTTTGCGTTAGGGATTCTTAACGGATGTCTTAATTAGGTGCTGTTGTTAATAGGAATATCACACTAATTAAAATCGCACCCTCCAGGTGAAGGTAAATTGTAAGAAAAAGTTGGGCGAGGTGGAGCTGGGACGGATGGGATGAGGGAGGAGGAGGAGGAGGAGGAGAGGCTCATGCTCGGGGTGGTGGGCGAAGCCGCGGGGACAGAGCGTGGCCAGCGCAGCTTTCCCTGGGCTCGTCCTCTCCTGGATTCCTCCAGGAATTTCACGGCAGGATGCGCTCGCCGTGCTGGTGTGGCTGCGGGGCCTTGCGGAGGCACCAGCTGTGTTTCTTTGCGGGTAGAAACGCATCGCGCCGTTATCGGGCTGCCCATGTGCTGGCGCTGCCCCGGCCGTGTGCGTGCCAGGAGGCTGCACTGCGCCCGGCAAATGTCACCCCCGAAGGCTTCGTGGCAAATGTCTGAAGTAAACAAACGTATGTGCGGGGGTCTGGGAGCGGCCACGCTGCCGGGGTGCTGGGCAAGCCCCGCATGGGTGCGGGCAGTGGGGTCCAGGGGCCGGGGACACGGCTCCATCCCTCTGGCTGGAGCAGCCCAGTCCCTGCCTGGAGAGCGCCGGAGGCTTCGTTAGCGCAGGCGGAGGGATGGGGGAGAGCAGGGATGCAGGGATTTCTCGGCTTCTCACTCCAGTGAGCATGACATTAACAACACCGACTATTTTTGGTGCCTTTTGTGAAGGTTTGGAACTCGCTGGCTGCCTCCGCGGATGCTTGGCCGCGGGCAGGGTGGCTGCTGCCTGGGTTTCAGTCCTGGGGGGCACAGCCCAGGGTGGTGCCACGTTGCTATGCGCTGCCAGGGGCTGTGAGGTTGGGGAATACCTTCCCCTTTTTCCCTGCTAATTTTTGGGGTGTCTGGGGCTCGGGGTTCACCTCGCAGCACTGGGAGGGTGCGTTCCCAGTATTCCCAGTGTTCCTGTGGTACCCAAAGGCTGGGAGCTGTGCTGGGCTGGGTGCTGTGCAAACGGAGATGAAGGCAGCCTGCTCCCCAAAGAGCTTCCTGGTTTCAGGCTGAAATGGTTGAGGCGTGATAAAGCCTCACAAAGCGAGGAATGAAAGCTATTTTTCTGGATAATAGATGGAGAAAGAGCCTGGAGTTGATAATTTTTGTGGAGGGATGATTGCAGCAGGCTGGGGCTGGCAGGGCTGCCCAGTCCTTGGGAACTCGTTCCTGGCTCTGGGAAGCCGTGGCGAAGCTCTGCTTGTTATTTCACAGGAAATACAGGAGATTTATTTTTTTTTCTTCCCCTTCTCCTTTGAAGCGATCCGTGGGATTGTTCAGCACCAGAGGGCACGCAGAGGCTCTGCCGCAGCGTCGGGTGAATGTTTGCCAGGGTTGAGGCGGTTGCTTTTGGGGCACGGCTGTGGGATCCTCTCACTGGGACAGGAATTTCATGGAGCAAGCTGAGGGGGTGCTTTTGGAGCACCCACAGTAAAAGGTCTGGAGCCATCAGGCCAGCTGGCTAATGAACTGCTGTGGCTGTGAGCCCAACCCCAGGGACCCCACAGACGGACTGGGATGGGACTGGGAAACCCTCCAGCCTGGCAGTCGCAGCTCTAGCTCCTTCCTCCGGTGTAGGAACCATGTGGGGATGGATGTTGTGGGACTGGAGGAGCCGAAGGAGCCGTCACCGACAGGCATCTCCCCCGGGAGACCGCTCGGCACGCGGCAGCGCCGTCGGCAGCACGAGGCTGGCGTCTTTCGTCAGCACCCCTGTGCTTGGCACTGTCCCTTCCCTTCCAGCTGCTCCCCAGGACAAGCGGGACCCAGGCAGGCTGGGAGGCTTTAGGATGTTTTTGGATGCTGACCCTTGCTCCGTGTGGTGCTGCCTTTGGAGAAGCGGCTCCTCCAGTTTCCTTTCCCGCACCCGGCCAGTCGTGCGGTCTCCGTACGTTCCCCGCTGGCACAGTCCCTTTTTGACAAGGGCTGGGATTTTTATCTCCTTCCAGTTCGGAATTAAAGGCCTTTTTCCCAGTTGTGCTCATTTCTCCATCTCCCATCACTGGAGCACGTCGTCCTTAATTACCGCATCCTTAATTACTGCGTTCACGTTCTGGGTGCTGGGGTGGCCGAGTGGCACCGGTGCTGGACCCCGGCTCTCGGTGCTGCTGACTGGGTGCAGATGTTTCTCCCCATCCTGTGCAGCAGGTTTCTTCTTCCCCACCCTGGGTGGGATTATTGACCTCGTTTACCACAAGGCCTGAGAAGGATCCCCAGGTCTCCCTGGCTGATGGGGGAGCGTGTGAGTGGGGTTGGGGCATGTGCTGGCATTTGGGGGGGACACAAGTGTCCCCATCAGGCTTGTGTCTGAGGCAGCTCATCTGGCGTGGGCCATATTTTCTCATTAAGTTTATAAATAAAGATTTTAAAGTGCATTTGCTAAATTAGTTTGTCGTCACAGTTTTTCAGATGGATCAGCTGATGGTAGATAAATGCCTCGGAAGGTTATTGTGATAATAGAAGACATGAGGGAAGTTCCTTAATTTATTTGAATTCTCTTTTAATTTACAGTCTTATGGGGTGAGAGGACACTGAATAATTAGTTGTTATGAATGATGGGCGCTTTCACACAACGGGGAAGGGGAAGGGGAGCCGGGGTGAGGTTTGAGCTGGGGATGGTGCAGCCGTGGATGTGTGGTGCTGGGAGCCGGGAGCTCCTCAGGCATCACCCGAGCAGCCCGCGGCCGTGCTGGGGTGGGTTGGTTGGCAGCATCCCCCCTTTCTGCAGGGCTGGAATAAGCAGGTACAGGAGGCTGAGGTGCCTTTCCTGAGGCTGCGGAGTCAGCGGCTCAGCTGGGCGTGGAAGGGACCTGCAGAGCAGCTTTCAATCCATCCCCACGCCTTTTGCCGTCAGCCGTGAATGCCATGAAGTGGGGAGGAGATGGATTTCCAAATGTGCCCACGCGTCAGCCCAGAGCCCAGGGTGACCCTCCTCTGCCCCCCCCCCCCAGCCCCTCTCCTGCCCCCGACCCTCGGGGAGCACCCATGCCCACTGAGCCTGAGCCTGGAGCTCCGGTGCCTGCTCCCGTGGGATGCTCCCGCTGCCCTCCCGAGCCTCGGGGCGGCGGCAGCAGCTGGTGTTTTCCCCCCGGCACAGGCAGGGGCTGCGGCCGGGGCCGTTCCAGGGCTTTCTGCTGGTTGAGGTATTTTGGGATGCGCATTCCTGCAAATTAATTGACAGGCTGAGATACCAGATGAGGAAGCAAAATTTTCTTCTCTGTTATTTCATTACTTATTGAGATTAAATTTTTTTTTGGAAACTTTATTTTTAATAAACCAATCTCAAGCTAGCTCTCTCCTCTGTCAGCTCGCACGCGGCTGCTCCAGGTATCACTGTGCCTTCCAGACTAGACAAGATGGAATTGCTAATGGGTAGAAACGAGCACACGAGTGCGGGATCCCTTTTCATGTGTCATTATCCAGCGTGTACAGGTCCCCTCGCTGCCTGGTGTGTGCCAGAGCTGCCTTCATCCCGTTCCCTCCTTGGCATCTCCTGCTCAGGCTGGGTTTTCCCTCCGTGGCTCTTGCTCTGTTCCTCTGGCCCCGTGGGGGAGTCCTGCTGTTTTATTTCCAGCGGCGGGGTGCGGTAGCTGGTACGTGGGACTGCTGCTCTGCGGGATGCTGTTGGATTTTTTTCTCCATTAGTTATTTTTTGGCTTTACTGCTCAGGAACTGGAGGTGTTTCTGCTCCTGTGAGCTTCCCAGGCGGAGAGCGGCTCCGGTGCCTGGTCCCTCGTTGTTTGTTGGGGACAGGGGGGGCTGTGAGGATGGATCCTGCAGTGGCACGGATGGGGCTGGAGGGTTTTGCTGCTGGGGAAGTGGTTTCTCCCAAACATTTTGCTGTTGCTTTTCCCAAGCATCGAAGGAGCCACGTGCTCGTGTGGCCCTGGCCAGGTGCCCTGGTTTTGGGGATGCTTTTCTCCCTGGGAAAATAAAAAAAAGCTTTTTGGGGATCTTGGCTGGTGCTGCCGTGGTGCCCGGCACACACGTGGCCAACGAGCCCTCCCGGCTGCACCCCTCTGCCCAGGCAGGAGGTGGGCAAAAATGGGATTTAAATATAGAAGAGAACCTGGGACCCCCCCACCCCGGGTTTGATTGGGACCGGTACCGCTGCCGTGGGGCAGTCTGGTGGCTTCAGGATTTCTTGGCACTGAGAATCCGGGTGATGGGCTGAGCTCTGTCATCTGCTAAAATCATCCCAAGGAATTGGGGAGCAGGGCGTGAGCAGGGCCAGTGCTCAGGAACTGGGGTTATTGAACCGGGGGAAGTCACTGCAACGAGAATTTATGGAAGTGATAAAACAACTTTTGACAACGAGCTTGCCTCCCCCACAGCTGGGAGAGAATATTTTCCTCTTGTCGGATCGATAAACAATTAATTCTAAAGCAGGGAGCAGAGAAAATGGGAGAGTTTTCCGGATTTCTAAACTCTTAATCAAGCTCTGGGTAAAACATAGATGTGGGGATCTGAAACCCGCTGATAAAATCTTGACCTTGATAACTGGTTCCCCAGTTCCTGGACTGCAGATGATACTTCCTTTGCTGAATAAATCCACTTTTAAGTATAGAACTTGGTCCTAGATATTTATGTTTCCAACGTTTTTAATGTAGCTTTATTTAATAATCTGCCTCAAAATGCTGGCTTCCCCCCATTTTTAAATGCAATTCTAATTTCCATCCAGAATCAGCTTAAATTACATGAGTTTAAAAACATAGTAAATAACACGTATATTTCACTTAGTGTTAAGGTAAACTGTGAAAGTAGAGAATACAAATAACTCTTAAACCTGCTCATGGTGCATCCTCGTTGGAATTAGCCCGTCCCTTTGGGTGGGCGCTGGAGCAGGGTGGCTCTGGATGGACGGAGCTGCTGCACCATCCAGGTCCTTACTGGGGGTTTGGGGTTGTGTACTGGGCTGGGTTCGCCTGTGGGGACCTTTTATTGGTGGCTCCAGCTGCGTGGTGGCAGGAGGGGATTTGGGTGGTGATGGGACTGGTGTCCCATGTCTCTGGAGTTGGGAGGTCACTGGGAGCACTGGCAGATCCTCCATCAGCTGCCTTTGCTGTTGCCTCTGATGGAAATGGTGGGGTTTAATGAAGCTTCCCCATACAGGGTTTGGGTCCGTGGGCACGGTGCTGTCGGGGCGTGGGTGCTGCAGACTGGGAAGGTCTGTTCCCTCTCCAGGAGTTACTGGGGTTGTCCAAGAATCTGTTTTGCAGGAGAAAAGGCTTAGGGGTCTCTCATGGCCTGTGGTTTGGTGTCTGGGTGCAGCCGAGGGAGACCCCAGAGCTGGGAGCTGACAGGCAGCACGGGGGGGATCTTGAAGGCGGATCCACTTGGGAAGGTGCTTCATGGAATATGCAAATCCTGATATGGAGAGGGGCCTCAGTAATTATATGCAGAGCCAGATTTTTTTAAATAAAGCTATCTACAGTATATTGCAGAAGTAATTAGGAATCCTGAGCTGGCTGTATCTCGATCTTTATAGCAACAGAGCTGATAAAGCATGATTCAGGGACCTCGTTATCTTTTTTTAAAGAAGTTTTTATTTAACTTCCGTGAAGTTGCCATGGTTACTCCTGTGCATGGCTTCCCTGCCTCTCTTGCCTTAAGTGCAGCTGCTCGCGTTGAGAATTAAAACATCTCCATTTGGAGCAGCCCTGGCCCCCCCGCCGTAGTCCGGGCTGCGCTCTCGTGGGGGCTGCGGTTCAGGAGCCTCGTCCTTTCCTGACCCTGGAAAAGGCATTTTCAGCTCCTGCGGTTCCTGTTTGGCTTAGTAAAGCCCAGCCTTTCCCGTGCTAAACCAACAACCCAGCGGGAGGAATCTGGAGGGTGGGTTTGGGTCCCATCAGCGTGGGTGGGAGATGCTCAGGCTGCCTCTGCAGTGATGCACTTCAGTGGCCGTCACTCTGCGTACGCTGCCGCACGCTGCCCGGCGTGACAGCCCCATCCCGCGCCGACCTCCAGAACCAGGGCTGGGACACTGGCTCCTTGTCCAGGACACTGGAAACCTCGCTGCTGGTGGAGCTGCTCCCTCCTGCTGCTGAGCTTCTGCTGAGCAGAGCTGCTGGTCCCTGCCCCATGCCGGTGTTGGGTTCTCCTGCACTGGGTTTGGTGGCTGCTGGGGACATGGTGTGGGGGACATGGGTGGCTTTGTGCAGGTGAGGCTGTGGGCACCCCACACTGTATATCCCACAGCAAGGCAGCTGGGATGGCTCAGGGTGGCTGTGCCATGGTGGCCTGGCCAGTGCAGGTGGCCTCTGGCATCTCTTTTCTGCTGTCAATGTCCCTCCTGCCCTGGCAGCCCTGTCAGTGGGTGTCGGGGGACGCTGTGGTGGCTGTCGCCTGTCACGTGCAGCAGAAACGGGCTCCTGGCCCGCGGGATTCCTGCCGTGTGCCACGGGTGTGTGCTGCCGTGTGCCACGGGTGTGTGCTGCCGTGTGCCACGGGTGTGCGCTGCCGTGTGCCACGGGTGTGTGCTGCCGTGTGCCACGGGTGTGCGCTGCCGTGCACCGGCCGGGATGTTCCCCGCTGCGTGACACGAGGGGTGCGCGGGGGTCTCCCAGATACCTGCATGACCATGAGCGGGATGGAGGGGGACGGTGGAGGGAGGTGCTGGGGGCGAGGCCGCAGTCCCGGTGTCCCGGCTCGTGCTGTGTTTTGGCAAACGGCCTCTTTGTGCGGGAGCTGGCGGAGGCGGGAGGTTTAACGAGCCCCACGCGAGGCCTCTCCCCATCCTGTGCCGCGAGGCCGCGGATGCAGGCGCAGGGAGCCGGGGTGGGGTGTGAGATCAGCCCGTTTCCATGGCAATGGCCGTGACATAAGACAGCGATGGGAGATGTTTTGTGATATCGCGTCTCGAGCCAGGCAAACCCAGGAAGCTGGGGAGCTGCGGAGGCAGCGGCGGGGCCGGGAGGGATGCCGGAGGGTGGGGAGTCTCCAGGAGGGAAAATCAATATTGGACCAGTTGTGTTGGATGGGGAGGAGAAGCCTCTCTGCCACCTGCTCCCACCAGCAAAGGGCTTTGATTTCTCCTGGCAGCAGCGTTTGGGTCTGGCGGGTTCTTGGTGCTGCTGCTCTGATCCGTTGTGCCGCTTCCCGTCCCCGCAGCACCGGACAGGTAACCAGGAGCTCCGCGCCGGGCTGGTGATGGCGGCCGTCTGTCCAGGGCAGGGCTGAACTCTGTCCTCATTATGTCTGTCAAAGTTTTGTCAAGCTTCCCCTCCTGCTCCTCTCGGCATTTTTAAGCAGCGGAGGGTGGGAGGGTGCGTGGGAGGTGAAGCTGCACCAGAAATAATCCTGCGTGTCCGGGGGTGCGAGCGGTGCTGTGGAAGCACCTCTCCCCGGCAGCCCCGCTGCCGACCCGCCGGCCCTGTGCCCGCGTCACCGAGTCCCCCGGGTGAAGGGAGCAGCTTTTATTTGTTTGCCTCACCTCTTTTCCTCCTCCCTCCCTTTCTTTATTTCTCTTTTCCCTTCTCCCTTTTCCTTCCTGATGAAAGATTTTCTTGCGGTGTCAAGGCAATGTGACCTGGTTCCGTAATAAAGAGGAGGCTTATTAGAATTAAAGCCCAACAGTGTTAAAAAAGCAATCTTTGCAAGATTGAGGCCACAGGGGAATTGTGGATTCTCAGCAAAGACCTCATTTAGAGGCTGGGATGAAAACACAGGCGCATGCACACAGCGAGCCTTGTGCTGCGGGGGTGGGCTGGTTTGGGGGTCAGTTTGGGGGGGCGAGGGGCAGAGCGGTGATCGGGTCGTGTTGGGTTTGCCCAGGATCCTCCCCTTGGCTGGGCACGCTCGTGGCTGCGCTCGCTCCGTGGCCGGGACGGCTCCGTGGATTGGGCTGAGCTCCTGAGCTCCCTTAGCTCTGGGTTTGTTTTCCTTGCTCCCCTGGGGACGCTCCCTGCTCCCCACCATATCCCTGCTCATCCCCTCCTGGCGCAGTGACGGGAGCGATGGCAGCCGGCACCGGGCACGCAGTTGGGGTGTCGGCCTTCCTGGGATCCCCTGGTGACTTTGGCTCTGGGGAAGCCCCGAGGGGTGCAGGGGTCCCCCGACTGCTACCTGCAGAAGTTTCCCTTGGGATGCGATGGGCGCTGGGTTGGTGATGGAGCCGCTGGGATGGGGTGTCCCTCCCTGGGTTGAGGAGTGCCGGCTCTGCAGACCCCCTGTCCTGTCACATGCAGTGGGTGCCATCTGCCCAGGGTGCTGCCCGCAGATGCCAGTGGGACTTGTGTCAGCTCATGGTGCTTGGCAGGACAGACCAGGGCCCGTGGCACGGCCGTGGCTTTGGCCTCATCCTGCACAGAGCTGTCAGAACGCCCCAGAGCTCCCGCCGGCCGCAGAGCTGCAGTCCCTGCTGGTCCCCACGCTGGGCTGTTGTCATGATTTGCCGTTATCTGTCTAATTAGAAATAAGCTCTGCCGGTGGGGAGCTCGGTGGCTGCTCCGGCTCTCCGTGCCGCGCACACCTGTGGTGCAGGGGGACCGAGGGTGTCTCAAGCCGTCGGAAATGGGGGGCTGATGTCTGAGTGTATCAGCTCGCCTGGCCAGAGTCAGGGCTGTGGGAGCTGCCAAGGGGAGGGAGCTGCTGGCCACCCGGGCTCCTGCTCAGTGATGTCCAGGGCCAGTGATGGGGCTCTTCATGATGAGGATGCTTGGAGCTGGTGGAACCCTATGGCATGAGCCTGGTGTTGCCAGGGGCAGAGCTGCCACCTCCCACAGGTTTGTGTCCTGGTGCCCACCGGGTCCCTGGTGAGCTCTGCTGCGTGGGTGGCCCTCAGTGCTCCTGCTCGGGGGTGATCGCTCAGCACTGCAGAGACCTTCTTGGTCAGGGTGGGAGCTGGGTGGTACTGGTGCTGTGTGGGGGGAGCGTGAGGCTGTTTCCTTCTGCAAAGTGGTGGCAGTCCTGTGTGTGTCTGGAGTTGTGTTTATCCTGAGATGTGACTTAGAATTTAGGGTGTATGGTGGGGTTTGGGCAGGTGGGCTTTGGGGACATGCTGGTCCTCTCTCCTCCTCTGGATCTGCTGCAAAGACCCTGCGGAGCAGCCTGGGGGTCACAGAGGGGTTTCTTCCCGAAGGGTCCGAGCAGCCCCTGCCCTGCAGCCTGGGGCACGTAGGGAGGCAAGGCTGGTGCTGCCGCCTCTCCCTGACACACAGGTAATTTAATGTCTCGTCTCGGAGCCTTTCGCTTCAGGATAAATGTCCTTTCTGTCCAGAGCCTGCGTGAGTTACGCTGACGTTTTGCTACTGAGTTGACGTGGGTAGGGGAGAGTCGGGTGTTGGGTTGGCGATGGGCAGGAGAAGCAATCTCAGGGAGGCCATCGGTTTGGATTGAGCTCTGTGGACTGGGATGCGGGGTAATCACCATCCGTCATTTCAGAGAGGTAAGAAACAAGTTGGCTTCTTTATGGACCATTATAGCTGCAGCAGGAATTGCTTCCACCCGGGCCGTGGGCATGCATCCCTGCCGGGCTGGAGGAGGGTGTAAAGCCGGAGGAGCGAGCCGGCTGCGGCAGAGCACGCCAGGGCAGATGCGGCTTTGGAGGTGGGAGCTGGGCTCTGGCTGGGATGACCCTGCCCAGGGGCTGCTGCCGCCCTCGCTCTGCATCTGCCGGGGCTGGAGCTGGTTGAGGTGAGGTGGGCGATGGGCACCTGGGCTGGCGGGAGTCCATAGGGGACAAACCATCCCAGTCCTCAGGAAACCTGGGTCTGAACCTGCCCCAGGGGTGGGATCCCATCCATCCTGCGGTGCCTCCAGCTGCAGCTGGGCTTCCTCCGGCTGTATCCACCGGTGGAGAGTCTCTGGTGGGTGTTGGTGTTGCTCTTCAACCAGAGCTCAGCATCCATCCCTTGGCATGGCACCGCGGTGGGGGGACCTGCCACGGCACTGGGGGGCCCACCGCTGCCTCGCTCTGTTTGCGCCGCATCCCCCACTTCCAAACCCGGGGATGGCGGGAGCTGCGGAGCATCTCCCCGGAGCCACTGACAGCAGCGCGCTCCAGGCGTCCTCCTCCCGCCCGCGCGCGCCCACGCGCAGCCACCGATAAAAGGCTCAGCCCCGTAAACAAGGGGGAGAGGAGGAGTGATGAAATGGAAATGGGGCAGCGGTCTGAGGCGGGGGAGTGCGGGTGTGAAGCCTGAACCAGCCGAGCTGAGCTGGTGGGGCTGGTGCAGCTGGTGCGCTGCCTGCGGCCGCGGCGGGGAGGAGAGATCTGGTTTGGACTCGGCGAGTGGAAGGCCTCTCTCTCTCCCCTTTTGTTTGTACCTTTTTTTTTTTTTTATTTCTGAGTGCTTCATTTTCCAGAAGCTGTCATTTTACATAAACCTCTCAGCGAGGTACATCCATTCCCACTGCCAAAATCTCCATATCAAACACTTGTAACACGCCGCCGAGCTGACAGCCCTGCCTGCACGCGCTCCGCGGCGCTACAAAGGGCCGCTGCCTCGGTGAGGGATATAAATACACGTGTGGAGACGGCCCGCAGCGCGCTCGCGCTCCGGCTCCTCTCCCCTGCGCTCTTGCTGCCCGGTTAAAATCGATCCGCAGCCTCGGCACAGGCGCCCGCGGCTCTCCTGGCCGCGCCGCTGCGGCTCTGGGTGCAGGGCCTGGGTGTTGGGGTGTGGGGCACAGCTGGGCAGCAGCGTCCCTGGCACACGTGGGAGGTTGGAGACCCGCAGCCCGTGTGTGCGGGAAGTGTTCGCTGGTGCAGTTGCTGAGTTTGGCATTTTTCTCCCTCTTTTTGGAGCCCGGCACCCTGGCAGCTCTGCCCAGGGCTGGTAACGTCCTTGCAGCCCCCGCGATGTCCAGAGCCCAGGAGCAGGCTGCTCCCCGGGATCCTCCCCAGCCCGGCCACTGTCCACAGCCGCCCGCGACCGTGTGGCTTCACAGACACGGGCACTTGCTCTGGGTTGGGACCAGTCACCCCATGTTGTGGTGCAGCCGCTGCTTGTTTGCCCTGAGCCCCCCGATTAGGTGAGCTCTGGCTCTGCTGTGGTGGGGTCCCTGTGCCTGAGGGGAGAGCAGTGCCCCAGGTCACCCACCCACCCGGCGACTCAGCAGGAGTGGGGTGGCTTGGGTGGGTGGAAACTCTCTCGTTGACTCTAATCCCATTTTAATGGGAAGATGGGGACAGGGAGAGTTAAGCGATCCGACTGCTTGCTTTTCAAAGAGATTTCTTTTCTTCTGGATGCAATTCAAATCCAACCCCAGATCTCTGTCTTTGCAAAGGAGAAGGCAGGAGATGCACAACGCGCTCCCCATCCTCCCAGGTCTATCAGCCTCGCAGCTGATGAGCAGAACCACTCCTGCTCCTCCTGGGATTCCCTCCCTCCTCTTCAGAAAGAAATCTCAGCGTTGCTGATGGTGTCGTAGCCGCATGGCGCTGGGCTGGCCGCGAGCACCGCTTGGCTGTTCCCCGGGATGAGACGTGGACATGCAGGGAAGCAGTGGGATGCTGGAGCAGGTCACAGGGGAGCGGTATCTGCTCGAGGGCCGAGAGCTCCGGTGGTCCCTTACCCCTCCCTGGGGCTGCCTCGGGGGCCAGGAGAGCTCCCGGGACCACCGTGTTCCTCCTGCACCTGGACTTGCCACAGGGGTCTCATGGCCAGCACTGACCCCGCGGGGCTCAGGGGCACCTGCCAGCGCCAGGCTGGGCTGGGGGGCTGCAGGTCAGGGACAGACAGGGATAATAATTGGAGCTCTGGGCACAGGGACACAGAGAGACGAGGGCTGTGGGGTTGTCCTCGCTGCTGTACGTGGCTGCGTTGCTCCATCTGTTTTTCCCCTGAACCCGGTGTGCGTTGGCCGGTGCTTTGGGCTCCTCCTGGCTGAGCCCGTACCCCGTCATTTGTGACGCTGTGCCCGGAGGTTTCTGCTGCTCCTACAGGCAGGAACCTTGACGTGGGAAATATGAGTTATTTTTTTGAATGTAATACCATGAAAAAGGTTTTTAATTGGGTTCATTTTTGCAAGTTTGATGATGATAAATTTTTAAGCACCTCAGCTTGGAGAGACAGGTCTGCACTTGGCTCTTCAGGACCTGAAATGTTTCCGGACTGACTGTGTCTCTGTCCGCAGAAAAACCCTCTGAGATCTCTGCCCCCAGCTCAGGGGAAGCTCGACACGTGCGTGGGGGTTGTGTGTCCCCGGCTCTGCTGCCCGGGTTGATGCTGCTGAGGGATGTGGAGATGCTCTGGGTTGGGTCTCTGGAGACCCGAGCGTGGCCGTGGCTGCCAGCGGGGGGTTTGCGTTGGCTCCCACCCGGGGAAGGTGTGCGGGGGCCGACACGGAGCGAGCGCCCGGGGCTGCGCGTGGGGAGGATGCGCTCACAGCCGGGCACATCACAGTGGGTGAGAGGGAAACCTCTGCTCTGCCTTGTGTCTGCAGCTCCTTCCAACCGGGATGAATCAGCCTTTCCCAAGGACCCGGGAGCGACCTGCTGCCACCGTAGCCCCGTGTCCTTGGGGAGAAGCAGCCGGGGAGCTGTGGAGGGTGAGGGCAGCGGTGGTGCAGGTTGTGATGCCATCTGCCGCCCTCGCTGGCGGATGGGCACAGACCTCGTGTCCCCAAACTTCTCTTTTTAGAGGGGAGAAGTGCTCCTGGCTGGCGATGCTCCTGGGAGCCCGAGCAGCTCTGTCCTGCAGCTGGCGAGTGCCAGGGGCTGTAGCCTTCCCGGGGGCTGTTGTGCCCGCTGTGGGCTTGAGGCAGTCCCCACGCCGGGGGGCTGGGATTCCCTTTTCCCACGCTGGAGGGAACAATCCGGGTTTGGTCCCTGGCTCAGCCTGGAGCCCCGTGTTCATCCCGAGGGAGTGGTGACCGTTTGTCCTGGCAATGGGAGCCAGCCTGGAGCTGAGACGGGCGCGTGGCTGGCATCTCCCCAGGCCGATGTGTGGGTGTTTGGGGAGGGCCCAGCTGTCAAACTGCCGGTGGCTGCTGCTGGGAAGGGGCTGACGGTGGGAGTGGGTCCGGCTCTGCGCTGGCTGCGGGCAGCTGGCACGGTGCTGCTCGGGGAAATTCCGTTTCTGATTTCCCAGGCAGGGCTGGTGTGCGCGCGCCAGGGAGGCACAAATTCAGCACAAATCGCTGCGTGGTTTGAGACAGGGCCCTTTGGTCCGTGGCTGTGCAGTGGGGCAGGGACAGGGTCCCCTTGGCCATCAGAGCCCCAGGGGTGCTGGAGGTGAGGAGGGGTTTGGCTGGGTGATGGGCACCCATCCCCAGAGCCGCTCCAGCCATCACTGCCCCCTCCCCTCTGCTCACTGTTGGGGTGCACGGGCTGGCTGTGGGGTGAGCGCGGTGGGCTCAGCCCTGGGCGCTGGGTTCCCCTTCTGCTGTCGGTGGGGAAGGGGCTGTGGGGTGGGGTTTGGGTCAGGGCTCACCCAGAGCATTGCCCTTGGCTCCATCCGTTTGCGGACCCGGCGTGGTGGCAGTGCCAGTGTTGCCGGTACCCGCTCTTGGTGCCGTGCCCGCTCTCCTGCTGGCAGCGGCAGCTGCTGCCGTTGAGCCTGGCCAGGCACAGCCCCCGGTGCCACCTGCCTTGAGGCCACTGTCCCCCTTCCCTGCTTTGTCTGGAGGCTTTTCCCTCCAGCGTGGGTTCCCACAGGAGCGTGGGCATGGGGAGAGGGGAGCTGGCACTGAGCAGTGGGGTCGGCTGGGCTGTGGGTGCCTGCGGGGAGCGACAGAGGGAAGATGATCTCTGCAGGCAAAGTTCACGAACGTTCATCATGGGTGATGGGAAGTTTTTGTACGTGCTGATTAACTGCCTCCCTCTGATGTGACATGGCAAGATAAAATATGAGCGACTGCATTCTTTGACTTAAAACTTAATTAAAACTATATATCAAAAACGTAAGACCCTAGGCTTAATAAAACCTGATAAAATTATACTAATACACTTCAATTTCAATCCAAGGCTCCCTGATGGAAGAGCGTGAGAGGCTGAACCCATAACTAGATTAGAAACACCTCCTATGCAATATTTATGGTGCTGTCCTGCTTGAAATGCATGGCCTCTGAGGAAGACTCTGGCACTGTGATGAAGAGGAGTTGTCAGCCCAGCTTACATGTAAATAGGGGAGAGGGCAGGATCGCACCGGTGTGTTCCTGGCAGGGGGAGAGCAGCTCTGGGGCTGAGCTTGTCCCAGAGGACGAGCTCAAGGAGGGAGGGATGCTGCTTCCCACACGTGTCACCGTGCCCTAGGGACACCTCGATGCCCTGGGGACGCCTCAGTGCCCCATCCCTGCCTGTGCACGCGGAGTTACCGCTGTCCCTGCCTGCAGTGCTGGTGGTCCCGCAGCCGTTTGTCAGGGCGCAGGAGAGGTCGGAGCTGCGGCGGGTGGGTTCTGCCCGCGGGCTCTGACAGCTGCCGATGGCTGTTGGTGGCTTTGACTTTACGGGGTGATTTATTGAGTGAGATGCTGCGTGTTGGGTGAGAGGCTTAGAGCCAGAGCCCCGCGGTCGGGAGCCGAGAAAACGAGCCCGTTAGTTCGCTGTGCGGGAGCGCGGCCGTCCCGGCGGGGAAGGCGGCTGTCAAGCTGCCGGGGGTGGTTTTGGGGTGGAGGTGCCCCCTCCGCACCCTCCTCTGCAGGCAGGGATCAGCAGGAGCACCCAGTCCCCCACACGCTCCCGCCAGGTAGGTTCCCTCCGGCACAGCCCGGAGCATCCCTGCTGCTGGAAGCGCTGGCTCAGCATTTCCCTGCTGCCCCCACGTCCCCAGAATTTCACTTTCTGGCGGGTACGTCCCGTGTCCGTGTCTGCAGAGGGGTTTGTGCCTGGGGCAGGCCTCACCCGGGGCTGTTTGGTAGGGTTTGGGGTTTCCAGTGGGGCTCAGCACAGCTCAGCTGGCTGCAGTGCCACCTCGCCCCGGCGACGCGGGAAGCGGCTCTGGCAGACTGCTAATGTGGAGCATAAATCGTGGTGGAGACAAGGTAGGTCAGGGGAGGGAGGCAGGACCAGTAAAGCATCGCGGTCACTGAGGCGCCGTCCTTAGAGGAGAGCCCGAGGTCTCATTAATGAGCGAAGGGGGAACACGCGGCGATGCCACGGGGATGGGTGGCCGTGGGGTCAACCCGTCCCCGCCCCATGGCCCCCCAAGGTGCCACACACACCCGGTGCTGCCGACTCTGGTGTCCTTGCCTGTTGTGTCGGCTGCTGCCGCCTCTGTGTTCCTCGCTGCCTGCCCTCTCCCCGCTCCAGCCAGCTTTTGGGTGCTAAAACTGCTTTTTGGCGTGGTTGCACATGGCCTGGAGCGATGATGTGCTCCCGGGGGCCACGGCGATCACGGCCGGTGTTTGGAGCGGGGGAGTTTCTGCTGCCATCGGCTCCTTGCGTGGCACCGAACCCACCGGGACAGCCCGGTCATGTCTTGGTGGAGACTGATGTGCAGCCTGTGCCTGGGTGGGATGCTGAGCATGGAGGGACCCTGGTGTGCAGGGGGGGCTGGAACTGTCTGTTGGGACTGGGAGTGCAGCTGAGGGCTGGGGGGTGCTGGGACTCGCTCTGTGCTGTGGCCAGCCTTGCCGTTCCCATCTCTCCTCTCCCTTGCAGGTGACCGGGTACGTGTCCTCAGGGAGCACTGATGTGTGTTCCTGGTTTCCCAAAGCAGTGACAAGCCTGTGGCCAGCGGCCTGGCTTCACCCCAGGTGCTGGGAGAGGGGGGTGAGGTGGGCGCTGGGCTGGTGTGGACCCCCTGCCCGGGCAGGAGGGGACCCAGCGAGCAGCAGCTCCAGTGGCCATACACTCCTGCCCTGTTCCTTTGCCCCCTCCCCAGGTCCCCTGGGAGCTGGAAGCAAGAAAGGAGAAGGGCCGGGGGTCCGTGAGCCGGTGCCCGTCTCTGCCCACCCCGCTCCCCTCGGTCCCCGGTTTGCTCCCTGGCGCTGTCCCTCTCCCCGGCCCCGGCCCCGCTCGGTGCTCCGTGGAGCTGTATTTTCAGAGACTGCGGGGGATGTCGTGTGTGTAAAATTAGCACTGCCTTGTTAGTCCTTTTCAGGCTAATTCGGAGTGAAATGCTTTAGCAGCGGTGGGCTGATTCTATCAGGAGAAAAAGAACTAATTAAATTCACTCTGACCATCAAGCAGTAAATTATTTATACCCAGACAGATGCAATCTGATCTGCAGCATCCAGCCCCACTGAACTCCCCTCCTCCTTGGTTCGGGGTGAGGGCTGGGTTCAGTGTGCAGAGGGGCGAAGGGGGCAGAGCGAGGGCAGCCGGAGCAGATCCCTTCTCCCCTCCCACACTGGCGCTGCGGTGGGACCCCTCTGCCGGCACCGTGGCCCTGGCCCCATTGGGGGGCTGTGGGGGTGGGACTTGGGGGGCAGCTGGAAGAAGAGTCAGGGTGTCCCCCCATTTTCATCCATCTCAGGTTGCTGGTGTCAGACCCTTGCCATCCATTGGGGAGGTGCAGGAGTCCTCCTCCTCCTCTTCTTCCTCCTCCTGGGGAGGAAGGCCCAGCACCATGCAGAGGGGAGGGCAGGTTCCCGTCACCATGTGTTGGGTCCTGGTGTGGGTCCCCATGCTGTCATGCGATCTCCATCACCCCCATCCCCACATCTCCCCCAGGCCCAGTGGCCATGGGCAGCTCCACTCTGGGCAGATCCCAACCATTCCCATCTCCTTAAGGATTTAATGTTTTTGGTTCTCTGGCCCTGGTGTCTGATCAGATCATTCGCGTGTCTCAGTGGTGGCAGGAGCTTTGGCTGCTTAAAAGCTGCAGTTCCCTCTAATTACTATTGAGCTGAGATCCCTCTCCTTCCCTCGAATCGAAAGGAAAGAGTGGAAAATCGTTGGCTGATCCTTCGGGGGGTTGTAAAGGATTCCAGCGGCCTGGGAAGCGGCTCCGGCTGGGGCTGGGTAAGGCAGCGCCTTAGGAATCATCTGGCTGCTATTTAAGCTACAGACACAGGAGCTCACTGTGGAGCAGCCGGGACGCTGCCTTGCAGGGTCTGTGCCTTCCTGGGGAAGATCATCTCCATCCCGTCCTCGGGCGGGCGCAGCGTTGGGAGCACTGGTTTAACTGGTGAGGTCTCTGCTGTGCCCAGGGCCGGGCAGCCGGGAGCGTGTCCGCGGCACCGCCGGGCAGGGGTAGCGGTGCCGGGTTTGTGTGTCCCAGGGAGCAGCCAGGCAGGCACTGGAGCTGCGGTTTTCCCCTGGGAGCTGCCCCGCTGCTCCTGCAGCCCAGGGGGTCGAGGGCAACAGCTCCTCTGGAGACAATTCTGGGCTCTGGCTGCATTTTTTGTGGTGTTTAAGGATAAGTTTTGCCCAGGGAAGCTGTGGCTGCTCCTCCCTGGAAGTGTTCCAGGCCAGGTTGGATGAGGCTTTGAGCAACCTGGTCTCGTGGAAGGTGTCCCTGGTGCTGGCAGGGGGGTTGGAACTGGATGAGCTTGAAGGTCCCTCCCAACCCAAACCAGTGTGGGATTCTGTGATAAATCAGCTGTTAACCAGCCCGTGTCTGTCCGGGCCGAGTTCCTCCGGTGCAGAGGGCTGGAGCGGAGCTTTCCTGAGGGCTGCCCAGCAATTATTCCCGATAAGAGGTGGCATGGGCGGGCTCAGGGCTCTTGCCCGCAGTGCCTGGTAGCTTTGAACTGATAACTTCTCACAACAAATTTATTTTTCCATAACACTTGAGGTAAAAGTGCAGGCAAAAGGCTCTGACAAGGTTCAGCCTCACAAAGCCCCGTCGGCGGGCGCGGGGCGAGGCGGCGGCGCCGCGTTTTGGGATGGTTGAGCCCAAATGGTGTTTGCGTTTGCAGCGGTGATTAATCTCTGTAGAGGGGAGGGAACTCCTGTTATGAATCAGGCTCATAACTCTCGGCACATATTTCCACAGCCCCGCTGAACTATTAATCCTCCCGGCTCCCTGGAGTAGGGAGGATGGAGGGGGAAATGTCACCTTGTGGCAGGAGAGCTGTGATACGCGGCCAAGCCAGCCAGCTCTGCCTTGGAGATGGCTCCTGGTCTCCAGATCACTCCTGTGGACCATGTGGCCTCACAATTGATTTAAAAAGGGGGAAAAAAAAAAAAAAAAAGAAAAAGGCAACTGCTTAGCTCTGGTTTTGCTGCTGCTGAGAGGACAGATTTGCCTGCTGGCAGCTCACTGCCATTAAATGGATGAGCTATTCAAGTGTGGGTTATGGATTTAGGATCAGGCTGGCTGTGCTGGAGAAGACACACGATGCTGAGCCCAGATGGATGTGTGGTCCGGGATGGGGGCCCGGGGGGAGCTGACACGCTCTTTTCAGTAGCAGCAGAAGGTGGGATGGAGGAGCCTTCACCAGGAGCTGATAACCTTGCAAAGGGCGAGAAGCTCCTCCAGCCTCCTCTGTCTGTGTGTGGGCGGTTTGGCCGGGTCCCCTCCTGGCTGCACATGAGGGAGAGTCACCGAGGGGGGGACACGCTGCAGCCTCCGGAGCAGGAAGAGCGAGGCCGGGTTTCAGCTGGCAGCCGAGTTGGGTGACAGGAGGTGGATTAAACAGGCTCTGCTCGGAGGAAGGAATTGGCAATGGGTTTGGTGACATTGGCTGGAAGGGACCATGGGCTGCGTGTGCCAGCGCTGGAGGAGAGGGCTTGGATGCGCCGGGCAATGGGGCCGGGGCTGCTTCATCCCCATGACCCACTGTGCTGCAGCTTGGTGGGCAAGGGTGAGCTCCTGGCGAGCTCCTGGTGAGCTCCTGGTGCGCTCCTGGTGCACTCCCAGCTTCCTTAGTGTCTCTTGCCCATGGCAAGCGTGTTGGTTCCTGGCAGCCCATCACCAGGGCGGTGCTGGCAGCCAGGCACTGGAGCAGCTTGCCGAGGTGGCCGGCCAGGGACACCACCGTCCCCCTCCCTGCTGGACAGCACCCGGAGAGGAGCCTTGCTTAGCTTGAGCATTTCAGAGCCTAGGAGGAACTTGCAGGCTGCAAATACCCCTTTCCAGACCCAAAACTGCCACGAAAATCCCCACTGCTCCCGCGGGCAGCCGGCACACACAGCCCTGGCATCCGTGGGCAGCAAGGGAGCCGTGCTCCTGCCCCGTCCCCGACAGCCACTGCGGAGAGGGACCTGATGGTTTGGGTTTTGGCTCACGAGGATCAATTTGTACACTGAGCAGCCGGAACACAGACAGAGCAGTCGGAAGGCGAATCCTTGGTGTTGCTCTGTTTGGGGTGGGACGCCACGTGCTCGCAGCCCAGGGACGTGCCTGCGGTAGCCCGCGAGTGTCGCTGGAGCTGCCGGGTGGAGCCCGGCCCGGCAGTGCTGGCACGGTTCAAGAAGCACAAGCATTTTAATTTTTCTTTATTTTTATTTTCCATTTTTGACATTGTTCCTCAACCCCTCTATCGCACTTCTTGTTAAGCTGTTAAATCACTCCATTTATTTAGTACGAGCATTGCTGAGAGCTCATTTTTATCTTGGTGAAAACCAGACTTGCTCATGGGCACATAATGAAATTGTATAAATATACCCTTAGCTGGGAATCTAATTTATTTTTCCTGTTCATTATGGGGTAGAAGGCCATTATGAGATGTATAACTTTTTTTTTTTCCCAGTGCTGGAATTGAAAGGCTGGTGTGGGCTCTTTTTATACTGATGATTTCGTCCTGATTCAATTTGAAGCTGGTTAGAGCTCAAATACTGTAGCATAATTGACAAAGATCAGTGTGGGTTGTAATGCTAATGTCTTGTCTGCGGCTCCAGCAGCGGCGCTGGGCAAAGGCACGTTGGAAACCACGTCCAGGGGACAGTGGCCGGGTCGTGGAGTGCCGGGACGGGTGTGAGGAGTGGGACCCAGCTGCCCGGGACCACCATATCCACCAGTATCCCTGCCCAGCCGTGGGAGCGCGGGGCCCGGTGTGTCCCGTGCCGCGGGGAGTGGCAGTGACCCGACCCCGGGGTCAGTGGGATGTGAGTGTGTCCATTTGTCCATCAGCGGGATTGATTTTTGACTGCATTGGTATTGCCATAAAGTCATGTTTATAGAGCTATAATTAAGCGGGGCCATTTAGCAGGCAGCGTTAAGTGCTGAGCAGATTTATGGCACGGCTCAGCCTTCTGCAGTGTTGTTTCACCACGAAGCACACCGGGTTGTCTGTGCTCTGCGGTGGTGTTCGTGTGACAGTGATTAGTGTAATGGGGGTTTCCGGGGTCGTGTTGCCAAGCTAAGGAAACAGCAATTACCGTCCCGCTGCAGTATCGACTTAATTGCATCCATTTGCGAGTGACACGAGCTCGGGTGCACAGGAGCAGCTGGTGGGTGAGCCCTGGCCACCCTGTGCCCGCTGGCCCCGTCCTGCCCTGCCCGGGGGATGCTGCTGCCCTGGCCGTGGCGCGGCGGGTTCGGTATTGAGTGGCAGGAAGAGCAACTCCCGTGCGGTGTTGCCGTCCGGTGCTGGGCGGCCTCAGTGGGCTCCTGGACACACTTGGCTGCAGCAAAGTCCCCGGTGCCGTGGTGCTGGTGGGTTCAGGGTGCCTGGCATGGGGGGATGGCATGGGACAGCCGGTGGGAACGGGAGCCCCAAGGGCTCGCGGTGCTTCGTTGGCATCACCCAGGGCCGGGTTGTCTCCCCGCAGCTGCATTTCAGCCTCGCTCCCTTCTGTCTTGTGCCCAAGGTTGCTGCTCTGGTGAGCAGTGATGGGGACACGGGGAGTGGTGAGGCCATGAGCTGCTGGTGCCCCTGAGCGGTCACACGTCTGTCCTCACACCAGGGAGCTGGGTGGCCAGGGCATGAGCTGGCCAAGTGCTGCTGGGAGAGGGGAGCAAACAGATCCGAGGGTGAAAGTGCCAACGGTGAATTTGCAGCGGTGCAATTAGAGCCGACCTTGGCGTGTGCTTGTCTCAGCCTTTCCTCTGGCCTCTCTCCCCTGACAGCTTTCCTGAGATCTCCAGATTTACTGGCTCAGCCCTTCGCCATCCGTGAGGTTCTGCAGAGCCTTGACAGGAAGCCGGTGGAGGCTGAGCAGGGGCCTTTCCTCAGCATCCCCCGTTTCTGTGCCTGTCTGTGGGCAGGTCCCGTCTTTAACGGGGTGTGGGAAGCACCTGGGGATGCCGAGGAGTGCAATGGGCTGGAGCCCCACCGTACCACCCTGCTGTACCGTCCCACTGTACTGCCCCGCTGGCAGGGACTGTGGGCAGTGGGGATGGCCACTGTGCCACCAAGGGAGGTTGGGGACGCGTGTCCCGCTGCGTGACTCCGGTCCCTCGCCTGCTGACCTCAAGGCAGTGGAGCATCACACGAGGCTCGTGGATGTGCTGCCGTGCGTGCAGCAATCCCCTCTCTCTTCACACGTTGGGAAAGGGCAGCCTTCCTCTCTCCTCCTGCCCTTGCTACGTGCGCTTCCCCGGTGTGCTGCAGGAATCAGATGGGCTTTTGCCGACTAAGAGGTGTTAAATGGCTCTAAATACTCTTCACGCTGCAATATCTCCACCACAGCGTTTAATTGAGTGCCATAGAAATGCCTATAAATAAATGTAATGTGCCTGTGCCAGGACCCTCCTACGGCATCTCGGAGCTTGCAAGAAAGTCGAGAAGCGGCTTCTGCTCAGGCTGCAGCTCCTGCCCTCCCCTCCCGGCTCCTGCCCTCCCCTCCCGGCTCCTGCCCTCCCCTCCCGGCTCCTGCCCTTTCCTTTCCCTCCTTTTTTCCCCATCTGAGGGCAAGTGGGTCCAGCCTGGTGTCGGTGCCCACTGGGATGGGACTGGGAAGCTCCTTGCAGACATCCTCGCTGCTCCCATCGTCCCCTGATGCCACGTCCCCAGAAGTGGGCACCTGTCATCCATCTGCAGCCCGGAGTCAGGCAGAAGCAGCGAGGACCAGTGCCAGCGAGGGAGATGAGGGAGCAGAGAGAAGGGTATGGGGCATCTCACGGCTCTTTGTGCCGTTCCTGCATCTGTATTTGTGTCCAGGTTCCTTTGTGACTGGAGATCCGTACACACCAAAACAGACGGATTTCCCACCAGGCTGCCCGAAATCTCTGGCGGATCAGACGCTGAGTCCAAGCAGAGAGAATGGGAGTGCTGTGCTTTAGCTGTTGCAAAAGGTGCTTTTCGGTTGCTGGTGTGCGGAGCTGCCTCCTGAGAAGCTGCTGAATTCCTTCCACGTTCCCTTCCCAGAGCCTGGATTAGAGAGAATAAACAACGAGCTCACGGAGGGGAGGAGTGGGCAGCCGGCGCGGCGCTCCTGTGGGTGCCACAAGCTGGCACAGCTGCCGTGGCAAATGTTGGGTGCCCAAGGTGCTAGTGCCACAGGGTGACCTCGCTGCAGGTCCCCTCCCTGGCTGTGGCCACAGGGCAGGGGATGGAGCTGGCTGCACACACGGAGTGTTCCCATTGGCACCCCCTGGCCAGGCTGCTCCGTGTGCCAAGGCGGGCACTGGGAAGGCTGTGGGGTCCCCGAGACCCCCCTGTGCCAGGCAGCTGGACCAACCCCTCTCGTGGTAGTGGAGCCTTGGGGCCTTGTGTAGGATCCTCAGCCAGCGGAGATCCCTAAATAGGCTCCTCAGACTCGGCATTTGAGGCCTCTTCAGCTCTGATGAGCCACTCTGATGTGACTATTTCAAATCCTAATTGCTTTAATCAGCTCGCCTTCAGCCACAGCTCTGCCAGCACAGACCGCAGGCTGAGGGCTCTCCTGCTGCCCTTCCACCCACTGCCCCTGCGCTCCAGGAGCAGCTGCAGCCTGGGCACCGTGCAGTGACCCAGCGTCCCCTGGTCATGGCACCCCGCGGCTCTGTGCCGGCGTGTGCTGATGGAGTGATAGGCTGGTGGGATGGTTGGTGGGGTGGTTGGTGGGATGGGCAGTGGAATGGCTGTGGAGCTGAGCACGTGTCTCCTGGGGAGGGGTGGACAAGGACTTTAACAAAAGAGGGGACAAGGAGCTGCTGTTACCGTGGCTGAAGGACGCCGGTGTTTTGATGAGCTGGGAATTCCCTGTGTCCTCTCTTGTAACTCCCTGTGCTCACCTTTCTCCCCGTGAATTCCCTTCCATGGCCACAATCACTATTCCTGCGGCCAGGAGAAGGGGACACGGCCCAGCCCGCGGCTGCAGCTTTGCACTTGCAGCTTCTCTCGTGGTGGTGGCACGGGGACCAAGGTGGCAGCCCTGTCCCTGGGTTTGGTGCCCTCCAGCCCCCTCCTGCCTCTGGCTCAAAGTGTTTCTCCATCCACATCCTGCTGTGGGGACACCGGGGCTTAGGGACAGAGCTGGATGGATGGGTGGAGGCTGGGACGGATGGGAAAGTGCCGGATTAAAATAGCGCGGCGCTTCCCCGGCTGGGGAGCCTCATGGCAGGAGCTGTGTGGTGGAAAGGCACCCACACGGCTGTGCGAGGAGGAGGAGGGTGCTGGCTGATCAGTGCCTGACACCAGCTTTGCTGGGCAGGGGCAGAGGGGCAGGAGATGAGAAGACCCACATCTATGGGTGCAGTGCTGCTGCCGCGGGACCCCCTCCCCACCTTTGTTGCCTCTCTGGGGTTCTCCTTGGCCACGTGCCGGCGCAGGGTGATCCCCAGGGCCAGTTCCCTTCCTCAGCTCGAGGCTTTGCGGCTGCTGAACGCCAGGCTGGGCAGGAGGGATGCGTTTGCCCCTTTCCAGGAGGGACTTGGCAGAGGAGGGCTGGGGACCGGGGTGCTGAGCGCTGGCAGGGCCGGCAGCCGCGGGCAGGAAATGAGCAGGAAGCTGCCTGCTGCGGCCGGCGATGCCGGCTTCCCCGCCGGGGCTGGCGGGCTCTCTGCCTGGCAGCGTGGAAGCCACGTGCTGGGGGATGGTGCCGGCACCCTGGGTGCCAGCACCAGCTCTTGGGGACAGGCTGCCCCTCGCCTTCTGTTGTGCCCTAACTTGGCTTCTCCAGGGCTACGTCCCACCTGCAGCCCCTCTGCCAGCGCCAAGCAAGCCCTGGTCCTCGTCCCACCTGGCTTGGGGATGCGGGGCTGCTCCAGCCTCTGGACATGTCCCTGTGGGGCACTGCTGGCCGTATGGAACCAGCCCTTCACCTCCCCTCATGCTGGGTTTGGGGGCAGAACATGTCCCCTGTCCCTTGGTGCCGCACTCGCCTGGCCCCATGGCATGGCAGCCTGCTCGCCGCCGGGCTGCCTGGTGATGAGCGATGCCAGGGCTGGATGGCAACGTGTGGCAGCAGCCCTGGGGCCGTTGTCCCAGAATATCCCTGAATGAGCAGAAAACCTCGTCCAGTGGATTGCACAACTTCCCGGGGAATGAGGACATCTCCGCATTTATTCAAGGACATCCCTTCTCAATTAAATCCCGGCATGGGCTAAACAAATGGGCTGCTGAGATCAAAGAGTTCTTTTTTCTACCTTTTTTTTTTTCTCAAATCATTGAAGGGATGCATTGGAGGAGAGCGGGTGTTTGACTTCCACCCGCCTGGCGGGGAGGAGAAGCTTCCATTGCATTCACATAAAGGAGTTTGGCTGCGTTAATGTGGGAGCGGAGGGTTTGTAATTGATGGTTCAGGGGTGATGGCCCTGGGAGGTCGCGGTGGCTGCGGGTGAGCCCGTTGGTGTGGGATTGCCCATCGGTGTGGGATTGCCCATCGGTGTGGGATTGCCCCTCCGTGTGGGATTGCCCCTCGGTGTGGGATTGTCCATCGGTGTGGGATTGCCCCTCGGTGTGAGATTGCCCGTTGCACACCTGGAGCTGAGTGGCCGTGTGCTGGGGCTGGAGCCCTCGTGTCCCCCGGCTCCTCCTTGGGCTCCGTGGGGATTGATGGTGTCGTTCCCGCGTTGGGCCGGGGCCGGCCATGCTGCAGGCCGGGATTTATGGTGGAATCTGCCTGGGTGAAGGTTTTATCGCAGCTGTTAAACAGCCGAGTGTGTGCTGGGGGGCTGGGCAGGGCCCCTGGTTACTGCTGGGTCAGCCAGGGTCTGCTTCCACAATCATCGTTAATGATGGGGGCTGCTCTCCTGAGACCCTGCCGTTCCCTCCCGCTGGCACCCTTGCACCCCAGAGCCACTCCTAGGTGTTGCTCTGGCCGTCCCTGGGGCTCCGTGCTCTCCCCTACAGCCCCCGGCACGTGCCAGAGCCCCTGGAGAGGGGAGGACGCGCCAGGGCAAAGAGCCTGTGCGGCACCTGCCAGCGCGGCAAGCCCTGGAGCCGTGGAGGTGTGAGGTGCACGGTGTGAGGTGCACGGTGTGAGGTGCACGGTGTGAGGTGCGAGGTGCACGGTGGGAGGTGCACGGTGCGAGGTGCACGGTGCGAGGTGCACGGTGTACAGCACCGCGGCGTGCCGGCGCTGGCAGTGGCACTGTGGGACCGCGCTGGCTGTGAGCCCTGAGCTGGAGGGGTTAACCCTTCCTGCCTTGGCAGCCCCAGCTCTGCTGTGGGGCACTGAGGTGGGTTTTTGGGGGTGCTGAGCATGGTGACGTTCAGCCGCACACAGCCCTGGGGTCCAGCCGTGTCCCCCGGAGCTGTCCCGGCACCAGGACTGGCCGTGGTTGGCACAGCCGCCCCCGGGGTCTGCGGTGACGTGGGCCTGACCTCTGTCACGGATCTGTCTGTTAAGAAATCGATCCCTTCGCCACCAGCCCTGTCTCCCTTTTCCTTTTAAATGCTGTCACTCTTCTATTTCCTGGCCTCTCTAATAGATTTTTATATAATCACTACAGTGCACTTTTAAAGAGCGATAGATCACGTTCATTGCTTTTCCCCATGATTAATTTCCCATAATAGTCCTCTGTAACACCAAGGCAAAGAGAGGAGAGAGAAGAAAACCCCCACATTATCCACTTTGTGCTCAGAGTATAAATGAATTAGATTTAATTTTTGTTTAATTGTTTCCATAGCTCAGCCCCTGCTAACTTTGCAGGATAATTTATTTTGCAGTCTTGGGGAAAAGAAGGGAAGAAAGTCCCTGCAGCTGAGTGGTCTGCCTGTGGATAGTGGTTAATTACAGCTGATAGCCTTATCTGCTTGTAATTACTGGCGTGGCGTTGGGCACGTGGCTGCTGGCAGCTCCCTTCCCACACCCCAGGCCTGTCAGGGATGAGCAGCGCGGGGTCCAAAGCCGTGGGTGAGCTGGGAAGGGACGAGATGGGGACATGAGGTGTTCTCATGTGTCTTCACAGCCAAAAAGCGCGGGGACCCCGGCCGAGGAGCTGCGTGGCTTGAGGGGGTGGCCGGGCAGCAGCTCAGCCGTGCAGGGGAAGGGACGTGTGTCCTGAGTGCCAGTGCAGCCAGGGCGAGGGGATTTTACTCTGGACAATTAATTTTTCAGGATAGCTCGTTAAGGGGAATGTTTCGTGGGGAGGGTGTGAGCCTGTGCCATGGCCCCTCCTGGCTTGGCTGAGCCTCGAGCATCCTTAGAGCTGGACCCCGGGGAAATGGCCCCAGGACCAGCATGGGTGAGACCAGGCAGAGGTCTGGCAGCGTCACATCCTGCCCGCATCCCACTGCCCCTGTTGCTGGGGAGCTGCTTTGGGGGTCTCCTCTCTGCTCTAGGGGTCTGCACGGCTGCTCTCCTCTCTGTGCCCAGGCTCCTCGGTTTCCTGGGAATGGTGTCCTGCTTCCCCAGCTTGGTGCTGGTGCCTGGGCAGGGGCTGTGCCAGCAGCGGGGTGAGGAGGCTCCAGGAATCCCTGCCCAGCATCCCTGCTCAGCATCCCTGCTCCGATGGCCCCAGCTGCTGGAGCCCAGTCCCGTCCTGGTCCTGTCCCAGCGGGAGCGTGGGAAGAGCCGCGGGGACGGAGCCGTCACACGTCCTCCTCGCCCAGCTCGCCCATTAATCACCGGCTGTGGGGGCATCGGGCCCTGCTTAAAATGCACCGGCAGTGCCGAGGTGAGAGCAGGAGCTGGAGAGAGCCTCTGCTAATCTGCTCCCTCGGAGACGGGCTACCTTCGGCCTGTTAATCAGCTGCAGTAATTACAATCCCAACTTTACATGTGGAATGTTAATTAAAGGACAGGACGCAGGGACCTGCAGCCTGGCAGCGAGCGGTGTGCCTGGCGGTGAGGGGTCGGGCTGGGGGCTGCAGGGGGTCACCCCTGTACCCCCGGCTCATCTGCTTCTCCTCCTGCAGCTGCGGCAGGTGCCGAGGGCGGTGGTGCTGGGCAGGAGGGCGGTGGTGCCGGGCAGGAGCGCGGTGATGCCGGGCAGGGGACGGTGTGTGCCGGGCAGGGGATGGTGTGTGCCGGGCAGGGGACGGTGATGCCGGGCAGGGGACGGTGATGCTGGGCAGGGGACGGTGTGTGCCGGCGGTTAGCACTGCCTGTGCTCGGTGCTCCCTGGACTCGGCTGCTGGGTTTCTGCGCCGGGACTGCTGCTTGTCTCTACAATTTCTGTGCTGCTGTGGATGGTGAGATTTGGTGAGGAAATGGGATTTTGTGGGTGGAGCTCCACTGCCCTTGCTGCTGCCAGTCCTGGCTCTGTCCTCCCCATAACATCCCCTGAGCCTCCCCTGCTCGAGGCTGAGCACCCCACCTCCCTCGGCATCTCCATCCTGTGCTCCAGGCTCTGACCACCACTGTGGCTTTCTGCCGGGCTCACTCCAGTACATCAGTGCCCTGCGCTGGGGGACCCAAAGCTGGTCACAGGATGCAGAGGTGGCATTGCCAGGGGTGATGGCAGGGCTGCCAGGGACACACTGCTGGCTCATCCCTCTGTCCCGGCAGCATGTTCCTGCTCGCCCAGCTGCGGGCAGCTCTGCCCTGGGGATGGGGCTCAGCGTTTTCCGTGCTGAACCTGATGAAATCCCCGTGAGCAGCATCTCTGCTCCCCACGATGCAGGGAGGGGATCCCCACTCTCCATCCCTTGCAGGGCTGCTGGTGGTGGTGGCTTTAGCTGGTGCTGAGCCTGGCAGATGCCGATGTGTGGGCAGCTGCAGCCCAGGGTGCTGCAGTCCCCTGCCTGGTCCCTGCCTCTGCAGAGCCCCGTGCCACGATGCTTTGAGAAGCATTCATCTGACTGACACTGAGCCGCAGTTGTCCCTTCCTCGTCCCCAAGGAATACATGGCATTGCCGGCCCCTCCGGCTCTGCTGCATCCGTGCCCTTGGCTGCGCTCGCCTGTCCCGGGGGCCGGGTAGCCCCTGTGGTGCCGGGGCTGTGGAAGGGATTATGTGAGTCCCCAGGGTGGTTGAGAGCTGGGGCATGAGGCGGGAGCAGATCCGAGTGGAGGTGGTGGATGCTCCTCGCTCAACCCTGCGGTGTGCCCGGGCCGTGTTGGGTGCGAGGAGGAAGAGGAGGGACGGGGGAGAGGGGACAGAGCCTCGCTGGCAGCCAGGGCGGTGGGGATCAGCCGCAGCCAGGGGAGTCATTAAAACCCCGGTGAGCAGCAGCCGGGAGCGGCACTGAGCAATCTGCCGGGGCGTGAGTGCCCTGGATTATTGCTGGAGCAGCTGAAGGAGAGCAGAGAAGAGGCGTGAGCTGAGAGGAATGACAAAGAGGGGAAGGAGAGGAAGAAGCCCTGGAGGAGGAGGAGGAGGCGGGGGAGGCTGGATCAGTGCCGCAGGCAGCGCGAGGTGCTCCAGCAGTGATGCTTTGCTGTCCCAGCATCTGCCTGGTCCCCGCGCCTCGAGCAGGGATCCGGGGTCCTGATTTGTGTCCTGTTGGCCCCTGGTCCCTTGGCAGCCCCCTCCCCTCAGTCCCTGGGGCTCCTGGGCTCCTTTCTCGTGTCTCTTTGTTTTTCCCACAGAGAGGTGCAGTCCTCGGGTCACTCGCATCTCTCCCTGTCGCTTTCCCGTGGGATCTTAACCAGCTCCACTAAAGCTCTCCTGTCCCTTTGGGCTGGTCATAAATCCAGGGCTTGTCTCACCGGGCTCTGGGCTGTTGCCAGTCTTGAGATGATCCGGCTTCTCCAAATGAGGAATGCTTCTCGTGGCATTTCTAACTCCCTCCCATCACCGGCGGCGTTGGAAAGGGCAGGGGGGAGGACGCGTGCGCTGCGGCAGCCGGCTCCAAAGGCAGCACCGGGAGCTGCGCATCCGCGTGGCGGTCAGGAGGGCTGGCGAGGTGCGGAGCACTGTGCGGTGCCGGCACCTGGGCACGTCCCGGGGGTGCCATCATCCCACCCGTCCATCCTGGGACCGTTGAGGAGCCTTGGCAGTATGAACGCCACGCCAAGGTAAGGAAAAGGGGCTGGCAATTCCCAGAGCAGAGCACTGTTGGGGCTGGCTCGCCTTCCACCGCCACGGCAGAGGTGGGCACCGGTGCCGGCAGCACGCCCGTGTTTTGCCACCGCAGCCAACTCGCCCTATGTTGGGGCTGCAGATGGCAGGTGAGCATGAAAAGCTGCTGTAGCTCTCGGAGGAGCAGTGATGGTGGTTGGTGTTGCTCCAAAAGGAGCCGTGTCCTGTGTTCACTCTCCAGGTTTGGGCTCAAAGATGGTCCTTCAGGGTCCTGCTGGCCTGGAGCAGCAGGATTGCAGGTGTGGGATGGAGCGTGAGCGTGGTGGGAGCCGTTGGTGTGCTGGGGCTGAGTGTGGCAGCCGTCCCATGGGGCAGACAGGGGTCAGGAGTCCACCTCGAGCTGGAATGAGGGATTCCCCTGTTCCCTGGCACCCTGCCCTCTGGGGTTTCCAGTGGCTGATCACTGGGTGGCTTCTCCAAAATATGTCCAGTGAGTGGGCGATGACAGGGTTTAAGATCCTTAAGGAAAGGAGTGGGATGGATGTGGTGAGCACATTCCTGGGTAACTGAGCGTCACCTTGAGAGCGCAGTGTGCGTGTGCGTGTGCGGGCAGGGCAGGGCAGGGCAGGGCAGGGCAGGGCAGGGTGCTGCCAAGGCTCTGTGGACAGGCAGCTGCTGGAACCGGGAATGATCAAGGGAACCTCGTGTGGCTCATCAGGCTCTGCGTGTGAACCTGCCTCTGCCCACGCTGCAGGGGTCAGCACCAGCAGAGCTCAGGTCCTCAGAGCACCAGGACAGCGGCCTGGTGCAGTCCCAGCCCCTGGCAGGGGGGACAAGGGCCGGGCGGTCTGTGCGGGTGAAGCGATGGGCTTGCCCGGGGATGATGCTCTGGGGATGATGCTCCCAGGTGGGCTCCATCTCTCTCCTCTGCTCTCAGCAGGAGATCCCGGATCTGGTGTTGTGGACCTTAAAAGGGCAGGAGCACTGAATTTGTCTTTCCAGTTTATCCAACTTTCTTTGCATTTGGCTTCAAATAGCTGTTCCCATTGAGGTGCCTGGTGCACCACTGGCTTGTGGAGGTGGCCTGGAAGAGCCTGGAAGAGCTCATGGTGTGGACCACTGCTGTCCCATTACACTGCAGATCTGCTATTGTCTCTCTGACTGACCCCACCAGCCTCACGGAACAGCCCTTTTCCTCCCTTCTGGGAGCTCCTTGGATCTGCTCCGTGGTCTCTCTCCCCCCTTGTTCCTCAGGTACCATTTTGCTGCGATATTTTGGTCACATGGGAGATGGCTCCTTCTGCTGGTCCCAGAGCTTCTGTCGACACAGATCCCACTTTGGGATACCTTCATCCTTCTGTGCTGGAAAGTGCTGGCGTTTCTCCACGCAGCTCCATCCTCCTGGCAAAGCACCAGCTGGATCAGCGGGAGAGGCACGCTGAGGCTTTCTCCGGGCTTCCTCCACACGCTGCCCAGCTGGTGGCCGGGTCCCCGCGCAGGCAGGGCGGTGATGTGCCCGGCTCAGGGTTTGGGGCTGCAGCTCATGGGACCGGCACCACCGTGGTCTCCCCTCCCCAGGTGCCATGGACATCCACAGCTTGCCCACCAGTGGCCTGGTGCCGTGGGGTGGCCGGTGTGGGAGTTGGTGCCACCGGCGGCGTTACGTGGCAGAGTGTGACCCTGTGTCCTGGGCAGAGCCTTCATGCAGCAGGACCAGATGCTTTCTGTGCAGTTCAAGTTTTTCCATTTCATTCATTTTAGGGATTAATTGAAGTGTTTCTCCTCCCGCCCTCCCTCCTGCTCCCCCATTACATGCAGCTGCACATGGATCTGAGGGTCGCGCTTGTTTACATCAGTTATATTTACATTAATGGTGTTTGTTTTAGGAAAAACAACAGAAATCCCGTGAAAACAAATGTTCTTTGTGTCCTGCAACTGGCACCACTGCCCCATTGGGTTGGAGGTTCCTGGGCTGGGTACCCCTTACCCACCAAAGTGGGTTTGGCTTTGACGTGGGCATGGCTTTGGCTTGGGCATGGCTTTGGCGTGGACATAGGCAGCTTCCATCATCCATTGGGTACTGGCTGTGAGGCATCCTTGAGGAGTAGCACCCCAAGATGAGTGGGTGGGTTTTGACCCCCAGCTCCAGCACCGTGGCAGCGGCTGGAGCAGCTGCTGAGCATCCAGGTCAGCCACGGGGACAGGGCTGCGGCTAAAACCTGCCTCGGCCCGGGCGGCAGCGGGTTCGTTCTCTTTCCTCAGGAGGTTGGATGGGGGAGAGCATTTAAGAAGAAGAAAGAGAAAGGGGAGGGAGGAAGGATAATTATTTTTTCAAATGGCTCTCAGCCGCTGGATGCCTTTAAAGTTCCCTTTGTGTTCCCACGGGTCAGGCCGGGCAGAGCCTGGCCCGCAGCGGCGCGGCGCCGGCCGCCTTTGTCGGCGAGTCTGTGGTCTCGGTTATTAGCCGGGATACGGAGACCCAGAACCTCAGATCTTCTGTGCAGCTGGTGGGAGAAATAAGCAGAGCTGCCTTATCACGCTCATTTAACTGGTTAATACATCTTCAGAGCAAATAATGCAGTCTGTGGGTGAATTGCTTAACCAACCTCATTACTGTTGTGCATTTAGCAGCTTGGAGGAAGATAATACCTTTCAGGTTTGACCCAATTTTAGTTTTTGTTGTCATAACCATGGAAAATCGACCTTCAGAGACCCTCAGCAGTGAGCCTGAATAGGAAGTGATTTACAGCAAAAGTGCTGTGCAGAATACTTAATGCACCCGTGCAGAAAACCAAGCTGTGACCGTCGTCCTGGCATCCCGTCCCCCCGCCGCAGGTGCCGCCCGCGCCCACCCCGGCTCCTGGGCACGTGCTGCCCGCGCTGCCCGAGCGCGGTCTGTGGGGGACGGGGTTCATGGCAGCTCGGCCGTGGCACTGCTTTGGGGGGGCCACACCTCCCAGGCTGCCTTCCCGGGGGTGGCTGATGGGTCCCCTCCATCCCCACAGCTCCTGCAGTGCTTCCCGGGACGGTTCTCTCCATCCTTTTGCTCAAGATGGTTTCTCCTCCTGCTCCCGCCTTTCACTCCTCTCACAGCTCTTTCGTCCAACAGCACCGTTCCTGCGGCCGGGCTCTTCCTCAGCTGAGGCTGTGGTAACTCCCTGTTCTCCAGAGCTGGGCTAGAAAAACACAACTGCTGCGAGTGGGACACATCCTGCTCCCCCTGCACCTCGAGCTCCCTCCCCGCTTCACTCCTGCCCTGGTGTGAGCTGGGCAGAGCTGGTTCTGTTCAGCAGCCAGAGCAGCGCTGGGGGTTGGGTTCAGCTGGGATTTGTCAGGAGAGAAACGCTGAGAACATCCCCATGTTGGCATTTGTGTCCCTGGCACTGAGGGACTTTGTGTTTGTCCCTCTGCAAGCGCAAGAGCTCAGGGGTGAGGAATATTGACATGGATCAGCTCCATGGGCATTGGGCTCTGCCAAGGGGCTGTTCCATCTCCTGTCCCCCATGGACAGGAGATCCATGAGGGGCTCTTCCTCTCTGGCTCTCTCTGGCTCTCGCTCGGGCTCTGGCTCTCCCAGGATTGCGGTTTCGGGTCGGGATTGTCGCTGCTCCGGGATCGTTCTCTGGGAACGGGCCAGGCTTGGTCGGCGGGTGGTGAGCAGTGGCACTGGGTGCGTGACAGCAGCTTGTGCCCCATGGTCACCTCTTAGCAGTGGCACTGGGTGCGTGACAGCAGCTTGTGCCCCATGGCCACCTCTTAGCACGCGTCCCCCAGCCCTGCACTCGAGCCTGCCGGAGCCCAGCCGCGACGTGCTGCTGGGTGGTTTGGCCTTGGCCGGACTTTCCTCTTGCTGCCGCCACTTGCGGGTGCTCGGAGCTGCCAGCCCGGTGCTTTTCTGCAAACGCCCTTCACCTGCCCGGTTTGTGCCATGGGAGGTGGTGACAGCCCCGACGCCGCGTTCCCCTGGGTGAGATGTCACCCGCGCCGGGCGGAGGTGGTTCCATCCCTTTGGTTTTGTCTGTGGCAGCCAGAGACTTTCCCAGCTCAGGCAGCGGGGGTGCGTGGGACCTTCCTCTCGCTCAGACGAGGAGGAGGGTGACAGGGAGGTGACAAGCCTTCCTCCCCTTTCCCCGAGGCAGCTGCCAGCGCGGTTCTGCCACCCAAGCCGGGCTGCGTGATGCTGCTGCTGCGCGTGGGTGGTCCCGGGGTGCAGCGGGGCTGGGGGAGTGCTGGGAGTGGGTGATGCCGGGGGGGTGCTGGTTCCCCCCAACCCAGCAGTGGGCAGCTGGGCTGGCTCTGGATCCCGGCACATCTCCAGGGACCAGAGGGCTCTGCCTGCTCCCGCGGGGTCTGTGGGCAGGAGCAGGGTCCTGGAGCCGGGGGCTGCGGGCGGTGGGGCCAGTGATGCCGCGGGGATACTGCAGCAGGGATGTGCCCTTCTCCCTCCCCTCCCCAGGGCTGTGCTGGGCTCGGGGCACAAAGTGGCAGCTAATATTAGATTGCTTTAATTCTGCTGTTTTGCAGCTAAAGGAGAAGCTGCTCCCTCAGCGCAGGAGTTGAAACTCTTTAGCCTTCCTCTGTGTCACCTCTGTGGCCGTGGATACCTCCAGCTGTGACGTAAGTGAGACTCGGGGAGAAAACATCTTCTGTTCAGCATCCAAATCCCATTACCGGCGCTGTGTTCTGCGGCACAGATAGCGGGGAAATTGCTCCCGGGCTTGGCTGGAGCAGGAGCTGTGTTTCAGGCAGTGAAGGCTCAGGGTGCTGCTGGAAGAGTCCCCGCTCGCCCCCTCCCCTAAAACCCAGGGAGTGTCACTGGGGATTCACCTCCGCAGCCCCGAGCCGTCCCCGCCAGTGCTGCCCCAGCCAAGGGGGTTTCGCCGTCACCCCACTGCCACACGAAGCCCGACAGATTGATGTGGGGCCAGGGCTGGGCATCCTCCTGGGAGCACCCCCAGTGTGGGGGCTGTGGCTGGGGCTCAACCTCCCAAAAATGAGGGGGTGCGATCCCGGCTGCCTTGGGACTGCAGATGCTGCAGGCAGCTGCCCTGATCTCTCCATCTCCTCCCTGGGTGCTGCTGGTTTTAGTAAAACCTCTCAGCTTCCAGGGGCCGCCTTGTAGTTCCAATTGCAGTTTTTTATTGTGCAGTAAATCCCTGTGGCTCCTGGGGGAGATGCCCTGTGGGGATGGGCGATCCATGATCCGCTTTCCCACCCCTCCTGGGGCTGGGCTGCTTTCTGGGGGGGAATGTTGCAGGACTGGGGCTGGCTGCTGGCGGGCGAGGGGTGCTGCTGGTGGGTGAGGGGTGCTGCTGGCGGGCGAGGGGTGCTGCTGGTGGGTGAGGGGTGCTGCTGGCGGGCGAGGGGTGCTGCCAGGCCCCCGCTGGTCCCTCGCCAGCAGTAGGGAATGTGCCAGCCCCGACTCCCCACACACACGTGGGTTTGCTTTTGGAAATAGAAGGTGCTGAAAAAAATCCTGCTGTGTTGGTCTTGTTTTAGGGGCATGGTTGGGTTTTCCCTGTTTATTGTCCTGTGCTCGCTGTGTGTCCATGGGGGGTTTTTCGGTCTTGGGTAATCACTGCAGTGGGAGTGTGGAAGCTACAGCTGAATGAGTTTGAGTTGGACGTGAGGTGTTGGGGAGGAACCCCAGAGGTTCTGCCTCCAGTGCTGCCCAGTGCCGGGCTGGGTTTGGGGAGGGGGCTGGTGGTTGCTGAAGCCCTGGGGGCAGTGATGTGAGAGCCAAGCTGAGCTCAGGCTGGAGGTGCCGTTTCAGGGATTTCTGGATGAAGTTCTTTGCCTGGTGCAGTGCAGGAACTCAGAGGAGATGATCCTGGTGCTCTTCCCAGCTCCCTCACAGGCTTAAATACAGCTCGTGCCTCAAGCACCCACTTTGGGCTGGTCCCTCCAGAGGTGCTGGGCTCACCAGCCGCCTTTCCCAGAGGATGCGGGATGCCCGGCACTGGCGTGGGCAGCGTGGAGGTGCCCATCCCGGCTGCCCGCTCCGTTCTCCCACTGGCCAGCTAACCAGAGTGCAGAGCAGAGGGGCTGTGGTGGCCAAGGGGACAGTGAGGGGTCTCCTGAGGGATCGAGCTGTGGTGGACCGATGGTGTCGAAGGGTCCTGGGGTGAAGGTGCTGGGGAGGTGCAGTCCTGCTGAGCTGCACTCTAGCTCTGCTTGCTAATTAGGAGCAGAGCCTAATGAGCAGGACTAATGAGGTGGAAGGGGAATTCCAGCAAGTTTGGGGAGGCTGGGGAGTTTCTGTGCTGCTCACAGTTCCTCTGGGGGTTTTCTGTGGTTTCTCCCCAAAAGCAGTGATGGGTTCCCATCACAGGGATGGTGCCCGCTCCCGGCAGCGTGTCTGGGCTTGGTGGCAGAGCCCGATGGCTGCACCCCAGAGCTGGGCGAATGCAGGTGCTGGTCCCTGCTCTTGGGGCTGGGGGACACTGTGCCACCGGACGTGTCCATCCCCGCTGGGCGACTTGGGGTGCTGGAGCCTGGAGAGCAGGAGATGGGTGTCACTGGTGTCACTGGTGGGAAGGGCGGTGATGTGGGGCCGAGGGCACCTGCATGCCCAGCTGCTTTCTGTGCCAATGGAGGTGGCCATGGGAGTATTTTCCCCGGCAGCCCTGGCCATCCCCTCCCTCAGAAGTCCAGGAGCGCAGGGACAGTCCTGTGCTGTGTTTGGGACCCCTCTGCCCATCTGCCTCGATGTCCTCCCCTGGCCAGCAGCTGAGAGAATCTGGGGGCTGCTGTGCTCTGACACCGCTGGGAACCAGCATCCCCGTCCGGGCACTGCGCTGCTTTGTTCATTGAGATCGTCCTGGGATGGGTGCCTGGGGACGCTGGTGGCTTCGTGTGGCCCTGGCCAGCAGCCTCCCCTGGGGACGGGGGGCTGCCGGTTCCTTCTCCCTTCCCCCTTGGTTCTGGCCGCTCTGGAGGCAGGAGGGTGCTTCGTGAGCCACAACACTGCGGGCTTTTTTTTTTTCCTTTCCTCTTCTCCTTGCTTTTTAATGAGCCAACCTTGGGGGACCTTGAGAGACGCTCCTGCAGCTTTGCTGTGACTTATCTCCCGGCCTCTGCCCCCTATTCCACCGAGGGGATAAATCTCGGCTCCCGGCACAGAGCCGGCGCTCCGAGCCCATCCCGCCGCGCGGTGCAGGCGCCATAACTCACGGCGGGCGGGGGGGCTGCCTGGCCGAGGTTCTGGGGTGGATGTCACTGCTCGGTGCCGTGATGGATGGGCTGCTTGGAGGGAACAGGGGAAAAAGTCCCATTACGGTGGGGGACAAGCTGTTAAATTATCTCCCATTCAACCTGGGTCGGGGAAAACCAACCAGACCTGCTGAGAGGGATGTGGGATGTGGGCTGCCTCTGAGGAGCCTTTGAGGGGGGAATGGGTGGGTCGGGGGTAATTTTTCCCTGAGGAAGAAGCTTTGGCCTTTCCTAGTCTCTGTCCCGTGCGCTCTGCTAAGGCTTGTGCTCCCTGGGGAGCCAGGACCAGCTCCAGCATCCTGCATCAGTGCAGAGATCTGACATGGTCCTGCTGGAGACCCCTGAGCTGGGGACCTGCCATGCACCCCTTGAGCCGAGCCCTGTCCCCCAGTGCCAGACACTGCCCGTTCTCCGGGGTCTGTGGTGGTGAGCAGGGTCCTGCCTGCCAGGCTGGCTCCGTGCACGCTGGGCAGCCGGGCCCTGCTCCAGAGCTGTTCTCCAGCCGTGAGATGATTGTGCTGTTAAAGAGCAGGACCAGCGGCGTGCGAGTCCCCGGGAGCCCGCAGAGGCGCCGAGCTCTGCCGCGTCCTCCTCCGTTATTAGCAGCGGTGCCCACACAGGGACGGGACTGGAGCCTCTCCTCTCTCTTTCAGGCTGAGGAGCTGCTGCTGTGAGACCCCGACAGCTCTTCCTGACGGCTCCAAGGGGCAAAGGCGAGTGTGAGCTCCTGCCTGCGACCGCAGCACGAGGTACCTGCTCTTGGTCTCCAGATACATCGATCCCACTGAGCAGCCCAGGTACGGCGGTGGGGGGATGTGGAGATGATTTTTGGTTGAGGGTGAAGCTGCTGCTTCCCACAGGCCATGCCTGGGAAAGGCACAACCCCTTGTGCCCACCTGCCTTGGCACAAGTGCCCAAGGTCCAGGCTCTCCTGAGATGACCCAGCGAAGGGGACATCACGGGGAGAGGCCACAGTGGCTCTGGTCCCCATGGGACGGGGTGGGGGGTCTGATCCAGCCCTGTGGGCTGGGCTCCCTGCTGCTCTGTGACAGTCCTGGCCATCTCCCTCCCACTTGCCGCAGGAGCGCGGAGTCCCAGAGCACGAGAGACCTTGGTGTCCCCCTGCACAGGCAGGGGAGCATGTGAGAGCGATGGCCGCGCAGCCCTGAGCATCACAGCCCGGCCAGAGCTGCCAAGAGCCGGCTCTCGGCACGGACCGTGCCGCAAAACCCCACCGCGGCTGCGTGCGAGGCTTCTGTTTGCTCTGGTTTGAACCCGTCCCCGTCAGTTCACGTTACACGGGCAAACAGCCCCCCTGGTGCTGACACCAGCTCACACCGGGAGCTCGCACCAGCCTGGCGAGGAGTGAAGATTGAAGCCTAGAACGGCAGCGTGACGTCCTCCGCCTGCCGAGCCATCGTCCCCGTTTCCTCCCAGCACCGGGAGTACCCGCGGGTGCTGCCGGCGGGCAGAGGGGCTGCGGCAGGACGCTCACAGCTCTCGAGGTGATGGCCGGGGGCAGGCACTGCTTGGGGAGTGCACATCTGCCCTGCTGCCCCACCGGCTGCTGCTCCTGCAGGACCCCCAGAGCCAGGACTGCTCTTCCCTGGCCGGTGTGAGCAGAGCAGGACCCGTCCCAGTGGTGCCCGGCACACGAGTGGCAGTGGGTGCCGGTAGAGCCGTGTGTCACCAGCCGGCTCAGCCCACTGCGGGGGTCCCAGCGCTGGGGAGCTGTGTGCCCCCACCCCACAGTGCTGCTCATTGCTCTCCTCAGCTCTGCCCCAGTCCCGAGCACATCCTCAGAAATCATCAAATAGGGAATGTGATTTTGAGAATCCTCGTTCCTCGGCTGGGGCAGAGGTCGCCCCGAGCGGGGGATTAGAGCAGCCTGGCCTCTGCGAAGAGGCTGTGCAGATGGATTTCCCAGCTGCATTAATCAGTTTGAAGGCAGCAAAGGCAGCTGAGCTCTGCGTATCACCTTGAAGCTTTTTTTTTTTGTCTTTTAGAAAACTTTGGGTGGATGTTATTGCTCATGAGAGCGAGGGGCTGATCATGCTGGGAAGGAGCAGGCGTAGTGTGGGCTGGCACTATTATGCAAGCTGCCCACATGCCGCTCTGCCAGTGCGCTCCGTTCCAGAACAACAGCACATGCCCGTGTGCCAGCCCCGAGCCCACCCCCGGGTCTGCCGGAGCACCGCGGTCCCGCTCTGCCCACGTCGCCCTCGCCGCGGGCACTGCCCGCGCTGCCCACACCCCGCTCCTGTCTCGTGCAACCTGCTCGTGCAACGAGGCGTGAGCCCAGCGGGTGGGCAGGGCCGGCACGGTGAGGGGGATGGCAGAGGGGGAAGCGTGGGGCTGTGCCCCACAGCACCACGATGCACCGGAGCCGGCCCGTTACATGGGCTCTGTGCTGAGCAGGAGCCCTGGGAATTCCTGCTGGGACTCTGTGGTGTTCTGGGGTAGATACGGGTTTGGGGGCTGAGGCTGCACTGCAGCTTTGGAGCTTTGGAGTCAGGTTGTCACCTTGGCGGAGACATGTGGCACATCCCAGCACGGGGACAGAGGTGCCCACCCCAGGGAACGCGTCTGGTCTGGCCAGGCTGGTGCAGCCGTTGCTGCTGGGACCTCCTTGGGCACCCGGGGAGATGTGGGCTCACTCCTGCTCAGGCCACCAAGCCCCTTCCCCAACCAGATTCTTCTCTGCCCTTGCACCTCCCTCCCCAAGAGCCATCTCCCTCACTGGGGCCTTGCACAAGGGTTTGGGTTGCTGCCCGTGACCTGCAAACGAGGGTGCTGGTGCTGTGCACGAGGCTCGCGTGGATGGCGGGGAGCAACCTGGGGCACAGAGGGACGTGCCGGTGCTGAGCTCCTGCGACGACGCTCCCCATAATCCCCAAACCCACCAGATTCCCCCCAGGAGCGGAGCAATCCGTAAAGAACGGCTTGAAGCTGAGCAATGGAGAAACATCTGACAGGGGAGCCCTCGAGGTGCTTTTGTTCCAGCGAGTGGGAGTGTGAGATCCGCTCAGACATGAAAGGCTGCGCAGCTCCGTCCCCAAAGTCACGGCGAGGAGGAGGAGGAGGACGGGGGGTGTGCGGCTGCACGGGGAGGTCATCCCGGGAATGACTGGCACCGGGATCCCCGCTCCCTCCCTCCTCTCCCAGCAAGTAAATTAGGTCACACTTGAAAGTCAGTTTCTTGGCTGTGGATTTAATTTAGCTTTTCCAGGCTAGTTATCATATAATAAATTCCAGGAGATTTATAGAAAACATGCCCAGGGAGGCTTAGCCAGTGTGTAACAAGATTTGTGCCTATTTCCCGCTGTCGAGCAGCTCCAGTGAGCGCGGTGCTGCTGGGAGCCGCGCAGGCAGGGCTGGGGAGGGCTGACCCCAGGACCGGGCAGCCCTGGCAATGGGGGTCTGTCACCCTCGGCTCTCCAGGGTGTGGGAGGGTCCCCAGCGTGGATGTCCTCTGTCCCAGCTCCTCTGACACAGATCACCCAGGAGCAGGCGCGTTCCCCGCGGCCGTTCATCTCCTCGCGTCTGCTCCATGTGAGCAGCACCAAGCGGGAGCCTGTCCCGGCGGTGCCCGGCACACGGGCTGCGGGCAGGCGATGCCGGCAGCAGCGGCGCGGTGAGGAGTCAGCAGCCCTGGGCTGGTGCTAGAGGGGAGTGATGCGGGGGTCACAGCCGGTGTGTGGGATGTCCCTGCTGGGGAGGACCCTGTGTCCCCTCATCCCTCGCTCCTGGGCAGGTGGCTGTCAGACAGAGCTGAACGCTGCGGTGCTTTGCTCTCCGCGCCGCTGGAGTTGGGTTTCCCACGGCTCTGGGAAAGGCTGAGAAGGGACAAGCGCTTGGGTTTTGGTGATTTATGGCACTTGCGGCACAGTGGCAGCTGAGGGGCTGGGAGAGCGCCCGCTCGGCGCAGAGGGCACTGCCAGCCGCGCTCCCCGCTCCGTCTCTCGCTGCTAACGCCGCCCAATTAGTGTCTTATTAGTCATTGCGCGTGTTAAAGCATTAAGAACAATTAAGGGTGAGAAGAGTTTCCAGATGTAGCAGCAAGTGCTGGAGCTGGGAGCTGGCAGCTCCGCTGGCTGCTCCCATATGGAAAGGATCTGGTTGCACAGTGGGGCTTGCTGTGGAACCGTGGGGACCCGTCTGTGGGCGCTGGGGTCTGTGTGGGGTCCTGGGGCCACTGAGGTGCAGGCAGCTGGCTGTGGCACAGCCCTGGGGGTGATGCCCATCTCTGCTGTCAGTGCTGTGGCCGGGGGCCTCACTGAGGCGGGGTAGAGCCATGGGGGTTTGGGGGTGAACATGGGAAATAGCTGCTGGGACAGTCACTGTCACCTTGGCAGTGGCATGGGGACACGACACCCCGAACACGGGGATGCACCATCCAGCTCCGCTTGAGCACCTTGGACCTGCTCCTTGTTATTAAGTTTGCAAATGAGCTCAAGTCAAATATTTATTTATTGGCTGGGCTGGGTGTGAGTCAGAGTCCCTCCGCTCGGCACCCAGCCGCCGCTGGCAGCCCCGCGCCGTGCTGCGCCTTCCTGGCGAGACAGCGGCGCTGGCTGTGAGCAGCTACCAGAGTGCACCTGGGACACAGCGTGTGGGGGACAACCACGGCGGCAAAGATAGCGCCTGTGTTGAGACACTTTGGAGCGCAGGACAAGTGGCACAAGCAGAGACACGTGTGACTTCAGAGCCCGAGTGCTGGTGACTTCAGCTCCGTGTAAATAGCCCCTGGTGGCCACTCGTGGTTTGGGTGAATGTGTTTCCTCTTGGCAGCCGCGGCGGTCGCCTGCCCGGGGCGGTTGTGTTTATAGCTGGGGCCTCCCCATGCTCCTGGGCACTAAACCTCTTGCTCTGCTCCTGGAGGTCTTGCTCTCCATTCCCGGTGTGCCTGGGGTGCTGCTTGCCCAGGGGCCAGGGTGAGGGGTGGGGGTCTCCCCTGGTGGGGATGCTGCCGTTCCCCCTCGCTGCAGCCAGGACCCAGCGAGCACTGTGAGGTGCTGGGGTGCAGCCAGGGCGGTGGAGGGCAGCGGTGGCCTTTGGCGTGTTGGAATAACGCCTGATCTGCTCTCGCGGGCGAGGAGCGGTGCTTGGCCAGATGGTGTTTGTGAGTGACCTTGGAGCTCGGAGCGATTCCCTCGGCTGCTGAGTTACGGTGGGAGCTGCGGGGAGCGAGCAGCGGTGCTGCAACCTGCTCGCGCCGGTGAGAGCTTGTCAGGGAGCCAGGGCTGGGGCTGTTCAGCTGCTGCCCACCCTGTGTCCCCCCTGACCCACTGACCCCCCAGATCCGCAGGGATGGTGTCTGACGGTCTGTGTCCGTTGCACAGGCGCTGCCTCTGCGAGCCAGAAGCCGGAGATGGCCACGAGTGCAGCAGGTAGAGAGGCTTTTGAAATACAGAGTTTGTCTCTCAGCTGCCACCCAGGACTGGGGTCCCAAGGGAGGAGGCGGCAGCGTGGGTGAAGCAGCGCTCCGAGGGTCGGCTTTGCTGTGGAAGAGCCGTCGCTCCCGGGTGAGCCTCACCCCGCTGCTCCGACTCCCTTGCAGCTCCCTCCCAGCTCCGCGAAGGCTGCAGCACCGAGGTGTCCTAAATTGGGGAAAGAACAGGGAGATCTTGGCACCCGCCCGGGGCGTCGTTCGCATTCGGGCGCAGCTCCCCGCTGCGAGGGAGGCGGGGGCCCGGCAGCACCACGGGGTGAGGAGCGCGGCCGGCACCCAGCTCCGGCTGCAGAGCATCCCTTGGGACCGCTGCGGAGGCAGCTGTGTCAGAGGGGTCACCACGCTCCAGGTTTCTTCTTTTCCTGCTTCTCTGCTCAACTTTGTGGTGGAATTTGCCATCCACAATTTGTGTCTCTGCTCCTCCAGAGCGGGAATTGCCACCTCGCTTCGGCAGCTGCTGCCCCGGTGCTGCCCTTGCCACCGGGGGAAGATGCTCCCAGCACCATCCAGGCTCAGCCACTCTTGTGTTATTGGTGTGGCCTTCTCCAAACTTTTCCTTGTAACTGAATCTGCTAAACCACAGAGGGGCTGTTTCTGTCCCCGTCTGGTCTCTCTGGGGATGGGGAGATCTCACCTGCCTGTAGGATGGACCACAAGGACCAGCCAGGGCCAGGCTGTTCCCACTGGTTTCAAGTGGCCCATTGTGGTGTCCGATGGAGCGAGGTGCTGCTGGCCTTGCCAGGGGCTGCGTGGGGTGGGCAGCTCCTGCCCAGTAGATTCTCTGAGCTGGGATGTGGACATGTGGCCGGGCAAGGGGAGCAGTGGAGGGTGTGTGGGGGTCTCACAGTGGGAGCTGTCTCACCAAAGCTGCTCTGGGGTCAGTGGATGGAGTGAGCTGGGACAGAGTGCTCCCACAGCGTCTGGTGTGTCTGGGTGCACTGGGAGCAGCGCTCAGCAGAGGAGGGTGCACGTGCTCTGCAGCATCCGCAGGGGGGATGGGGACTGTCCAATTTGGGGTGCCCCGCACCCACAGCAGTGCCACCCGCAGAGCTGGGGGCTGTGATCAGAGGGCTCTGCCCTGGGGATGGGGCAGGGACAGGTCCCCTGCCTTTGGTACTGTGGGTGCTGCTGGGGAAGGCTGGGTGCTGCTGGGTGCTCAGCTGTGGTGCATCGCCCGCAGCCGCCGGTGCCAGGCTGCCTTGCAGCATCTGAGCAGCTCCGGGTACTTAACATGCAGCAAGTGTTGTACTTGGAGAAATTTAGACGTAATTTTTTTGTGCTTGCATGTAAATGTGGGTAGGTGCTGTCCTGATTGATGGCAATTAGCATTTTCTAACGGTAACAGATGTTCAGATTGCCAGGAGGCTGGTACCTAACGCCCACGCTGCCATCTGTTCCACTGGGCACTGCCTGGGGAAGCGACACCGGCGCCGCAGACCTGCGAGCCCTTGGTGGGGTGTAGTTAACAGTACGTGCAAGGGGTTTGGTTTGGTTTGGGTTTTTTTTTCTTTCTGGTGGAAAATAATAATAATAAAGACATTTTCAGGTTTATAAATAGTACACTGTTTATTATGGGATGGAGACTTGCCATCTGATTAGCCGCCTGGGTTTCAGCACGGAGTTAGGGAAGCGATCTGGACAGCGCGTGGAGCAGGGGCACCGGGCTCGCGGTTTTCCAGAGCCGTGGTGGGAAGGGGCTCTGGTGCGGCAGCGGCGGGGTCCGTGGGTGAACCCGCCGTGCTCTGCCTGCTCCCCACAGCGGGTGGTCACTGCTCTGTGGGGAAGGGGCTGCTCGGATGTGGGCATCGCTTGTCCACTCAGGGAACGGAAATGGTGAAACATCCGAGTAGGGTTTAAGAGAAGTTTCAAGGTGTGTTTTAGGAAGGGACCTGGATCCCTGAGCCTGGTCCCCACGGTCCAGGCCACCCCAGCCACAGTCCCTTCCTCACCCCATCGGTTGCTGAGGTTGCCCAGTGTCCAGCCCAGATGTGCCTGTCCCTCCCCGAGCACCAAAACCTCCCGATTTCCTTCCTGTCCTTCTGTCCTCCATGTCCTTCTGTCCTTCCATCCTTCAGTCCTTCTGTCAGTTCCCCAGTGCAGCTCTCCATCCCTGGGCAGCCCTGCCCTGCTCCTCCATCCTGACCCCTCTCCCACATGGTCATCCAGCCGTGCGGATCAGGCCCCAGCAGAGCATCCCGCAGCGGCTTCCTCTGGAAATCTCTCAGCCAGGCAGCCTGGAACCACGCTGCCTCTTCTCACAGATGCGGGAGGTGGTGACTCATAGTCAGCTTGTAACTGAGTAATGGACCTCGATGTTTCTCTGCGTGCTTTTCCAGGTTAGAGCAGAAATTCTCCCGTAGTCCTTTATGTTCAGCATTTTGAACTTTGTGCTGTTTGGTCGCTGCAGGCGCGGGCTCTGTCAGCCCCCCTGGGTTGAAGCCTCTCCCCCAGGCCCCCAGCCCCTCACCTTGGGGTGCTGCTGCCGGCCCAGCCGCTCACCTGCCCTGGCTCTGAAGGAGGACACCGGTGTGCCCTGGCATGAGCTGCCTTTGGTAAGGCGATGTCACATCTGACCTGCTTCTCATTAATTTTCACCTTGTTTTTCACTGAGCTTCTGTTTGGGGTGTTGGGGAGGTCTGGGGGGCTGAGGGGATCTCTCCCTGCCCCGGCTCCATCTGTGACTCCGTCCTGCTCTTTCCCAGTGCCGTGGCACGTTGCGCCTTGACATGTCTGATAAAAGCTGTGGCTGGGCTGTGAGCTGGGCTGGTTGCTGGGGGTTTCTGGGGTGGAGATTTCTTCATTCCATGAACTCACTGGATGTTTTGAGTTTTGCTCCTGCTTGGGAGACTGCGGCTTCAGTTCCTGTCCCTCTGTCCTGGGAAGGCCCCTGCAGACACAGCGGGTTAATGCCCATCCCTAGTGAAAGCCCAAGGTAATGGTTCCACCAGCTGTCAGGTTTAGCTCTAGGTTAGTTCTGGCTCTGCTCATCCATGGTGTGTAGCAGCCTCGTGTTTTCTTCTGTATTATCTTTTTATTTACATAACTAATAAACCTTTCTCTGTTTTGCCCCAGCATCTCATTGACAGCATCCTCGCAGCGACCCTGGCTCTGCCCGCTGCTGCCTGGCACAGCGGGTTTCCTGGGCTCGCTTCTCCGCCCCGTTCGGGGGCTGTTTGCTGGGAGCTTTCTTCCTCTGCTGAGGGCTCTGTTTACTCCTCCTGCATTAAATAAAACTCTGCTGGCCTTACAGCTGACGGCCGCGGCCTCGTAGGTCCTCTTGTCTTTACTCTTGGAGCTGGCCCTAAGGTAGATAGATTTTTGTTTGCTGTTGTGTTATTTTGACTGACTCAGGATGTGCCCATCTGAGCTGGGGTTGTTCTCTGCAGCTGTTCCTGCTGGGCTGCCTGTGCCAGGCGCTTCCCGGGGCGGGAGGAGGGTCCGTGGAAGCCCCACACCACGTCTGGAGGTGTCAGGATGCCAGAGAGGTGCCGGCAATGCCCTTTATTGTGAGCTTTACACTGCTGTAAAGGCAGGAAGAGGTTCCTGCTGGAGGTTGTGCTGCCTCTTGGGGGAGAAAATAAAAGACAAATGGATGCAAAATGCTGAAGAACTCAGAGATGTAGTTTGCAGAATCTGAGGGTTTTTCCTGTCACTTTTTCCCCATAAGTGATCCTGGGTGTGGTGGGGCCAGGAGGGATCTGCCACTGTCACCAGGAGCAGTTCCCTGGCTAAAACCTGTGCTGATGAGCCATCTCCAGACACCAGCACTGACCCACAGTGTCCCCACGGTGCCACCCCGGAGAGGACCCCACTCCTGCCCTCATCGGTGGCCACTGCATCCCCAGGCTGGGGCCAGGTAGAGCTCTGGCTGGCACGAAGCTGTTTCCATGCCACATGATTAGCTCTTCCCGGGGCATCATTAACATTTCTCTAAAAAGGCCCTGGCGTTCTGCCAGCTGCTTGGTGAGCTGCTTCAGAGGAGGGAAAGCAGCTCCTCTCCTCGGCAATCTGGGCCAGGGGATGGGAGCTTTCCGGCAGGTCGGTGTTCGGGGCGGGACCCTGCTGACCTGGCAGCCAGCGTTCCCCGGGTCCTGCCGTGGATTTCCCGGCACACGGCCGTTACCCGGCTCAGCTGCGGCAGCGAGAGGGGTGGTGATTAAATGACAAAAGGTGAATTATATCGAAAGTGCTTTCCTCCTCTCCCGAGAGCTCCCACGCTTTCTCTGAGGTTTGATTCTGAGGCATTTCTATTTTTTTTTCCCTTCTCCCCCTCCCAGTTTTCCTTTTAAAAACATGAGTCAATTGTAGTGTGCACAACGGGGAATACTGGGAGGCTGCGCTGGATGCTGCGAGCTGCGGGGCCCTGCTGGGATCAATCCTGTCCTTGGCACGTGGCTGCTCCAGGTCGGGGAGGCTTTGCTGGGCTCAGGGGCAGCGGGCGAGCCGGGTCCTCCACGTTGGTGTCTGAGCTTTCCCTCTGCTCTGCTTGGCTGGGAAGAGCCTCTGCAGCACGAGCTGAGCCTGGGACCCCCAGCCTGGGCAGCCTCTGGGGGGGACGGTGCTGGCGAGGGCATCGCTGGCAGCCAGGGCAGAGCTGTGCCCGCTGCTGCTCCGGTCCCTGGAGAGCTGCGGTGTCATCTGCTGCCCCGGCCTCCTGTGGCATCACCGGCTGGAGCGTGGTCCTGCTCTGGCGAGGGGCTGGCCAGCAGCCCTGTTCATCCATCTCCCTTCCACTTCCCTTCCCCACAGCCCACCACATCCCTGGATGCCAGCCCGGTGTTTTCTCTGGCCGTGCCGCTGTCCAGGTAGCGATAAGCGGCTGTCACCCAGCGCTCCCCATCAATACCAGCTGGTGGCCCTGTGCTCTCCCTCTGGCATTTTTTCCATGTCCCTATCCAGTGTTCACAGCAGCAGGAGCGATCCCCCAGGGAAAGGTGACCCCGGCACTGATCACCTTTTAAATTCTGCGGGAGCTGGCCCCTGGCCCAGTGTTTGCCCTCGGCGGCAGAGCCGTGTGCCAGCAGCGGGGGAGAGGCCGAGGGCAATCAGATCAATCAGGTGATGGATTGACTCCGGGCCAGGCTGGGAAGGTTTATCAGCTGCCATCGCGAGGAGCCGGCGCTGCCCGCAGCAGCTCGGTGGGGCTGGTGATGGCGTGTGGGGCTGGGGGCTGCACTGGCACAGCCCCCCAGGGTGGTCCCAGAGTGCCCGGGGCTGCACGGGAGATGTGGGCTGGACACGGGGCGAGGGGCTATGAGTGCAGACAGACTTCTCCCTCCCTTTATTTTGTTGGAAAACACATCTGCTTCACCACCTTCGTCGTTCTTCCCCTCACTTGCTTTTCAAGTTCATCCGGGCAGCCTCAGCCGGGTGTTGGCAGAGGTGGCACCAGCCCGGCAGCTTGTGCTGCTCTAATAAAATGGCTCCACAGCAGAGGGTTTGATCTATTTTTAAAGCGAGCTCCGCGCTGTCTCCTCCCGCCCTCCCACCAGCAGGCTCAACCCAGCCCGAAGGCTCTTGGGAGCGCGGCAGCGGCGCGGGGCGGCTCGGGAGCCCAAAGCCTTCGCTCCCGGGGCTGTGCTGGAGGCCAGAGCCACGGCCAGGGTGGCCGGTCCTGGCTCCTGCTCGCTGTGACCAGGAGATGCTCCAGCATGAGAGGAGCAGGAGAGGGTTCCCTTCGCTGCTTTGTCAGAGAGAGGAGCTCTCTGTGTGATTTTTATCCCTTCAAGCAGTGAATGTGCTGTATAAATTAACATACGGAAACTTCGCTCCGCTTGGAAGTTTGGTATTTTCTCCTCGTTTGATGCCCTGTTATTAAAACTCAATTTTCTACGAATAACGTCCTTTAAATAGAATTCATCTTCCAGCGATGACTCATAGGAAGGCAGCAGCTCCTCGCAGGAGAAGGCAGGCACGAGGGCAGGGCTGGCACTCACAGCCTTGGGATTCCCCAGATCAGCTCCCGGCGCTTTGCCGCGCTCGGGGGAAGCTGCCCTGGTTCCCTCTCCTGCCTGTCCCGCTGCTCCGGCTGGTGCTGGTGCCCAGGGACTCGGTACAGGGATTGGATCTCCCCACTCCTGCCCCACTCCCTGGGAGCCACTCGCTCTGGTTCAAAGTTTCTTGCTGGGATTATTGTTCTTTCTGCTCTGGCATCTGTTAAGGTGACAACAGCCGGGGAAAGGGAAGGGATTGGAACAAATTTCTCATCAAAAGTAGCTGAGTTGATGAAACCATTACAGCGCCTGCATCCTGCACTCAATCATCGTGACATGCCGGGGGAGAGGACCACGCGCTGCCGTACGCCGAGCTTTCCCGCCACAGAGAGCGGGGCCCGCCCTGCCTTCCCACGCTCCTGTCCCTAGGTGGGCACGTGTGCCCCGATCTGTCCCCTCTGCCCGTCCCACAGCCCGGGCTCCCCCGCGTCTCCCCAGCTCCTCCGTGGTGCAGCTGCTGGGATTCAGCGGTGGCCGTGCCAGTGGGGTTTGGTCCCCGAGGCAGAGCAGGGTGCCCATCGCTGGCAAAGTGGCAGCGTGGAGATGTCCAGCAGCTCCCACTGCTGAGGGCAGCGCCGGCTCCAGGTCCTGCAGGGTCCGTGCGAATCCCTGCAGCCGTCTCTCCGGGATCGGCAGAGGAGAACCGGGCAGGCGGCATCTCCGCATCGGGTCCGGTGGGAGCAGGGTCTGTGCTGGACCCGATCCAGGGCGTGCAGCGGGCTGGGGCTGGGGGAGATGGAGCGACCAGGGAAGAGAAAACGGGGCCGAGTGCTGGATTTCCAGAGCGTTACCTGCTTTTATTAAAAATCAATGATGCACTTGAGCGGTTCCGCTTTGTCTCCCTGACAGCGAGGCCTCTGCGTCAGCCGGGACGCAGGATCCAGCACCGCTCACAGAGCTGGTGATCACCCTCTCCTCTGCTGCTCACCCCACAAAGCCACCAGCTCATCTCCAGCCCCACAGCACCAAGATTTACAGCTGGTCTCTGCCGATTGCTTGTCTCACTCTCCTGCTTTTATTCCTCTGATCTGTCGTGTCCCGCTCCTTTGTCAGGCCTCGTTGGGTGACGGTAACAGGGGACAGTCTCCTTTACCCCCCCAGTGCTGTGGGGCTGAGGGTGGCAGTGACCAGCAGCCGCTGCCCGCAGCAGCCTGGGGCTCTCAGCTTCCCCAGTCCTTCCTCGCAAGCCCGAGTTACTGCATCGGCTGTTTGTGTTTCTGGAGGAGCAGGGCTGGTGCTGCCTTATGGCTGCGGGGGCTGCACCCCTGCGTACCCCTCCCCAGGACCCCCGTCAATAGGCAGAGGCTGGAGCTGACAGAGCGGGGCAGGGAGGCTGCTCACCACCAAGGTCACACCGTGCTGGTGCTCAGATGTGGCATCTGCCAGGTGAAATAGGGTGAGAGGCTGTTTGCCAGCCCTGGCCCAGGTCCAGGCAATCTCTCCGTGTCCAGCCAGGCCCCCCTGGGGCGTTATATTCTGCAAGTGCCTTCTCCTGCAGAGCTGCTGCTCCGGGGATCATAAAGAGCCGAGAGGACTCCAGAAGGGGCAGCGTATCTCTAGACCAGATCTCAAAGAATTTTTTTTTCAATCAATTTTCCACCCCCACCACCTGCTTCACGCCAGGCTTGACGTGGTCACCCATGGAAAGTGCTCGCTCCTGGTCTGGGTGTCGAGCTGGTGGAGGAGGCACTGGGATGCGAAAGGAAAACCCTTTTTCCTGGAGGCGCTGAGCAATTCCTTGCTCTGACCTAGATGTCAGTGTAACGCTCCGGCAAGTCCCAAGACTTGCATATGAACTTGCCCAGGGGAAGATGATATTTCAGGAGCACAGAAGCTTCTCAGCAGTGGTAAAGTGCATGAGCTTTCCCTGGCAGGAGCCTTGCAGAGCCTCCGGATGGTAACGACCACCGTGCCAGCCCTGGAGCGATGCCCCCCGCTCCTCGGGGGTGCAAGCACTGTGCCCGGGCAGCAGGAATGTCACCGGTGCTCTGGCAACAACGGCAGCGCCAGGCAGAGCCCACGGTGCTTCTGGGGCTTGACCTTCTTGCCCAGAGCAGGAGCATCCCCGGGTTCATCACGTGGATCCACAGCAGAGGCTGTGAGGAGGAGAGGTGTGAGTTGAGGATGCACACTCACCGTGCTGGGTAAATCCACGTTGGCATCCTCACCCATCGCTGTGGCCATCGGGCCCCATCTCCCCCACGGGGCTCCGGCAGCCAGCGCTGAACACGGGGAGCACCGCTCGCCTCCGCCTCGCTGCTCTCCTCTTCCCGGCTGCGTTAAACTCGTTACTTTAATGAAGTGCTCCCCAGGCAGCCGCCGCCCGAGCCCTGTGCACACGCGGGCTCTGAGGTGTCTTAGCCAGTGCCCAGGTACTGAGGAGGTCTGACAAGGTGGGGAGCAGCGAGGAGTCACGGGATCTGTCCCTCTGAGTCCTGGTTTTGGAGCTCTGCAGGGGCCTCAGGGTCTGTCTTCAGGCACCAGAATAGCTTGAGCTGGGACCTCAGGAGGTTTGAGGGGTCAAGCCGGGTCCCCACAGGCTGGTCGGGGGTGTGGAGGTGGCCCTGCTTCCCTTGGCACCCCCACTGCAGGACGGCCCCGCGCCCCGTCCCCTCCCTGAGTGACACCGCTCCACGTCCTGCTCCCTTCGCTGGGTAACACCGCGATCAGTCCCCGCAGCCCCGCGCACCGCGGCGAGCACGGCACCGGCGGCAGCTCCGGGGGGCTGGAGGGGTCTGGTGCCGCTGAGCTGGGAACACAGCGGGGCTGGTGAGAGACGGCTCTGCTCGGCACGGACGGCATCGCGGTGGTTGGATTGCACAGGGTCACTGTGACAGATCCATTGGAAAAACGTGGCAGTTTCACTCTGTTTTGTTGTTTTGTTTTGGTTTGTTTTATTTACTTTTATTCAGCTGCTCTGGCTACAGATGGGGAGACAGGAACTGGGACTCAACATGGCACAGCCCACTCGTGGTCATGCTGGCTGGTGGGGATTGTCCCCAGCTTGTCCCTGCCTGGGGACAGGCTCAGGAGCCCTCAGCCCCCTGGTGTCACCCCCTGCAGTGTTACCTGCCAGCTTCGGAGGGGCTTGGGGCACAGGAGAGCCCCTGGCAGCACCTGACGTGGGCTGCCCTCGTGTTCTGCAGGAGGCTTTCTCCTTCACTGGGCACATCTGTGGGTCGTTGGAGTGATGAGGGCTCAGGGTGGGGAGTGACGCCTCTGCCCTATAAGAGCCTCCCAAGGAGAGGTGGGGGGTGTTTGCAGGAGGACTGTTTGGGGATCTGCTTCCATCTGTCAGCACAGCAGCGTGGAGAGGAGATGGAAAAGGTCAGTGGGGCTGTGGAGGGAATGTTGTGCTTGTTCTGGTCTCTCAGTGGCTTTTTTATTTCTATTTTTCTGTGTCGTGCCTCAGTTTACCTGGCTCTTAAGCTGAGTTCAGATGTAAGGTCCTTTGGCAGGCTGTGCAGCATGGTTGGTGTTTGCTGTTGGGGTCCTGGTGAGGTTGGAGCCTGTCCCCTGTGTCCCCTCTGCCCTGGGCTCATCCCAGACCTTCTGTGTTGGCCCCTGTGCCAGCTGGGCACCCAACACCCTTCTCTGCTCTCATCTGTGTCATTGCCCCCCTCTTTCCTCCCTCGCTCCCCTCTGTGCCCGCTGGGCTTGGGTGTGTTCCCAGGGGTCTGCTGGGGTTGTCCCACCAGGTCCCCCCACTGCTGGTTGCTGCTGGAGCTTTTGTGGCAGGCGCTGCCCAGCACAACCGATGTTACCCAAAAGTTGATGCTTTCATCTTTGCTTCCCCCGCACCTGCGAGTTCCCCTGTGGATGATTTAGAGCCGAAAGCCTGTGCTCTGGCACTGGGAGAGGGTTCCCGAGATAAAATAATCTCTGCCAGCAGCTGAAGTGACAGAAGCCCCATTAACAGCAGCATATGCCTGAAAACACACACACAGTGCGCGGGAGGAGGACGCGGGGCGGGGGGAGCCCACAGGAAGGGGGATGCGATGGCTGGTAATTACTCCGCTGCCATTGGGACGCTCCTCGCTAATTTACAGCATTAGCGGAGTCGGGATGTGATTCTTCCTCCTGAGCCCGGGCAGGGCTGTCCCCTGGTGCAGGCAGCCGTAATTATCCACATTTAACTGAGGGCTTGTAAAATCTATTTGTCTAGCAGAATGTGAGTATAATTGCTGTGAATTAAATAAGGAGGCAGTTGTGGCTGGAGCAGGACCTCGCCTGACAGAGAGCACGGAAAGTTGCGTGTCCCCGGGCTGTTCCTGCATCCCGTGCCGGCGGGGAGGGCGGGTGCTGCCGGTCTGGAGCTGGGGAGGAGTCGGGGGGGTTTCTGTGCATCGCCGCGTCCCCAGCGCACACCTTCCCTCCCTCCCTCTCTCCTGACGGGTCTGACTGGAGCGATGTGCTGATGGGAGCCAGGCAGCCTGTGAGTATTCCCCGTCATCTCCTGCTTTATCTCCTCTCTCAGCTCTGGTCCCAGGGCTGGGGGCTGCCCTGGGGTTATTTTACTTGGCGAGTGCGTTTGCAGAAGCTGGTCCCTGCGTGTGGCTGGTTTGCTGGGCTGCTCCTCAGGTGCAGGATACGGAGGTGAAGTTTTTGCCCTGGTTGCTTGCCTTCCCCCGGGATCGCTGGCGGCTGCGGGATGGGCGGCTGCGGGATGGGCGGCTGCGGGATGAGCCGCTCCTGCTCTTCCTGTGGTGCTTCCCACCACGGATCTGCACTGGCAGCCTCATGCGTGGGCTGGGGGTTCGGGTGCTGCAGAGCTCCCTGGCAGGGTGGGGGGCAGAGGCTGGGTGCTACTCGGTGGCTTTTTGGGTGGCCACCACCATGGGTGGCACCAGGAGGGCTGGCAGAAAGCTGGGTGCTGGGTGGGAGACTGAGTCCTCCAGGACAAGCTCCCAAGGTGTTTTTAAGGCATTTGGAGCTTTGCTCCCTGAGAAGCCGCTTCCTTTGCCCGGAGCAGTAGCAAGCCTGTGACATGGACCTGCTGAGCCTGGAGGAAGCAGTGCTGGGGTGGCAATGGCTTCATCTGTCCCCTTGGCCCAGGCACAACTTGCAGGCTGGGCAAAGGGGCTTGGGGACTGTCCCGCTCAGAAACTGAGCTGGCAGGAGCCGGGGGGTCACAGCCGCTCTCCGTGGCATCTCCCCCTCCCCAGCACTGGGGTGGGTGCTGAACACCAGCTCTGCACTGGGGTGACTGTGGCTGCAATCTGCTGATGGCTGGACTGAAACCCTGCCCGTAGCCGTGCAGAGAGCGCACGGGTGAGGAAAGGTGTGTGTGTGTGATGGGAGTGTTGGCAGCATCATCAGGATGCTGGGAATGTTCTTGTTGTCCGTGCTGGAAAAACACTGGTGAAATGGGAAATGTGCAGAAAAGAGCTACAGAAATGGTTCAGGTTCTGGAAAATCTGCTCTGCTGTGGGAGATGCAGCCTAAGTAGGTTGAACTTTTCATCCAAGAGAAGTTTAAGAGGTGGCTTTGCGACGTAGGTTGTTTTAGGCTGTGATCAAGAGATTTCTGCGGGTACAGAGCGCTCTAATTTAGCAGGAAAAGATGTAACAAGATCCAGGCACTGGAAGCTCCAGCTAGACAAATTTTGACTAGAAACTAAGTGCATATTTTTATCAGGGAAGGTAATTAAACACTGGAACAGCTTCAGCCTGTGGGGGATTCTCCATCAGTTGACATCTCTGGATCAAACCTGCGTATCTGTCTAGCAGGGAGGTGGGAGCTTGAAGGAACGTGGGATTAGAGCCTGGCTGTCTTCAGCCCGTGTTCCTTGGGTGCTGCACTCGCCAGGTCTAACGGCCCCTCTGGCCCTAAGCTGTGATAGTGTCCCGTGGTGATACTTGGGGCTGGGTTAAAACTGAGGTTGGGGCAGGAGAGACGGAGCACTACAGCACTTGAGAATGGGAATTGAGAGAGCTCGTTGCTGAAGAGAGGGAATCTTGTTCTCTCTAGGGATTTCTGGGAGGAGGTGGCAGGGTGCTAAGTTCACTTTCTGGGCTGGGAAGGGTTGGTTCCTCTTGTCTCCAGGACCTCTGTGCCTGTGGGTCAGTGCTGCCGCAGAGGATGCAGAGCTGCAGCGGGCTCAGCGATGGGCAGAGCCGCTCTGTGTGTCTCACAGGTGATGCTCTCTCTGTGCATCTCAACACGTTGTTGGCCTTTTTTCCATGTAGTGCATCAGGGTTTGCTCATTTTTGTCTTGGGATCTGTGATAAATCCTCCTCCTCTCCTAAGAAGGCTGCCCTGACCTGGGTGCCAGCTCCTTGGCACGTGCCGGTTGCGGTTCCTGCCGGCTGCGGGGCAGCCTCTCCCCTCCAGCCCCAGCCCATTTCTAGCCCTGTCCCAGTTTGGTATCTGCAGGAAACAGAGGAAAACTTCCTGTGCTTAATTACAAAAATCAGGTACTCCAAAGACAGGCCTGTTTGTGGTTTTCCAGCCCGTTTTGTGCCCGTGCTGTCATGCTTTGGCTGGAGCACGATGCTCCGCTCTCTTTGCGAGTGCTGTGTGATGGGGAGCCCGACGCTTCCCTGCAGTCGGAGTCGTGCTCCCTTCTGTATCGACAGACCTGGGGGTGAAATTAGATTGGGGTGTCCTGGACACATGGATGTTGGCTGCTGCTTGTGCAGCTCCTTATCTTGAACAGGGTCACTGTGGACAAACGGACAGATGTCTGTCCCGCAGCCCCGGGTGCTCGGTGTCCTGGGGCAGCGCGGGGGTCTGACCTCGGCCGCCGGCTCGTGCGGAGCCGGGCAGCGCGTTGTCAGCGCGGGCAGGACATGGGCTCAGCGTGCGTTGGGAGGGTTCCCAGGAGCATCCATCTGCTCCTCCAGGCAGCGGAAAATTTGTGCAGAGCCAGCGAGCCGCCGGGGCCAGCCTGCTCGGGATCCTTCCGCCCGGCTGGCGCGTGCTGGGGGACGTAGGCGGCGGTGTGCTGGCAGGAGCTGCCCGCGGGGCGCTGCTGCCAGGGCCTCAGCTGGCACCCGGCGTGGTGCTGGTGCCTGACCGCGTTCCCCGCGGAGGAGCATCCTCTCCAGCTGACTAGGGCTGCAAATAGCAATTGAGTCACGCTCTGGAATGGGACCATCTGCCTGTCCCATCATTTTTCCAAATAATTTTGAATCCTTCCTCTGCTCAGAGACCGAATCCTGTATCAGCGGAGTGCCACGGGACAGCAGTGTTGAGCAGGATTTCTGTCACATCGTGGTGAGACAGGACCTTGTTGTGCCCCATCCCCATGGGGCAGCGTGTCCCCTCCCCTGCTCACGATGCTCGCCTGATGCTTGCAGGTTTCTCTGCAGAGGTTGTTCTCATCTTCAAGTTCCTGAGCATCGAGAGCTGCTCTGGTGAAGGCAAAGCTGGTCCTTGCCATGACAGCATCTCTGTCCCACGGTGTCCAAGGGCTGGGACAGTGGCTGCTCTGCCCTGGTGCGGTGGGGCTGGCAGGAGAGCACCACACCCCCTCTCACAGCCCCAAAAATGAGGCATCACCCCATACGTCTACACCATTGCTCTTTGCCTTCATCCTTGAGTCAACTTTCTGCGGGACAGGGCACCTCGTCCTTCCCGGCCAGAGGAGAGGGGCCGTGGCACGGGAGGGGTTAATGCAGAAGGATTTTTACCCTGTGGCATAAACACTCCAGAATGCTTGTTTGCCTTCATTTGCATGTTGAAACATATCCTAAAGGCCCCTCTTTGGAAAGTTCTGTTTTTTACTCCATCTTCCTAGAGAAGGGAGGAAATTATTCATAATTAAAAAGTAATAATAATGTGGAATGAAGGAACCCAGCTGTATAATACCCGGCACAAAAGGGGGAGCGTGGGGAATCTATTTTTAATGGTTTCCACAGCAACGGAGATTTTGTTTACAGTGCTTTTCCTCCTGTGCTGGGAGGCTGTTCCCAATTTACATTTGTAAGAAGCTCTGGCATAGGAGGTCCATCACTGGAGGGTGCTCTGGGCGCTCGGGGAGGGTGCTGAGAAGATGCGATGCAGTTGTGGAGAGGCCGCTGGTACCCGTGGGATGGGGCGTGATGAGCAGGACCCCCGGGAGCTGGGCACCTGGCTGGGCATCGTGTCCTGACCCGTGGCATCCCACTGTCCCCTGGCTCTGGGGGCTGTGTGACACAGGCTGGTCCTTAGCAGGGGTTTATCTAAGACTTGCAGTTGTACCACTGCCTTCAGGAGCTGAACAGTGTCCCCACCAGCACGGGGACCCTGCCAGCCTCATCCAGCGGGACCAGCAGTGCGGCTCCCTTGGGAAGCTGTGCCAGTGCTGGAGGAGCGGGGAGCTGAGCCCCTGCAGAAAGGGGGGGATGCTGGCTGCCAGGGGGGCTGTGCCCACCCACCCCCCTGTGCTGGGTGAGGGGTCCCTCGTGTCTGCTGAGCTGGTCTGTTGGCTCTGAAGAGCCCTGGGGGGTTGGTTTCTCTGTGGCGGGAGGGATCCAGGCGCTGGGGAGAGGAGGACAGTGCTCGTGCCCCCCTTATGCTGTCACCTGCCCGGCTGGGCTGCGGCTCACCCAGGGCACTGGCGATGGAGGAGCCCCGTGCCCGGCCGGGGTCTGCAGCCGGTGCTTCCCCGGGGCTGTGGGCTCTGAGCGAGCTGGGGTGTCGCCGCCGCGGTGCGAGGTACGGCACAGGGGAGAGGCCGGCTGCCGGAGAGCTCTGTCATCTGGCAGGTGCTGGCACCACCAGCTCCAGTAGCTGCAAACTGAAACTCTCCTGGTGGGCACAGGGTTTTATCGAGGGCTAATGGACCAGCGCAGCAATGTGCTGAGAGCTCCTGGCGTTCCTTGGCACTGGGTCTCTCCCTCCGTGGGTCCCAAGAGTGGGCACGAGGTGGTTTAACCGAGTGTTTTGGCTGTGCCAAGCGAGGTGAGGGCGACGGGGGTTTGTCTGGGACCCCCCTGGTCTGTGGAGGATGAAGGTGGACAAGGGCTCTCCTCCTCTTGCAGGTTCCCTCTCGATGGTGACCAGTTCTCTCCCTGTCCCTGGGTGTCTTAGCCATGTGTCCCTAGGGATGGTGGCTCAGCTCTGCTTCAGGACGGTGACAAACTGGTGACAAACTGGTGACAAACCTGCCACCCTGGGCCAGGACTGGTTTTGGCTCGGGTCTTGCCCTGTGTGACCATGTGTGTGTGGGTGTCCCTCAGGAGCACAGCTCTGATCCCTCCCCAGGGGTATCCCCAGCATCTGGGTGGGTTTTTCTCTAATTAGTCTCATTTTTGTTGGGGGGCTGGGGCAGATGGTGTTTGGGGGCTCTCAATGATCCCAGCTGAGCTGCTGGGGAAGGGTGTTGGCCCCTTCCAGCTGCATGGTGGGAGCTGCTGCCCTGAGATCAGCTCCTTTTATGAACCAATAAAAGAAGGTTTTTATCACCTGTTCCAGCTAATTTTCTGTGGTTTGTAATGGCTTTGGGAAGCAGGTAATTGCAGCGATCGCATTACATGTGCAGGCATTAAAGGGAATTGAGGGGACTGTTTGTTAATTAGCTGTACTTGTGTGGAACCTGAAACATATTAACCTTCCTATAATCCCAAACTATTAGGGATGAAGAAGGGATTTAATGATGGGAGAAGCAGAAAAACAAAAAGCAATTAGGGCTTTTCTTCCCGGCACTGCTGGGGTGTTGCAGCAGGGGGGTGACGGGCAGAACAGCCCCCAGGCAGGCACTGGGGAGGCAGGAGGGTCCTCCGGGGTGGGATGAGCCATGGGTGCATGTGATCACCTCTGGCAGAATCATCCCTGGGTGGGAGGGTGAGGAGGGAGAACAGGGAGATGCTCTGGGAGGTGGCTGGGAACGGCCCTGGGGTGTGTGGCTGGCCCAGCCCCTGAGGCTGCGGGGTCTTGTCAGCAATTGTGGAGGGACCAGAGAAAAAACCCAAGTGGAGGAAGGGTGTGATGGAGATCCTGGCTCGGTGAGAGCCGGGGCAGTGGGGCTGGGCCTGGAGAGCTGGGATCTGGAGCAGCAGGAAAGTATAAATAGTGTTTCCACGGCAACTGTTCAACATAAACTCTTTCCTCTCTGATTACCGAGCACATGATATTCCCATCAGTCCTGGGCTGCTCCCCCCCGTGGCAAAACCCTTCAGGTGTTGGTTATTTTTCCTGCTCCTTCGCAGGAGTGGATGATGTTGGCAGCGTGTGCAGGCTCCGTTCTGCGGCGGTGCCGGAGCCAGGGTGGGAAGAGCCGCGTGGGCTCCTCTCTTGCTTCTGGAGGGCTGGGATGGAGGTTTGGGGACCAGGCACCAGCTCCTCTGAAGATGTTTAGCCTGTCCCTGCTCTGCTTGCACAGAAATGGGACAGACTTGGTGCCCAGGTGGGTGCTGGTGGCTCGGTAACTGGGTGCTGGGTCCTGTTGCCCTCCAGGGATGAGAAGCCGGGAGGGACTTGGGGTCCCTGGTGCTGCACATCTGGCCGGCAGCTGGTGAGCGCCGTCCCCCTCTGCTCAGCATGTGCAGGGTGGTGGTGCCTCTCCATCGGGAGAGCCCTGGTTTGCCCTGTCTGTGGTAGCACGTGCAGTGGCTGCTGTGACACCTCCTGCCCAAAGCTGTCAAAGCCCGGCCGGGTGCACGCAGCCACTCAGCTCCACTTTCCTGCTGGGAGCCCTGGTGCCTTCACCAGCAATCGTTAATATCCATCAGCACCGTGCAAACAAACTCCCTGCTCCATTTATTCCACCCAGCTCCCGATTTAATTAGGTTTTCTAGTTTTCTGCTTGTCCTGGGCTGATCACTCCTTAAAACAGTGGAGAATTAATTTGCACCTGCTGTCAGAAAGAGCCTCTCCCCAGTTAGAAAAATAATTAAGCCATCATCACACATCAGGGGTAATGAATCACTGTGCTCCATTCCCTTCACAGGTCGTTTGTTTCCTTCCACACTGGCAAAGAAGGTGCAAACTAAATGTGAGCAGCTGCCAGGTGATCCCTGTTCCCTCTCTGCCCATTTTCATTCTGGCTCCGTGGATTTCCCAGCTAAGCTGGACCTTGGACTTCTGGAAAGGTCCTAAGTAGGCAGGTGGGTGTAGGGAGTAGAGGGGTGGGGTTGGTCTAGGAAGGAGTGACAGACAGGACAAGAGGAAATGACCTCAAGCTGTGCCAAGGGCAGTTGAGATTGGATGTGAGGAAGTGTCTACATGGGGACATCACCAGTGAGCTTACGCTTGGTACGACGTGTTTTGAGATGTTGAGTCTGGAGATGGTGAAATGCTGGGAGAAAGTGATCTGATGGCTGGGAGAGAAGGTGGTAAATGCCATAATGTGACGTAATTGCTGGCTTGGGTGTCAGTGAGCCCCCAGATTTGGGGTCAGGAAGAATTTTGCTCTAGATCAGAGTGGTGGGGGGTTGCTGGAGGGTTTGTCCCTCTCTGCAGTGCAGGTGGGTTCTGTTCAAGGTGATCAACTGATGACTTTAATGAACAGCTCAGAGTACCCTTGTCCCCATCTCCCTCCCTGTGCTGTGTCACACTTATGTCATTTTCCTTTTTACTCCATGGCAGGAGCTTGTTGCACGCATGTGGGGTGGCTGTGGGGTGGCTGTGGTGGGATGTTCCTCTGTGGCCTGTGATGGTGGCATCGAGGAGTCACCCCATGTCTCGAGAGATCCCAGGTCTCTGTGCAGACACTGGAGCGGGGGCCGCGCTGCGTTAGCCACCTTGCTCTGACAACACTGTTTTATCTCTTCTGCTGGTAACGTGTGTGCCGGGAGCTGCTGGGCTTGGGGAAGGTGCCTCACGTTTGGGTAAGGCAGAGGTTTTGGAGGATGCAGCACAGGTGGCACCTTTCCTCCTGTCCCCTTTTCCAAGTGCCAGGCTGGCGCTTGCCCCTCTCTGCAGTGAATCGCTGTCACTGCACATACGGGAAGTGTTTGGGGGAATGAGGCTTCATCCAAGGAAGGGGTTGGGAATGCTGGTGAGCTCCTGCAGCCTCTCTGAGCAGAGCTGCTGGGTCCCCAGGACCTGCTCCCTCCTGCTTCTTCCCTCTGCACGGCTTGGCCTCGAGGTCTGCAGGGACACTGGTGGGGATGAACACGCCAGTGAGCAGATTCCCTCCACTGGTAACCGATGTCCCATCTGGTCTCGTGTCATCTGCAATGAATCTTCCCCACGTGCCATCATTCCCGGGTGCTGGGGTCACTGGGAGGGTTTCCTAATGGAAATGCTCCTCGGCAGCAGAGTGCCCGGGACCCGGTGGGAGTTGTGCCTTCGCCGGTGCCACGCGCCGGTGCCACGCGGTGCCGGTAGCTCCTGTTCTGCGGGTTTGGTGAATGGAGATGAAACGCTGCTGCTGCCTGTGCCGAGTTGTGCTCACACCTGCTCACATGAAAGCCCGGTGCCCACTCCAGTGCCAGCTGATTAAATTAAAGTCCTAGTGAGTTTGAATAATTTTCCCTGTGAAATGTGGCAGATGGCCTCCATTAGGCGTCTGCTCCCAGCATCTGCCAGGATGTGATCAACCCCTCTTTGGAAAATGCACAAAAGGGAGTGCAAGTGGAGAGACCTGGGAATGGGAGCTGATCCCTTCATCCATGAAGAGGGAATCAAACACCCTCTTTGGAAGCAGGTGATGTTCTAGAGGAGCAGCATCCACATGTCTCTCCAGCCCCTCTGTGCACTTGCTGCTGTACACAGCGATGGCAGGAGGGGGGATGAGGGGGCTGTTCCCAGCCCACCAGGTCACAGAATCCCAGAATGGCCTGGATTGGAAAAGCCCTTTAAGATCATTTGAGTCCAACCATGAACCCAACACTGACCAGTCCCCACTAACCCATGTCCCTCAGCACTGTGTCTACACGACTCTTCAATCCCTCCAGGGATGGGGACTCCACCACTGCCCTGGGCAACCCCTGCCAATGCCTCAGAACCCTTTCAGCAAAGAAATTCTTCCTCACATCCCATCTCAACTGCCCTTGGTGCAACTTGAGCCCATTTCCTCTTGTCCTGTCCCTTGGTCCTTGGTTGAACAGACCCACCCCCACCTCTCTGCACCCTCCTTGCAGGGAGTTGGACAGAGCCAGAAGGTCTCCCCAAGGGTAAGCAGAGCCCTGAAATTGGGGTGTGTTGTCCTGAGGCTGTGCTGAGCCCTCTGGCTGATGACCTAAGTGAGGTCCTGGGGTGTCTGCACATGTGTGATGATCTGACACGTGTGTGTGTGTCCGTCCATCTGTCCCTCTGTGTGGTGATCCCATTCTGAAGGTGCAGGACGTGGGGAGCTGCGTGTGCATTGGGGTGTCCCATCTGCCCAGAGAAGCTGTGGCTGCTCCTCCCTGGAAGTGTTCCAGGCCAGGTTGGATGAGGCTTTGAGCAACCTGGTCTAGTAGAAGGTGTCCCTGCTGGTGGCAGGGGGGTGGAACTGGAGGAGCTTTAAGGTCCTTTCCCACCCAAACCAGTCTGGGATGATTTTTTTCCCGGGATCTCCAGTGCAGGGCCCTCAGCTCTCCAGCACCTTGCAGGGGACACCCGTGCCAGAAGCAGTGCTGGGACCCGTCGCTGACGGGCAGCGCGTGGCTCTGGGGACACGGGAGAGGGACGGTCACCTTTTGCGCCCCGGACCGCCGGCAGGGGGCAGCTGCTGCTCGGCCGCCCCAGGGTCCTACCGCCGCCCGGCCCGGTCCCCTGCGCGGTCACACGCGTGTCCGGGCCCCGCGTGGGCCGGAGTCGCCCCCTTGGTGGGCATCGCTGGGAGGAGGGGGAGGCGCTGGTGTACGGCTCAGCCCGGGATCGATACAAATTGAGATGGTTTCCCTTGAAAAGAGCTTAATAAAGCGAAAAAAGGGCCAAAGCGGTGCTGGGAGCTCTGGGGCGCTGCGGGGTGGGGCTGGGAGGGGGTCCCGCCTCCCCCCGCTCCCCGGCATTGCCCAGCTCTGCTCGTTGCTGTCCGAACCCAGGGAGAGGCCCCAGTAACACCCACTCTCTGCCCCAGCGACCTCGCCGTGGCATTAGCCGCTGCCCTGTGTCGGGGAAGCGCGGGAGGGAGGAGGAGGAGGAAGTGCTGAAGGCTCGCCTGCAGCAGGGAGAGGCAGCGAGGTGGAGGAGAATCCAGAGGTGGGGGCTTTTGTGGGTGCACTGAGCGCCCGGAGCCGGCCGAGGTGGTGTGGTGGCGGGTGGGGTTGGGCTCCGTGATCTCAAAGGTCTTTTCCAAACGAACGGTTCTGTGATTCTCCATCGAGCCCCGTCCTGGCGAGTGGGGACACTGAGCCCGTGCCCCTGCCGGGGGCCATATCTCATCCCTCTCTGCTCGTGTGTTCATGCCCTCAGCACAGATCTGTGTTCTCCTCCACTTGCTCATTTAGCTGTTGTAGGGTTCTTTTAATTAAATTAGCATCTTTTAATACATTCTGTCCTGCCATCACAGCTTAATGTCTCTCTCTAGCTGCAGGGAGCTCGGAGCTGCTCCAGGGCCCGTGGTGTGTGTGCACAGCCCCGCTGGCGTGGGGGGCTCTGGTGAGGGGGCACTGGCACGTGTGCCTTCCTGGGGTGCTGGGTGCCATCAGCCATCCCCTGTAGCTCCCTGGGTGCTCTCAGGAGGGGGAGCACAGGGAGCTCCATCCTCACCAGGCAACTGATGTCCCTGGAAGGTGGGGACTGTCCTCTGCCAGACATGCTGCCCACTGCTGTGGTCTGTCAGGCTGGCACAGCTCCTGCTCCCCTGGGAGATGGGGTCCAGATGCAGGCAGGGTGGTGGGCACTGGGGGTCTTCACTGTGGGCACTGCTGCATCCTCTGCCCGGGCCAGGCAGCGCCCTGGGATGGATGCACCAGCCTCTGAATGAGCATTTTCACACAAGCCAGTTCTCAGTTTTCTTCCTTACCTGACTTTTAAGTGCGATGCCTGAGTGGGAACTGTCCGGTGGTGAACACAGGGCCCTGGCAGGAAGAGTCCCCCGCCTGCTGGGCTCCCCTGGGGGCTCCAGCCCTGTACCCGGGAGGCTGGTGTGCTGCAGCAGGATGGAGAGTACTCGGGTGCTGCAGATCTGGGTGCCCTGGGGAGATGGGCAGCGATGGGTGCTGCTGGAGAGGCGGTGGGTGCTTGTGTCTGCAGGGTTTCCTCCTGAGGAGGGTGCTGGGGATGGGTACGGTGTGGCAGGGCTGGCCTCGCTGCTGGCTGTCCCCAGGTCTCCTAGCCCTTGGTTTGGGGTGACAGTGAGGGTGTTCTGGGCTGTCAACCCATCCAGTCTCCAGAGGGTGTTAGAGCAGTGTCACGGGTGCTGTGGGTGGGATGGTCCCAGTGTAGCCCTTCCACTGGGATGCTCTGGTGGCATCCTGGCGAGGAGAGGAGCTTGTCCATCGCCAGCTGTGGAGGCGAGGGTCCAGCCATGCCACGGTGAGGGGCTGTGGGTGTTGGCACAGTGAGGGGCTGTGGGTGTTGGCACAGTGAGGGGCTGTGGGTGTTGGTTACCTCACACGTTTGCTCCGGTCGCAGTGTCCCCCCGCTGTGCTGAGGTGCCGAACACCTCAATTGTCAGTCGGGGCTTGTCAGCTGTATCGCAGGAGCACGGGATAAAGTGTTCCAGTGAAGAAGATAATTGAAAATCAAAAAAGACTTTGTTAATTTGATTAGGCAGAGCCATAGTTGAATTGTTCTTCATCAAAAGAGATTTAATTTTGACATGCAATTAAATCCTTCTGCTGTACTGGTGCCCTGCGCGTTCCCAGCAATACGGCAGGTGGGGTGGGGGGCTTTGTGGGACAGAGGAGAGATGGGACGTGGGGGGAAAGGGGAGCGAGGGGAGTGCTAGTGCCGGGCAGGGGTGACAGGAGCACAGGGACGAGGAGGGTCTGCCATAGCAAACGCGGCTCATTTAGTGCTGACTTTGACTTGTGGTTTAACTGCTTTCACTAATTGCATCGATGCAGAAGGCAGCTCTGCGCCTCCTGTCCCCTTGTCCCGGGCTGTCCCCTTCCCTCACCAGCCTGGATCTCCTGGGGGTAAAGCTCTGGTTCACAGCTGGAAAGTTGGCGCCTGGGTTTGGTGCAGGGGCCGGAGCAGATTTGCTGCAGGATCGGGACCCTCTGGCCGGGCAGGAGCCCCATTCCGCTGCCAGGAGCTGGGGCGAGGAGCGCTGGCATCGGGGTCCCCGCCAGCTCCAGCTGTCCCCTCTCGCCGCTGCTCCCCGCGCTGGTACGGCGCAGGATTATCGCTGCCGCTGAGCTGAGGTGCTGTAATCCCTCCCTGCTGCGCTGGCGGGGGCCGGGTGGAAATCCCACAGTCAGGGTTGTGGATTTAGAGCTGGTGGTGAGAGAAGGAGCTCAGTGGGATGTGACAGAGCTTTAAAACATGCAAAAAAAAATAAATAGCCTGTGTGCCTCCTCGGGTGGGAGCAGGGAAAGGTCCTCACAGCAAGAAAGAGCTTGAGGAGGAGCCGTGGGAGCTCTGTGTGCAGTGGCCGTGGCCGTGGGTGCCATTTGGGGCTGGGTCCCAGCGCTGCTCAGAGCCGTGGGCCAGTTTGGTGCAGGGTCCCCACCGAGCCAGCCCCATCCCCCCTCCCTGAGCTCACATCAGCCTCCCTGGGAGCACAGCAGCTCCTGCATCGCTTCCTGCCGCCCTTGGTGAGCCAAGGTCTGTGAAGTCTTGGTGCTGGCAAAGCCCACGGTGCCATGAGCTACCTGAAGTGCCACGAGCTGCCCGTGTACCCTGCCTGCACCTCTCCCTGGGCTCAGCACGGGCAGGGAGGCTGGGAGCTCTTGGCACCGGGGTATTTCAGCTGCTCTCATCTCATTCTTCCTAGACTGGATGGAGCCACAGGGAGATTTTTCTGTTTCAGCCTCACTCTTCCACTTGCCAGCCCAGAAGAGCTGCTCTGGGAGGTGATGGACTTGGCCTTGCAGGAGACTCTAATTGCTGTGTGCTGGGCAGACTGGGAGGTGGTGAGGTCCCAGAGGGCCCCTCGGTGCCTCCCCAGTGGGGCTGGACACTTGGCTGGCCTGCACTGCTTCAGCTTGAGCATCCTCAGCTGCTGATGATGCTGCAGCAGACACTTCCACCTGTGAAACGGGTGCCCTGCCTGCCCATCTCCCCAGGGCTGCGCGGGTGAATCGCGTATTGATCTGCCTCTTCCCTCGCACTCGGCTCCCTGGGGCTCTTCTCCAGCTCCTGCACTGTTGTGGGTGACTCGAGCAGTGGCAGAGGTGTGACAGCATGACCCTCCTGCACTGCTGAGCCAGAGCTGACAGACCTCAGGCTGTTTATTGCCTCCAAAATGCTACTGGAGAGCCAGAGGCACCAGGCGAGGGCAAGGGAGCAGCCCTGCCCGCAGAGCCAGGGACCCTCTGCCCACTGGCCGTGTCGGGGAGATCAGAGCCATGTGCCCACTCTGGGGGGACACAGTGAGCCCGCACAGCAGGATGGCCCCGAGGAGACCTGGAACTGCTGCACGGCGTGTGGGCAACGCCGACGGGCCCCAGCCGGCTCTGGCACACGGGCTCCATGGCACAAGGGAGCTGAGTGGGGGTGCACCGCCCTTGGAAGCCATGCTGGGGCTTTTCCGTGAGGTGGGGGGTACAGCAGGAAATCCTGTGCTGTGCTGGTGTGGGGTCCCCATCCTGATGAGCTGTGGTCCTGATTCGGGGAGGGGCCGGTCCTGGAGCTGATGCCACATCTGGATAAGGTACCACGGCATCAGCTTCACCTTGAGCTGCGGGGTCCTGTGGCAGGTGCTGCGCCCGCTCGGGTGTGTGCTGAGCCCCGCAGAGCCAGCAGCATCGGGGCAGGAGGATGAGGGGAGAGGTGCGGGTGTCCCTGGCCCAGCCCCGCGCCGGCAGCGTGCGGGCAGGGGCAGGTTCGGAGCGGGCAGCTGCCGGGCGCAGCAGCCCCCGCGAGCTCGGCGCAGTGTTTACCGCTTCCATCTTGGCGTGGTGCCTTATTTGTTCTCCTCTAATTGAGCAAATGCACCGTAGGCAGCGAAGCTGGGCCAGCATTGACTTTATTAGGGGAAGCATCAATACGGTGCTGCGTGTGAGGAGGCTTTGGTCTAACGCTGTCAGGGTACTGGGGTTTGGAACTTGCGCTTTATTCATGATGTTTTGATTTCTCTTGCTCTGGGGACTCGGACTTTGATAGATTGTGATGCGGTACCAGAACAATATGATGCACCAGAGCAGTTTGCTTCCAGAACAGGCATTTGCCACGAGAGCCCAATGTTTTCTTGATTTTTTTTTTTTTTTGAGTGAAAAATGATGGCATAAAGGAATCGTAAGCTTTGTGCAATTCAATCATCCAGAATTAGCAACCAGAAAGTTGATTTTCCTGCTGACTGGTACGCTGCTAGAGGTAGTTACACCAACCTCATTCCTGGGTTCATTTTGCTGCGTTCTGCTGCAGCAGCACTGGCAGGAGCTGTTTTTGCTCCAGAAGTTGGAGTTTTTGGCTGACAGTTATCGAATTCTTTTGCAAACGAGCACCCGTGTTGCTGCTGCTGCACCAGCCCACGGTGCCTTCGTGCCCCCCCGCTCTCCGGTTCCTCCTCGTGCACGTGGATTTTGCAGGTGTGAGGACAGGTAGGAGTTGCAGGTGCAGACCCCGTGGGGACCTGCTCATCCCCATGGTCACAGCACCGAGGAGTGACCTGTCCCTTTGAGTCTGGTTCTTGTGTTGCCCCAGCACTGAGCACAACCCATTTACCTGCTCTTTGTGTGGCTGCTGTAGGGGCTTCTGCCGCAGCTCCCCTGGAATTATAAAGTGTTATCACAGCCCTTTAATGAGTCTGAATCTCTGACAGCTTCATTTTCCCGTGTTTGATGGCCATGCCCCTTGTTTCACCTCACTCTCATAGGCTGCTGTTGAGGGGCACTCGTGGCACCAAAGCACCAGTGAGGTGTTCCCAGTCCCTGTGCCAGGTGCTGCCTTGGGTTGGGTGTAAATAACTTTCTGGAGTTGGGGTGGGTGATCAGGAGCTGATCTCTGCTCCCTGGGGGTGTCCAGCTGTGGAGGCTGCCCAGCCCTGGCTCTGCCACCCCACGGCAGGTCTGGCTCGGGGTGAGCCACATGGCCCAGGTTTTGGTAAGAGCAGGAGGGGAGCTCGCCAGGCTGGGGGGGTGCGGAGCCTTCTGAGCATTAGGCTTGGAGAAAAAAAAAAAAAAGAAAAAACATGTCAAAACGGGATTTTTCCACAGCCTTGTTCTCGGAAATGTTTGAACTGTTCTCACTAAAACTTCCCTCAAAATTCCAGCCCGAGGCAGACACTCAATATGGGAAACATCAGAGCGAAATGAGTTGCGTTGCACAGAGGCAGGCAAGTGGTAACAGCCCCTTTAGAGCGCCGGGGAGCTGCTGAGCGGCGGCACCGCGCTGCGCAAAGCCGGGAACATCCCGGGGGTGTCCCGCGTCCCGGGCACCTTCCTGGGTTCAGGACAGGCCCTGAGGGCGGGTTTGCGCCTTGGAAACACGGCACTGCCCTGGAAATCCTCCTCGCTGGGTGACCCCGGGGCCGTGGGGGGTTCACAGCCTCAGCAGAGGTTGTTCCTGGTGTGACCCGGCACGTGCGGCACCTTCAGCGGCGCTTTCCTGGCTGAGGCTGCCCGCGATGCCGGGGGGTCTCGCGGGGATGCTGGGGGGCTCATGGCCCTCTCCAAGCAGCCCATGCTGCACCTGCTTAGGGCTTGGGGACCCCATGGGGACATGTTGTGGCAACGGGAGCTCTTTGCCGAACATCCCGCAGCAGGGGCAGCCGAGGAGCCGCGGCGTCCGGGCTCCGGTAGCCGTGTAACCGCGCAGCAGGCAGTGCACGCCGGGCTGGGGCGGCTCTGTTATTTACAGAGAGTCTCTGAGGAGAGCTGGCACAACTTGCATATTAACACAGAAATTGCAATTAACAACAAAAAAGGGCGGTTTTATAACACTTTTATTGAAGTCTTAATGAACAAATAAAGCAGCAGAGAAATCTGCATATGCATTTGTGAGATATAAAACTGACTGAATCAAGATGAAGCAGCAAGAAGCCTTGGCTTCTCTTCTTTTCTGCTGGATAAGTAAAACAAAACTGGGAGGAGGGGAGAGGAGGGAGAGGAGAGGGGTAGAAAGCTGGAGTGTGTGATCAGGGAACTGGGGGGCTCCAGTTTGTGGTACCTGTGAACCCAGTAAAATGCAGGAGGTTGGCTCAGCGGAGCTGCCTGTCATCCTCCCTCGGAGCTGCGCCGAGGGGATTTGGAGGGATTTCTGAAGGCATATTGGAAAAGAAATTGGAAGCTGAGAAAAAAAAAAAAGCAGAAAAGCGTGGATTTGAACCCAGAACGTGTGCTGGGAGCAGGAGCTGTGCTGCACGCAGGGCTGGGGGCTTGGGGAGGAGATGGTGTGACTGGCAGAGGCTGTGGGTGAGCTGGGGCGATGTGACCGTGGGTGCTGGGGCTGTTGGGTTCCCCGGTGACACGGGTGGTGCAGACCCGGTCTGAGGAGCCTGTGGCAGAGGCAGGAGTGGGCAGGTGGCTGTGGTGCTGGGGTGGCAGCAGGGTGGTGTGTGATGGCATCGGCGATGGCACTGCCCCGTGATGGGAAGGTGAGGACTTTGTTCAGAGCGTGGGTGAGGGGGTGGGCGTCACCCCAGGAGCTGCATTTGGACACCAAGCACTGGCTTTGTGTTTCAGTGGATCCCAGGATCCCACCCGCTGGGTTTGGGGGTGCTGAGAGGGGGGCAGGTGGGGTCTGGAAGCCCAGTGAGGTGGCCTGTGCCGAGAGGAGCACGTGTGGCACTGGGGGCGATGAGGTGTCAGTGGGGTGTATCGACAGCCACATGGGTGTGCGAGCTGCGTGACGCCGCGGCGCGTGCCGGGCGGCCGAGGGCAGAGTGTTGTGGTGCTGGAGCTGCTGCTGAGACCAACCAGGAGGTCAGAGCCGCAGCCACCTCCTGTGTCAGATGAAGCTGCTGCCCCAGTCCCCCGTGCCGGGCTCCCATTCCCTGTCCAGCCATGGAGCTGGGATCTGCGTTGCTCTGGAAAATGCTCCCCAGTCTCTGGTGTCTCGAGCTCCGTGCAGCCGGTTCCCTCTCCTCGGGCCGAGTTTCCCGGAGCACGCCAGACCCTCTCTTCCTTTTCAACACGAGCAGCTCCAGTGGGACTTCTGCAGAGCACTCCCCGGAATGATTTATGAAACTCCTCCAGCTAATTTTTAACTCTGATCGCTTCTCCTTCTCTTTGGTAGAATTTAACCAGTTTGTCTGAGATATCAATAATTAAACATCAAGGAGTTCTATCCCAAGCAGCCTGCTCAGACGAGCGGTTGTGATTGTTTTAGAGCGCGCAGCGCCGGGTTTTTGTGGCTCTTTGATAGAATTTTGCTTCTTTTAAACTGCCGACACCAGTCACCCTATAAATTAGCAGATGATGGAGGGAAATCTCCCGGCTGCCTCTGTTGGGTTTTTTATGGTTTGATTTGTTAATACGGGTTTTGGGTCACAGCCAGGAGTTCTTTAACCGGCGAAGGGAAGGGTTTGCCCCGTGGTGTGGCAGTGACCGCCCGGCTCTGCCGCGCTGTGCCGCACGGGGCTGGCACTGTCCCTCAGCCGCGCGTGGGACCAGACGTGTCGGTAACGTGCCTGGGGCTCTGCCACCCACCGCTGCGTCCCTGCGAGGGGAGAGGTGCCTGGGTACGTGGCACTGCGTGGGGAAGGGTCTGGGCTCTGCAGCAGCAGGGAAGCTGACCAGCATGGTCAGGGCTTTGGACGGGAGCTTTTCCAGTGGTGGGGCAGTGCTAAGAGCTGGGCTCACTGCTTCAGCCTGTCCTGGTCTTTCCCACCTGTGGGTTGGCTGCTGGAGAGGGTCCGGGGGGTCCCGCTCCCACGCTGGGGTCCTGCTCCCATGCTGTCCCTCAGGGCTGAGGGTCCATGCTCACCCATCCTGCCCCTGCCTCTTGCTGTACAGCTGAAGGTTCATTTATTCCAAGGGGGAAAGAATTCACATCTCCCCAACCAAGGCGAACCCAAATACAAATAAATTTCTCTCAAAGTGCAGTGGTTGGAGAGAACCAGAGGCCGTTCGTCAGGCCGACATCAGAGGAGCTGCGCTCACTCTGACAAGCAGCAAAGGCTTATGTTTTATTCACCAGGCCTGAAAAATACCTTCCCGAAGAGGGGGCCCATAAATAAACCAGTGTGATGAATATTACACAGGATAAAAACTGATAAAGCAAGGACCCTAAACACGCGATGCACAATGAGGTTAGAGAAGCACACGGTGTTCATTGCATCTGATCCTGCGTGACGGGCTGGGGGGTGAGCAGTGGGGTGGGGCAGGGACACGTCCCCTGGGGATGCTTCTGATCCCCTGGGAGAGAGGGAAGAGGCAGCACGGGCAGATCTGGGAGCATCCCCACAGCCCCTGGCCTGGGGCAGGGGATTTAGGGGCTGTGGGGATGCTCCCAGCCCTGCCTGGGACACCTTTGGAGCAGGATCCCAGCTGCCATGGTCTGTACCTGGAGCGTTTCTCCTGGCTGTGAAATGTCCGTGGTTCTTTGGGGTCTCCCCTGTGGGGTTTCCTGGAGCCTCTCTGGCCCTAAAAGCCCCGATTTTTGCAGTTCCCATGGGGCCAGGTCAGGATGCTGGGGCTCAGGGCTGGGTGTAGCTGTGGGCAGGTCCCTCTTGCACACCACGTTTCCTCACCACCATTTCTCTGGCCATGGGCTTGCTGGGGCAGCTCGGGGGGTGCAGGCATGAGGGGAGGAGCTCGGGGTGCTGCTGGGACATCTCCTGCTGTTGTGTTTCTCAGCGTGCAACGCCTCTCACAGAGATTGGTTTTGAGAACAAGCAGCACATTATGAAGGCTGTGATGGTAAAGGGTGTCTTCAAAGATTAAGTTTCTGTGTTTTGGGATTATATTTCAGGATGGTATTTCCCTTCTGCAGCCTCTTCCTCGCTTTCCACAGACGTGTGTGGCTGCAGCCGCACTCGGGGTTGTCACAGGTTTTTTGGGGGGTTGTGTCTCAGTGTTCCTTTGGGGGGGGTCAGGTCCCGGTGCGATGCCCCCGGGGATGCCTGTCCAGCCTCTCCAGCCCCACTGGTGCAGGGTGACAGTCCCCATCTCCACGTGCAGTGTTTCCCCCTGTGCCCCAGCACATCTGGGGGTTGGGGCAGCAGCACTTTGGGGAGAAAACCCCTTCTCTGGGTCACACACAGTGAGTCAGAGCCTGGCTGGGGCCACAGCACCTTCCTCGCCAGGGAGCCTGGTGCTGATGTGCTCCTCCAGGATGCCAGAGTGCTGGCATGTCCCCAAGGGGTACCAGCCACTGCGTCCCTGCCCTGGCATGGGGACAGACAATGCTGGGGTCTGCGGTGCCCGGGCTTGGGTGGTCGCCTCGTGTGCCCACCCTTAAAGCAGCGTGGGCTGTGCGAGGCTGCAGAGCCACAGCGACTGGTGGGCAGAGCTGCCCGCGGGTCAGAGCGGGCGTCGGACGGGCGCTTCATGGGTGTTGTCACCGAGCTGTTATTCCCTGGGCAGTTGGAGTCCAGGGACAGCTGGAGCCACTGGCCACCCGGGATGCTTTGCCACGGGCACGGTGGTGGTGGGGCTCGCGCGGAGCTCACCGTGCAGCACCGGGCTCATACCGGCCTCATCGGCCTCTGACGGTCGGGAGCATTTCCCTTTCCTTCTGTCCACACAATTTAAGAGACACAAAAGCAAAGCTCCTCAGGAGGTGACAGCAGGGCGGTGGCTTTGTGGCAGTCCCTCCGTGTCCCCAGGCAGCAGGCCACAGACAGTGTGAGAAGCGTTTCCTTCAAAAGCTGCGCGTTCAAAGGCTGCAGAACGAAGTTTGCACAGATTTATGCGCCGTAATCCCACATTTGGCAGATTCTGTGTAAACTGTGTGCAAACCTCCTTTGAAAAGTTCCTCTGCTCCTGCTCAGAGACCTCGGGCTGGACCCTGTGGGGAGCAGGAGCAGCCCCCTGCCCCGCACCTCCCCGCCGAGCGGGAGGCAGGGACCTTGAAATACGAGCACTTGGCTTTTTATTACACCATTTAATTGCTGCCTGACAGTGTAATCCACCATTAAAAACACCAAAGCTCAGGGGAAATCACCATTATTATTCAACGTGTGTATCTCCTCCTTGGCTCCGCCGCTCAGAGATCCCATCTGCTCGCTCCCGGGACGGCGCGCTGGCTGGCGGGGGGCGCGCGGCTCTGGCGCGCTTGGTCTTGCTGGTGGAGACCTCAGTGGAAGTGGTTCTTGCTCACGCTCTCCTGAGCAACCATTTGCCTTTTTTTTCAACTTCTGTTTGTAAAAAACCTAACAGTGCTGGATGCATCGATCAGGGAGCCCTTGGCTGCCAAGGGGGTGTGGGGGCAGCAGCCTGGAGGGGTTCTCGGCAAAGTGAGGACATCGCTGCTGTCCCTGTCTCAGGTGGACAAGTGGGGCCATGAGGAGCTGCATTTTGCCCACGGCTGCTCGAGCAGGCGTTAGCAGGGCTGGGGCAGCTGGGACCCCCGGTCCTGGGTGCTGAGCTCTTGCTCTGCCAGCAGAGCCCCCTGCCCCACACTGCACGGGGGTCCCCAGGCTGCCCCCCGCTGTATTAAAAAATCATAATTGATTTTCCTTCCCGCCAGCGCTTAACCTGGACTTTGCCGCTGCGGCGGCGGAGCCCTGGGCACGGTGTCTCTGAAGAGGCCGGTGAGTTATAGTAATGGACACTCTTCTCGCTGTCTGTGCCGCTCGTAAATCTCTCCCCTCCTGAAAGTGCAGATGGTCCATAATCGTCCATCATCCCGCGCCGAGCGGCGGGCAGGCCGGGGTGGGCTCCTCCTCGGAGGCTGCTTTTTCTGCAAGCTAAACGGAACTGCGGCGGGCGCGAGCTCTCTGCGTAACGGAGCGCGCGCAGCCCCGCCGTCAGCCCTGATTTAAGAGGGAACCAACAATAAATATCCCCGAGGCTGGGGCTGTGAGCGGGAGGGAAGGGCAGCAGGGACAGGGGTGTTCTGGTGAGTGTGAGGTGCGGGTTTGGGGCTTTCCAAAGGCTCTGCACCGGCCACACCGGAGCAGGTCCCCAGCATCTCCCCAAGGACTCGTCCTCCCTTCACCCCACTGCTGCCCACGGGCGTGGGCTGCCTTGTCCCCGAGCTCTCTGTCCCCAGGTCCCTGAGGACCTTGCCTGGCCATGCCATCCCCCTCCCCACCGTGCTGCCCAGGCTCTGCCCCTTCCCCGCAGGATGTCCTGACACCGCGGTGCGTGGAGCCGGCAATGCCCGGCCATGGCACTAAATGTCTGTATCAGCTCCCCCAGAGTCGATTCCAGCCTGGTTGTGGTGATTTTATTTGGTATTTAACATCTGACACGTGTGTGTCTGTGCCTGTGAGTGCTGGCGGATGCAGGTGGACTGTGGTGAGCTCACCTAGAGCCCTGTGCTGGCGCTGAGGACCTTGCCCCTTTGTGTGGTGACAGTCACCAAGCCCTCTCCCAGGGGGAGATTTGTCCTCATGGCAGTGGTCCTGGGAGCAGGCAGGAGAGCAGAGCCAGGGCCAAGGACTCCTCGCTCCCCTCCTCCTCTACCTCGGGCTGCCTGCAGACAGCCATCGCGGGCAGGGATGCTCAGCAACGGTTTTGGGAGGGAACACTCGAGCTTTTCTCCCAGAAGCCTGTCCTAGAGTGACTCGGAGCCCGGAGCTGCCTTTTATCGGCGCTGCTCCGCGGTTGATCTCAAGAAGCTGCCCCCGCCCTCACCGCGTGCCCTTATTTACCAGAATCCCCCTGGCACGGCCTTTAAGCGCTTCCATTAACATTTTTGCATCTTGCTTATTGCAGGGCCGGGTCCGCCGAGACCCGCGCGTGGCAGCAGCCGGGAGCACCGGGCTCGCTTTAATTGGTTGGAAGCTCTTGCTGCCGGCCGTGGAGGGGTCTCTTTCCTTGAGTAATGACCTGGAATTTGATCACGCGGCTTTTACGAGCTTGTGAGACTGGAAGTGTAACTGTAGGAGATCAAAGCAAAGCAGGCACCGCCGTCAGCCGGGACCCGCAGGGCTGAGGGAGAGGAGCCCGTCGCTGCCAGCGACCCCGGCGGGTGGAAACAGCCCAGCAGGCTGCTGAAGGGCTCGAGCTCCTAATGATGGAGCCAAGCCAGCGGGCACATGTGGGCAGCGCAGCCCAGCTGCTGGAAGGTGACGTGCTCCTCTGCCGAGCTGCCACTGACCCCCATGGCCAGTCTGCCCTGTGCCACCAGCCAGGACCTCTGTGTCAGGATTGGACCCGCCAGAGCTTGCTCAGCTGAGGGAGAATGGTCCTGCTGGCTGCAGGTGCCTGAGGACACAGCCTGTCCCAGCGTGTCACTGGGACTGCAGGGACCCCGAGAGCACCAGCGCTGGCAGCAGCACCGGGTGCCACTGCAGTCCCACACATCCCAGTGTTGGGGCTGCCGAGGGCAGTGCTGGGAGCTGGGCAGGGACAGCAATTGCAGCGGTGATTAATGGCACGCTGGCGGGAGCCGACAGCTCGTGGTGCCTGCGGTGGCGATGAGCAGCTGGATCCTCTGCTCCTGACAAGCTGTTCCAGGCCCCCCAGGTCACTGGGGCCATGTCCCATCGAGCGCAGCCCCGCATGGGCTCTCGGTGCCAGCCAGGCAATGGAGCTGTGCTGGCACCCCGCACCGCAGCAGTTCTCCCCGCTCCCACGGCAAGGAGGGCTCGTGGCCGGTTTGGAGATCCTGGCAGCACCGGCTGGGTTTATTAAGCTAATAAAGCAACGTTAAGTATCCGCAGGCTGGAGCCCCCTGAGGTCTTTTTATGTGCAGAGAGGAGCTGGGGGATCCCAGTGCCTCCGCGCTGCTGATTGCTCTGTCACACTAATAAATAGCGAGGAGCAGGTCGCGCTGCGGGGCGGCCGCCACCGGGCACAGCTGGATGTGCCTCTGCCTCACCCGACGTGCCCACCACGCCGGAGCTTGGGCACCCCACGAAGCCCCCGCTGTCCCCTCCATGCTCTCAGTAGTTGGGGAGTGGAGCTGCAGGGGCTGCCAGGTCCCCGAGGGGCTGCATGGTCTGGGGATGCTGGTGGCATCTCCCTCCATCCGTCCCTTGATGCTTGTGGCTGTACGGTGCCGGGCTGGGAGAGCATCATCTCCCACCACGCCTGGGGCTCTGCCACCGCGGCCAGGCTGTGCTGGCAGCATGGAGCTGTTGCTTTATAAAACCAGGGAGGGTGTCCCTGGCCGCAGCCTGGCACAGAGGCACCCAGCCCAGGGGGTTTGCGAGGGGCCAGCAGCACCCCGGGAGCTCGGCCCCGCCGGCACAGCTCTCCCGTGCTGCAGTGCGTCCGTGTTGGGTGGTGGTGGGAGGCAATGCATGGGCAGCATGCAAAGCAGGTCGTGTATAATAGATAATAATTAATAGACTGCTCCGGTGGCTAGCTAGGTAAGTAGATAAATAATTTTAATTATCCTTGGGGAGGCTGTAAATTCACACACAGCCCTTTATTAAACTCTCTGTTTACAACAGTCATTTATATTGTGTGTCATTTTGCATAAAACCCCCTTGGGGCTGAATAACACTGCGCAATAACGGCTCTGTGATTGCCAGCACCTCTGCCCGAGAGCTGCCGGCGGCACCGGCAGGGACACAGAGCTGGTGGCACTGGGACATGGGCACCCTGGCCAAGGGGCAGCTCTGGGTCTCCTGGAGCCTTTGGTGTGCTCCTCCCGAAGGCGAGGAACCGGGTGCTGGTGACCCAGCCCTGCTGACCTCTGCTCCCCTGGGGGCTCCCCCTGGACCCCCACTCCTTCCCAGTGGAGTCCATAGTTTTGTGCTGATGGCAGAGTATTTTTCCCCCTTTTTTGCGCATGTCTCTCAAAAGAACCATAAATTCCGAGCTGTGAAATCCCGCTGCGTCAGCAGTCTGGAAAATGAATTGATATTAAACGCGACAAAAGTCTCTCTAATTCACCCTGGCCAGTTTCTGCTTCTCTCCCCAAAGATGTAATTGAAAAGTGGGAGAAGGGAGATTGCCATCGTCCCTGCCTGGAATAACACTGAGCACCTATTACTGAGGATCTTATTAATTAAGGATTATTTACAAATAACTGTGCTGCACGCGCTGCCCCGTCCACGCTCCCTCCTGTCACACGTGTCACACGCTCCCCGGGCACCCACACATCACTCCAGCTCCCGTGGGGCCTTGGGCGATGGTTTTACGAGGGCAGAGGGTCGCAGGAGCCGCGGAGCTCCCCGCTTGCCCGCCGCAGTGACCTCGCCTGTGCAGGGCCGCGCTCTGTGGACTGATTTGTTTTCAGTGGCAGTTCCTGGCAGAGTCCCTGCCAGCATCGGGACAAGAGTCTTTGGGGGTTTAAAATGACTTTTACAGGAACAGCGTGTGGCTTTCCGTTCCCTGGTGGGGTTATAAGGGCTTTTTTGGGGCAGGAGGTGCTGGGTGCTGTGCTCAGCCGCAGACACTGGTGCTGCCTTTGGGTGGGGGCAGCGTTTCTTGGTGCCACCCCAACGCGCCGCGGTGGCCGTGCTCGCTCCGGCTCCGCGTGCGGGAGAGGGAACTCTGCAGAGGCCGTCAGATAACCGAACAGTTTAACATCCCCACCATCAGGGCTGACATTTCTGTCATTAATTTTAAAACACTTTATTTCTTCTCTATTAAGTCAGACTCGTTTCCAACAGACTAAATAACTCTCTCCCTAACTGCGGGCTGGCACTTTGTCATTTCCTCCCCTCTTTGGGTTTTGCTCCCGTTCTAGGAAGCTCAGGGGGATGGAAGGAGGAGAGCGCCGTGCTGGGCTGGTGTTACCTGGCCAGGTGATCCCAGGGTGTCCCCATGGATGGGCAGCTCTCGCTCTCTCCTCTGGAGGACACAGAGACGTGTCCCTGTGCCTCCTTGGGAATGTGCAATGGTAGAAAAGGTAGGGATTGGAGACATTGGACATGGGGACTTCACCAGTCCCCTCTCATCCGTTTCCAGAGCCTGGAGGAATCGTGTCTTGTAGTGGCTTCCCAGGATTTGATGTCCCAAGACAGGCTCTGCACCGGGAGGGATGATAGGCACAAACATGCTGGTTCTCCACTCCCATTGTCACTGTCTCCTGCACGGTGACTGCCTGCGGCTTCACTCTGGGTGCCGGGAGCAGGATGGGGTGGCCTGGCAGTGCTGGGACTGGACCAGCCCCGTGCTGGGTGGACGGGGTTGGTTCTGGGGCCCCGTGCAGGGGAGCACTGCCAGGCCAGGGTCATTAGTTATTTTTAGCAATCGATGTTATTGATGCCGTGCTAGCTGGAGGAAGCCACTGGAGGGCTGTTCTTCCAACTCATTACATTTAGAGCTGAACTATCCCCTTTTTATATAAATCCTGACACATAAAGATAAAATACACCATTTTCCAGAGAGCTGCAGCCCAGAGTTGGGGCTGGTGCTGGCTGGGGCCACCCTGTGCACACGTGTGCTGGGGAGGGTCCCCTGGCTCTGTGGGGGGAACACGCCAGAGACACCGAAATCTGCTCCAATGGGGCTGTCACCTCAGGGTCCTGTGTGTCCCCTGGGCTGGGAAACCTCCTGGGGGTCTCTCCATGATTCACGACCCGGAATGCTCCTCTCCTCCCAGCCAGTGTTGTGAGGGTCTGAGCTGCTGATGATAATGAACAGGGGCAGGGTTGGAAAGTGCCCTGTACATCAGTCTGACACCTGCGAGCACAGGTCTGTCTGACATCCCTGTCACAGCACAGTGTGCACGGGCTGTGTGACCCACTGGTGATGCTGGGATGGGGTCCTGGGCCCCTCTCAGGCTGTGCCAGGCGATGCTCGCTGCGAGCTGGAGTCTCCAGCCGGCTGTCTGCCGGGGGGCCTGGCCCTTCATGCACAGCCAGCAGTGACACTGTGCTGCCACCCTGTCCTGGGCGCAAGGCCCCCTCCCCAGTCAGGCAGAAGCCCCTCAGAGGGGCCAGGCTCCCCCTCTCCTCTGCCCTTGGCACCGGATCCGGAGCTGCGCGGGCTCCCCGGCCATGCCAGCACCGCGTGCTGCTTCGTTAGCGTTAATACTTGGCTGATCTCTTTGATTAATGCCCTGAGTTGAGCAGGAGAAACCAGTGCGGAGATGAAATGGAAACCCCAGGCTCCCTCCCAGCTCGCTCCATGGAAACTCCATCCCGGCCCGAGGATCGATGCCATCCTGCTCGCCGCCCGTGGTGCCGGTGCTGGGGCCCGTGGGAGCCATGGCCATCGGCAGGGGTGGGAGGAGTGCCACCAGCATGCCCACCCTGGGGGTCTGTGCTGCCCTGAATCCCCACCCAGAGGGCACGGGTTACCCTTTGGGGACAAACCTCCAGATGTGGCTGTCCTGACTGCGGCAGCGGGGAGCCCTGGGCAGGGGAGCAGGAGAACATCCCGGTGTCCCTCGGGTCAGTGTCCCTGTGCCTCCCGGGCTGCGGCAGCGTGTCCACCCGGAGCCGGGCACATGGAGCTGCTCCCTGGGGCAGGGGGACGTCCCCACCCTGGCACAGAGCAGAGGGCACCCACATTTCCAGTGAAATCACCCAGGGGCTGTGAGGCAGCTGCCCAGGCTCAGCAGGGAGGGCTCTTTCCATTTGCTTTTGTAGTTTTTCATTTCAAGATGAAATTAAGCTACAGAGAGCAAAAAAAACCAACCTTTTTTTTTTTTAAAGCACTGCATCAACGCATCCCTGAAGGGGAAAACTCCTGCACAGAGGTTTTCCTGCACTTTAGTTGTCCTCTGCGTCTCAGTTCTCCTGCGCTTTCAGAACGCTCGCCGCTGGCCAGTTCCCCGCGCTCGGGGTTTTTGGTGGATTGCGTTTTTGTTTCTTTTTTGTTTTTTTTGCTATTGTTTCCAATCAATTTTCCAGAGGGTTTGTGTTTAGGATAAAAGCCTCCCCCGTCCTCCGCTCACTCTGCCGCGTTTTCTGTCCCTGCGCCTCGGCTGACGCAGCCCAGGAGCAGCGGGGACGGAGCACGGACCCCCCGCGGGCCGGCTGCCCCTCACCCCCATGTCACCTACCTCTGCTCCGGGGCTCGCCCCGTGCCCGGGCACCCGCAGCCGAGGACACCCCGATACACACGGCTCCTCCTCTGCGCTCTGACCCCGCTCGCAGGTGCTGCAGGATGCTCGGCGTTCCCGCCAGCTCCTCCGGTGACCCCGGTCCCTCTGTCCCCACTGGTTCAGTCCCAGCCATCCCACTGGCCACGGTGTCCCTCCTTTGCTGTGCATCAGGTGATCTCGGCGGTGGTCACCCCGGCGCGGGGCTGTCTCCCTCTGTCATGTCCCATCAGGTTCTCGCTAAAGAGGTTGAGCCGCAGGTTAATTTATGGTGTGCGGGGGAGCCGAGGACGGCAATAGCGTCTGCCCTCTAAATAAGTCATGAAGCAAGATCCCAACAGCACAATTAGAACCCTCCGTTAATGATTATTTATGGGGCCGGGAATGCTTATTTAACCTGACTATATTAAATATTAAACCAAATTATAATATTTATAACTGTATTTACAACAAAAGGGAGCGACGTGTTGCTGGGGCTGTGGCGTGCGGGTGAGCTGAGGGGGGTACCGGTACCGGAGGGATCACGGGCAGTGCACGGTGGCTTGTGGGGACCGGAGCACCGGTCTCTGCTCTGTCCTTCACGCCAGCCCATGGCCTGCAGATGGCTTTGCCTGGAGCATCTGGGTGAGGGGTCCCTGCCAGCACTGAGCCAGGGGGGCTGCTGCTGGACACGACCCCTACTCATCCCTCTGCCCATGGGTGCCAGGGTGCTCTGGGGGGCTGAGCGGTGCTGGCAGCCCTGTCCTGGGAAGTGCAGTCCCCTGTGGGGCTCCCATCCAGCAGCGAAGCACAAGCCATTTGCCTTCTGCTGGCCATGCCTTCCCTCTGGGCATCCTCTAAGAGCACCCTGGGGGGCTGTGTGTCGTGGGGCCCTGCCCGTGCCACCATGGGAGGCTTTTTCTCTCAAATCAAGAGCAGGAGAGAATCACCTGCAGTGTTTTGGGGTGCAGTATTGGGGGAGGGCAGGGTGATGCTGTACAACCCCTGGGCTCCTGGGTGCAGCAGGTTTTGCAGAGCTGAGAGCTCGGTGCTTTGAGGAACGGAGAAGCCGCTGAGGGATTTCCATCTGCCGAGGGCAACGGAGAGGAGACCTGTGGCTGGGCTTCTGCAGAGGTTGAATGCCGTTGTGACCGCTAACAGTATTTTCAGGTATGCAATCTGAGATAACGACAGGGCTAATCAAATCTCCAGCATAAGCTGTTGGGTTTGGGGTCAGGAAGGAGCGCCCTGCACCCAGAGCAGCAGCGCTTAATTGCTTTTGTCTTGCCCTGAATCAGAGGAGGCGGCTGGGCTCGGTGGGCCGTGGGGTCTCATGCTCAGGTCTCGTGGCTGTGGGGTGGGCGGTTGCTGCAGGCTTGAATTTAGCTCCTCTCCTTCTAGCAGAGCCACGGCTCCTGTTCTGCTGGCCCTGGCAATTGCAGGAGATCAGTGAAAAATCCCTCCGTGCTCCCAAAGACGGTGTGATTGCCGGTTCCGCAGCCTATTGCAGATAAAATGATGATTAAGGGGTCCTACCCTATAAGCAGACAACCATGTTGACCTTATTTAGGCTCCTAATCAATTTGCCCCCGGTGTGATTAATTGAGATGCTTGCTATCGATTTTTCCGTGAGACGGGAGCGGCTGAGGTGGGATTCGCAGGATGCCTGCGGGGAGATCTCCGGGCCTGTTGGTGGCAGCGGGAGGCTGAGCCGTGCCGAGTCCTCTGCCCGGCGGGGATTGTCCCGTCTCTCGGGGCCCAGCTGCCGGAGGATGCCACGGAGCTGCCTCCACGCCTCTGCCTGCAGGAGCGGGCAGGGGCCGGGCACCGAGGTCTGGGGGGGATTTGTGCTTCCCAGGAGCCCTCCTGCGTCCCACCAATGGTGCAGTGGATCTGGGATCTGGGGTGGGACAGCGAATTCGTCCTCCCAAGTGAGCTGGCAGCTCAGTGCTGCTGTCGGTCCTTCCATCCAGACCTGCCTGCCCCCTGCCCAGGGTCCCTGCCTGCTGCTTGCCCGGGCACTGGCCCTCCTGCCCACGGGCACACGGTTTGGATCCCCACTTGCCACTTGCGTGTCCCTGACAGAGATGCTGTGGGGCCACCAAGTGTCAGGGACCCCCATGAGCTGCCAGCAGCTGCCAGGGTGGGAAAGGCTGAGGCCAGAGCTGTGCTGGGGGTGCAGACCGGCAGCACGGGTGATTGGAAAGGATTTTCTGGCTAAATTGCTGAGCAGATGGATTTACCCTGGGCTGGTCCTTGTGGACTCTGGAACATTTTCTCTTCTGTCACGGTTCCTTTTTATGACCTGCCATTTGCTCCAGCAAGCGAGGAGAGAGCCCCTGGCCCCCAGCTCCCGCTGCCGTTCAGGAGCACGGCGGCATCGCTGCCGGGAGCCACTCGCTCCCTTTCAGGAACGGTGCTGGGGTCTGGCAGGAGACCCCTGCCCACCCCTGCCTGCACTGCCCTGGCTGGCGAGGGCTGGAGGGCTGGGAAGGGGAAGCTCCTGCTGAGCCGGGAGGATCTGGCAGCTGCCGGCGGGCGGTGGAGGATGCTGTGCCAGCGATACAGCGACGGATTTCATATCGAGCTGTGAACTGTTACAGCGACCACCTGCAGCGCCTGCAGCGGCCAGTTGTGCTCTGAGGGGGGGGTCTGCTGCATGGGGGAAGAGTGATGGGTGCTACATCCCCTCGGCTGCCCCAGTGCCAGGGTGGGCAGCACCAGGAGTGCACCAGCAGCACCAGGAGTGCACCAGCAGGTCTTGCCCAAGAGCTGCGGGACCTGGAGCTGCTGGGATGCGGTAGTGGGCTGGGGCAGTGCTCCCCACTGCACCCCAGTCAGGGTTTTGGTGTGGTTTCTCTCTTTTTCTGGTGGCCTATCAGTTCTGCTGATGCCAACCTCGGGCAGAGCAGTGCCCTCGGCAGCGCGATGGAGCTTGGCACCTCCCACGTGCCAAATGTCTTTTCTGTCCCTCCGTCCCCTCCCTGGTGCTGGTGCCCATCCTTTGGGGGTGGTTTCTTGGCAGATCCCTCCGCGGTGGCAGCATGTGCAGGGGGTCAGTGGTGCTCTGCTGTCGGTGCTTCCATGCGGTGATTTGGCTGGTTTTTGCCATTTCCACTGTCCCTGCTTACGACTGATATTTCTCTTTCTTAGAAGGGGGAAGGACGACACACAATCTCCCACCAAAAGCCCTTCCCCTTCCTCCAGCAGCGTTTCTGCCATTTACATTAAAGCTTATAACGGGTTGGAGTAAATGGAGCAGGTTTGCAATTAGTTTTCAAAGTACTTATCTCATTAAAGTAAATGAATTATTGATTTAGTGACACTCATGCTTTTAGTGACCGGCACAGTGCCATCACCGCTCTGTTCCCTGGCTCGCCATGGTGGTGGCCAACCCTCGCACGCCTGCTCCCCGCGTGTGCGGTCGCAGCGAGTGGCCTCTTCCCTGGTTTTGTAGCCAACAGACCCACGCCGGATGGGAGAGCCGTGTCCGTGGGAGCACCGGCGTGGGCACGGCTTTGTGGCACCCATCATGGTGCAGGGAGGCGTCAGGGAGGGACAGGCTGGGGACTGGTGCTGCCTGCTGTGGGCTGTGCCCAGGTGAGGTCCAGACCCCGGTGCCCCAGCGCGCACCTGTGGGCACAGCGGCTGTGCCATGACAGCTCCTGCCAACCTGTCCTTGCGGTGCCAAGGATGATGAGGGAGGGAGGCAGCTCATCGGTGCCACGGGGCGCTTGGCTCACCTGGTGCCCAGCAGCACGGCAGAGGACCGGCATGGTGCTGCCAGGCAGTACAAGGGGACTGGGGCTGGTGCCATCCAGCGCCTGCGGCTCCTCCGGCTGCCCGGTGCTCACCAGGGCACGGAGCGGGGCACGTGCCGGGCGCTCGGGGCTGGACGCTGCCCGGCGGATCGTGGCTGCAGGAGGGTGAAGCGGTGAAGTGTTGTGCTGGAGCCAAATGCTTATGGCTGAACCTGCCACCTCCCAGCCAGCTGCTGACTCAGCTCTTCTGCGCTTCTCCGTACAGAGATTTAATCTCTCCCGTAAGATAAAATCCTCCATTAATGGAAACCTGCCTGCTCCGAGCCGCCCCTCGCCGGCTTCCAGGCAGGAAGGGCCGAGCTCTCCCGCAGCCAAGAGCTGAGGCTGCTGCTGCCGGGAGAGCACCGAGAGCGGTGCCGGTGCCCAGGGGGTGCCCAGCCCCGCACCGGCCGGGCTGTGCCGGACGCGCTCCCCCTTCGCTCCAGTGCCCCCATATCTGCTGTGGGGTGGGACAAGGGGCTGTGGGAGGGGGGCCAACGGGATGAGGTGGGAACGCCAGATCACTCCAGTGGTGCCCGTGGTGTGAGCGGGTTCCACGTGGCTCTGCAGAGAGGTGGGGGTGGGTCTGTTCAACCAAGGACCAAGGGACAGGACAAGAGGAAATGGGCTCCAGTTGTGCCCAGAGCAGTTGAGATGGGATGTGAGGAAGAATTTCTTTGCTGAAAGGGTTCTGAGGCATTGGAAGGGGTTGCCCAGGGCAGTGGTGGAGTCCCCATCCCTGGAGGGATTGAAGAGTCGTGTACACACAGTGCTGAGGGACAGGGGTCAGTGGGGACTGGTCAGTGTTGGGTTCATGGTTGGACTCCATGAGCTTGCTCAGCAGCCGGGCAGAGGCAGATGGTGATGAAGCACATCCCGAGAGCTGCCCCGTGCCCCAGCGCCCTGCCCGCTCCTGCCACCCACCTCCAGGAGCTGCTGGGAACGGGGTGTTTTATCTCAGTTAAAAAAAAGAAAAGTCCTTCTCATTTAATTAAAAGTGTTGACATTGTGCCTGGCCACCCCGCCCGCCAGAGAACGTGGTTATAAATTAAACATTAAACCTTTAATGGCCCATAAAGAAATATTCACTGCTGCTTATGTATATAGGGGATATAAATAGAGAGGGCTGCTGGGGGAGGGGCAGGATATTATTTTTCCTCAGCCAGATAATCTTTGCTAATGAATTTAATTAAAAGCAAAATTAATTTAGGATTTTTGGTGGAGGGAGGGGGGGTCAAAATGTACTTTGAAAATCTACTGAGAAGTTTCCCAGTGGCGCAGGGTGGCTGTCCCAGGCCTGCAGCAGGTTGCAAAGTGGGGATGGGGGTTATTGGGGTGCAGGATCTGTGGGATCCCGTATGGCTGCCGGGCTGGGTGACACAGGCTGTGTTTCCAGGGGACCCCATGCAGACACCCTGCTTTGGGTCCGAGTGGTTTTGGCTGCGTGGGCTGGCCAGCACTGGGCTCGCCTGCTCTGGGTGAGGGTCCCTGTGAGGCTGCTGGGGGCTCCAGCCGGAGCCGGTCAGCCTGGAGTTTTGCTGGAAAAGGGGCAGGGGCCCCCAGAAATGCTGACCCTGATCACGCAGAGCCCTGAGCTGCTCCCAGCCCACCTCCCCTCCACACTCTGCCGTGGCTTTTCCTCTCCTGCTTTGGCGCAGGTGGCAGGACAGGGAGGTTTTGGTTGAGCATCCCGCTCCCCGTGGCGCCTGGGACCCCCGGAGATTTGGCCGGGCTCGGTGAGCGCCACGCCGGCGAGCACGGCACATCCTGCCTGCCGGGACCCTGAGCTGCTGGGAGCGAGTTTCTCAGAAGGCTCCTTCCTTGGGAAATGTGTTTGGGAAATGAGATGTCACCCATTGCTGAGCCTCCTTCAATTATTCATCGCCCACCGGGCTGTCTGGGCTCCCAGCACACCCAGCCCGGCTGGAGCACGCGCCGGGATTCTCTGCTCCCGCTTCGCCGTCTCCTGCCTGTGCCGGCCGGGCTCCTGGTGAGCCCTTGCTTGGCAAAGCCGAGGAAGACCTTGCTGCGGAGCAGGAGGCTCTGCCGGCCCCGTGGCCATGCAGGGATGTCCCCTTGCTGCTGGGGGCCAGGGGGTTTCCAACTTTTTTAGGGCACTTGAGTGCCCCGTGTCGTGGGGGGCTGGGGAGGGGAGACCCCCGAGCCTGGAAAACACCTCTGGCTGGGCAAGAGCGTTCGGGAGGGTTTTTATCATAAGAGCACTAATGGCAGTCAGCACCAGCCTAATGAGCTGTGCTCCTCCATGACTCTGATTCATTGAGGCAGGAATTACCATAATTGATTATCCTGCTGCGTGGCGAAGAGCGGTGTTTGCTAACAGAAGTGCCGGGGAATCGGCTCCACCGCCGCCGCGTGCGGCTGGGCCTCGGCACGGCCCCGGCCCCGCGTTCTCCAGGGACCCGGCTGTGGGTTTGGGGCAGCGTCCGCTCACCCAGCCCCGGGGTCCCTGCACCCACCCTTGTGCACCCCTCACTGCCGTGTCTCGGGGCGCTGGTTTCTGGGGTGGGGACCGGAGGAACACCGCGGCTCTGGCCTTCACAAGTCGAGCTGTTGGACTCGATCTTAAAGTTCTTTTCCAACCAAAACTACGATTCTGGGATTCTGTTCTGCCCGCCTGGGCAGGACGGGACTCGAGACCTCCAGGTCCCCAAAGGAGCCGTTACCAATCAGAAACAGCCCTCGTGCACTCTTCTGAAACACCTCTCGTGATGTTTAAGCTGTTCTCGTTATTTTTGAGGGTCTGACATGATTTATGAATGTTTGGGTTGGCAATGTTGCAAAAGCCAATTAGTTGAAGTGCAGCTTTCAGGAAGTTTTCTTTGAAATTCTGTGATATTCTCCAAGAAGTGCCTGGAGCCGGGACGGCAGCAGCAAAGCCCTGTGCCGCAGGGCTCGCTCCTGGTGGGAGCGTGACACCGCACCAGGGAGCCAGGGCAGGGACGGGCACTGCCGGAGGGCAGACACAGGAGCATCCCTGAGGGCGAACAGGGAGCTGGGATGGGGCAGGTGGAGGGTTTGGGGCTCACAGAACTGGCTGGACGTGTGTTGCTTTGGTGACAGCTGCGTCCTATCCTACCCCACCGAGCCGTGGGCTGCACTGGCAGAGTCCCAGGGAAGGTGAGGAGTCTGCAGGAGCTGGGTTCAAGATGTGCTGGCAGAGCTGGGGACAGGGGTCCTGCTCCCATCGCCCTGGCAAAGCACAGGCAGAGGCTGCTGCTCGGTGTTGGGGCTCAGCCACCCCAGGTTGACCCCCAGCCCGGGGAGGTAACGCTCGTGTTCACACCCGTATCTGAACCCTGTGCCAGTCGATGAGCAAGCAGCGCCGGCTGTGAGCAGGTTGGTGATGATCATTGATCTCAATTCTCCCTCCTCTTTCTGTCTTTCCTCAGAGCCCAGCGCGAGCGCCGCCGGAGGAGCTGGCCTGAGGGAAAGGTACGGGGGCACCGGGGTGTGACGGGCTGGGGAGGCGGGGGCTGCGCGGGGGTCCCTCGGCTGCACGGTCTGACCCAGCCCGATACGACCGCATGCCAACCCCCGCATGTCTGGGGCCAGGCAATGGGTGCTGCTGGGTGGGACGGGGCAGCAGCCTCTGCCCGCGGCTCTGGGGTCGGGCAGGGGCACAGCCATGTGCCGGGGGAGGGGCTGCCCACTCCTCTCCATCAGCCGCCCCTGGCACCCACCAGGCGCTGAGCCCCCGCGCAGGCGTGACGTGAGTGACGTGAGTCCTGGGTGAGGAGCGCCGAGGGCTGCGGTGTCTGTGAGCTGTCCGTGTGTGCTGACGTTGCTGTCTGTCTGTCTGTGCTCTGTGCGGCTCCTGGGAGCATCACTGGGTGACCCTTACCAGGTGACACCAGCCCCCAGCCCCAGGTCCTGTCCCTGGCAGTTGGCCACGTGGGGGATGCTCGTCCCCAGGGTCCTGCAGCCTTTGCTGTGACCTGTTACTCCAGCTCACGGTGTCCCCCGGGGTGAGACCCAGCTCGGGCAGGCGATGCCTTGTGCATATGACAGGGGTGACCAGGACAGGTGCCCCCTGCCAGCCTGGTGCCTGCTGGGCAGATGGGGATGGTTCCTTCCCATCATAACCTCGTGTTGCTGGGCTTCACAGCAGCAGACCCTGGTCCTACCATAGGGTGGGGGAACCAGGTCCCCCCTGAAGGTCCATCCTGCTGAGTGCAGCACAAACCTGTGCTCCCCCCTGGTCCAAGCAGGTAAAGATGAGCAAAGATGAGACAAGGCACTGGGGGTGAGGACACTGCTGCCTCCATCCCTCTGTGCCCCCACACTGGTACAGAGGTGCCTGTGCAGCACCAGGACCAGGGGGTGGTGGTGGCCAAGGTGGCAGCGCTGGGCACGAGGGAGCTGTCACCAGGCAGAGGTGTTTTTGGGGAGTGCTCTTGTCCCTGCCATCAGCAAGACAAGGACAAAGGTGACCTGCTGGGAGGGGGTCATGGTCCAGAAGGGTCCTGAGACACCATGAGACATGTGGAAAAGGAGCTGCTAGAAGGAGTGGGAAGGTTGGGGCAGGAGCTGGGCTCACAACGGGCCAGCAGCCGGGATTAACGGGACGAAGGCTGGGCCGTGGGCATGAGCTCGGGGGGGGGAAACGTGCCAGTCACAGCGGGGCCGGGGCACAGGGCGCCGTGGCTGCTGCCAGGCCATGGCCACGCGGCTGCGTCTGGAGAGGAGATGTGCCCCATGGCAGAGGGGAGGTGGCTGCGGGGTCGCTGTCCTGCGGCTGAGCAGCCCCAGCACCCAGTGGGATGGGAGCGTGGGGAGGTGGCTGCGGGGTGACGGGTGCTGTTTGCGTCTCGGGGCGAGGGCCGTGCGTGGCGGCAGGGCTGGCGATGCTGAAGTGGGAGGGGGTGTGACAGTGTTGGGGAGAGGGTTGGGCCAGGGAGCCAGGCTGGGGAAGTGCTGCTGCTGCTGACCCTGCCCTCGCTCCGGGATGGTGCTGTCCCCCCACCCAGTGACCCCCAGGTTTCGGCTCGCGTGGTGATGGAGGGATTTTGTTCTGCTGCGTTGGGCACCTCTGCCCCGGGGTCTCTGTGCAGCTGGCACATGTCCCATGCAGCACGGGGGGGTCCGGCGGGCTGCGGGGCCACGGCTGGAGCTGTTTGTAGGGCACAGAGAAGAGGAGAGGGTTTTGATCACCGAGATGTAACAGGGTGTGGGAAGCCCCCCGCCCTGGCTGCCTGCAGTGGTGCCTTCTCTGCTTTATCACCCTCTCCTGGTGCTGAATTATTGAGAGTGTTGCTTTCTTTTATTGCTGTGTTGGAGGAGAAATGCCTCAGCCTGGCTCTGCTTTGAATATGATTATGGGACTGGAGATGTCGGAGCCAGCTGGGCCCCAGAGGCCGATCCACCACCCCTCCTGCTCCTGTGCCTTCCCTTATTCTTATTTATTCCCTGGCTGCTGCGCCTGGTTCAGCGCACACGGTCCCCTCGCCCCCCTCTGCCGAGCGGTGCCCCGGGAGGACGGGAGATTTAGTGGCTGCCGAGCCGGCGTGCCCGCGGCGTGTGCCGGAGGTGGCTGGGAGCTTGGTCCTGGTGGGGAAGGTCCATCTCACCCCACTGCCCCACGGGGACGGAGCCGCGCTGCTGCTGGCAGGGCCCGAGCAGGGCTTGTCCCCACGGCCCAGCCCACGGCCAGCTCTCCCCTCTCCTCCCGTGCGGGATCTCGGCTGCTCCCGTGACTCTCCTCTGTGGGACGGGGTCTCTGTCCTGCCCCCATCCCAGGGCTCTGTGGGGGTGTTCTGCCAAGGCTCGAGGGACAGTCACTGCCCTGATGTCAGTGGGGATTTCTGGGTGCCATTCTTGTGCAGGGACTGTCCCCATCGCTCCCACACATGGGGACTGGGGGCTGCTGGCTCTGTCCCCCTCGGACCACAGCCCGGCTGCTTCCTGCAAAGCTGGTGATGCTGAGCCCCGCAGGCCAGCCCCTCCCAGCAGGGTCTGCTGGACCCTGGCCGGGCATCCCTGCCTGTCAGGAGCAGAGATGGGGAGTGGGCGGCCCCACACACCGCTGCCCACCGGCCGGGTGCCGGGAGCCGGCTGGCACCTCGCAGGTTAACCGCGAGAGCGGCCCATTCCCTTATTGACAGGGTAGATGAAAAATGCTGAGGCAGGACAACGGCTCCTCCGAGTGTCAGCGCCGGAGCCCACGCTGCGCTGGCGAGCCCACGCTGCCGGCCGCCCCCACCGCCCAGCCCGCCCGCTGGCCACGGACCCCCGCGCGGGACCCCTGCCCAGGGAGCGCGCCCGGCTCCCCTCGGCTGCTCGCCGCTCCTTTGCTCTTAAAGACACCGGAGAGGATTTCATTTTCGTCCTTCCCTCTCCCATTTCTTTTTCCCGGGGTGGATAAGCCCCTACCCCGCCGTGTGCCCGGGGCTGCCCCGGCATCCCTCCTCGGGCACCAGCTCTCCAGCCAGCCCAGCAGCAGCATGTCGGGTGCTGGCAGCCGGCTCTGAAGCTCACGGTGGCCGGTGGCGAGTGACCACGACACGCAGGACGCTCAGCCACGCCAGCCCTTGGCGCTGGAGCCGGACAGTGCGAGCTCACCGAGGAGGAACGGCACCAGCACAGCCGGTGTTGGGGAGTGCCCGCCGATCCTGCCGAGCTCCTCAGCACCCCGCTGCCGGCATGATGATGTATTTTTGGGTAGGTACCACCAAGAGTGGGCATTTCCCCTCCCTCTCTGCCGGGGTTTTGCTCAGGGTCAGGCTGGTTCCCGGCCGGGAACAGCTTTCCTCCCCGGGCTGCGGTGCCGGCGGCAGGCCTGGCATTGGGGAGGAATGGGGCAGTGGTGGAGGTGGGCAGAGCTACCTGCCTGGGCACTGCGGGCTCATCCTGCCTGAGGGCACCCCCAGCCCACCCTCTCCCCTCCCCTCTATGCTCCCCTGGCGCTGGCCACAGGCAGCAGCCCCCTCCCCTGCACAGGGTGGCCAGAGGGTGCCCAGAAACACCCCCTGCCCCGCTCCCCCCTCCACTGTGCCAGGTCAGTGAGCAGCCACTCGGGCAGGTCTCTGCTGCCATTAGAGTGGTGGGCTCCAGAGCCCGCCCGGGGCTGTTCCAGGAGGGACACGGGGCTGCGGTGGCAGTGGGGCGTTCAGGTGATGGGTCTGCAGGAGCAGCAGCCAGCCTCTCACCTGGGGGTCTGTCCCCTGTGGGTACCCACCCAGGATCTGGACTTCTATCCTGAGCTTGAAGTTGGTGGCTGAGGTCCCTGTGGGGACCCTGAGGTCCCTCTGCAGCACTGCAGACCCTGCTCAGGTGGTTTGGAGCTCGTGGGGCCGTGCAGGTTGGTCCCTGCTGAGCCTGGAGCCAAGGGACGTGGCCGGGCAGGAGGGCTGGACTGTGCTGGGACTCGGGCTCTCCAGGTGTGAGCAGAGCTGTTGTCATCCAGGGGGGCGGCTGGCGGGGACCAGCTGAGACCCCCTTGGCCATCCCAAGAGCTTTGAGCAGGGATGGGAGGAGGGGAACGTGGTGGTGGCTGTCCTGGCACTTTGCAGGGGACGGGGATGCTGAATGCGGGTGCAAGCTCCTCTCCTGGTGCTGGGACAGTGAGCAGAGGGGAAGGGGACAGGCCAGCAGCGTGTCCTCCCCAAGGTGCCAGAGCTGGTCACCCCATCCTGGGGGCTCCCTGTGGCATCCCAGCTCACGAGCTGGGGCTTGAGCCAGTGGCACCAGCTCCTTCTGCCCCTCTATCGTGCTCCTGCTTCCCTGGAGCTGGCAGGGGCCGGGGGGCCGCGGTGGCCCTTGGGGATCACACGCTCTGGGGAGCTGCACTCCCCTGGACTTCGGAGCGTGGGGCGGACCGAGCCGGGTGAAGGGGATGTGGGGAAGGAGTTTTCGGGGCAGAGGAGGCGAATGGGAATTCATTGCTTCTCAGGGAAGTGGCTTTCGGGCGTAAGGTGCTTTGTCATGAGAGATCTCGGTGCAGCCACCGGGCAGGAGCCCATCGGGGCTCACGGAGCCTTCTCCTGCCAGGGCGTTAATTCTGCCCAGGGACTTAACGAGCCACCGCGGCTCTGACGGCTGCTGCTCCAGAGCTTCTGCTGGCGGCTCCGTAGGCGCCGCGTGGCTTCGTGGAGCATCTGCTGATGTCGGGTGCGGGGCAGCAGTTCCGGGGTGCCCGTCCCTGTGGGAGCTCAAAGCGCAGCTCCCCGTGATGCGTTTGGAGCCTGGCGCAGTGGGCAGTGCCGCAGCGCTCGAGGGTCTCCCTCCCCCGTCCCGCACGGTGCCGGAGCTGGCAAGCCCAGGACGGCCGGGTCTCGGCATCGAGCAGGGGGCAGCAGCATCCCCGGCCCTGCCAGGAGAGATGCCAGGCAAGGACTTTGCTCCTGGCAGAGCAGCTGAGCATCGTTTCTTGGCATCGCGGGCGTCTCTCTGTCGCGAGCCTGGGAGGAAGCGGAGGGGTTGGTTCCCCTGCGTGGCGGGAGCGTGGCCGCTGTCGGAAGCGCTGCGGTGGCAGCCGGCAGCGGGTGGCTCGGTAATCGACACCGCAACAGGGTGAGATGTCAAAGGAAAATGTCTTCAAATTAGCAGTAATTGCAGGCGAAATAAAGAGCACGTGGGGCGAGAGGAAGGATTTTATAAATATTATGATTTTTAAAGTTTGCCCTGGAGTCCTAGAGCCTGTTTAAACTCTGATGTCCTGCCTGTGCATTTAGAAGCCTTATAATGAGGATGGAGTGTCTCCTTCCAGAGCACCTCCTGCCTGGCACTCCTGCTCTGCCACATCGCCTGTCTGCCACTCCCGGTGGCATCGCAGCTCGGGCTGCCACGTGCCCAGCACCAGCAGTGCCACACACCCCTGCTCTCGCTCCTGCTCACTGTGTTTTCTTGGGAACCCCTCGCTGGGCAGCAGGTCTGATCTCGGGGAAGGGGGGCTCTGGGAATGCGGCGTTTCAGGTCCCCGGCTCTGCAGTTGCTCGTTCCTCACATCACCCCACATCATTCCTGCATCACCCTCCATCCCACGCCGGGCCCTGCGGTGACCGTGGCTCTGGCCCTGGCAGCACCAGTGCGGGGCACCTGCCGGGTGCGGTGCAGCCATTTTACCTGCCGGCACTGCCCACCCGGCCCACGGGCTCGAGGTGCTCGGCAGCATCTGTTCTGCCACAGTTCTGCTGCCTGCACGTTAATTCTCATTAAATCTAGGGAGCCTAATTGCCATTTCATGTAAATATTTTGTCAAGTGAAAGGGCTCTAGGAAGTGCTGCATGGACCGGGGGCGAGAAGCCAGGCGCTCTCGCCGCTGCAGTGACGAGCTCCTGCCCAGCCCTGGGTGTAAACCGTGTCCCCACGGGAGCTGCCGCGTGTCCCACAGTGAGCCCAGAGCTCGGACGTGGGTGGCTGCCGGGAGGTGTCTGTGCACTGTTTGCTCATGCCCGATGACAAGGGGACACTGGCTTCCTGCTCACACCCCCCATGGGATGGCTCCGTTCTGTGGTGAGCACCGAGGGTCCCGACTCTTCCCGCGTGGGCTGGATGGCACGAGGGGCAGCGGGATGTCCCTGGGTGCTGGCCCAGCCTCTCTCCTGCTCCTCCAGGCACTGGCAGCTCGGGCTGGACGTTGAAGCATCTCCAGGTCCCCATCCCGTCCCCTCCTGCAGCGGGTGAGGAAAGTTTCAGCGAGGTGCTGTTTTTCCTTAGATGCCATTAAACTTTCATGTGCTTTCTCTGCATTTCTGTTCCCTTCCCAGCTGCCACAGCTGCTGTCCCAGATACTTGCCGTGTGTTGGTCACGGTCTCCTCCTCACTGGGTGAGGCCATGCCTGGGTGCTGGTGACATCACTGTCCCTGCCTGGGATGCCACAGTGGCTGTGGCAGCCGGGGGCAGAGGCAGGTTCTGGGTCGGCAGCAGCGAGGGTGCGGGGAAGGTGCAGAGCAGAGGTTTTCGGTGCGATCTCTGGCTCCTTTGGGTTGGTCCTTCCTCACTGTCCTGCTCTGTGCCCAGCCCTGGGTCACCCCCTGCAGCTGAGCCAGCGGGGCTCGCGAGACCTTTCCCGCTTCACGGCGGCTCAGATCCGTCACTGCCCTCATCTGCTCGCTCTGTGTCTGTGACTGACCACTAACGAGGGTTTAAACGTGGCGTTTGGGGCAGCGCTGGCGGGCAGCAGGTCCGACGTGCTCCGGGGGTCGGTGCAACGTGTGCGGGGGCTTCTCGGCAGCTGGGTGTGTGGGACGCGCTGCAGCCGCGCCGTGCCGTGCTGTGCCGTGCTGTGCCGTGCCATGCCGTGCCGTGCCATGCCGTGCCGTGCCACCAGTCTGCGCAACACCGCATGCTGGACCTGGCAATGCCGCACCGGCCACCTCGGGGACCTCCTGGCAGGTCTCCACCACTGGGCCAGCACCTGACCACGCGTGGCCAGTCCATCCCAGCTGCTTGGGAGCAGCCTGGCAGGTCGCAGGTTCCTTGGGTGGCTCGGGGGGCACGCGCCCATCACCGCTCCCAGCACAGGACCTGTCCCTCAGCTCTGGAGCCTCGCTGGGCTCCGGAGCAGCAGCCGAGACCACTCCTGTCCCAGTGCCATGGTGTTCTCCCTCTTCCAGAAAACAAAACCAAGGAGCCCCTCAAGGGTTCATTTAAAATAAATAAAAAAATGAAAATAGTGCTGATTTGAAGGAAAGCCAGCCCCATCCTGTGCATGGGAGCGCATCGCCAACCCATCCCCGAAGGGCAGAGAGAAAGATGTGCTTAGAACTGCAGCCCTGTGCAACTTCTGCCTTTGATCATATATCTTACATGTGCCCTTTGCTTTCCCTCGTCTGATATTTATTAGGTTTAATTTTACTGGGACGCGGCTGTAAGTGAGACAGATGGAACGGGGTCTGTGCGCCTGGTGAACACATCTTAATTAAACAGATAAATAAACTTTCATTCCAGGAGACTTCAGTTTCAGAGGGGTTCCTCTGGGGCTGCGGCTCCATGGGGCTGGGCAGGGCTGACCAGGGCTCCTTGGGCCCTGGTGCCATGTGGCTGCTGTGGCACAGCCCTGGTGCCACTGCCGGTGCTGTTGGCTGGGGCTGCAGCACAGTGGTGGCTCCCCGGGGTGGTTGGGAGCAGCAGGGTGAGGGAAATCAGCCGCTGCTGTCCAGGGACATGTTCCCCACCCTGGAGCCAGACGGTGGGTTGGCACAGCCTCGCCATGCCAGTGTCCCACAGGGGCTCCCCGCTGCCACGAGGGCATCTCTGCAGCTTAGGTGGGTGTTGGTGATGGCTGGAGGAGGGAGAGAGGAGACTTGAATGCTCCTCAGCTCCCAGAGCCCGGTTCCCTCACTCTGAGTTATTTATCCTGGGGAGACATGGCCGGTTCCTGGCGGTGCCGAGGGTCAGTGCTGGCAGGGCTGGGGTATCTGCCCGGCACATCACTCTGTGCGCTCACCCTGCGGGAGAGCAGCTTCTCTCCTTTCCCCCAGGCTGGAGCCAGCCCGGACCTTCCCGTGACGCGGGCTGCTGGCTCAGGGCAGTGCCAGGGCGCGCGGCGCTGCCACCGGCCAGGAGCACCTTTGAGTCACCGTGCCTGGAGCCAGGCTCCGGCGCGGGGGAGGACGGGCACATTACCTCATCCTGGAGCTGGTTCCTGGCTCACGTGGTTTGCTTGGTTGGGCACCACAAGCCCAGAGCATCCGGCCGTGCCCTTCCCTTGTCACCTCTGCCTGAGCGCGGTGCCAGAGCCAAACTGACCCAGGGCCTTTGGAGATGCCCGTCACCCCAGGGTGCTGTGTAGTGCTCAGGTGCATGTCAGTGCCCGGCGGGGACCCCTCCTCTCCCACGGTGGGAGCATGTGCTTGTCCCCCAGCTCCTGCAAAGCTGCCCCGTGTCCTGGAGCATGTGGGAGAGCGCAGCACTGGGGCCATGGCGGTCCCTGGGGAGGAAGCTGGAGGTGAGCGGGGAGTGAGCTGTGCAGGATGGGCTGCTGAGTTGGGATCCCTCGTGGTCCTTCAGGAGCTGGAGGGCAGTGGGTTGTGGTGGGATACAGGAGGTCCCTGCAGCCCACACTCCTCATGGGGAGCAGCGGCCAGAGGATGCTGTTGGGAGCAGATGTTGCTGCCAGGCTCCTTTCAGCTCTCGGTACCGTGGGGTGGTGGCAGTGAGAAACCCCTCCCCAGCCCAGCGTCCACTCCCCAATTTGGCACCTTTCTGTCCCTTGGGAGCATGGTCACCGTGGCAGCAGGACCCTGCTGGGGGGCTGGCACCCCCTCGGCCCTGGCTGCTGCTGCTGCTTCAGGACGGTGTTTCCCAGGGCGGTTTGTTTCCACCAGGTTTGGCCGGTGGCTCCGGGCCGGCCGTGCCACAGCCGCTGCTGTTGAGCGTCTGCAGCAGAAGCGGGAAGCGCTGCGAGTGTACCAGGACACTGCAGCATGTCGCTCTGTCTGGGGATACTGTGGAAAATCCCAGCCTCCGAGCAGGGCTGCTCGTGTGCTGGAGGCTCCGGCGGAGACTGAGCATCAGCAGCTGCTGGCACAGACCTGCCTTTGTGCATCACATTTGGCCAAGATGGAAACTGAACTCAGCCCAGGTTTTGTTTCCCACATACCCAAGCACAAGGCCGTCCCAGCCGCTTCGTTGCTGGCTGTGGCTCTGAAGTCAGGTGTGACACGGTGCCAGTGGTGTGGGGTGCCGGGACAGGGACCCCCATGCCAGCGCTGAGCTCTGCAGCACCCAAGGGTGCCAGGGCTGCCGCAGGGCTGCGACATGAGGAGGTGTGAGGTAGGACTGGGGACCCAACTGAGCCCATGTGTGTGCCCACACCAGCTGTCCCTCGTGGGCACTGGCATGTAGGCTATTGCCATGGCAGCTGTGTCAGAGGTGTGCGTGGTGAGGGTGTGCCAGGGCTGCTGGCAGCATCAGGAGCCAGTCCAAAATACCAGAAAGCCTCTTGAGCTCTGCCAGGGCCAGCCCCTGCCCGCTGCTGGTGGGAGATGCTTGGGGCAGAGGGTCCCCATAGCTCTGGGGAGCGCGGGGAAGCCAGTGCCTGTGGGTAGGGCCCCTCCATGTCACCCTGGGGTGCCAGCTCTCCCCAGCCCCTCTTGCCAACGGGGGCTGACAGGGCCTGCCTGGGGCTCACACACCTTTCCGCATGGCGAGCCGAACTGCGGGCATCCGGGGAGCAGCGGCATTGCCGAGGCTGCGGCCGTGGCCCCTCTGGCAGGGAAGCCGGTGGGCTGCGGGGCCGGGGTGATGCAGCGCGTGGCTGCGGGGCTGCAGGCGTGAGCAGGTATGTGCCTCTCCGGGGAGGCGGGACTGGGGCTGCTGCATGGCTCCCTGCCCGGCCTGTCTGCGTGTGTGTGTGTCCCGCGGAGAGCGTGGTGCGTGTGCACGTGTCCGGTGTGTGTGCCTGGGGGAGTCCCGTGGATGCCCGGTGAGGCGTTGCCATCGCGGGGGCTGCGCGGGTGGAAGTGCCGGCTGCTCAGCGCGGCTTCCCGGGGTGCCCGTGTTGCATCACTGAAACTCCCGGTAAGACCCTTGGTCCCTCGGGAGCCAGCGCCAGGAAGGGAGACGGTTCTGCCCGCTCGGCCCCATCCTGCCTGCCCAGCCCCATCCTGCCCGCCTGCTTCCCCGGCACCGCGGCGCGCGGCCGGGGGCTGCGACGGGGCTGCCCGGGCGGTGGGGAAGCCATCTGCGAGCGGCGGCGGAGGGGTTAAGTGCGGGATCAGCTGTTCTCATGTCATTACGGATTCTCTTCATTTTATACAGAGCTCTGTTTGATGTCTGAATGCACAGGGGACTCCCCCTCCTCCTCCAACTCCCACCCCTTTTATTTCGCTCCCTCGCCCTCTCTCCCTTCCTCCTCCCCTTCCTTTCTCTCCGCTCCCGCTCTGGCTCACACACACCCTTTGCAGACCGCGCGCTCAGTGCCAGTGTCTAATGGCACCGAAGTGACGGGGCGAGCGCTGCTCCCGGGGCGCGCGGCACAGCGGCCTGGCCGATGAACCCTCCCAACTAGCACCGAGGGGTCGGGAGGGACGGCGAGGAGGGGAGAGCCCGAGGGGCGAGCCGGGAAGACGAGGATCGCGGTGTGCGGAAGAGGACGGACCCGCGAGCAGCTTCACGGCTACCTGTCGACACATGCTGTGCTCCATGGCTAACTCGGGCTGCCTCCTTGTCTCCAACTCAGGCATGCTTCCTCACTCTCTCCCCTGTCCTCCAGCCTTCCTCTACCTCCAACAGGTAAGTCTCCCTCTCCGGGGGATTTTTTTGCTTTCCGCTTCACACGTGTTTCTGGCTGGTTCCCTCTCAGCGGAGGGTCAGAGCTTAACCGCTTCATTCCCAGCCGTGGGGCCTCTCCAGCACCAGCCCCACGGCACCGGCGAGTTGTGTTGCGGTGGTGGCTCGCAGTCCTCGGCCGTGGTTCCTTTGGGGTTTCTCTGATTTCTCTCCTGAGGCGGCTGGGAGCGCGGCTGGGGCTGGGGAGCGGGCTGAGGCGCGGGCAGTGCGGCAGGCAGAGCCGCCGGCGCAGGTCCAGCGCGTTCCCTGCCTCGGCGCTGCTGCCGCTCGGCAGAGGCGAGGGGCGATGATGGATGCTCCGATGAAGGAATGAGGCTCCGGCATGGCCTGAGCAGTCTCTGGGGAGAAAGGAAGGTGATGAGCTTGTGCATGCACATGTGTGCGCGTGTATGTGTGTGTGTGTGTGCCGCCACATCGTGTGTATCTGCAGCCAGGCCGTGGGGTCGGGTGTGCGTGGGTCTGTCTCGCTGTCACTAGGAAGGTGCTGCAGAGGGACTGGGGGGTCCAGGTGAGCCCCAGGACTGGGCAGCCCGGTGAGAGGGTGCCCAGGCTGTTGGTTTGGTCCTTAACTTCAGGCCAGGGTGTGCTGTGCCGCGGGGCTGCCCTTGGGTCCCACGCCGGGTTTCCGGGATTGTCGTCCTGGGAGAAGCACAGCTCGGGGGAGGCAGCGTCTTTTTCAAAAGCCTCTTTGCTGCGTTGGAAATCCCGTCTCCCAGCCAGGCAAACTGCTCCATTTGAGCTTTCAGGAGTTTAAAAATTCATAGCATCCTCACCGCGCTCGGCCTGGCCTGCGCGGCTCACCCGGCAGCCGAGGACAGGCGGCCGGGTGGCTGCAAACCCTCCCGGTCCCTGGGGATGGCTGTAGCCTGTGTCCGAGCAGGCTTGTGGCCGGAGCGTGGCCGTGCTGGCCACGGGGGTGGTGAGGCCCAGGGTCACTCTGTCCAGCACGCTGGAGGTGGGGCTGGTAAATCCGGTGCTGCCGCTGGTTATACAAGGGCAGGGGCAGCCGCGGTGCGTGCACGGGGCCGGGGCTCACGCCAGGGCTGCTGCAGAGGCCGGCCAAGACGGGTCCGTGATTTATTGCACCGTCCTGCAGGCAGGGGCTGGGGAGAGCTGGGGCTGGGCTGGATTTTGGTCTTGGCTTCCCCAGGCTGCGCCAAGGTCCCCGCAGCCACTGCTCGGCTGCCCAGACACATCTGACACTGAGCAGGGACTGTCCCCAAGCTTCCCCCAGTCCCTGGGAGATGTTCTGTCCCTCTGAAGGGAGCACAGGGATGCTTTGAACTGGCAGCCGGTGTTGGCCCCAGAGCCTCTGTTGGAAGCGCGTGGCAGTGTGGGAGATGCCTTCTCCGGCCGGGATCCCATTGTCCCCCAGGAGCCCCTCGTCCCCCGGCTGCCTGCGAGGGGCTCGGCTGTGCCGCTCGCCCTGCCGAGCGCTCCGGCATGGACCGGCTGCGCTGCTGCCGGCTCCCAGGGCTGCGGCGGAGGCGGCAGGGACCAGCAGCGTTGTGGGCAGGCGTGGGCTGTCAGCACCACACCGGGCTGTGCACAGGAGGGTTTGGGGTCCCTGGGAAGGAGAAGGTTTCCCCCAATGCCCAGCTCTGCACCCGGCAGCTCCTGGTTCCCCCATCACCCGGTTTGGTTTCATCTGCCGTCGTGTTGAGCGTGGATTCCTCCTCGCTCTCCCAGAAGCCTCCTGCTCCTTGGCAGCAGCTCCGGAGTTGTGAGCCAGAAAGGAGGGTTTTATTAAGAGATTTGGAGTTGGATTTTCACCCAGCTAATGACCGCGATGGAGGCCAACATCTCTGTCCTCTTCCCGGGCTCGTCCCTTGCCGAGGTTCTGTGCCCAGCGCGTGGGGACGGGGTGTTCCCGGTGCGTGTCATGACAAGGCGTCAGGCTGAGGGACGTCGCTGGCAGCCGTCACGTGGGGAAGGGGACCAGGGCACACGCTGCCGCCGGCTCCTCGTCCTGCACGGCTGAGCCGTGGGCCCGGCTGGTGCACGGAGTTTGAGCCCTGGATTCACTCTGGATTTTGGAGGCACACGCCTGTGCTAGAGGAGCACCCAGGGAGCGATGCTGCCTCTGCCCATGGGCACGCGCCCAGCCACGAGCTCACCCCTGGCCAGCCGGCTCCACTCCCCTCTGAGCGGCCAGATTTGACCAACAATCCCCAAAGTTGTTGTGACGTGGGGTCTGGGGGGATTTGGTTTAGACACCCTGGGCTGAGGGTCGCTGTGCGGGTGCATGTGTGTGCAGGGAGGCAGATGTCCACACGTCAGACCGGGGTGGGCATGGACGTGTGGATGGTGGCCACCGGCTCCTCCTGCACCGGGGCACGCATCCGGCTCTGCTGGGCTGGGGAGGAGAAGTGCTGGGGGCTCCAGAGTCAGCGCACGGTAACTGACCTCATCCCCTCCGTGCATGCGCTGTCCCCGCAGGGAGCTTGTCAGTGCTCGCTGTATTTGTTCTCCTCGTCTCTGGTAGGTCCCCAGCCCTGGCATTTTCGGTAGTCCCAGCACGTGAGGGAAGGACCAAGAAATGAAGTTCTCTTCAAAACTTTGATTAGCCCAGTGCCAGGGAAAATCCAGCTGCCAATGGGCTCAGGCAGCGCCAATGGCTCATCCAGGCGGCTGCGGGTGCCTTGTGCTCAGCTCAGCTCCGTTCTCCCCATGCAGCTGCACGGCCACCCCGGTCCTGGCTGTGGGAGCCAGAGTTCGCGGTGCTCTGCGTGGTGCAGCCGCGCTGCGTGCCGGGGTCACCCCCCAGCCCTGCCACGCTCCAGTGCCGCGTCCTTCAGTGGGGTTTGGTGATAACGTTTAGCTCTTGCTCAGCGAGGGCCTGAGCACAGAGGGAGACTTTGGTGGCTGCATTTCATTAACAGAGGAATCGGTCGCTGCTTACAGAGTGTCTCTGGAGCCAGTCACTCCCGGACAAGGTGCGGTGCTGACCTGGAACAGACTCGGGCTCTGAGGCTCAGTGTCAGCGTTGGAGCGCGGCAGAGACCCTGGCGTGGGGGGTGATGTGTGTGCGAGGCTGGACATGGGCGCAGGTTGACGTGTGGGTGGGTGAAACCCGCTGCAGAGCTGCCTCCGAGGTACCGGGGCATCCCCGGTGCCCACGGTCACACCGCGCTGCCCAGCCCGCGGCACAGCAGGCTCCTCTGAGCAGCACCCGGCCCGCTGGGAAACAGCCTCTGCAAAAGCCTGCTTGGAAAATTCCTTTCCAAAAGGGCTGCTGCCAAGTTTAGCATATTATATTTTTAGGGAGCAAGACTATTCCCAGCAATACTGGAGTGCGTTGCAGCAGCGGGTTCATCTCAAACCTGGTTTCTCCCCCGCTTGTGCGTCGCACGGATGGAGACCCGGCTCCGGCCGAGCGCCCGCACTGCAGCGGCTGCCTGGCACAGCGGAGGACGGGCTTGAAAGCCACAAAAAACACATTTTCCTTTTTTTTAATATATTGAAAACACTGTCATTAATTTTAGCTTTGCAAAGCTGGTTTTCCCACAATAGCTGTAATTTAGGCCTACACTGCCTGGCGATGCTCTTTTTATAGGTATATTCCTATTTTAGTACGATAGTGATGGGTGAATGAGTAGATTAAATTAGATTTAGTATCTATCATTCTTTAAAGCATCCCAGGCAGCCGGTGGAGGGGTACGGCTTAACGCCGAGGAGAGGCTGATGAGGCTGGCACAGGCTGCCCACGCCAGCTCCCACTGGCTCCAATGCGGGGCTGCCCAGGCTGGTGGGGCAGAGGAGGCTCCAAGCCCATGGAGAGCCGTGGCTTCAACATTCCTGCTGGTGCCACGGCCACTGGGCCAGCCCTGCCGCATCCAGCCGGGCAGCGGGGCAGGAGCCGGGAGCGCTGCGGGTAAACGGCAGTTGGAGAGGGAGATCCCGGGGTGCAGAGCAAGTGCGGGCACGAGACCCTGGTGCAGGGCACATGACCCTGGTGCAGGGCACACAACCCTGGTGCAGGGGAAACGCAGGCACCCGTGTGCCCGGCAGAGTGTCAAGGTGGTGCCTGCACATCCCTGCTTGGGCCAGGGCCTCAGCACACTGGTGCTGCTCCCTGCGGCAACAGCTATCGCCCGGTGAGCCCCGCAGCGCCAGCGTGAGCCCGGCAGTGTGTGACCAAGAGGCTCTGCAATGCTGGCCATGCCGTGACCGCTGGCTCGGGGAAGTGGCACTGCCATCGAGCAGGATATGGCTGTCCTCAGGGCCTTGCACCTCTGCTGCTCACAGGCAAGCGTGGCAATAACACCCCAGCCAGTGTCCCCACACCCAGGTTCTCACTTTGCCCCCCAGCACCCTCCCGAGTGTCCAGCTGGCTGTGATGGTCGGCAGCCACAGCGTCCCCCAGGACAGAGCCCTGGCCCCAGTGGCACTGGCGTCCCAGCTGAGCTGCACAGATCTCACAGACGGGGTTTGCAGAGCATCAGCAGGATCTGCTCCAGCCCCTGTGCGAGCAGCACTGCTGAGATGTGATCCCTGGCAGCCAGAACCCATTAAACAGAGTGAGACGAGCGCTGGAAGGAGACCCAGTCGGAGGAGGCAGTTTGCGGGGACGGTGCGGGAGTGGCACTCGGGTGCTGCCAGGGTTTGGGTGCGCAGGACAGGCTGGTGCTGCCAGGGAGGGCAGGTGGTTTGGGGTCAGCCAGGTCCTACTCCCACCCTCGGGGATCTCAGCGATTCTTCCTCCATCAAAGAGCCCGGGGGCTTCTACGCCCCAGTTGCATCAGAGCTGCCACCAGCATGAAATGGGTGTTGGGGCTGGAGGGTGTCTGCAGAGCCCAGGTGACCGTGTGCCCACCGGGTCACTGTGGCTGGCACCCAGGTGTGGTGGCTGGTGCGTGCGGGCAGTGGGGCTTGCTGCAGGATGTAGGGGTGGTGGCAGCCGGTGTGCCCTGCGGTGGCCCTGCGGTGGCCCTGCGGTGGCCCCATGGCGGGGGAACGAGGCAGGTCTGGCTGTTCCCGCTCCCCCTCGCTGGAGCAGTGGGCTTGCCGCGCTTTGTCATGATTTCCCGTGTCCCCGAGCAGCGATCCCTCACCGCCTGCATCACCCGAGTAGAAAATGACACATAAGCTGAGATGATTGCCGCGGCTCCCGGCGCCCCGCCACAGCTTCTCCCGGGTGACACGCTGCCTGCTCCCCGGCCCCTCATCCCCTGCTCCCCGCTGCCATCGTGTCCCCCTCCAGCTGAGCTGCAGCAGAGCTGGGGAGAGGAGGGGACCAGCCGTGCCAAGGCGGCACGTCGGTGAAGCTCAGCGGCAGAGTGCCCGGCTGCCTGTGTGCCCCGTCCTGCCCTGGCCACTCACCTCCCCTCTGCTCTGTGCCCGGCACTGTGCCCAGGACCACGCTGCTCCCGTGTCCCCACAGCTCTCTGCGGGCTGGGGACCCCAGCAGCACGTGGCCACCGCGTCTGTCAGCACCGTGCATCCCTTCAATGGCTTTCGGGCCCGGGTGATGCCGGTGTTTACTGACACGTTCCTGTCCCCGTCCTTTCGCTCAGGCTGGCTGGGGACGTGGCAGGGGACGTGCTGCACTGGTGGGGTCCAGGCTGTGAGGTGGGGGCTGTGCTGGCTGTGTCCCCGCTCCGGCTGCGCGGCAGGATGTGCGGTTACAGGTGTGTGACCAGCTCGTGCCCTGGCAGTGGGGGACATGCCCCTGGTGCGGGAGCAGCTGCCCAGGGAGGGAAGCAGGGGAGGATGTGTGGGTCCTGCTCCAGTGCCTGGGGGGAACCCATGGGTCCCCCCCAGCTGCAGCCGTTCGGCATCTCCCCACCACAGCACCGGCCGCAGCCTTCAAATGGCTCTTGGATAAAATCAAAACCGGGGAGAGAAGAGCAGGAGCAGGCGACAGTGGCAGCTTAGTTGTGATCTGCATTGTGTGGGGAGCTCTTAATTAGAGCTAATTAGACTAATTAACTTGCAAATGAGAAACTAGTCTTTTTCTCCTTTTCTTTTACAAGGAAAAAAAAAAAGACAACAAGATAAATATTGAGGCTAATTACCTTGTACCTGCTGCAGAGCCCCTCCAGCTCGCGGGATGCCCCTTTGCTGACCAGCGTCCTGCCCGGTGCAGTGTGCCACGCTGTGCCATGCCTGTCCTGATGTCCTTGTGCTGGCTGTCCCCACTCATGGCTGGTCCCACTGTGGGGCATGGCTGCCCCTGTCTCTGCGGTCCCCACTGGCAGTGAGGGACCACCCGCCATCCTCCATGCACCCTGGTGCCCTGGTGCCCAGCAAGGATGCAGCACATGTCTGGGAGCCGGTGGGGACAGTGGCCTCCACAGCACCGGCCGTTGCCAAGGCCCAACACAATCCTGCATTGCACCTATCCCATCCCATCCCATCCCATCCCATCCCATCCCATCCCATCCCATCCCATCCCACCCTGGACCAGAGCAGGAGGGTCCTCTCTGCGGCACCGCGCGGTTCCGGCTGTTTTCCAGCTCTTCCCACACAGTGTCTCTGGTTTCCCCCTCGCTCTGCCACTGCAACACCCCGGGGGCTTTGTTAGCTCAGCTCGGTTCAAATGTCTGATTAGTCTTTAGGAGATCGAGGGGTCAATTTTCCACAGCTCCTTCCTCTCCATTTAACTAATTTAACTGCGCGATTGTTACAAATTTCATTTTATTATAGCCCTGCTTCTCAGTCCAATTGAATTACCAAAATCTCATTTTCTCAGAAGTGCTGAATATGTAATTAGAGGAAAAATTATGCTCCTGACTGCCTATTAGAGAGGGCTGCGTGAGAGCTCGTCGGGGTGCACACGCAGGTCCGCAGCTCCCCCAGCACCCACGCGGGCCGCTGCGAGCATGCGCGCGCTTGTGAGGCTGCGCGTGAGCGAGCCCCACGCGCGGCTGTGCCAGAGCCCCTGCGCGGTGGCAGTGTGACAGTGACACGGAGCCATGCGTGGGCTCCTCGGTGTGAAGGGCTTTGCAGGACCAGGGCTGGGCTGTTCAGGGACCTGTGAGCTGTAGGACAGGGCGCGGGGATGGCAGCTGGAGCCGGCGTGGTGCTTGTGGGGGATGCGCAGGGCCAGTGGATGTGACTGTTTGTCCTGCTGCTCGCCGTGTCTTGAGCTGTTTGGATCCGTGCTGGAGCGTGTCCAGAGAAGGGCAACGGGGCTGGGGAAGGGTCTGGAGCACAAGTGTGCTGAGTTCCCGGCTGAGGGAACTGGGGGTGTTGAGCCTGGAGAAAAGGAGGCTGAGGGGAGACCTTCTGGCTCTGTCCAAGTCCCTGCAAGGAGGGTGCAGAGAGGTGGGGGTGGGTCTGTTCAACCAAGGACCAAGGGACAGGACAAGAGGAAATGGGCTCCAGTTGTGGCCAGGGCAGTTGAGATGGGATGTGAGGAAGAATTTCTTTGCTGAAAGGGTTCTGAGGCATTGGAAGGGGTTGCCCAGGGCAGTGGTGGAGTCCCCATCCCTGGAGGGATTGAAGTGAGCCCAGAGCTGCGCTTGTCTTTCAAAACCCAGGGCAGTGCTGGCAGCAGCAGCCCTGCTCTCGGGCACTCGTAATGTCCGGGCACCCCGGCCCCCACTCGCCTCTCCACACCAAGTCCTTGGGAGGTCTTGGGTCCCCTGCAGCCAAGCCTGTTCCTCGCATGCCTGCCTGTCCCAAACCCTTTGGTGGCTGTTGGGGAGTCCCAGGCAACGCTGCGTACGCCAGGTCTGCGTCGCTCCGGTGTGCCGGGCAGCAGGGCTGTGCCGGGCAGCCAGCCTGGGAGCTGCTGCAGGTGAGTCCCAGCGCCGCCGGCGGTGCCGGGAGCTGCTGTGGGTGAGCCCTGGCCATGCCAGGCCCTGCTCAGGAGGGAGGAGAGTGCTGTGTGTCCCAGAGCTGTGGTTCTCCCGCTTGCTGTGAGCCTGATCCTGTCACGTCTCCGGTGGTGGCACAGCCTGGTCCCTCCCTGGCGCAGCGGCACAGGTAAGTGTGAGCCGGGGAGGTGTCAGCCACGCACACGTGGGGGGTGGCCGGGAGCCCCCCCAAGCACCCCCGTCTCGCCTCGGTTACACAACATTATCATTTCATAATACTCTGAAATATACATGAAGTTGGCTGAATGCAGATGAAATTGCACCATTTACTTCATGAATATTTCATGCAGCCTCAGCTCCGAAGTTTCCGGCTGGCAGAGCCCAAAGCTGGGGCCGGACCCTGCTCTCCCCCTGCCCCACACAGGAGGGTCTGTGCCCGGGCTGGCACCTCATCCTCTGGGTATTGTGTAGCCACCGGCCACCACGTCCTTCCTCCCTGGGCTCCCGCAGGCAGAGGGGAAGCAGCATCCGGCCCTGGCCATGCCCAGGCCCCTGGCAGCCGTGGCAGCCGGGCTCTGTGGGTGAGGGCTCATGGGGCAGAGGACAGGAACCAGCCCTACTGCCCTGGGCTGGGGCAGCTCCCCCCTTGCAGGATCCTGGTGCAGGGGACAGGGGACAGAAGGTGCTGGGACAGTGTGTGGCAGCCTGGAAAAATGTTATTTTTACTACACCAGCAGCTGCCCTGCCTTTCTCCCTGCTCCTCCTCCTCCTCTCTCCCCTCTGGTCCTGCCTGTTTTCCCCAGCCCGGCTGCCTCTTGCGGGGCTCCCCACTCCAGCATCATCCCTGGCAGATGCCACGAGTGGGCTCTCACCCGTCCCCTACCACCTCTATAATGAAGACATGAAGCTGTGGCTGCTGCCTCTGGCTCTGCAGCTCCTCACCTCCCTGCGCAGCTCCTTCCTGGGGGGGCGATGCCCCATTGTCCCCTCCAGCTCTCTGTGGGGACATGGTGATCCCCATTTTGGGGAGGAGAGGTGAAGCCACCCGCTGCCATCTCCCGCCAGCACCCACAGCGGGCAGGGCTGGTCCCTCCTGGGGCTGGGGACATCCCCACGGTGGGCAGGGCTGGTCCCTCCTGGGGCTGGGGACATCCCCACGGCGAGCGCCCCGACCCCGCTGCAGCCCGGGTCTCTGTGGCTGGTGCCTGCTCGGGGCCGGGCGCGCTGCTTGGTATGGATGGCGCAGCGGTTTGGGTAATGAAATATTCACAGGTCAGTGATTCCTTGAGAAATGACGGGGATCAGTCAATTCCTTTTCAGGGAGTAATTTTCTTCCCCTTCACGGCCTCTGTTTCATGTTGACAGTCATTAGCATGAGCGAGCGCTGGATCGAAGAGGGACGCTGTAGCTGTCACACAGATGAGCCACACCGGGCACGGCCTCGCGTCAGCCCGCGGTGACGGCACGGCCACATGGCCCCTGGGTGCCTGGGGGACATGTGGGGCCGTGCGAGGACCCTTGGCAGGTGGCTGGTTCCCAGCGGAGGGAGCGGGACAGCCGCAGGCATCGGGGACTGGAGCTGGGCTGGCTGCCCGCGGCTCCTCGCTGCCGGTGCTTCCCCGACACCCGCGGCTGCAGGCTCCTCAGTGCGTGCTGCTTTCGGGGCTCACTTCTCACGGGTGGTGGGGAGGTGCACGGTGATGGGACTGTGCCCCCTCCCCAGCTGCTCAGGGGCTTGGTACAGTGCTGGCCAGCCAGGCTGCGTGTGTGCCGTGACCAGGCAGTGCCGTGCTGGCACCAGGTGATGCGGTGCTGAGACCAGGTAGTGCTGTGCTGTGACCAGGTAGTGCTGTGCTGTGACCAGGTAGTGCCGTGCCACCCCTGTGCCAGCAGCGCTGGCCTGAGTGCAGCAGGTGGAAGGGGAGATCCAGAGGCAGAGCTGGCTGGATGAGGGTTGCCCCGGGCTGGAGATGGGAGCAGGAACAGGCCGAGGTGGCGGGGTGGCCACGAGGCTTTTGAAGGAAACGCCGGGCACATTTGTGACGGCTGCCGCCCGTCTGTGGCCACGGTTGGGTGGCAGCAGGTGACAGTGGATCGCGAGCAGTCGATAGCTTGGGGGACCTTTGCACGGTGCCGGCAGGACGCCCGCGGTGGCTGAGGTGTGGCAGCACGTTGCGGGGTGCCCAGGGCCAGCGCGTGCCCTCTCGTTAGCGCGGGCGCTCTGTGCTCGGTTAATTGCTGAGACGTGTCCTGTGCGTCCGGGGGCTCCCGGTGCGTTATTGTCTTAAAAAGGAGCAAATGTTAAAAATGGCGTCGTCAGCCCCGCGCTGACAGGCACAGGCACCAAAGTGCGGCGTCGGCAGGAACCGGCCCCACGCGCTAAATGACTTGAAAGGAAATGGCCTGGATTGTGCTGAGGAGGCAGAGTGCGGTGGGGAGAAAGCAAGTGGAGCAAACAAAAAAACTTCATTAATTAAAGAAACTCGTTAATGAGGGACATTTAATCAGCTAAAGATGATATCCACCCCCTGCCTGCTGCGGCAGCCGCTGCACAGGGCTGGTGGCATGGGGATGAGCAGTGCAGGGGACACCACAGAAGGGACACCACGCAGGGGACACCGCACAGGGGACCTCTGGGTCCCGCTGGCTCTGCCCTCCCAGGCCTGGGGAGCCGTCCCACAGCTGACTGGACAGAGCCACTGTCAGGGGGCTCCCCCAGCCCCAGGGGCTCCCCCAGCTCCTCGGTGCGGTGCTCTGCCACGGAGCCAGGCGGCAGCGGGACGCCGGCCAGCTGGTGGGACGCAGCAGCAGCGTGTGCCGCACTTCCCAGAGCTGCTTCTCCCCTGGACAGCGAAGGCCTCGACTGCCCATCCCAGCCCCTCTGCTGCCGTCACCGGGGCTGCGGTGTTTCGGCACAGGGCTGTGCCGCAGCTCTGCCGGTGTCCTGCATGGGTGGTAGGGTGCTGCTCGTGCCCCCCGTGCCGCCTTAAATCCTGTCAGCTTTGCTCTGCACTCGGTCTCGGGCACTGCGCTAATCTCGTGTCTCATTTATTAAATGACGGTCACGGGCCATTAATAATGGGAATTTCTTTTAATCAAGTGTGGAAAGCTGCCCCACAAGATGCCGTGCAGGAGCATCCCCTGCATGTGCAGTGGGTGAGCAAGGGACCCCTATTAGTGCCCCCCATCCCTGGCACCATGTCATGGGGTCCCCGCAGGGCCAGGCACCCCTGTCTGGCTCCTCTTCTGGGGTGCAGAGGTGGGTCTCCAGGACCCCCAGGCCCTCAGTGCATGAAGGGACCCAGGGCAGGGGCTGCCATGGGGCTGGGTCCCCAGCACCACTCCTGGGAGGAGCAGTGGTGTCCGGGGCTGACAGGGACGGGGCTGTTCCCACACCACGAGCAGCCCCGAGCAGCGGGTAGGGAAGGACACGGGCAGCGCGGGCTGCGGAGCCGAGCAGTAGTCGCTTCCCCGTGACATCGACGAGCATCTCACAGCCAAACCCATCACCAATCCCCTCCCTGCAGGGTCCTCACCCCCGGCAGCCCCTGGCAGACCCATCCCTGCCCGGGGAGGGACAGGCAGCGCTGGGAGCCGTAGCTCTGCACCTCTGCAGCACCAGCAGCGACAGCGAGCAGCAAAACAGGGGAACCTAATGGTCCCTGAATGAAATAATACTTGGGCTGACAAGCACTGCGACAGCCCTAATTAATAACTGATATGAACGCGGCTGTCGGGACGGGCTGGCGAGGAGCCAGGGGGGTCCAAGACCTGGGCGAGTGGGGATGGTCCCTGTCCCAGCACCTGTCTGCGTCCCTCTGCCCGCTGGTTCTTCCCGCCAGGACAGCAGTGCCTGTCCCCGCTGTGTCGGTGGTTGATCCTGCCTGTGGTGACAGCAAGGACGAGTGTCCAGCGCAGAGTGTTTGGGAACGGTGCTGGCTGCCCGGCTGCCGGCTCCGTGTGCGCCGGCTGGGAGGGTCGGGCATCGGGCGCGCGACCCCGGGGATCGTTTGGTGCCGGCTCAGGCGCTGGAGCCAGGCTGAGTGCAGGGTGGGAACCCTCCAGCCTGCGAGGTGGGGTTTGCACCAGTGACACGGGCAGGAGCATTGCCCCAGCTCGGCGGCAGCACTGAGGATGGGGCTTCACCATCCTGCGGCATCGGCAGCCCCCGGCCGCGCTGGCGGGTGCATCTGGCTGGCGTGTCCCCGAGCAGCTGAGTCAGCAGGGGAAGGCGCTGGCGAGCCCGCCGATGACTTGCAGATCTGTAGCGGGATTATTCACGCTGGGTTTGCATGTGGTCCCCGCCGCGCCCCCAGCACGGGCTCCGCTGCTTCCCTCGCAGGCGCGACGGCTCTGCCGGCCGGGGGACGGTGGCTGGCAGCGCCCCGCCCCCGCCGCCCCTCTGCACATAAATCGACCGCGCACACAATTAAGGAGCTTGTCTCCGCGGGCTGAGCCACAGATGTATTTCATGGGCGAGAGGCCGCCGTGGCGGGTTGTAAAGCATCCGAGGGGCTGCCCGCGGTGCCCCGTGTGCTGCCTGGGGTGTTCGCAGCCCTTCGGCTGGCGCTGCTGCCGTGTGCCGCGGCGGGTGCAGCACACGCGTGTGCAAGAGGGAAGAGCCCGTGGTGCACACAGGGCTGTGAGGATGGGTGGCGGAGGGGTGTGCAGGGCCGTGGGCAGCCCTCAGCCCGTGGTGCGGGTGCAGCTCACCCCGTTTGACCAGGGTGGCTGTGTTAGAGCAAAGGCCCTAATCAAATATTTAGCAGTTAATTGATCCCTATCTGGTGTTTGCCAAGGGACCATCGACATCCCTGCCTCCCCAGCCGCCCCTCCCTGCCTCCCCAGCCCTGCTCCCCTTCGCTCCCACCCCTGTCACCGGGACACTGGGTTTGCTGCCGGCAGGCGCTGATGCTGTGCAGCCCCCTGGAGCGGTGCTGCCAGCCTGGCTTGGCTTTGCTCCACGTTGGGCTCCAAACAGGGGGTGATGTGTGGGCTCCCCTAGTTAAACCCTGCAGGGGGGTCTCTGTCCTCCTGCTGCCCAAGCCCCAGTGGGCAGGCAGGGCCCCAGAACGGGAGAGGATGGGGGTTCGGCTGCGGGTGATGCAACCCAGGAGCTGTCGCAGCACAGAGACAGCCCTGGGTTTGGGGGGGACACCAAAGGCTGGGGCGTGGTGGGGCTGGGGGACCTGGGTCTGGCTGCGGGGACCAGGACCCCTCCCCAGGGCAGGTCGCAGCCTGGGGCTGTTGGTGGGTCAGGGGGATGGTGCCGTTGTCTCGGCAGGGTAACCAGGACGCCACGGCTCCACCGGACGCGATGGCTCAGCCCTACCCCCCGGCCCAGTACCCCCCACACCCCCAGAACGGGATCCCCGCAGAGTACGCGCCGCCGCACCCCCACCCCACGCAGGACTTCTCGGGGCAAAGCACAGTACCGGAGCACGCCATGACCCTCTACACACCAGCACAGAGCCACGCCGAGCAGCCGGGCACCGACGCCAGCACACAGTCCATAGCAGGGACGCAGACGGTACCGGTAAGGCAGGGGAGTCCGGGCGGGGGTCTGGGGGCAGCGCCAGAGCTGCCAGGAGGGGTGTCGGGGCATCAGTGTGGTCCCTCGGGGTGCCAGGCTGGGTGCCCCCACCGCAGCCACCGGCTCTCTCCCTCGCAGCCCCCCCGTCATTTCTAATCACTTGTAATCTACCTGCTTGGCTGCCTGCCCACCAGATCGCTTCCATTACCGGCTTGTCAGGCAGCGCTGGGAAAGTGCTGAGCTGGGCACTTCCCAGCCCGGCCGCAGCAGCCCCGCCTGCGGGGTCTGTCACTCCCACCCCTGTGCCACAGTCACAGCCACTGGCACTGTGCCACTGGGTGACCCGGGGGACACAGGCCCTTGCAAGGTCACTCGATGCTGGCTGGTTCCCTGCAGCAGTCCCTGCCCTTTTCTAGGTCTCCTCCTCACCCGGGTGTGCTCCCTGTGTCCCCGCAGCACTCCAGCCCCCCAGGGTCCCCAGCATCCCTGGTGGGGCAGGGGGTGTCCTGGCAGCACTGGCCGAGGCGGGGAGGTGTGGGCAGGGGCAGCGGCTGGTTCCACAGGCTGGGCTGTCCCCGACACCCTGAGGGCAGAGACTCCCTCCAGCATCCCCCCAGCTCACCGGTCTGCACGGGGTGGTGCAAGGAGCTGGGACCCCCCCACACCCCTTCTGAGAGTGGGGGTCCTACACTGCACCGGCTGCTGGTGGGAGACCCGAGAGGTGCTGCCTGGAGCTTGGGGACTGCAGGGTCCAGGCTGGCCCTGGGGGCAGGCAGGGCTGAGCACAGGGCAGGGGGACAGTCCCCAAGCCTGGAGCCTCAGCGGGGGGCGGAGCTGGCGAGGCCAGGGCTGACGGCCGGCCGTGCTTCCCGCAGCAGACAGACGAGGCGGCACAGACAGACAGCCAGCAGCTACACTCCTCAGACAACACAGACAAGCAGCAGCCCAAGAGGTTACACGTCTCCAACATCCCCTTCCGATTCCGGGACCCCGACCTGCGGCAAATGTTTGGGGTGAGTCCAGCCCCATCCAGCCACCCATGTCCCACTGCTCAGGTGCTGCCCCATGGCACTGCAGGGACCCTGGCACTGTCCCATCCCATCCCGAGGGCTCGTCCTGCCCACCCCAGCCCGTGGCATGCCCAGGTGCCTCCGTGCCGCTGCTGGCCGGGAGCAGAGGTTTGCAGGGTTTGCACCCTGGTTAACACCCGGGCTGTGTGGGACCAAGGCTCATCCCTGGAGTGGGGAGCGACACAGAGCTCTCGTCCCCCTCCCCTTGTCCCCTCCCCAGCCCTCATGAGGTTTCAGAGCAGTGCAGACTAATGAAATTTGGAGTGACATTCATGTCCTGGAAGAGGATGCTGCGGGAGGGACAGGGGCTGTGCTCGGGTTCTCCCCTGCACGGCACCGAGGGACCCTGGTCTGGCCCCCAAGGCAGCCCCCTGCCCATCCCTGTGCCAGCAGCCCCAGGTGTGGGCACGGGGCTGGGGGCTCTGCGGGCACTCACCCCTCTGCTCTCTCTGCCTGCAGCAATTTGGGAAGATCCTGGACGTGGAGATCATTTTCAACGAGCGGGGCTCCAAGGTGGGTGCTGTCCGTGGCCAGCGCCATTACGGCGAGCGCTGGGGAGGGGGCCAGGAGGAGCTGGGCTGCCTGGGGGCTCTCCCCTCCTCTCCTGCCCTTCAGGACCCAGGCACAGGGTACCTCATCTGGGGCTAGAGGGGCCGTGTGTGTCCCTGTGCCCCCAGCACCAGAGGGAGGGAGGGGAGGGCTCGCTCTGCCCCCCTGCACAGGCAGCTCGTGTCCCTCTGTGTGTGGATGTCTCTGTTGTATCTTCCCTGCTTTCTGTGCCCCTCTCCCAGACTCTTCTCCCAGCTCGTGGGTGATGCCGGGGCTTCAGCTGGGACCCCCGGACCCCGCGGGGGCCCTGACCCAGGCTCTCCATCTCTGCCTTGCAGCACCTCATCTCCTGTGCCAGCTCTCCTGATTCACCCCCTCTCTCTCTCTGTCCCCGCACCCTCTCTCTGTCTCTCTCTGTCTCTTTCTTTCTCCTTTTCTCCTCTGCTCACAGGGTTTTGGGTTTGTAACTTTTGAAACTAGCACAGATGCCGACCGGGCACGGGAGAAGCTGAATGGCACCATCGTAGAGGGCCGGAAGATTGAGGTGCTCAGATAAGTGTGCTAGTGCCATGCCTGCGTGTGCGTGCGTCCCCTCCACCCTGCCCGGGGCTGTGGGCAGGGCAGGGCTGCCCAGAGGCCATGGGCAGGACAGAGTCTGGGCAGGGGATGCTTTGGGGCAGCCCCGGGTGTGGCCCCAGCCCCACGTGCCCCAGGGGAGGCTTGTCCGGCGCGTGCATGTGTCCGTGGGTGCGGCACGGGAGCATGTGTGCCGGCTGTCGTCACTTAGAGCAAGGAGTGTCCGGCTCAAACGAACATCCCACGTGTGGGGAGAGCTGGGTGCTGGCTGGGGCTGGGGCTCTGGCTGCATTCACCCCTTACAGGGGAGTCTGGCAGACCCCAGCTGCCCACAGCCCCCATGCCCTGAGCTCTGCAGGGAGGAGAGGGGCTCTGTGCCTCACATGCCATCCCCACCTCCCCTGTGCCAGGAGGGAAGGGTGCTGCCAAGGCTCCCACGCCCGCAGTGCAGGCAGCTGCCGTGCTGCCTGGCCCTCGAGCAAAAGCCAGGCAGAGGGATCAGGCTCTGTGCTTCGCTGGCAGCACTTTGCTGATCACGGACGGGCGGTGAGAAGTGTAAGGCAGAGGGAGCCAGATGCAAACGTCCCCGGCAGTGCTGAGCATGGGGAAGGGCAGGCTGGCAGGGCACAGTGGTGACCCTGGATGGGCCCTGCCTGTCCGAGACATGGTCCAACAGAGCCAGGCAGGAGCTCACGGGCATTTGCAGGAGTGACCCAGGCTCCTGGCACAAGCGCATCCTTCCTGCAGGCAGGGTCAGGCGTGGGGTGGGGACAGGAGGTGACCCGGGCCTGGTGGCAGCACATCAGGGCACGAGCCAGGAGGCCAGGGCTGGCCAAGGATGTGGGCAGGACAGTGTCACAGCAGGGCAGCTGCAGGCAGAGACTCTTCCCCCAGCCGGCATCCTGCGTTCCGGTATCTGAAGCAGACGCGCCGAGTGCGGCCGAGCGGGCCCTGGACCGCGGCATCGCCAGCCCCGCTGCCCGCAGGCGCTGAGCTCCCGTCCCCTCTCTCTGCAGGTGAACAACGCCACGGCCCGGGTCATGACGAACAAGAAGGCTGCCAACCCCTACACCAACGGTGAGGACCAGCGCTGGAGAACTGGAGCTGTGGTGGGCAGGGGCATCCCTGGGCACCCTCGCTGCTGCTGAGCTCCCGCAGCAAACGCCCTCCGCACCCTTGGGCAGCCACTCCCTGCCCAGTGTGGGGGTGCAGCCCGGGCACCCCATGTCCTGCATCTGCCTGGGGACAGGGGCTCTGATCCCTCAGGGCCCAGCCAGCAGGTGGGGACAGCGCTGCAGGGAGGGTGCCCCCAGCTCACCATCTCTCCCTGCCCACAGGCTGGAAGCTGAACCCGGTGGTGGGAGCAGTCTACGGCCCCGAGTTCTACGCAGGTAATGTCGGGTCGGGACCAACTCCACTGCAGGTGCCCCCAAATGTCAGCTCCGTGCCATGTCTGACCCTGACACTGCTCTGAGCAGCAAGCAGCCCTCAGCCCCTCTCCCCCTCCTGCACCCCTGCCTGCACCGCTCCCCCCATCCCAGCGTCCCCATGGGGCCAGGGGCAGGCTGTGGCACGGGATGCCCTGCGGTGGCTGTGCGGGGTCCCAGCCATGCGCTGCCGGGAGCTGCTGCGGGAAGCTGACGTTTGTCCCCTCCCTCCTGCAGTAACGGGGTTCCCGTACCCCGCCACGGGGACGGCCGTGGCCTACCGAGGGGCACACTTACGGGGACGAGGACGTGCTGTCTACAACACCTTCCGTGCTGCGCCGCCGCCACCACCCATCCCCACCTACGGCGCGTGAGTACCGGGGCGGGGGCGCCCCCAGCACCTGCCTGGCCTCGGGCTCTGTGGCACCCCCCAGGCTGCTGCCCCTCGGGGTGACCCACGTGCTCGCCAGCCTCCTGCGCCCCAAAGCACGGGCGGTTATTCCAGCCGCGTCGGTTGGTTTGATGGAAATACTCTGGGCACGCACGTTGGGCTGTGGTGATCTGTGGCAGCTCAGTGCTCCCAGCGGTGATCGTGCCCCAGATTCCTCCATCCCTGTGGCACCCCCTGCCCTTGGCCGTGCCCTTCACCTGTCCCCATGTCCCTGCCCTCCTTGCCAGGAGTCCCAGCCCAGGACGTGCCTTTGGGCTCCTGGATGGACACTCCTCACCCATCGGCTGCGCTGCTGGAAGCAGCTCCCCCAGTTCACCAGCTTCACCCCAATCCCCCTCGGCCAGTGACACAGGGCAGGCTCTGACACCTCCGTCTCCTTTGCAGGGTCGTCTACCAAGACGGGTTCTACGGAGCTGAGATCTATGTAAGTGTCATGCCCAGGACTCTGTGCCAGGGGCAAGCGGCACCGGGGGGCACTGCGGTGGGCTCATCCCCAGCCAGCCCCGTTCCCTGGGGAGGGCACCCGGAGCCCAGGCTGAGTGTGGCTCCTCCGGAGCGAGTGGGGTGACACCACGTGGGTCCTGTGCCCCCAGCCAGGCCCCTCACAGCCAGCACCGCGCGGGATTTACGGCCTCGGCAAGCGCCGGTGCGCTGTCTTACACCGGCATTTAACCTCCATATTTAAGAAGCCACTGGCGATATTTCAGGCGGGTGGCTGAAGGATTTATCTAACGTGACACATTCAGGCGATCAGGGAGGTGACATTCTCTCCTCTGGAAATTTAATTTTTTAAGGTTAATGTTTGTGAAAGGCCCTGGGGAATGGTAATGAGGCTGGTGTGCGCCCGGTGACACGGGCACAGGCTCCCCACAGGGTCCCACTGCTGCTCCGTGGTACTGCCCGGGGGGTGACCAGCTGCCCCAGTCCCTGAGCCCCCCTCAGTGGGTGCTGCCCCCACCCTGATGCCAGTCTCTCCTCCGCTGCAGGGGGGCTATGCCGCCTACAGATACGCCCAGCCCGCGGCAGCAGCGGCAGCGTACAGCGACAGGTAAGTGCTGCTGCCCCACGGCTATCGCTCGGGGCTGGGGGGGACACCCCATTTCACCCCCCAGTTTGACGCGCTCCCGCTTTTGTGCCCCGTGGTACAAGGATGCAGCCAGGCGTGATGAGGGGGGGTCCTGCAAACTGGGACCCCTGTGCTCCCCTCGGGCTCCTGGCAGAGACTGGTGCCCAGGCAGGGAGAAGCGGGAAGGTCCTGGGGGGCTCCCAGAGGGAAGCAGTGGCCAGGGCAGGGGGTGTCTCTGAGGGGAGGCAGGACCCTGTCCCCGGTCACTAACGCCCGTCCCTGTGTTGGTTCTAGTTACGGCAGAGTGTACGCAGCGGCAGACCCGTACCACCACACCCTCGGCCCCGCCGCCACGTACAGCATCGGCACCATGGTAAGAGCAGCCCCCGAGGCCTTTCTTTGCTTCCCGGCGCGAGCTGCAGCCAGCCCGGGGAGGGGTCCCGGCACGGCAGCCCGGGGGTCCTGTGTGGTGTCGGGGCAGGCGAGGGGCATGGGGCAGCCTCACAAGCAGGGGCTGTGGGAGGGGGAGCCGGGAGCTGGCAGCGGTGGCAGGAGCAGCGCAGCCCCTGCCTGGCTCTGTCCGCAGGTGGGCAAGAGAGGAGCCCCCCACCTTGTGCCTCCACCCCTCCTCCCCTGTCACACCCGGCCAGCGGCCCCTCCATGCACTCCTGTCCCCACACGCTGCTTCCCGGGGTCCCAGCTGCCCCCTAGAGCCCTGCCTGGGCACCAAGACCCCCTTTCTCCTCCCCGGCGTGGGGCCGTGTCCCCAGGCCCCGGCACACAGGCAGGCACAGGGAACACACGTGTGGAGCACACGTGACGCCGATGCCCACAGCCCACCCGCTCGCTGCGGCTCTTAGCTAGCTTCACAACCAGCATCAAAGATGAAAAACCCCACTCGTGGGCAGGATCTCAAAGCCAACCCGCCTTTTTCTTCCTTTTTTTAACCCCCTTACCCCAAGCTGGGGCCGGGGTTGGGCTGCCAAGCACCCCTTGGCACCCCCAGCCCTAGGCAGCTGCTGGCGAGGGGCTGTGGTCCCTCTGTCCCACAGGGATGGGCAGGGCGGGTACCAGCCCAGCGCTGCAGCAGGGACAGGGACAGGGACATGATCCTCTGTGGTCATTGCAGGCACAGGGAGGCCTGGCCATGGTGGTGCTGTGCTGGGGACGCTGGGGCTCAGGTCACCCTGCAGCCCCTGGGCACATGTGCCACCCCAAGGCAGCACCCGCAGCCATGCCACCTTCTGCCCTGCCCACCCATCACGTCCCAAGGACAGAAACAATTTGGTGTCATTTTAAAGAGAAAAAAAAAGAAAAAGAAAAAGAAAAAAAGAAGTTAAAAAGGGAAGAACTGGGCTTTGCCTCTCTCTTGAATACTGATTGGCTTTTTTTTCATCTTTGATGTTGCAGGCTAGTCTATACCGAGGAGGGTACAGCCGCTTCACTCCCTACTAGCAAGACAGACACAGCCCCTCCCACCACTAGCCCTGACCGCTCACTAGACCAAACCAAACCAGGCAGACAGAGCCCAGGCCGAGCCTCTGGAGGAACTGCTGGGCTGGGCTGGGCTGGGCTGGGCTGGGCTGGGCTGAGCCTGGGCAGCCCGCACCCATAGGGTTACCTCAAGCCGCTCCGTCCCGCCGCCCGCCCGCGTCTCCTGCACCGTCACCTGCCCCGGTGCAGCCTCGGGCCCCGGGCGGCTCCTGGCCCCGGCATCCCTGAGGGCCATGGGGAGCGGGACCAGCCCTCCACCCCAACGGCACCCGCTCCCAGAACCGGGTTGTGGGGTCCCCGGGCAGCTGCCGTTGCTGGGCGTGCAGAGGGCTCATCCCCCCACGAGGCAGGAGGGGATGCTCTGCCCACAGGCGCAGGGGGCACGGCAGCGCCTGAGCAGCCCCTGTGCCCCATAGGAGAGACAGGAGCTGGCAGGGGCTGCTGCGTGCTCCTCGGGTCAGATGTGGGCTGGGTGGGTGCGGGACCCCCGGCAGTAGTGATTCTCTGGGGTGACTGTGCTGCTCCGGTGTGGCAGGGGGGCTGTGCAGGCCTGGGGCACGGTGTGGGGCTGGGGGTCCGTGTCCCTCCCAACCAGTGGCTTGGCCAAGCTGTCCCACACGCTGCTCCAGCGAAAGACCTGCCTCTCTGTTTCTGTTGTAGTGAAATCGCAGCTGTTTCCTTCTGGGACCAGGAAGGGCAAAAAAATCCACACACCCAAAAAAAAAAATCAAAAATAAAAAAAAAATTAAAAGCAAAGCAACAACAACAACAAACAAAAGGCAAAGCGGCAACAGGCAAGTGAAAGTCCCATTCTGTCCACACACGCCCCGAGCGAGCGAGCGAGTCCTGGAGGAGCCGTGGCCAGCACGGACCAGCCGGACATGCCGGAGGGACCCCTCTCCGCCCCGGCCCCGCAGCCCGCGGCAGGGTGGCAGAGCCGGCGTGTCACCAAGGCAGGGGCGTCCCGAGGGGCCTCCGCTTGCCCGGGCGCAGGGCCTGGGCACCACGTCTTCCTTTCAGCCCTGGCGCGGCAGCGCTGGGGGTGCCAGCGGAGCGCTGCGGCGTGCCGCCCCTTCCCCGGGGACTGGGTGCCGGGTGGGACCCTGGCTCCGTGTTTCCTGAGCTCTGGTGTTTGCCGATCATGGGCGTGTGGAGCGTGCGAGGCCTCGGCTCCCGCGCGGAGCTGGGGCAGCGGTGCGGCCGCTTTGCTGAGGCGCTGGGTGTTGCAGGGGACGAGCCTCTGCCTTTTAAAGGGAATTTTTGTTAAAAGGAGCTTGCAAATCGCTTGCCATCCCTTTCCCCTCCCTCCCTTCCCGTCCGTCTCGGGGCTCCCACCCGCAGCGAGCAGCCCTGACCGATGCCACTCGCGGACCCTGCGCTGAGCTGGGACAGGGACCGTCCCCATCCTGCTCCCACCTGCTCCACGGTGCGGGACACACTCACCGCCACCCGTCCCTGCCCAAAACAGCGGGACCCCCCCAGCCCTCAGCACGGGGTCTCGGCCATGGCATCGCCCGGGACCAGGGGCTGGCGTCACCCGCAGGGACCCCAGGGTCGGTCTGCAGCAGCTGGCGTGCCAGGTCTGGTGCCTGGCAGCCTGGGGTGCTGCAGAGCCCACCCCAGTGTGCAGCCCCATCCCATGGGGGGGCCTCACACTCAGCCCCCCGCTCCTCTCCCCGCGTGGCTCTGCCACTCCTCAAACCTCACTTTATAGTCTGCAGATGCCCCCGATGCTCCAGCAACGAGCTCCCCCTTTTCTATTCCCGGTGTACATAGTCCCGGCCACCCCGGCCCCGCGCCCCCGCCCCTGTACAAAGCTCCTTCCATCGCTGTACTGGCTTCTTCCTTACAGCAAACCCTGCGCCGGCCCCCGGCGCGCAGGCTGGCGCCGGCCCATCCTGTATGCTTCAAAGGTGTGACCATTCTAATAAACAGTATTATTATTATTATTATTATTATTATTATTATTATTATTATTATTATTATTATTACAAGGATTATTATTATTATTATTGAAATTATTAATAAAGATTTCTTTCTTCAACCAGGGCGACTCAGGTTTTGACTGGGGTGAGGGCGTCAGGCCACAGCTGGCACGACAGGTCTGACCATCCCAGCACTGGGCAGGGGCTGCAGCCTGCAGCAGGTGAGGGGGGACCCTGCAGCAGCCCCTGGCTCTGCCATAGCAAGGGAGCGGGGTGCTGGCACTGCAGGAGCCCTGCCCTGGCTGTGCCAAACCCTTCATTTTTCAAACCGTCAGATAATTCATTTCAGAGCGAGTTCCCCACCGGAGGAGCAGCAGCTTAACTGCTGACATATTAATTTTCCTGACCAGGAGCCAGCATTGTTTGTGGGACTGGGGCCGGTGCTCGCAGGGAGCTGGGGCTGGGTGACCCCGCTGCGCAGCGCGCTCGCCCGCCTCCCTGCCTGCTAATTGCTTGCTCACCAGACTGTGAGAAAATAATTGCTGCTATAAATTTTCTCTCCTTCTCCACATAAGATACCCAGGGGAGGCAGCGCGGGCACAGCCGCTCCCTGCCAGCCCAGGGAGAGGGCAGTGGGGCTGGGCAGTGCTGAGGGGGGTCTGTGGGGCACAGGCACATGGCTGCTCTCAGGGCTGAGCACCGCAGTGGAGCCAGTGCTGGCAGCTCCGCACCAGTGCCGGGCTGGTCCCCATGGCGAGCGGACACAGGGCTGGGGGGGGTCTCAGCCTGGGAGCAGGCAGCAAGGGCGGCGGGAGCTGGGGGGGTCCCTGCGCAGCCCCTCGCAGGGCTTGGCCAGCACCCAGTGTGTCCCCATGGTGCGGGCTGAGCCCGGCTATAGGGGTGGGAGAAGGTGGACGCGCTAAACCAGGGCGAAGAAACGCAGCCTCCACCCTCAGCCCCCCAGCGCCAGCTCTGCCCGCAGCCCGCTCACTGGCACGGAGGAGACACGGACACAGGGCTGCACCACGCTGGCCTTTAATGCCCAGCTCAGCTGGTGTCTCCGGCCGGCTCGGAGTAGACCAGCACCAGCCGTCCCCAGCGCTCGGGGTCCACGGGCAGCTCGTCACGCAGCACCGGCTCCACCAGCAGCTCCAGCCGGCAGGACTGCCCGGCCGCTGGCCGCGGCACCACCAGACCCACGGCGCGGTACAGACAGGCCTGTGCCAGCCCCAGGAGCTGCAGCGGCGTCTGGCCCTGGCGGCAGCGGGCGCCCTGGCTGAGGATACGGAAGCAGCCAGCCCGGCCGGGCGGGAAGGACCAGCGGAGCGTGAGGCTGAGCGAGAGCTGCTCCGCCTCGGGACCCTCCTGCCACCAGAGCTGCGAGGCCACCAGGCTCTGCACCTGCGGCGGGGAGGCCGCCACGCTGGCCGCGTCCAGCACCTGCAGAGGCAACCACAGTGGAAATGTCACGGCCGAGAGCAGTGGGTGCCACCCACCCTCCCGGCACAGGGCCCCGTGGTGGCTCCCAGCCAGCAGCAGCACACACTCACCCGGACCTCCCCCAGGAGGCAGGAGAAGGGCGTCTCCTGCGAGCTGGGCTGGTGGCGGGACACGAGCAGGGAGAGGTCTCGCAGGCTGCAGTCCTGCAGGTCCAGCTCGTAGCACCTGAGAGCAAAGAGGCAGAGCAGGCACCGTGTAGGGGGGGCCCCCACCCACCCAAAGGCACAAGGTGCTGGCAGGGCACTCACCGGCTGGTCCAGCCATGGGAGCCACGGTTGCAGGCGGCGAGCAGCTTGGCGAGGCCGGGTGGCGGTGCCGGGAGGAACCGGGGGTGGTGCCGGCCATTGGGCTCTGACAGAGGGAGCAGGGTCAATGGGGGTGAGGGGCTGAGCTGGTCCCTCACCCTGCTGCAGGTGCTGGGTGCAGAGAGCACAGGGAGACAGGGTCCTCACCAGGGAGGGAGGTGACGTTGCCCTCGTGACAGGTACCCGAGTCCCAGGTGGTGAGCTCCAGTGCAATGGTGAGCTCATCGGGGTGTGGCCCCTCCAGCTTGTAGAGCAGGGTCAGGAAGAGCTTGGGGGGCGCTGGCATCTGCAAAGAGAAAAGGCTGATGACCCCAAATCCACCCAGAGAGAGAGAGAGAGAGAGAGAGAGAAAGGAGAGAAAGAGAAGATGCATCGGGTTAGGTCTGCTGGGCGGTGCGGGCAGAGCCCCGCGGCACGCTCACCACGAGGTGGGCCATGTGGGCTGTGCTGTGCCAGCACCGTGCCAGCCCAGTGCTGAGGAGGTGGCAAGGCGGCTTGTCCCCCAACTCACCGGGTGGCCACACGCTCCTCGCCGGGGGGGATGGTCCCCTGCACCCTCAGGGAGCTGCCCCCGCACCAGGCGTCCTGCAGGCAGCAGCTGGTGCTCAGCCTGCCCTCGTGCTCCGGGTACAGCGGCTGGATCTCCTGCACGCTCAGGTCGTACCAGGGCCCGACCTCTTCCTCCTGCCAGACAGGGTGAGCTGGGCTGGGTGGGGAGCCAGGAGCAAGGACCCCCCACGGCTGGAGCCGAGCTGTCACCCCACACTCACCTTCCCGTCCAGGAACCTGCTGGTGCCCATGCCCAGGCTGAAGGAGGTGGCGAGGGGCAGCGTGCAGATGCTGTGCGTGGGCAGGTACTCGGCCAGCAAGCCCCAGAACCTGGAGGAGCAGCGAGTGTCCGAGCAGAGCCCCCTGCTACAGCCACTGCCCTGGCACGGCACCGTCCCAGCCAGGGCAGAGCAGGGCCAGTGCTCCCAGCAGGCAGAGACGGTCTCATGGCAGCCCTCCCAGCCCGGGGTGCTTCTGGGCCTGTCTCCCCCCCACGGCCCCCACCCCAGCAAGCCACCCTCACTTGTTCTCGTTCTGCAGGAAGTTTTCCTCCCCCAGGTGCTCGTAGACCCAGCCGGGAGCGAAGATGGCTGCAGAGAGGCCGTGCTGGCGGATCAGGCGCAGGGACTGCAGAGAAGAGTGGTGAGCAGCGTGGGCTGGGCCAGGTAGTCACCTTGTCACCTGCCCTGTCCCCACTCCCCCAGGTCCCACGGTGGGACAGGACACCACCATGGGGATGCACTGTGGCATCTTCCTCTCTAGAGACTGTAGCACCGGGGCCCCACAGCTCCCCCTCCATGCATGGCTGGCAGCTCAGCAGCACCGCGTCCCTCCACCCCTCACGACTGTGTCCCTGGGTTAGCAGCCCAGCACGGCATGGCATGGCACGGTGCAGCCATTGGTGGGAGCTCACAGCCCTTGCCAGGGGGCAGTCCAGGGTCCCACTCTGGCCTGGCCTTGGCTCACCCACCTTGTCAGTGTCGAAGCCACCACCAATCACATCCCCACGGCCAAAGACATCGATGCCAACGTAGACGTCAGTGTGGCGCGGGCCGGCCAGCCTGCGCGTGCGCTCCAGGTTCGCCTCCTTCCAGTTGTAGTTGGTGAACAGCCCATCGCAGGCATCGAAGAACACCCTGGGGACAAGGGTCACAGTGGCAGGGTGGACACTGTGACTGTCCCTGCAGGCCACCCCACCGAGGGCTGTGCAGGCCATGCCCTGGCCATCCCTGAGCACTGGGTTTGGGGTGGGCTCACGCCCCACACCCAGGGATGGTTTTGCCTGGGAAGGTGGCAGGACAGGCAGGGCCCAGCCTCACCTGTTCTCCTCATTCAGCTCGTTCTGCCATTTCAGCATGCCGTTCTGCAGGACGCTGTCGTACCAGATCACCAGCCCCCCCGGCACGATGCTGTGCACCCGCGCCGTCAAGTACTGCAGGAAGGAGGGCAGGTTCCCCACCGCGGCCACCTGGCAGGAGAGAGCAGGGACAGGTGGGCACAGGGCGGGCGAGGGGCAGGGGAGGGGACAGGGAGGCGGGCAGGGCACAACGGCGGCTCACGCTCAGCGTGTTCTCGATGTTGACCAGCCAGCCGTCGAAGCGGTAGTGCTGGGCGATGCGGGCCAGCTGCTCGGCCACGGCGCCGTACGCCTCCTCCCCGCCGGCCAGGAACGCCTCGCACAGCTTCTCCCCGTCTGTCCACTCCGTGATGAACGTGCCTGGGGAGGTGGCAACAGCAGCGTTGGCCACACACCCTGAAAACCCACTGCACACCTGGGGCTCCCCCAGCCCTGCAGCCACCCGCCCTGTGGCTGGCCCTGCCCTCACCCAGCACGGGGACGCCATTCCTGTGCGCCGCGTTGGTCCAGCACACGGGCGGGATGGTGACGGTGTGGTGGCTGAAGTAGACGAAGATATCGATGTACCGCCAGTGGTAGAAGACGTAGGGGTTGCGTGTGGCTGAGCCCTGGATGAACCTGCAGTGGCAGAGGGAAGAGGGTTGGGCAATGCGGGAAGGACGCCGGCAGACGGCTGCAGGGTTGGGCAGGGGCCTGACTCATGTCCCAGGAACTGGGCAGAGCTGCGGCACCCCTGCAGACCCTGGCTAGGGCTGGCCTGAGCAAGGTCGCTGTGCTCCAGCACCACAAGCCAAACCCCTCCATCCCTGCCCACCTGCGGCCGAGCCGGCAGGAAACAAATCAAACAGCAGTAGAAGAGGTTTGGGGTTTGAGACGTTGAGCCCCGCTGGCACGTCTCCCCTCTGCCCAGCACGGACCTGTCCTCCAGGTACCCGCCGCGCATGTCATGGCACACCAGTGTCCGGGGCCTCTTGCTGAGGAGCGGGGGCTGGCGCTTCGCCAGCGGCACGGCAGAGACGTTGAACTCGTCGTTGCTGTTGGGCTGCCAGGCCAGCAGCTCCTCCAGGTTGGACAAGAAGAAGCTGATGGGCTCTGTCGTCCTGGTGTCAAAGTACCTCGCTGGAGCAAGTGGGGAGATGGGTGAGAGGGTCAGCAGGGAGCACTGCTCGTGCGGCTCAGCACCGGCACCGACACCGGCACTGACACGGGCACCGGCACCAGCACTGGCACCGGCCCAGTGGGACGTGGGGACGCAGCGGGTGCCTCCCCACCGTGTCTCACCTGGCAGGGGCTGCGGGCGGGCGCTGATGGTGTCGTGCAGGACGGTGGTTCCTCGGGACTCCGCCGCCGGCTGGAAGCTGCCCGGGGCGGGGGGTTAAGGACAGGTAGCCCCGCGCCCCAGAGCCACCGGGCACCAGGACGGAACGGGCCGGGCCAGCACCGCGGCCAGCGCCCGCCGAGCCCCGCCCCGGCCCGGCCCCGATCACGGCGATCCTGGTCCCTATCCCGGTCCCGATCCCGATCCTGATCCCAATCCCGACTTCTGTACCAATCCCGGCCCCGATCCCGCTCCCAGCCAGGATCCCGGGCCCGGCCCGCCGCCCACCTCCGCCGCCGCCTCCCGGCCCTCTCCGCCTCCGCCTCGGCCGGTTCCTCCGCCCCGGCCCCGGGCCTCTTTCCGCGCCGCCCGGGCCCCTCTTGCACCTCCGCCATGGCGCTGCCGCCGCCGCTGCCCGCACTGCCGGCGGTGACGGCCCCAGCCGGGCCCGGCTCGTCCGGAGGCGCGGCCCGTGGAGCTCCGCCCGCCTCGGCCCCGGCCCCGCTCCGCCCCCAGCGCCCGGCCCGCCCCGGCCCGTGTGTCCTGCCATGGGCTGTGTGTCCTGCCATGGGCTGTGTGTCCTGGGATGGGACGTGTGTCCTGGGATGGGACGTGTGTCCTCGGATGGACTGTGTGTCCTGGGATGGGACGTGTGTCCTGGCACAGCGCCACGTATCCCGGGGTGAACTGTGTGTCCCGGGATGGGACACATGTGCTGTGACCCTGTAGGGTCCCTGGGTCCATCCCCGCAGGGACAGCAGTGGCAGGGTCCTGGGGGCAGGACCAGCCCAAAACAACCTGATCAGCCTCACCTGGGCCCCCACCCACCACCCACCCGTGGGGCTGGGGCTCTATTTAAGCTGAGTCCTGAGCCCTCTCTTCCCTCCCTGCTGTGCTATGCTGGTCTCCAGGTGAAGCCTCTCTCTGCCCAGCCTCAGCCGAGCCATGGACCCACCCAGCCAGACCTCAACCCACCAGCTTCCCAAGTTGGCCTCAGACCTGTCCTGTCACTGTGAACTTGCTGGATGATCCAGACTTTTGGTAAACCCAGCCACCACCCCCAGCCTGCCCTGCTTGTGTCTGTTCCTGTGCTCAGCTCCCAGCTCTCATGGACCCCAACCTGGGTCTCCCTGGCTTTCAGGGGTTGCTCTGCTCTTCCTCTCCTTTCCCTTCACACCATCAGCTTGGCAGTACTGGACCAGCCCATGGCTCTCAATGAGCCCCTGCACCCCAGGAGTGGGAACCTGCCCTGAGACGCTCGGAGACCCTGCACAGATAAAGCAAGAGGATGCACTAAAAGTGTGAGTAGGACCCAAAACTGTGGGGTTTAATGTGTCACAAGCTGTACAGAGAGCGGGGGGCAGCCCACTCTGCTATGGCATCTACAAAAATACAGAGCCTGGCCAGCAGAGAATCGAACTGAAGAGGAAGCGGTTGAGGCCAAAGGCCTCGCGCCCAGAGCTGCCGGCGGGGAGCCAGCCCCTCCTCGGCAGCGTCGGCACCGAGCGGAGGCTGTGGTGGAGGCAACTGTGACGGGGACTGGCAGAGCGGAACTGATGCAATCTGCTCCCTGCAAGCACTTGGGTGAAGTGTCACCCCCAAGGGCACCCAGCGCCGTGCTGCTGTTGGGACCCAGCTTTGCAGAAAGAAGGAGGGTCCCTCGGTGGTTTTATTGCCTTTCCTGCTGGGTGCTGAGCACCTTCTCTCTCCTTTTGCAGGAGAAGGAGCCTGCAGAGCCTGTCACAGCCTGAGCAGGGTGAGGGAGGAACATGGTGCAGGTGTTTCTGCTGCCTCACACCAGGACACTGGCTGTCAAGTCCGTCCAGCTGGTGCCATCTCACAGCCAGTGCCATGAGTACCTGTGCCCCAGCAAACCCTGCTCTGAAGCAAGCACAGGTGGGGATGAGCTCCCTGCTCAGCCCAGGTGAGCAACTGCTGCCCAGGTCAAAAATGTAGCAGAGGCTGGAAAAGGCTCCAGCTCCTCCAGGTGCATCTGATCAGCCTCGAGGAGCTGAGGCCGGGGGTTTCACACACTCACGCAGCTGCCGGGGGTAGTGCACGCAGAAGGGCTAACAGCTTAATGGTGGGTGGCATGTCCGAGGTGAGGGTGTGGCAGTGGCTCCTCGGATGCCTGACCCAGGGGAGGGGGAGCGGGGTGGAGCAGGCGCTCAGGGGTCCCCACTGTACTTGATGAGGTGGCCGCTGAAGGTGATGTAAGTGTCGTACTCATCGCTGAAGACGGCATTCTCGCGCTCACCCTTGTAGAGCCGCACCCAGACCTCATCCTGCTCCCGCAGCTCCAGCATGACGCTCTGGCTCTGCATGATGCTGCGGTCGCTCACCTGGGCGTAGAGGATCACCACCTCCACCCCGTTGCGCATGATGTGCAGGTACGTCTCCTTCTGGTTCCAGGTGTGCACGTTGAGGCTGAAGTAGTAGATCCCGGGGACGTAGCAGTAAAACTTGCCCGTGAACATGTTGAAGTGGTCATAGAGGTTGACAAACTCTGTGTCGAAGATGAGGGTCTGGTAGTAGTCGTTGCTGTGCAGGGGTTTCTTGCGGCCCACTGAGAAGGCGGCGTAGTGGCTCTTGCAGCGTTCTCCTGGAGCGCCCACGCTGCCCTTCTGTCCCTTGGGCCCCGTGTGGCCCCTGCTGCCGGCCACCCCTGTCTTGCCGAACTTGCCCTGCATGCCTCGCTCGCCACGGTCTCCCTTCTCGCCTGGAGGGACAGTTGTGCTGTCAGAGATGGTGTCACTTCTAAACCCAATGCCCTGGAAGCCGCTTTGTCTGACAGAAGGGGATGGAGACAGCAGGGACCCCCCAGCCCCACTCCTCCTTGGGCTCTGATGCTGCCTCCAAAGCTGCTGCCCAGAGGCCACCAGAGCAGTAGCAGCTCATGCCCCGGGGTGTCTCCTGCCCACCACCCCTCTGCCTGTGCAGGGTGCTGGACCACAGGCACCAGCCCCAGCTTCTCACTCCCAGTTTGCGTGAGACTGACACCCCAGAAAGCCAGCACTGGGAGCTCAGCTTTGTGCTGGTCCTGGGGAGATGCCAGTGAGTGGCCAGGCTGATGGTGCCCAGGCTGTGGGTCCAGGCTCGGTGTGGGGCCCCACTAGCCCTCACCTTTCAGGATGGTCATGTTGATCTGCGGCTGGTACCGGGGGTAGAAGCGCTGGTCGGGCGGCTCACAGCAGCGGACGCAGCGGGGCCGCAGGGGCAGCCCCTCCTGGGCATTGCCAGCCTCCTGCTCCTGTGTCACCCTGGGGAGGACAGAAAGCAAAGCACAGCTGGGAGCTAGAGGTGGGGCCAGGGCCCTTGGTGGTGCCAGGGCTGCCCTGGCCCCCCTGTGGAACACCCCAGCCCCGTGGTCCTCTCACCTGGCAGTGTGGTGCTGGGACGGTGCCTCCTCCAAGTCTGTCTGCAAACGCTGGTCGGTGTTGGAGCTGATCTGGCTCCCCCCAGGGAAGGGCAGCAGCAGGCAGGAGAGCAGCAGGATGCTGAGCACCCAAAGCCCCTCCATGCTGTGGGAATGTCCTGCGAGATGCCAAGGATGGCTGAGGGTGACAGCAGAGCCAGGAGCAGCAGAGACATCCTGCCCTGCAGTACCAGCCTGGCTGTGCCCTGTGCTGTCGCTAGGACAGGACCTGGTTCACCAACACAGCCCTGGGCAGGGCACAGCTGTGCTTCCAACCCCAAAGGGCTGCTCTTGCAGCATCCCTTCCCCAGCAGAGCCTGCAGCGTGGACACACGCACCTCTTGCAGCTGCAGCGACCATCTGTACCTAAACAGCTGCTTTGAGCTGGGCTGTGTGCCTTGGTGATGCTGCAGTGAGCACCTGGGGTGACCCCACTGAAGGGGCTCTGGGCTCACCAACAAGCTGGGAGCTGGGGCCATGCAGCCTCCAGAGCCCTGACACACATGGAAGAGGGAATTACGTGAGGAGCCAAGGGTGGAGCAGAGCAGCAGCCTCTGGCTGACTGTCTGAGCCCTGGGGCCAAGTGTGGCTGCTCCTACTCAGCCTGGCTCCAGCTGCCTCCCATTGTGGCAGCTCAAGGTGTCAGCACCTGGGAAAATGACAGGCAACTCCAAATGCCATGGGGCAAATCTCAGAGTGCAGCCCTGCCTGCTGTGGGGAGCCCCAGCCCTGCTGGGGAGGGGGTCTGCATCCCTCCTCTCTTTCCAGGGCATGCAAGGATGCCCACAGTGCAGACCCCATGAAAGGGGTCCCTGTGCCCCAGGAGCTGCCAGCCCTTAGCCCCAACCCCTGCACCTGGGGCCTTGGTCCAAGGGTTTGCAAGGAGACAAGACCCACTTCTCCAGAGAGGTGGCCACAGGCTGGCAGCGCCAGTGGGGAGCCGGCCACCACGGGGGAGACCTTCCTGGGAGCCTGTATCCTGCGTGGGGCCAAAGCTAATATTTGCAGTAGCTGGTGGCACCATGGCCCAACCTGGGCAGCTCCACAGCCCTTCCCTGCCTTATCATGGCCGTATCTGCTCGAGGCTGGGCTGAGGCGTGGGGCTGGGCACGCAACACCTCACCATGCAGCCCCAAAGGCGCCAGGACAAGCCATGGCCAAACACACGTGCAGCACTGCCCAGCGGCTCAGCATCCCACGGCAGCAGGGTCGGAGGCGGTGCTAGAGCATGGCATGGGCTGCCTGGTCCCTGGCATGGGGAAGGCTGCTTGCCAAGCTCCTGTCTCAGGTGCCTCCCCAAAGGGGTACAGCCTTTGCCTTCCTCCTCTCCCCAAACAACCTCCCCTTGCACTGTCTGCCCGTGCTCTGTGGGCTCTGCCAGGACCCTGGGGCACCAAGGGGCAAAAGGTCCTATGCAGCACAGCCTCGTGTCCTGGGGTGGGCCAGGCTGTGGGGAAGGAGTCTGGGGAAGAATCCTGCTGTTTTGGTGAACACCTGCTCCCCAGGCACCAGGGTCCCCAGTGCAGGGGCTGGTGGGGTCTGAGGACCCGGCGGGCACGCTCCGGCAGCGGGCGCGGAGGGCGTTCGAGGCCAGGATGGATGCCTGGCTTATGAGTCACGTTCGCTGGGCTGGGAAGGGGCGGAGGGATGGGGAAAGGCTCCAAAGGGCTTTCCCACTCCTCGAACCCTCTGCAAAGGGCTCATCCCATCATGTGCTTCCAGGCTGCCTGTGGCCCCCCTGCCTCTGCCCCCCCCACCTCTCACGCCATTATCTTGGCCCATGTCCCACTGGTGCTGCCTGGTACAAGGACAGGCAGGGCTGTGGGCACCGCACACGGGCAGCCTGGCACCACATCCTGCCTGGCCTGGTGCCTGCCCGTGCTCCGCTCTGTGGACTGGGGAGAAGTGGGGACAGGGAGAGAGGCAATGGAGCTGCCCAGCCTGGGGCTTGAGAGCAGATAGAACCCAGGAGAGCCTCAGCTCTGGCTCTCTTTACCCTGCTTGGCTCCAGCTGTGCCAGCCACATGCCAGTGAGCGTGGCACGCAGCCCACTGGGGTTTTGGGAAGCCTGTGGCTTTCCCTCAGCTCTGGGACCATCAAACCAGCCATTCCCCTGGGACCTGCAGCAGGCTCAGCCCTGGGGGAAATGCAGCTTTGCAGGGAATTGCTCTGCAGGGAGAAGAAATCCTTTGCCAGGAAATCCCCACTGAGAAAGGCAGCGCTTCCCAAGCTGTCGTAGGGCTGGAAATGGAGGGGAGTGTGGCTCCGAGTACGCGTGTCCCCCCCGCACCCTGCCCCCCGCAGGCACACGGGGCGGGGGGTGCCGGTATACGCACGGGCTTATACTGTCCTGCTGAAGGGACCGTCCTGCTGAAGGGACGCTGTTTTCCCTGTCAGGGTTGGACGCTCTCCAGGAGCAGTTTGGAGATTTAAATTCAGTGGCTGCTAAAGCCTTGAGACTGCAAATCAAAACATCCCGAAATACATTCCAAGTGGTGATAAAGACCAGGATGACACAAGAGCAAACCCCTGGGGAGGGATGAGGGGGCTCAGAGGGGTGGTGCAGAGGCAGCAGGACCTGCACACCCATCTCAGGGTGGGAAGTACAGCCCGCCCCGAGCCAGAATGCCTCCGGCGTCCAGGAACATGCTGCTGGTGCGTGTCCCCCACATTTGCTGCAGCAGCTGGGCTGGGCTGCAGAGCTGTTTGCACCCCCGGAGCAGCGCAGACCCAGCGGGCAGCAGGGTGGGAGCTGCACGGTGCAGCGGCTGTCAGGGACCAGTGGGACGGTCACAGCCCTCCAGCACCTGTGGTCCCCGACAGCACCAGCGAGACCTTGTGCTGGAGACCCCAGGAGCCACCGTGTCCCCACACACATGCCCAGCCCTGGGTGTGACATGCCCGTGGGACTGACTATTTGTGCACAAGGCTGGGGGATCGCGGTGGATCTGTGCAAGCGTTGTGCTCCAGGCTCCAGCAGCGACCCTCTTCCAGCCCCTCTCCTCCCGGGGCTGCTGCAGGTCGGGCTCTGCCCTCTGAGGACCGTGAGGCTCAGCCCTGAGTCCCCACTGCCCCTTCGCAGGCAGGGAGGGTCCCTACTCAACTGATCGGACTCGGGGGGACACACCGGTCCCCCTCGCTGGACGTGCCTCGGGGCACCCGATGGCGCTGCACCCATCGCCGACAGCACCCGTAGATGGGTCCTTCACAAGGTGCAGCTCCGGGGTGCTCGTCCCAGGGCTGCGGGGACCCCCAAACTCGTCCCCCACCTACCTCTGGGGCCGGGCTGCTCCCTCCCGGCGCTGCCTTCCCGTCCCTAGAGCATCCCCGGGCGCGGGGTAGGGGCTGCCCGCGGCGGATCGGTGCCTCCCGCTCCAGCAGCCTCTTCCCCCGCTCCGGCCCGGGCGGAAATGCACTTTTGGGAAGCGAAGGAAGCAGCGGAGGAGCGGGCCGAGGCGCAGCCCTCCCCCCGCCAGATGGGAGCCCGGGCGGCGTTAACCGTGTGTGCTCCCGACGCCGGCCAGCACCGGGCCCGAGGCAGGGAGTGGGGCCGCCAGTGCCTGGGGCTCCGCTGGAGCCGGCGCGGGGGGCTGGGGGCTCTGCCCCAGGGCAGGACCCTACCCCACGCCGGGGGGGTACCGGCGCCTGCCCAGCCCCGACCGGGAAGGGGCCGTTCGCGGGCGGGCAGCCACCGACAGCCGAACACGAACACGTGTCTCACGGCGCCGGGCAGAATCGGGCCCCGCTGCCCGCAGCCCAAGTGGCAGGGATGACACGGGGCGTGTGGCGTGACGGGAGGAGCTGGAGGCAGCCTGCACCGGGGCTGCACAGGAGCTGCACGGGGGGCTGCACCGGGGTCATGCCCGCCGGGCAGCCGAGCTGGGCCCACCCGGGACAGGGCCGCAGGAGACACCACCCCGCAGGACCGGCTCAGTCCCCGCACCGCGGCCCTTCCCGCTGGGCTCCAGCCGCCCGTGCGCGGGGCTTCGGCTGTCGCCGTGGCTAGCCGGACCGTTCCCGCCGGGGCTGGCGGGGAGCGGTGCGGGCGCGGAGCAGACCCCGGAGGGGACTGCAGCTCCCAGCAGCACCGCCGCGGGGGCGGGGTGCGGTGTGGGAGGCGGCTGCCGGGAGTTGTCGTTCCCGCTCCGGCCGCCGTGGTTTGGCTGCCGCCGGTTGCCGTGGCGGCGCGTGGGGGCTGCCGGGAGCTGTAGGCGGCGGCTGCGCGGCGGTGGCGGCGGCGGCGGGAGAGGCGGGCGGCTGCGCTCGGGCGGCGCCGCGGTGAGCGGGGACAGCGGGGCGGTGGGACAACGGGGTACCGGGCACGGGACCCCGCAGCGCCCCGGGGCTCTAAGGCCGGGCCGGGCCTGCAGCACGGAGCTCCCCGCGGTTGGGGCGGGAGCACCGCGGGCCCCAAGCGCGCCCCACTCGGGCGGGAGCATCTGGGCGGTGGCGCGGGGGGTCCCGGGGTCGCTCAAGGCCCCGCTCACGCCGGGCGATGCGCCGCCTTCCCGGGAGCTCGCTCGAGGACGGCACTCAGGGGTTCCCAGGGGCGGAGCCGGGGGATCCCCGTGACCGCACTAGGGGCGGGTGCTGGGGTCCCTACAGCCGCGGCAAGGACTGGGCACCGCGGGGTCCCCGGCCCAGGGCGATGCTCAGGGGTCCCGGCAGGAAGGAGGCTCCCCCGGCAGGGCCCCGGGGCGAGCAGCCGTCCCTCTCGGGCTCGCCCGTGTCCCAGCCCGGCCGCCTGCCCGGGGCCCGGCCCCCCACGCTCAATGCAGCCTCTGTTCGCCCCTCGGGCTGCTGAAGGGAGCATTGAGAACCCCGCGGCGGGAGCGCCAGGCCTGGGGCCCCACCGCGGTGGTGACCGGCCCTTTGGGGACAGCCCTGAGGACCCCTCTGCCCTGCCCCGGGCTGCCTGGCACGGGGTGAGAGCAGCTGGGACCGGACAGCGTCCAGTCCCGGGGGGCTGCTTGTCCCCTGGGCAGGGAGGGTGCCTGTTCGTGGGAGCCACCGTGTCCCCTGTGCCGCAGGGAGGGAGGTGACCCAGAGAGGCACGGCTGGCACCCTGGCCGAGCAGGTGGGCACAGGCCGGGTGGCTGAAGGTGCCCACACTCAAGTCCTGCCCGGAGGAGATGCCGTGACCGAGTGCAGGTCTGGCAGGGGTGGGGGGCTGCTGCGGGTCGGGCTGGGTGGGCGGGGTGTTTGTCCCTTGGACCTGGGCGCTGCGCTTCCTGCTCAGGCGTTGGCATCCTGCTTGGGCGGAGCTGCCACGTATCTCCCGATGTCCCTGTGGGGATTGGGGACACACCACTCAGTGGCAGGGCTGGTTCTGGGGGGCCACAGGAGCAGAACAGGCCAGTCAGCTGCTCCAGAGGCACCACGGGTCATTTTTGCTGCTGGACAGAAACCTCCTTCTTCCCCAGAGCTGTGTGGGGACACTGCTCATCAGGACACCCCGATGCAGGTCCCAGGGCCTCGCCCTGGGCCGGGGTGCCTGGGCTGCTGCAGGCTCTGGGGCAGGTAGAGGTGCTGAGCAGGTTCTGCCAATACGCCAGGGCTCGTTCTGCTCTGAGAGTGCAGAGGAGGGGTGAGAAGGGGCTGAGGGTGGTTCCAGCAGCACCACAGCCTCTTTGGTGTGCTGGCTCTTCCCTGCATGAGGTGACAGCACCTTCTTCTGCTGCAGGATTGGGGACGGGGCCCCTCGCCTCTCACTCATGGCTGTGTCCTGCCACCCCTCGAGCTCATTGCAGCACCAGGCTCCAGCTCTCTGACCTGCTTCCTCCCCTCTTTGCCACCAGGTTCTCCTCGCCCCGAGTCTGATGCCTGTCCCGCCCTGCCATGAGTCTATGAGCCCCCTCCGGATCAGCGTGGGTGGTCTGCCTGTCCTCGCGTCCATGACCAAGGGTGCTGATCCCCGGTTCCGACTGCGCTGGAGGGCCATCGTGCTGTCGTCAGCCTGCGTGGGGTTTGTGCTGCTGCTCTTCTGCCTGCACCGGTCCTCCCCGGCACGGCCCCTCCCACCCAATCCTCACAACTGGCGGCTCAGCCTGCAGGCAGGGGACCGCTACAATGACACCTACCCGCTGTCCCCACCCCAGAGAAACCCCGAGGGCGTGCGCTACCGCATCGGAGTCATCGCGGACCTGGACACACAGTCCCGGGGCTCTGAGGAGCACACCTGGTTCAGTTACCTGAAGAAGGGCTACCTGGTGCTGTCGGACAGTGGGGACAGCGTGACAGTGGAGTGGGACAAAGATGAGAGCGTGCTGCAGTCCCACCTGGCTGAGAAGGGCAGGGGCATGGAGCTCTCCGAGCTGGTTGTCTTCAACGGGAAGCTCTACGCCGTGGACGACCGGACAGGGGTGGTCTACCAGATTGAGGGCAACAAGGTGGTGCCCTGGGTGATCCTCCCGGACGGGGACGGCACAGTGGGGAAAGGTGAGCTCCCCTGTCCTGCCCTGTGGATGCTGAGCAGTGAAACCCTTGACTCTTTGAGGCTTGCTGGGGTGGGGTGCACCTTTTCTGTGACCCCATAAGCCTGGCCAGGGACAATTCCTGCCCAAGGACCATCTGGCTGCGTGGGGGAAAGCTGTGTCCAGCACTGGGCTATCTGGTTTGGCGTTTGGGAGAGTGGGGGCCAGGCAGATGTCTGTGTGCTGGCCGAGTCCCAGCTCATGCTGTTCTCTCCACTGCAGGCTTCAAGGCGGAGTGGCTGGCGGTGAAGGATGAGCACCTCTACGTGGGGGGACTGGGCAAGGAGTGGACCACGACGACAGGGGAGATGGTGAATGAGAACCCCGAGTGGGTGAAGGTCATCGGCTACAAGGGTGACGTGGGCCATGAGAACTGGGTGGCAAACTACAACGCGCTGAGGGCTGCGGCGGGGATCCGACCCCCAGGTACTGAGCGAGGCTCCCTCCTGCCGTCCCATGTCCCACAACCCCTGTGGGCTCTGGGGCTGGAGTCTCCCTCCCCATAGATACTGGGATTGGTGTGAGATTTAAAGGATGCTGGAGGCCAGAGACCTCCCCCTGTCCTGGTGCAGAGGCCAGGGCCTGCCCTGCCTGGTTTTCTCCCCTGTCTGTGCCTCGAGCAGCTGGAGGGTGGCTCAGCTGGGGCTGTGCCTGGCAGCCAGGCCCCGGGCAGAGGAGGCTGTGCCAGGGTGCCACTGCCCGGCTCTGGGGGGGCTGGGAGGGCTGTGGCACGGGCAGTGGGGCGGGAGCGCCCTGTTTGCCCCGTGCCGTCAGATGCCGCTCCCTGCCGCAGGTTACCTGATCCACGAGTCGGCCTCTTGGAGCGACACCCTGCAGCGCTGGTTCTTCCTGCCGCGCCGCGCCAGCCGCGAGCGATACAACGAGAAGGCGGACGAGCAGCGAGGCACCAACCTGCTGCTGAGCTCCACCCAGGACTTTGGGGACGTGACGGTAGGACACGTGGGCGAGGTGGTGCCCACTCACGGCTTCTCCTCCTTCAAGTTCATCCCAGACACGGACGACCAGATCATCGTGGCGCTGAAGTCGGAAGAGGACAACGGCAGGGTCGCCAGCTACATCATGGCCTTCACGCTGGACGGGCGCTTCCTCCTGCCCGAGACCAGGATCGGCAGTGTGAAATACGAGGGCATTGAGTTTATTTAACGGACTTTTGCACTGGACCGGAGGGGCGAGGGAGGCCGAGGGGCGCTGGGGCGGGCCCTGCCAGCGTGCTCCTGGCCCGGGGGTTCCGGGCAGCGTTCCCAGCTCTGTATTGGCCTTGGCTCTCCTGTAAAGCGTTGGCTCCGCTGCAGCAGGCGTGGTGTGAGTGTTTCGGCAGTGGCACCTGGTGGCAAGGGACTGCCACCACAGGGTGCTGGGAGCCCCAGCCCAGGAGACAGACCCCATGCGCCGGTTCCCCGGGCAGGCCCCATGTTGCAGCCATTAGCTCCCAGCCTCTAATTGCGACATAAACCCTCTGCGGTGAGTCGATGGCTCTGGTGACATCCAGGCTCTGGGAGTGCAGCTGTGAGGAGCCTGAGCCCCAGTCTGCTGCTCTGCCTCATGTCCCACCATGCCACACTGCTCCCTGAGGTGGAGGAGAGAGTGTCCAGCTGGAGCACTGTGACTGTCCCGGTGCCTGGGCAGCAGGTCTGAGTTGGGCCCTGGAGCCCAGCTGTCCTGGCAGCCTGTGCTGGGGCCACCCTGCAAGAAAACCTCTGATCTGTGTCCCCAGCACCTCACTGGGAATGTACCAGAGATGTGGGGACAAGCACCCCTGTGGGAAGGAGCATCTTTGAGGGCACCATTGGCTGGATCCTGCCCTGTTCCTGACCCTCCTGGCGTCAGGGTGATGAGGTGGGACAGGGTCACAGCAGGGTGTCACGGCCAGGGCAGGCAAGGGCTGTCTACGATGCTGTAGGTGCAGGGGATTTCATCAGGCTTTTTCCCCAGAAGCTGCTTTTCCTTCCCTTTTCCTGTAAAGCTGCGTGAGGTGATGGCTGGGGTGACAGGCAGCCCTGGGCACTGTTTTCTGGGGAAAGTCCCACATGGGAGGGGACTGTGGCGGTGCCCCTCTGTCCCTGTGACCGACAGGGACGCAGCAGTTCCCGCACCGTTGGTAGCACCAGGAAAGAGGCTACTGGTGGCCTCAAGTGCCATCAGCCGGGGCTGGGATGGCTCCTGGTGCTGCTGTACCAGCACAGTGGCTCTGCCCATGGGGCAGGGGGAAGCCACTGTGGCCCCAGGTGACTGATGGGGCCAACAGCTGTGACCAGGTTTAACATGAGGATGTCTATGCGCTGTCCCCAGCCCGCAGCCCAGGATGGTACATGATTTGCAGTCCATATGTCTTCCCCCAGCCCTGGCTGTGCACGGCTCAGGCCATGGAGGTGCCTCTGGACCCAGAGCTGTCGGCTCCAGGAAGAGCTGGGACCTGGACAGAAGCTGCTGGGAGCTGGGAGGCGGCAGGGCCGTGCGTGCTCCAGGGGCTGCCGTGCTCGGCGCAGGAGGAGAGCCAGAAGCACCAGCTTGGCTCCCAGGGCCAGAAGCAGCTGGGAAGCATTCACAGCAGCCCCAGGCTTGGCTGGCCCAGGAGCCCTTCCCGAGCTCGCCAGCCGTGTTGTGAAATCGCAGCAGCCTGCGGCCCCCCAGGAGGAACTTGCACAAGTCTCGGGAAGCAGAAGTGCAAAACGGGCATGTGCCGCCCCGGGGGCCTCCTTCCCACCCCACTGACCCCGAGGACTGCAGCTCCTGGCCTGGCTCTCCCCCCCGGCTCGGCTGAGCCCCTGCCCCCGTTTGCAGGGCAGCACAGCTTTGCACCAGCCAGCAGTGAGGCACCGGCGCCTGTGTTTGGCTCCACGGTGTCCCCCCAGTTTGGCAGGGGAGAGCTGCAGGCGCAGGGCAACTAGTGGGGGACGGGGTGACTGTAGTGACAGGACTTTCCACAACCCTGGCTGGGGGAGCCAGGCTGTGGTCCAGGGATGGGTCCAGTGTGATGCTGGGGCAGTCGCGGCAGCCCTGGGTGCCTGTGGGGGTGCTGCTGTCGAGGGGTGCAGGTGGGAGCAGGCAGAGGCACAGGCTGGGAAGCAGCTGCCTCGTAGCTCCAGCCACAAACCCCCAGCTGGCACCAAGGTGCATTGGGACCATCCTGCTGTCTCCCTATGGCTGGGGGTCCTTGTTGACACCCTGCCCCTCGGGCAGCTCTGCCAGCAGGCTGGGCTTCAGAGAGCTGGGGCTGGCTACTGCAGTTCAGGGGGTCCTTGGGCCCCCCCATGCCTCCCCTGCCTGCCCTGGCACTGCCCCACTGTGGGGACCAGCCGTGCTAGGGGGAGAGGGTCCTGTTGCTGCGGTGGCCGGGCTGCGGTTGGGTGGGAGCACCCGTGGTGCAGAGAGCTGGCAGGGACGGGACGGGGGGCCCTGCTGAGAGCCCAGCCAGGCTGCCCCCCCGTCCCTGTTTACAGTGTCCAGCAGCCCTGCGAGCGAGCGGCGCGTACGAGGCTGGACACGTGTTTTCGTTTAGCCCAGACAATGACTCATGCCGGCGCTGGGCTGCGAGCGACGCGCTCATCTCCTCTGCGGGGCAGCTCTGCCCCGGGCACAGACCTGTCCCCAGTGCCACAGCCAGAGCTGGCCTTGTCCCATGCACGTGGCCTCCAGGGCCATGCAGCACCCGGCCCAGGGCAGCCAGGGCACATCTCCTGCCCATGGTGGGTGCCAGCTGGCCATGGGCCACATCAGCCACTCCTGGTCTCGCTTGCCCTCCTGGCCTGGGACCGGCAGCTCCACAGCACCTGTCTTGGCCCCAGCACTGGTGTGCTGGTGGCTGTCCCCAGGACTGTCCCTGCTGTGTCCCTTCTTGTCCTCCAGGCTCAGCCAACTGGGAAGCTCTGTGCCCCACTGAGAAGTGGGGCCTCCCATACTCCCCCTGCACCCCCAGACCATCCCACCAGCTGTTCTTCTTGCCTGCCCTTGCCCCGGCCCTTTTTCTAGCGATCTGGCAGGACCCCACCTCTCTCCTCCTTGTGCAGGCAGGATCTCAGGGGCCTTGGAGGCTGTCGGGACCTGGGGCAGCGTGCAGCTTGGGCAGCAGGACCGTCAGCCCCTGCCTCACCACAAATGGTACCGGGCTGCAGCGTCCCTGGGCCCTCAGAGCCTCAGCCCCGCAGTGCCCCTGGAGCAGTGCAAGCGCCCAGCAGCACCCGGGTGTGAGGCACCATCACCTTGGGCAGCCAGGCCGGCAGGACTCCTGGCAACTGCTGCCGAAGCATCTGCAAACCATGTGCCCCGCAGCGGAGTCAGGGACCTGGAGCCCCATCTCCAGATTTCATCCCACATCCCAGCAGCATGAATGCAGCCACTTCCCACAGGTTCCCTGCAGGCACAAGCAGGGCTTGGACAGGGTTTGCCTGCCCACGTTTCTACTGTTTCTTCTCATCCTAAAGGGCAAGCAGCTCCAATCCTCCCTCCAATGCGAGCAGCCGTGCCAGGGCAGCTCTGTGGCAAGGGGCTGGCTCAGAAGCAAGTTGTGTGGCCGTGGTGCTGGCTGTCCCCAACGTGTGCCTGCGGTGCCAGGCTCAGCTGTGCTCAGAAGCCCAGGGCAGAGCTGGGCTCCCTGCCCGCTTCACCGGGACGAAGGCACCGCTGGAGAGATGGAGCGAGCTCCTGCAGCCAGCCCGGCGTGGGCGAGCAGGTACGGTGAGACCAGCAGCACCCTGGCACCGCCTGCGGTGACACAGCTGGGACAGGGACATGGGGGGGTTTTGGGGATGCGCTCTGGGGCAGGGGCCTGCAGGCCAAGGGGGAGAGGCTCTGGGGTCTGTGGGCACGTCACAGCGGTGCAGGACCGCCGGGTGGGCACAGCCACCGTCTGGCTGTGCCACGGGCATGGAGCGGGGACAGGAGCGGTGGGATGAGCCGATCTGAGCTGGAAGGAGAGGAAATGCTTGGGCACAGACATAATCCCAGCCCTGCCCTGCAATTCACGGCTCCGCTGGGCGCCAGGGCTGCGAGCCGGGGCCGGGCTCCCCCCGCTGCCCCCCGCGCCGGCCCCTCCCGCTTCCCCGGCCAAGGGCCGCCGGGTCCCGGGGCGGCTGCGGCGGCGGCGGGGGGCGGGCGGGGGCCGGGCCGGGCCGGGGGAGGTGATGGCGGCGCGGAGCCGCATCCCGCGGAGGGGCGGGAGCAGCCGGGCTGGCCCCGCGCCAGGCAGAGGAGGAGCAGCGAGTCCCCGGAGCGCGTTCAAAAGGCGGCTGAGCGGCGGCGGGGGAGGGCGGCCGCCACCTCCCGAGAAGGCAGCGGAGCAGCGGCCGCAGCAGCGCCGGGGCCGCGGCTGCCGGAGCCAAACTTTCCGGCCGCGGCTCGGCCGGGCCCGGCGGTGGATGCGGGTTTCTCGGCCGGGTCGCTGAGCCCGCAGCACCCCCCCCGGCACGATGCCCGCCGCGCTGCCCAGCCTGCTGGCCTGGCTGGCGGTGCTGCTGCTCGGCAGAGCCCGCCCGGCCGACGCCTGCAGCTGCTCGCCCATCCACCCGCAACAGGCCTTCTGCAACGCGGACGTAGGTGAGCACCGCCCGCCGCCCCCGGCTTTGTCCCCGCGGGGCCCCGGAGCCCCGGAGCCCGGCCCGCGCGAACTTCCCGGCGGGGGAAGGGGCGGAAAGTTGGCGCGGAGCGGGCGGGCAGGGAGCGGGCAGAGCCCCCCCGCCACCGGCCCCGACCCCCGGCACCTGCCCGCAGCCCCGCGAGGGTCCGGGCTCAGCGTCCCGGCCGGCCCGGGGGTGTGTCGGCGGGAGCAGATGCGCGGCCGGGCGCGGTCGGTCTGTTTGTCCGTCCGGGGTGTGTCCGTCCGTCCCTTCTCGCCGTCCCGGGGGGGGACCCTCGCGGTCGCGCCCCGCATCGCTCCCCGGGAGGTGCGAGGAGCCCCCGGGGCCGGGCCCCGGTGACACGGGTGAGCCCGGCCTCTCTCAGCTTCGGTTGCACCGCGATGGTACGTGGCAGCGCGGAGAGCTGACGGCCCCGGGGGCGGCCCGGGCCCTCTGAGCGCGGCCGCCTCTCGCACGGCACCGGCCGGGAGCGCGGGACCAGCCCCAGCCCGGGAGAGCGGCCGTCGGGCTCCGTCACCTCCGTCTGTTCCTTATTTCCAGGCATTTCCTCTCCCCCGTCCCACTTTGTTCGGCTTGGATGCTGCTGAAAGGGAGGGCTTGGCAGCGCCGGGATCTGGATTCCTCTTTCGATGAATAATGCCCTTATTAAATTTTACCATTTTAGACAAACAGACCAGCCCCAGTTCCCGGCGCTCTCCTTTGCGGGGCTGGTCCCAGGCTCGGCTGGAGAGGTAACATTCCCAAACCCTTAGGCAGCTCCAACTGCTGGATGGCCCTGCCCCATCCCTGCTCCTGAGCCAGGATGCTCCTGGTGGATTCCCAGGGTCCCCTCTCCCATTCCAGACCCCGCTTCCACCGTTCCCGCTCCCGGGGGCAGCTCCCGCAGCGTCTGCTGCCGCCCCATGTGCCGTGGCCTTGCCGCTCGGCACGGCGAGCCGCGAAGCACGCTGGAGACAGGGAGATTTCTAGACAAAATGGAGCACAGGATTTTCAGAGCTGCTGCTCGCGCTGGTGCCTCTGGACAGTGGGATCTCCTGTGCCCGCTCCGTGAGCGGGGCTGCGGCTTCCCGTCACGCTCTCGTCGGGCTCCGCTTTCCGGGGCACTCGTGACTCACTGCCGGTCCTGGGGTGCAGGCTCAGCCGTGACTCAGCTGCTGAGTCACTGTCTGTCTCGGCAGCCCCGGCTGTCTCAGCTGTCCCCTGGGAAGGCACAGCGTGGCCGAGCAGCGGTCGCTGCGGCTCGGGCTGCCCTGTGGCCCTCAGCAGGTGCCTGACCTGTGGGTGCCCAGAGCCCGTCGTGCCCAGGCAGCCTCCTCCCGGGCTGTGCTCCTGCAGCCCTGGCACCGCCAGCTCCCAGCCCCAGTCCCCTCTGCGGCTCAGCTGGGTCAGTCTCGTCTTGTGTGACCCCAGGTGGGGACAGTGCTGGGCTCAGGGCAGCGGGGCTCATCCTGGGATGAGCTCCCCAGCATTCTCTTCCCACACAACACGGATCTCTCTCCTGCAGCCTGTAATCCCTGGCCTTTCATCTTCCCCCTGGATGCCCTGGAGCTGGGAGGCTCCTCAGCCAGCTCCTTCCCTGCAGGCGTGCGGAGCCCAGGGAGAGCCTGGGGCTCTGGGTGCTACCAGGACCTTCCCCAGCTGCTGTGGATGGACTGTCCCATCTCCAGGCTGGGCCCTTGGTGGAGATGTGGTGGTGCGGTGGTGGCTGACACCCCAGGGCAGCCGATGAGCCCCAAGGCTCTCACTCAGCCCTTGGTAGGGGAAAGCTGGGTGAGTGTGGTGTGGGGTCCTGGCCCTGTGGGGCTCGGATCCCCACTCCATAGCGTAGGGAGTGCCCTCCACATCCATCTGTGCCTCCCTATGGGCCGTCTGCCCTCGCTCCTCTCCCCTGGGGGGGACAGGGGCAGATGAATGTGACTCTGCCTCGAGCATGGGGTGCTGGAGGGGCTGGGGGTCACAGAGGGGCTGGCAGTTGTGTCACCAGAGCTGGTGACTTGGAACAGGTGACCTGGCCTGCCTGTGCTTGCACTTCCTGGCCCATGAGGCGGGCAGCGGTTTTCTGCAGGGCCCAAGGGCACAGGGAACAGTCTGCTGTTCCTCACTGGGACCGTGGCTGGGCAGCAGAGCCTGGCAGCTGCTCCCTGCCTGCCTGGGGGTTGCTCTGCTGGGGCTGCTGCGCTGTGGGAGATGCTCAGAACATGGCTGGGCCAGGGGCTGGACCCAGATTCTGCTTGGTCTCTTCTGGAGCAGCGTGGGGATGTGGGGTGTGAGGGAGGTGATGCTCAGCCCTTCCAGGCGTGGCTGTGGCTTTCATGTTCTGTGGCAGTGCCAGCTCCAGGAGGGGTCAACAGGGCAGTGGAGAGCGAGGGGCTTGGTGTGCCACCTGGGACAGGGAACACCTTGGACACACCCATGGCAGCATCTCACCGATCCCAGTTATCCCAGTGCTTGATTCCTCAGGATGGGGTGCAGGGGCTGCTGGCAGGGACCAGGCAGAGGAGAGGGTTTGGGGAGAGAGGTGGGATCAGTCCCTGCTGAGGGGAGCACAGCTGCCCGGTGGGTCCTGCCACACCCCGGTGAGGCAGGGGGGCTGCGGGTCCCCGGTGCCTCCCCAGTGCCGGAGCCCTTCCCGTGCGGCTGGCGCGGAGGGGCCGTGGGCTGACTGCTGGGGCTGCCGCTGATTGGGCCCCGTCCCGCTCCCGTCAGAGGGCCGGGATGACGCACGCGGCCGTGGCAGCGTAACTCGCAGCTCCCGCGCAGGCCAGCGGGCGAGCGGGGCCTGGTGCCCGCTGCCGCCTCCCCGCGGGGCTGCCGTGCACCGGGGGAGCCCCCGCAGGCTCCACTGCTTCTCCCCGTGGGGCTGCCATGCTCAGTTCCACATCCCTCCGGTCTCTGCATCCCCAGAACCTCCCCATCGCTGTGCCAGGGTTGGGGTGCCCCACGCTGCAGCTGCTGGGGTGCGGGCAGACAGCCGGGGCTGGTGGCTGCCTGGGTGCCAGGCAGGGCTGGGGTGCAGCAGTACCCACCGGGGTGGTTTTCCGGCTCCACAAGCCTCATGCGGGGCTGGAGTGACCCCGGGGCTGCCCCTGCCACAGGGACGGGCGCCCGGGCTGGCAGTGCTGGGTGGGCAGCGGGCAGTGCTGGCACTGGCAGCCGGCCCCTTGGCTCAGCCGGCTGCCAGCAGCCCCGGAGAAGGGAGCTTTGTTCCTTGGCCATTCAGCCCAGCAGTGGCCCCGCGGTCTGCAGGCACCGGCGCTTCTGGGCAGCCGCGGGCGGGTGCTGGTGGGGCTGCGTGGTGGGGTCTGGGCTGGGATGGTGGAGGAATGGGTGGCCATTCTGCAGGTCTCTGGCCAGGAAGGGGGTCCCGGGGCCGAGGCTCCTGGTGCTGCCCCTCTGTCCGTGGGCACACACAGGCAGGGGCTTTGCAGCAGCTCCTCTGAGCTGGGGCGGGCAATGGCGGGACCCACCATGGCTGCAGGGCAGCACCCGCACAACTGCCCGTTCAGGCAGGTCTCACCAGGGCAGGTCACCACTTCCAGACCACATTTCCTCCTTCCCCAGGGAGATCCTGGCACAGGGTCTCACAGCATCTCTCCCCTGGCTGCCCATGACGGCTCCTCTTGCTGTGGCATCTGTCAGCGGCAGGAGCCCCGCTCAGCAGCCTGAAACAGGGGGTGTAGTCCCTGGGCTGGGGCCGCCGCATGGCAGGGGCTGGGGAGGTCAGCATCCCACCGACTCACAGAGACATCCCAGTGGCTTTGTGGCACTGGATGACTCTATTTGCCCCTGGGATGTCACCAGCTCCCCACAGATTCCCATCCCTCTGCAGCCAGGGGCAGATGCCCCTCTCCCTGCCTGCCCTTGGGCATGTTCCTGCATCCCGCTGTGGGCAGCGAGGAGCAGTGCAGGGAGGCAGCTGCAGCGAGGTGGGGGGTGGTTATCAAAAGCCCCAGGAACCAGCCCTGGGTGCCCCGAGGCAGCAGGCGCAGCCCCACTCGGTGGGCAGGGGCTGTGGGCTCCGAAGCAGGGCTGCGCTCGCAGCCAGAGCCTCATGCAGCAGCCCCTGTGCGGGGTTCAGGGTGAACGCTGCTGTTTCTCCCAGTGCAGAGGCAGGAAGCAGCCAGCCGGCAGCCTCGGCGCAGGGGTGAAGCCCCCTGCCCTGCCAGGACGGTGGGACCAACCCTGGTGACAGAGGGCAGTGAGGGGACCTGCTGCCTCAGGGGGGTCTGTCTCTGGAGGGCTCCGGGGTCCTCATCACGGGGTGGTCGTGCCTTGCAGCCCTGGGCGCCAGCACAAGGGTTGTCACCAGTGGGGCTCCCGCTCTGCTGGGAGGGAGTCACCCCACGAAGTGTCTTCTTGCTGCAGCTTGCCCTGCCTGGGGAAGGAGCGTATTCAGCATCGCCCTGGTCACACTCGGTCACGCAGTGCCAGCAGCACACTGTGCCTGCCACGCGCCCTGGGAGCCAGGAGAGACTCAGATCAGCTTCACAGAGGGCCTGGGCTCCCACGGCTGGTGGCTGTCCAGGCCGGTGGCAGGAGTGGACGTGGTTGATGGAGGCTTTGGCACATGGGGAGGTCTGGCTGCCAGTCTGTGAGCACCCAGGGGTTTCCTCCATCCCTCGGCCCAGGGATCTCAGCTGGGCTCTCCTCCGGGGCTCGCCCTCCTCGCCACTCTGGTTCCTGGCTGGCGCAGAGCAGCTTGGCTGCACCGCTGGGGTCTTGGCGGGGAAAGCGCAGCGCAGCCGTCCCCTCCACAAAGCCGCACTGTTCAGAACAAATCCGCCTAGAATTGGGCTGCATTTTTGTCAAGTGATTCATCAGCACGTGAATGGAAAAGGCTGGAGCCCACTGAACCAGTAACCGTTCCCTGAGCTGGAGCCACGGGGCTGGAATCGGCGCGGCTTGGAGAGTTGCACCCGTTACACCGCAGACGCGCACGGAGCGGTGAAGGACCGGGCACGTGGGAGGACATGGCAGCCGCTGGGTTGGGGGACAAGGGGTGACCCGTGCCTGCAGTGACCCAGGCACGCTGCTGGCAGAGGAGCGAGCACCGGCGCTGGCAGTGGGCAGGGACCGAGTCCACGTGTGCCAGGCAAAGCTCCTCCGGCCGGGGTCAGGGACCGGAGCCAGGGGCTGCGCCAGGGGCCTTGCCCTGCTGCAGGTGAGGAGGTTGGGGCTTCCCACACGGCCGAGGTGCTGCCGGTGTGCCCAGGCAGCCCGGACCTTCCCTGAGGGAGGGAGTGCGGCTGCGAACGCCCTCAGTGCAGCCCCGGTACCGGCAGGCGTTGTGTCCGCTGCCCCGCACCGAGAGTGCCCGCGCTGCCCAGGGGCGGCTGTTGTGGGACATCTCATCCCCGTCCCCGGTTCGTGCTGGTGACCACCCTCTGCTTTTTGGAGGAAACTCAGTTGGCACTTACCGGTACCCACGTGGGGCCGTGGCCCCTGACCTTCAGCTTAAATAGCCCATCCACGTGCCCCCACGCCCCGCAGTATTTATAGAGCGCGGTCAGATTCCTGCTCCTCGCCGTGCCAGGCAGAAGGCAGCCAGCTCATCTGTGCCAGGCTGGCGGGCAGCCCCCTGCATGTCCCTGGCTGCTCCCACCCCAGCACCTTCCTGTGGGGACATGAGCTGGGACCCCAGCTTGGCTGGCACTTGCCCTCCTGCCACCCTGGCCAAAGCACAGCGCCCCGTTCCCTGCTCCATGGCACACGTGGCATGCCCCTGGGTCAGCAGTACCCCCAGCAGAGCGAGGTACCCCCTGCAAGCCCCTGCCCTGCAGCCAAGCCCCCCCGGGCTGTGAGGGGTGCTGAGCAGGAGCTGCCGCTTTGGAGCTGCCACTGCTCCCTGTGCCATCAGTGTCCCTGGTGTCCCGGGTGCTGCCCGCAGCCAGCCGGGAGCCAGGCAGGGCCAGGAGCCACAAGTCTCTTGAGTGGCTGCGTCCACCACACGTGGCTGTGACCTGAGCAGCGCGGCACCAAACCAGCTGCCGTGTCCCGAGCCGGTGAGTAAGGGTGAGCTGGCTGTTGTCTGCCCTGCCTGTCCTGGACACCCCGCAGGTCACTGCCATGTGCCGAGCACTCACGTGCTGGTTTGTGTGTCCCCAGGCTGTGCTGGCAGTGTGACCATAGGGACCCTTCCATGGCCGAGCTGTCCCCATGTCGCTGTCCCCGGGCTCCAGGGTGCCGTGGCCTCGCTGGCCCTGGGGCACTGACCTTGTCCCTCGGCACAGAGCACTGGGGCTGCCCCGGGGCCACAGTGACCTGGAGGGCTCTTGCCCTTGGCCAGGCTGTTGGGGCTCCTGGCCGGGGAGCTCCTTGCCTCCCCATGCTGGGCCGTGTTTTTCCACTGCCCCGGCCCCTGGTGTCGCGGGTTATTTTTGCAGGCAGCGGGGGCAGGAAGCGATGCTCCGCGGCCCCCGGCCCCGGCGGATGCGGTTTCTGCGCCCGCACGGCGTGAGGCTCCGTGCGCAGCAGCTGAGGTCTGGCAGGGAGCCGGCAGCCAGAGCATCGCCCCGCGGCAGCCGGGACCCCTCCGTGGCGGGTCAGGGACCCTGTGCTCTGGCTGTGGGGTGTGAAAGGAGCCTGGTCCCAGGACCCTTCCTCCCATGGCATGGGGGTGTGGAAGGGCTGGCGGGGCTGGAGACCCCGGCTTGAGCTGCCTGTGCCGACACTTGGGCAGTGCTGGTGCTTGTGCCAGGAAAGTGCCGTGGGGACACGGCTCTCGCCTCCCTCTGCACCCAAAGGTGACACCCCAAATAGCTCCCTCTGCCCTTTTCTCCGCCAGACCTGCCAGGCCATGCTGGCATTTGGCTGGGACCCTCGTCAGAGACCAGTTTAATTAATGACAGTGGGACAAACACTGTGGTGCTCCCAGGATGCTGCTGGCAGGTTTCAGCTCTGTCCCGGTGCTGTCTGGGTGATGGGCACAAGCCCGGGCAGGGCCAGCCTGCACCCATGAATCTGGCAGGGGCTGGGCAGAGACCGAGCCAGCACTGGCCAAGGGCAACTGGTCCAGCACAGCTGGTGGCGGTGGGGCTGGGCGATCCTGGGGTGACCTTTCCTTATCACCCGCCGTGAAGGTGCTGCTGCAGTGCTGCCCGTCACCACCCTGTGTGTGCCAGAGCCCCGTCCCTTTGGGGACAGCATGTGGCAGCCAGCTCCATGGGGGTGCTGGCAGCAGCTCCAGTCCCCATCCACCCCGCTGACCTGAGCCCTCTCCATTGCAGTGATCCGAGCAAAGGCCGTGTCTGCCAAGGAGGTGGATTCGGGGAACGATATCTACGGGAATCCGATCAAACGAATCCAGTATGAAATCAAGCAGATCAAGGTGACGGGGCACATCGGGGCGGGGGATGGGGGGGACGGGGCAGCCTCGGCACCGGCCGCTCACTCTGCTCTTTTTCCCCAGATGTTTAAGGGCCCCGACCAGGACATAGAGTTCATCTACACGGCTCCGTCCACCGCCGTGTGCGGCCGGCTGCTGGACACCGGCGGGAAGAAGGAGTATCTCATCGCAGGTGGGCAGCTGTGAGGGACAGTACTCAGGGGACATTGGTGGCATCTCTGGCCCTGCTGCCTCACGTGCCTCCCAGGACATCTGTGATGTGTGTGCCTGCTCCCCAGGAATGGGGCCCCCTCCTCCTGCTCCCACCACCAGCCCTCGGTGGACCCCCAGCCATATTCTGGCCATGCTTGGCAGCCCTGGGCAGTGGCAGGGGCAGTTGGGGGACAAACCTCTGCTCCCCGGGGTTCACCAGGGACAGTGCACAGCAGGAGGGCCAGATTGCATTGACCTGCAGACCCCCGGGCTGGACTGAGCCCCAGGCACCCCGTGTCTGACGTGAGGTCCTGGGGTGACCCTCTGAGCAGTCTGTCTGGCCTCTCCCCAGGCAAGTCAGAGGGCAACGGCAAGATGCACATCACGCTCTGCGACTTGGTCTCCACCTGGGACTCACTGAGCCCGACCCAGAAGAAGAGCCTAAATCAGCGGTACCAGATGGGCTGCGAGTGCAAGGTGAGCGGCCGGGCTGCCCCCCACTCCCCACGCTGCTGGGGGCCCCAAGGCAGGCGTGGGCTCCATGGCGAGATGCTCTTCCTTGTCCTTCAAGGATGATGCTGTGCAGGGGGCACAGCACATGGGTGGGGATGCGGGAAGGGCGGCCCTGGGACCTGCACTCCGGGGTTCCCTCAGTCCCCCCGCATCTGGGTCATGGCTCCGCTGTGCCTCGCAGGGATGGTGCATCCTGGCACCCCTGGTCCAGAGCTTGACCACCAGCCCCAGGCGCCCCGTGCTGCTTCCCCCCGCCCCTCTCCTACCCCCGGTGTCCCCTCAGGGTGGTCAGTGACGGTCTCTGTTGTGCACAGATCTCGCGCTGCCTCTCAATCCCCTGCTTCGTCTCCTCCTCGGACGAGTGTCTCTGGACAGACTGGGCGATGGAGAAGAACAACGTGGACGGGCGGCAGGCGAAGCACTACGCTTGCATCAAGAGGAGCGACGGCTCGTGCGCCTGGTACCGCGGCATGGCCCCCCCCAAGCAAGAGTTTCTCGACATCGAGGACCCCTAAGCCAAACGAGCGCATTCCAGTAGCCAGTAGAAAAAAAAACCTGCGAGATGTTAGACTGGTCCACGCTGATATCAGTTCCTGGAGACAGCATGAAAATCCGCCCGGCCGCGGGGACCCCCGGGCTGCAGCGCCTGCCACGCGTGTGCATGGGGTGGGGATGGGGTCGTGGTGGGCACTCCTGCACTCCTGGCAGGACTGAGTGGGGCCGGGGGGGACCCCCCAACCGGGGCCGCATCCCCACCACACTCAGCCCTGGTGCCCTGGCAGCTGTGAAGGAATCAAACCCTCGTGAGTGGCGGGAGCTGCCCTGTCTGCGTAGCAGGTCTACCAGTGCCCCCGCCGCAGGGGAGCCGCCCCAGCAGCTCTGGCCAGCCAGCCTGCCCCACCACAGCGTCCCTGGCCACCCTCCAGCACCGGGGACCTGCTGTCCCCCTCCCCACCCACCACCCATCCCTCCCTTTGGGGTGCAGGAGGGGTGCAGCCCTCCAGGCAGGGTCTCAGGGGGGCTTTACCATGCGGCAGAGCCCGTGGCTGTGTGCGAGGGGCTACAGGCCTTTTGTGGGGCTGGATGGGGCACATTAGCGTGGCTGGGGTGACCCCTGTGCATGCACCTGGGCACTGCTCCCCTCTCCCCATGGGGACACTGAGGTGGGGGGGGGTTCGCTGCCTTCCCCAGCATCGCAGAGGGGTCTGTTCCCCCTGCAGCCCCCTGCACGGGCAGAGAGCTGCTGCCAGAGCCTTCTGCAGCCGCTGCTGTTGGACAGGCTTGGTCCCACCAGTCTTGGTGGGCAGGCGGGCAGGCAGGGCTCAGCAGGAGTTCCCCCGGCCGGGCACCAGAGGCAGGAGCGTGGCAGCGCGGGTGCAGGGCGCTCATCATCGCCTCGTGCAGCTGATGGCTGAACCGTGGCCTTGGGCGATGCTGCGGCGTTGCGGCCGCCGGAGCTCCCGCCCCTGCGGTGGTGGGGATGGAGCCCGGCCGGGCACAGGTGGCAGCGCTGCTGCAGGAAAACTCGTCCCCTCCGGTGAACCCTCCCGCACACCTCGGGCCCCGCTTTCGCTGAGCCGTTCCCACGTTGCAGCGGCGCTGGCGTGTGTCATGGAGCTGCCTGTCTGCGACGCGGGCGGCACCGGCACTGTCACCCCGCACCGCAGCCTGGGGAACGTGCTGGGAATAACCCCGCAGCCCCGCTCCGGGGGTGTTTTCATGCTGTGCGTCCCTGTGAGGTTGAAGATGTCGTACTGGACCAGTCTGGGCCATTTCAACATATTAAAGAGAAAAAATTAAAAAGAAAGAAAACAAAAAAAATCCCCCAACCTCTAATCAATCCCATATACGCCTCCCGTTCGCTTTCTGTATGGTTGTATCATATCCGCCAGTTACTCCTGTCTCTGCTCTCGCCTGTCTCACTGTAATAGCTCCACTTGTTTTGCCACCGGCTCTGTGGTCCCTGTGCTGTAGTTTCTGTCTCTCCTCGTCAGGCGCTGCAATCGCGCCGGTTACCGGGGCTGGGGGGGGCTCTGCACTGGGAGCTCTGGGGCAGAGTGGAGCGGCAGTGGGGCGGGACCCCCGGGACCCCACATCTGTGCTGGGCTCAGTGCCCTCTGGGTGTGTGAGCTCCGGGCGGAGGGGAACGGACGGGGAGAGGGGAGCGGTGCTGCTGTCAAATGGTGTCGGGTCCGGGACTGGGACCGAGATAGAGACCAGGATCGGGATTGGGATTGAGACCGAGACTGGGACTGAGACTGAGGTCAAACTGGGATCGAGACTGAGACTGGGATCAAGATCAGGACCGGGATCGAGACTGGGACTGAGATCGGGACTGGGACTGGGATTGAGATTGGGACTGGGATGTGGATCGGGATCAAGAGCGGGACCGGGACGGCTGCCCCAACGCTGCCGCTGTCGAACGGCGCCAGGGCACGAGCGCTAACGGGACGTGGGTGGCCACGCCCACTAGCGCAGGATGAGCACGGCTTTGGCCACGCCCCCCGCCACGGCAACCAGTGAGCGACGCGGCCACGCCCTCAGTCCTGCTCAGGACTCGGAAGTGATCGGAGCTAGTCGGAACGATTCGGAACTGATCGGAGCTGATCGGCGCGGAGCGGAGCGGGGGCGGAGCTGAACGGAGCGGAGCGGCCGAGCCCGTGGGCCGGGCCCAGGCAGCGCGAACGCGGCGCTGTCCCCGCCCCTGAGGGGCAGCCGGGGAAGGAGCTTGTGGCGGCGGCGGGGAGCGGCCGTCTCCTTCCACAGGCAGTGACACGTGCTGTGGCGGAGGCCCAGATGGTGAGTGTGGCGGGTCGGGCCGGGCCGGGCCGGGCGGCACCGAGGCCTGTCCTCCGCTCCGCGTTCCCCTCCCTTCCGGTCCGCGGGGCGGGCGCGGCGGAGCGCCGGTACCGGGCGAGCCGCACGTGGCGGCGGGCGGAGCGGGCAGCGCGGCGGCGCCCAAAGTCGCGGTGGGCGGGAGGGGAGGGTGCGGAGCCCGCGGTGAGGGTGTTCATCGGTGGGGAAAGTGCGGAGCCCGCAGCGGCGGCGGGCAGGGACCCGCTGAGGCCTTCGGGGTGCGGGGCGGCCGGGCCGGGCCTGCGGCGGGCCCAGGCCGTGGCCCGTTGCCGTGACAACGCGTGGCCCCGCGCCGGGAGCGGAGCGCAACGTCCCGGCGACCCCCGCTCCACCGGCCGCTCCCTCCCCGCAGCCTCGGCCGCCGGACGCCGCCATGCCGATCGCGGAGAAGCTACGGGAGGTGCTGAAGCCGGAGCGGCGGGAGGCGGGCGATGGTGCGGAGCTGGGCCGGCTGCTGGCCGCCTCCAGCAAGAAGGTGCTGCTGCAGAAGATCGAGTTCAAACCCGCTCGCCGCGGCTCCACCGGGCCCCGGGACCTGCTGCGGGGGAAGTACGAGGTGCTCAGCCCCCAGAAGGCGCCACCCGGCAGGCAGGGTAGGTAGAGGGGCCTCGGGGATCCTCCCTGCACTCCGCAGCCCCCTGCTCACCGCCCTTCTCCCACAGACAGTGACCCTGCCCCGAGGGACCTGGGGGACGGGATCCCCCCGCCCCAGAAGGTGCTTTTCCCGGCGGAGCGCCTCTCCATGAAGTGGGAGCGCGTTTACCGGATCGGCGCCGGGCTGCAGAACCTGGGGAACACCTGCTTCCTGAACTCCACCGTCCAGTGCCTCACCTACACCCCGCCGCTCGCCAACTACCTGCTCTCCAAGGAGCACAGCCGTGCCTGTGAGTGTCGGCGGGGTGGCCCAGCGCGGTGGGTGGCAGGGCCGGGGTGGCCGTGGCGGTAGGGACAAGGAGCACCCGCCTGTCCTGCTCCCAGAGCTGCGCTCAGCACCTCTGCTCGTGGCTGTGTGGGTGTTGGGGTGCGCCTTCTCTGCTCCCTCCTGCCCATCTCTCCATCGAGAGGCCATTCCTGTGTGTGGCTCACTTTGGCCATAGCAGTGTCCCCGAGCTCTGCATCCTTGTGTCTTGGGAGGCTTTGTCTCTGCTGGGCTTAGCCAGGACTAAGATGGGTCCAACAGCATCTGCTGGCTTCCTGGGGCCAAGTTGGGGGTCCCAGGCAGTCCCTGCCTGTGGGGACTGCACGAGGGCAGAGCAGAAGGCTGTGTACAGGCAGCAGGTGCTGGTTTTGGGTGGCTTTGAAAGGGAGTCTGGTGGGCACCGCTCCAAGCTGTGACCAGGGGGAGCATGTGGGGCTCACAGCCCTGTCTGTAGGGCTCTGGTGGGATCTGCCCCTCAGGGCTGACCTGTGGGCTCCTCCCCTGAGTACCTGTCACCTGTTTTCTATCCATGTGGATGTTGTCTTATCCTGAGGGACTTCAGCGGCTGGTACAGTGACTGGGGCTGCGCCAGCCAGGGTGGCGTGTGCTGGTCCCTGCGTACCCGGGGTGTCCCAGAGCTGTCCAACAGCACAGAGCTTGCAGGGAGAACGCAGTGCGGCTGAGCTGTGTTGGACCAGAGGTCCCCTCTTCCCTGGACTGCCTCCATCTCTCCTGGGTTTGTCCCTGATGTTCTGTCCTCTCCTGCTCCAGGTGACCAAGGAGGCTTCTGCATGATGTGCCTTATGGAGAACCACACGATCCAGGCTTTTGCCAACAGCGGCAAGACAATAAAGCCAGTGTCCTTCGTCCGGAACCTCAGGAGTAAGGATGGTTGCCCTCCCCTCCCATAGCTGTGCAGGGGAGTGGTGACTAATGTAGGAGCAGGACCTTTGAGATCGGGGCAGGTCTTGGCAGATGGCTCTTGAGGTGACTCACTGAGCCTGCCAGGGGCTGCGTGGGGCTCCCCTGTGGCTGGCATGAGCCTGACGTCTGGTTTGGGTTGATGGGGCTCAAACCCTGGAGTCCCTGCCCCGAGGGAGGGAGGGAGGGAGGGAGGGAGGGAGGAAGGGAGGGAGGGTCTGCATCTGCTGCAGCACGTGTAGAGTCTGATTCCTCCCTCTCCTGCAGAGATTGCCCAGCACATCCGCTTTGGCAAGCAGGAGGATGCACACGAGTTCCTGCGTTACACCATTGATGCCATGCAGAAGGCCTGCCTGAGCCGCTGCACCAAGTACGTGGGGCCTCTGGTGGCCCATCGCTGCTCTTTTCCACTGTCCCCTTGCTGGTCCCCTGTGCCTGCGGGAGGGGACTGTTGGGAGAACATGTCCCCCAGGTGCTGACTCCAGGGGCCTCGGGTGGATGGCCCAACTCTCTGCCCCTGTGACACAGCTCTGTGCTGTTGTCTGCCTTCTCCTGACACCTCCAGTCCAGTGTAGCTGTGGTCCTTTCCCCAGATCCTATGGGTTTGGGTCCTGCTCCAGTTGCTAAGGAATCCCAGCGTGTTTTCTAGTTCCTCCCCAGCGTTGTGCTGTGGGTGAGCAGCTTTCCCCACACCCTCCACCCCGGGAAGCCTGCGCTGCCTCTGTCTGCAGTGCCCAGCGCTGAGCTCCAGCACATCAAAGCCTGGTGCCACCCCTTGAGCACCGGCACCAGGAGAGCAGACTCCCAGAGCTCTGCAAACCCATCCCCTGGCCAGGGTGTGTAGGGGACCTGTCCTGAGGACACAGTGGGGCCCGTGGGGTGGCTGTTGCGGAGGGGCTGTGTGAGATCTGGTGCTGCTCTCTAGGTTGGATTGCCAGACCCAGGCCACGACGCTGATTCACCAGATCTTTGGCGGTTACCTGCGGTCCCGTGGTGAGTGCTGCCTGCCCGGTCCTTGGCCTGTGACTCTCCAGGCTGCTGTTTCTCCAAGAGCTTTGCAGGAAAAAACCTTTTGGGAAAATTGCTCAGCATGTGTGAGTTGTCCAGAGCTGCAGCTGGGCAGTCTGTGGTACCTGGGGGTTGTGGCCCCTGTGGTGGCAATGTTGGCTGTGGGTCCTCAGCTCATTGCCCCCAGCAAAGGAACCTGGCAGCTATCTAGCAACGCTTGCTGTCCCAGCATATAGTGGCATTGCCAACCTTCTTGCCAGGCTGTGAACCCTGGTGCTGACATCCCAAAGCCCAGACCTGGAGAGGGGGAGCAGTGCAGCTGCCTGCGCTGTGCTGGCTGGTGGCAGGGTGTGCTCATTGCTATTTCTTTTGCAGTTGAGTGCCTGGAGTGCAAGAGCATCTCGGACACCTACGACGCTTACCTGGATGTGGCACTGGAGATCAAGGTACCAGGCTCATGGGTTTGGTGCAGTTGGTGGCCTTGTGCTCATGGTCTATGTTTTATCTCTGGACCAAAGTCTCAGCAGGGGCTGGGCTGTTGCGTGGACAGGCCACTCGTGCCCTGACCTCTCCTCTGTCCTTGCAGCAAAGCACCAACATAGTGCAGGCGCTGAAGCTCTTTGTGAAGACAGAGGGGCTGAACGGGGAGAACGCCTACATGTGTGCTGAGTGAGTGTGAGGGGCTGAGGGCGGGAAGGGGGCACTGGTGGGAGGCAGGTAGAAAGCCTGCCCGTGCCTCAGCTCCCTCCTCTCGTGAGGAGGACCTGGGCCAGCCAGATGTGGCTGTGAGCAGATGCCCTGGAGTGGTGCCTGGTGCCAGCTGGGTCATTTCCGTGGGGTTTGCTGCTTGGCCAGGGCTGGCAATCACCTGGGTGGTGGAACAGCTTGAATAGCTTGAGCTCTTCCCATGCAGATGCAAGAAGAAGGTGTCAGCCAGCAAACGCTTCACCATCCACCGAGCCTCCAATGTTCTTACGCTCTCGCTGAAGCGCTTTGCTAACTTTGGTGGAGGCAAAATCACAAAGGTGAGTGCTCGGTGTGTCCTGGCCCGAGGCCCTGCTGCCCAGAGCAGGGTGGGAGGTGATCCTCTGCGCAGTGCGAGCTCTGCCGCAGTCCTGCAGCCCTACCCCGGCTGTGCAGGGTGGTGTGAGTTTGGCTCATCCTGGCACCTTCCACACCGTGACCTCTGCATGGGGAGAGCAGGTCCCACTCTCAAGAGATGGGGCTCATAGGACAGCTGAGCTGCTCTTGCTCTAGCAAGAAGGCTTTCTGCTGTGCAGGCTCCTGAGGTACCCTGTCTCCACAGGACGTGGGGTACCCCGAGTTCTTGAACATCCGGCCATACATGTCCGAGAGCAAGGGGGATGCTGTGATGTACGGACTCTACGCAGTGCTGGTGCACGCCGGGTACAGCTGCCACGCAGGGCACTACTACTGCTACGTGAAGGTGAGTCTGGGGTGCTCCCTGCATACCCCCTCTGTGCTGGGGGCTGGTGGGTGCTCCTGGGTCCCTGGAGTGTGCAGAAAGGAGGGTGCTCAGCAGATGAGCGTGGTGTGGAGCACTGGATGGGTGGTGCGGGCTGTGCTCCGCTGCAGGAAGCGTGGAGGTCTGCTCTCGCAGAGTCCCCTTGCCCAGCCTGGGCCACCTGAGGGTTTTGGGGAGAGCAGCTCTGCTGACAGGCGCTGTTCCTGTTGCTCTTCAGGCCAGGAGGGTCCCCAGACACAGCCCAACCCTGTTCTTTCCTCTCCTTCCGCAGGCCAGCAACGGGCAGTGGTACCAAATGAACGATGACGTGGTCCGCTTCAGCAACATCAAAGTGGTCCTCAACCAGCAGGCCTACGTGCTGTTCTACGTGAGGTGGGAGCACCCCGTGTCTCCCAGCCCCTCTGCCCCTTTGCTCTCAGCCTTTGGGACAGGGCTGTTGCATGTGCCTGGGTGTGGGAAGGAGCTTGGCCCAAGTAGCCCCAATGCCTGGGTGCATGTGTGGGCTCGGAGGAGCGTGGCAGGGAGAGGTCCAGCCCCTTGTCCTGGTTTTGCTGTAGATCAAGAGCACCTCACCTCCCCGGAGCTTCTGGCTCCTGTTTCTTGCATGCATCTCTGAGGAGAGCGTTGCAGTGGCTCAGACCCCCTCAGCTAACGCGTGCGCTTCTCTGCCCTCGCCAGGATCCCCAACCCCAAGAGGAGCTCGGAGAGGCCCGATGCCAAAGCTGCATCCACGCCACCCGGCTGCTCTGGCAACATCTCCAATGACATCAAGAAAAGTGTGACCAAGAGGCCCCCATCCTCACCACCGATGGGCCAGGTGAGTCCTGAGGCTGCTCTCAGCTGGTGCTCCTGGAGCTGCTGCCCCTGAACGCGCTGTGAGGGCAGGAGGGCAGCAGCTTCGCGGGGAGGCAGACGCGCTGCTCCCAGCGGGCAGGCGCGACGGAGGGAGGTTTGCAGGAGGGGTCCTGCTGAGCCAAGCGTTCCTGGGGTGGGGAGAGCAGCATCACTCTGTGTCCTTGGCTCCATGAATTCTCTCCTCACTGAACTTCTCTTTGTCTAGAGACCAGACATGCCACCAGCGAAGAAGCTGCAGGGGCCGAAGGAGGTCGGAGTCCCTGTGGCTCGCAGCACATTCAGGACTGGGCCAAAGCTCCCGAATGGAACCGCTCCACAAAAGCTGCCCCTCAAAGCCACCCACTTGGCCATGGCACAGCGTGGTGACGCAGCACAGAGGCCCAAGAAGCTGCTCTCCTCGTGGCTGCCTCCCACACCAAGAGTGGTTCAGGGCTTCTGTCACACCAGTGGCACAAGCGGGACCAAAGCGGAGCTGCCCCAGCAGCGCTCCTGGGAGAACAAGCGGCCATCTCCCTCGCTCAGGCTGCTGCCAGAGCCCAGCCCCAGCCAGGAGCCCGGGGGCAGCAGGGAGAACACCGGGACCCCGCAGGGTGCTGCCAGCCCAGCGCATGGTGCAGGGAGGAAGCTGGCCAAGCCACCCTGGAAGGCCAAGAGTGGAACCGGCAGCTTCCACACTTCTCAGGCGATGGACTGTGGCAGGGACCTTCCTGCTGGCCCCAGCACCAAGCCAGCTGCCCCCAGAGACTCCAAACCAGTAAAACCAAAACCTCCTCCGTTGTCCAGCGCTGCCCTGGTGCTGAGTGATGCGATGTCACCACCACCAGCCAAGAAGCTGATGCTCTCTGCCAAAAAGGTGGGTCTGAGCTTCTGCCCAGAGACTTCAGGAGCTCCTTGTGCCTTCTGAACTTTGGGGCTTGTGTTGGGGCCTAGGGTAGAGCTAGGGCTGGGGATCTTGCTAAGCCAGAGGTGGGTGGGGAGAGCCCCTCAGCCCTGGGGCTGTACCAGTTGCTCTACCCTCCCTCTGGGTCAGGGTGCAGGCCCGAGCCCCCGCTGTTGTTTGCATCCCTGAGTGTGCAAGAGAAATGGCTCCTGCTTTCTTGCTCAGGATGGGGGGTGGCTTTGCCAGGCTCTGTGGCGTGGTGGCCTCGCCAGCCTTCTCAGGGATGTGTGTCCCTTGGGGTGGGTGGCAGCAGGTGACAGTGCAACTGGGGGGCTGTGGAACTGCCTCTCCCCAGGGCAGTGACCTTGGGTTTCTGTTCTTTAAATTTCCTTCCTTCCTATTTTCCTTTGTACTTCTAACTGAAAACAGTTCTGATTCTTCTTCTACCACCCCCCACTTCCCTCCCCCTGTCTGTGTCTCTTCCCCTCCCCTTTCTCTGGGCTCTCCTTTTTGTTTTCTTGGCTCACAGAAACCCCTTTTCTTTAGACCACCAAGTTTTTATTTATGTCAATAACTGCAGGGCAGCACCTCACAGAAGATGAGCAGAAGTGACCACCACGCACAACCTCACCGACAATTTGCTAAGGGCATCGACCCCCCGACTGCCACCTCCCCTGACTCCGCTCCGCGGCCTTTCGGCAGGTCGAGGTAAGCGGTGCTGGTCGCTCCCAGGCTCCTGCACGGCAGCAAGGCCTGTAGCAGCCTTGGGGCAGTCCATGAGGCAACTGTCTGGCATCAGAGCTTGCTCGAGGGGTGATTTCAGCAGCCAGCTCCCGTGCTCCTGGGCTGGCAGGGCTTGCTCTGGATCCCAGAAGCAGGGCAGTTTCTCTGACTGTTGGCACAGGATGGGAGTGAGCTTTGCAAGCTCTAACCTTGTCCCAGTGTCCCATGGGGTCAGGAGGCGCCAGCCTGGTCTAGGTCTTGCTCCAAGTCTCCCTTGTAACCTTCACCATCAGCGTGTGCTGCAGCAACACTCCCTCTGTCCTAATCCCCCGGGGGACAGCGTGTGCCCTGGGCAGCCGGCCCTGGGCAGGTGCAGGTTGTGGTGTGTGCTGCTGATCTCAGAGCAGGGCCTGGTTTGGGTTTTGTGGCTGAGATGGGAGCAGTTGGGTGCTGTGCCTGTGCACCTCAAGATGGGCAGGAGGAGAGGGGCTCCCACTCCTGACCTGGCTTTCAGATGACATCAGACTCTTTTCTTGTCCTTCAGGCTGTCATCTCCTGTCAAACTGCCAAATCCTGAGCAGCCTGCCTTCAGCTGCACCCTCAGCTCAGCGCCCCAGCTTCCAGCCTCCCCGCTGACCAACGGTTCCAGTGCCCACCCTTCGAGCTCCCTTCCTCCTTCCTGCAGGGAGAAGGGGCCTGGCCAGGTCACCCCAACTTCCTCCAAAAAGAGGCGGCGAAAGCGGCATCATGGAGCAGAGGGCAGCCCTTCTGTTCCAGCTGGGACGGGCAAGGGTGAAATCTCTGGCCCACCCAAGAAGAGAAAGTATCTTGCTCAGGAGGGCTCCGTGTCCCTCGTGGGGAAGGAGGCAGCAGACAGGGGTCCCAGCAGTGGCCAGGAGGGGCTGGGCTGTTGTGACCTGGAAAGCAGGCCCAGGCAGCAACTGTCAGACCCCGGTGCTCTCCGGGACATGGGGCCCATCTTCCCCATCAAGAAGAAGAAGAAGAAGAGGAGAATGGAGGAGCTGGAAGAACCCAGCTCTGGGATGGTGTCCTCAGGCAGGTGAGGGGCCAGGGACACATGAAAGCCCTGCACATCTCCACTCTGCCTGAAGTCAGGCTCCCTGGGCTGCGGTCGGGTGTCTCTTGTCTTTCTGCGGGTGGGACAAGCCTTGCTGGGGGTGGTTTCACCCCTCCCTGGGGGCAGCGCTGGGGTGCGGGTGTCCCTGCGTCCTGTTGCCATGGGGGGAGCTCAGACAATTCCTGCTCTGGTCTGGCCAGTGCAAACTGACCCCTGCTGCCTTCCCCAGCTCTGGGAGGGCTGAGATGGAGCCCCTGAGGCCAAAGCAGCAGCGGACCATGGAGGTGAGGCCTGGAGAGAGCAACCACCGCAAGCACAAGCGCAGGCAGAAGGAAAGCCTTGGAAGCCCACTCGTGAAGCGGCCGGCTCCCGACAGCGTCCACGCCACAGCCAGCGCCCCAGGTATGGCCATGGGCCTCCACCCTGCCCGGTGCCTGCAGGGGAGAGCTGGCTGCTCGTCTGCCCCTCAGAGCACTGGAGTCCTGTCTCCTGGGGTGAGATCTGCCTTGGAGATGGAGCAACACAGGGGCTTCCTCTGCTCTCTCTGGCTTGGCCTGACCCCTCTGTTTCCACAGCAGCAGCGGCTGCTTGGAACGACCAGGATGGAGACAGGTCCAGGTGCTGCCCGGCTGCCCCGAGCCCTGAGCCCGGCCATGGGGCTGGCACAGCACCCGGGAAGCAGGCAGAGTGCAGCATGGTGGAGGAGCTGCTCAGGAACTCCTTGGACAAGGCTTATGGCAAAGAAGGTAACCCCAGCTTAGCTGGGTGGGCGAACAGCTCCCCTGCCATGCTTTCCCCTGCCCACCCAGCCCAGGGTGGGTGCCCTGCTCAGGTGGGTGCCCTGCTCCGGTGGATGCAGCGGAGCACAGCGTGGTGCTCCCTGCTGACTGTGCTGCTCCACAGTCTTGACCTGGGCGGGCCAGACCTCGGCTGTCAGCCAGGATGCCGTTCAGGATGCAGCGCGGGCCCGAAATGAGACCATCATTGATGAGTGGGACGAGGAGTTTGACAGAGGGAAGGTGGGTGCTGGTGGTGTCCCAGGCTGGGGTGGGTGGGGGGAGGTGGGAGACTCTGCACTCTGACCCCAAGGGCCCTCCTGCCTCTCCACAGGTGAAAAAGGTTAAAAAAATGAAGCAAGAGGCACGAAGACGTTTCAACCCCTTCCAGCAGCGGCAGAGGAAACGCAACTTTTGGTCAGTGACACACCCTGCCAAGGTGGCCCACCTGAGCCACCGGCTCTGAGGTGAGTGAGCCCGGGGGGGCAGGGATGGAGGTGGCTGTCTGGCAGGGGGCTAGCGCTGCTCCTCTCTCCCAGGTCGAGATCTGCGTCCCTCCACTGCTGAACAGCGCAGTCCTGGGTGAAGAATCGTCGGGGGATCACTGTCCTGGGCCTCTGCACCGAGGAGGGGAGGGGACACCGGTCCTGCGTGTCTCCTGGGCCACAGCCCTGGGGGCCGTGCTGTGGTTGGTGTCCCCCTTCCCCCCTCCCCGTGCCCTCCTTCCCTCTCCTCTCCCGCTCTCCTTCCCGGTGGAGCTCTGCCCAGCTCTGGGGTGAGGACCCCCACTCCCCTATGCCCCTGCCTGGGGCTGGAGCAGCCCCTTCCCCCCTGGCCTGTACCTGAGCCTGGGGGGACTCCTGGAAAGTGCCTGCGGCTCCTCCCCGCGGGGAGCGGGACACCGGCCCTCGCTGCAGAGCAGCTCACGGCTGAACCCACCAACCCCTCCCGGTCCCTCCCCGGTTCTACCCCCCCCCCCCCGTGCCAGTCGCAGCGGATCCGTTGGACTCCCCGGGCCGGGGCCCTTCCCCCTGTCCCGGCCCGGCCCCGCGCTGGCCGCGGGAGGTGACAGCGGGGTCCCCGCGGGGCCGGGGCGCACCGGGCAATAAACTCGTGTTGTCTGTGACCGGCTGGGCTGGGCTCGCGGCGCCGGGAGGGGCGGGGCTTGTCTGGCACCGCCCACTCGCCCGTCACGTGCCGCTCTCCGTGGCGCCCTCGTCACCCGGGCGGGGCCGGAGCGGCGGCGGCGGGATGGAGGAGGAGGGCGGTGGTTACGGTCAGTGTGGGGCCGGGGCGGTCGTGGCGGGGTCGGGGGCATCGCCCAGCATCACGAGGGGCTCTGGGATCCCCCGCCTGGGCCGGGCCGCGGCGGGGCGAAGGGCCCGGGCGGGTCTCGCGGTCCCGGGCAGGGGCTGGGCCGAGGGGCTGGGCTGGTCCGTGATCTGCGATCCGCGGGGCGGGTCGCTCCCCGGTGCAGGGCTGGAATCGGCGGCTCTGGGTCGGGTTGGGGCTCGTGGTCGGCGAGACACGCTCCCGCAGGTGACTGAGCGGCGGCATCGGCCGGGCGGGGCCGTGGGGCGGAGGAGGAAGCGCCGGGAGGAAACCGGCACCCGGTCCCCGCAGCTGTGTGGTGAGCGGCCGGGGACTGCGCGCCCCGGCGCTCCCGCTCCGCCGGTGCCGCGCTGCTTTGGTGTCCCGGCTCGGGAGCTGCCTGCGGAGCGGGACACGCTGCCCGCGGGGTCGACGCTGCCGGGCTCCGCTCCCCGCACGCCTTCCCTCCGCCGCTCACGCCTTGTATTCAGCTGCTGCCCCGAGCACCGGCTGAGCTCGTGCTCCGCAGATCACGGCAGGTTCACGTCGATGGCGTCTCTCAAAGCACCGGGCTCGGGAGCGGCCGGTGTGCGCCCAGGACCCGCTCCCGGGCTGGGCTGAGGCTGGGCAGGGCGAGGTGGCTCAGGGGCTGCGGGTCCCCTCTCCCACGCGTGGGCGAGCTGCTGCTACGTGTCCGCAGCGCGTTCCCTCCCGGTGCCGAGGAGCAGGACCGGGCAGGAAGGTGCTGCCTGTGCCTCCCCGCTCTGAGGCAGGTTCCTGTGGGTCCACAGGTGGGTTTTCCTTGAGCGAGGACTTTGCTGAGGGGGAGGCTGGAGCCTGTCTGGGTGAGATGTGAAACCAAGGTCCCAAGAGCCGTGCTGGCGACTGTTCCTCCTGGGAGCTGAGGTCACCCAGGCGCTGCTGGTGAAGATGCTGCTGCCGGCAGTGCTGGCTCACGGGCCGGCTTCCTGCCTGCCGCAGTTGTGCAATGCAGCCGATTAGAGGCTGCTGTTCCACCCGAGAAGTGACTGTGCTTGGTGGTGGCGAGTTTGCTGGGTGAGATAAGGTGCGAGCAGCCCAGCACGGGTGCTGTCAGATGCAGCCCATTAGCAGGAGAGCCCTGCAGGGAGCGATTCTGCGGGCAGCCTCTCGCTGCTTCCCAGAATCGCCTGGAAGACGTCCCGGGTCCTCTGTCTGCATCAGAAATTGCCCACTCACCACGCTGTGGGCACAGCAGGGTGGCACAGAGGACAGGTGGCACACAGGTGCTACAGCCACCTCCAAACCCCCTTTGGAGCAGAATCACGGTCTGCAGCTCTCCCAGAGCCCTTGAGCTCTGTTGGTTTTGCAGAGGAAGGTCTGCCGAGGCCGTGGCGGGGTGAGAGCCCGACGGGGAGGTTCTTGCTGGTGGGATTGTGCTGACGCCAGTGTCTGCCCCGCGGTACGCAGCCCCTCTCCAGCCGTCTGCCTCGACAGAGCAAATCCGGGGTGAGCAGCTGGCGGCACAGATGTGAGCTCCCCCCACTCCTGCGCTCCCACCCCCTTCCCAGCATCTCCCTGCGGAGTCAGTGGTGAGACCGACCCCAGCCCTAGACCGGAGCTGAGCCAGTGAGGGGGTGCGGGGGCAAACACCGGCGGGGGGGTGGTGGTGGTGTGGTGGGGAACTGGCCCGGCTGTTCCTGCCCCGGCTGCTCCTGCCCCGTCAAGCCGCAGCCGCGGCGATCGTGATCCCATCCCGACACCATGTCCTGATCCGGGCCCCGTCTCGGCTCAGGCCCAGCCCTGGGGTGAGGGGGATTGGGCAGCACTCGTAATCCTGCTGCACCCGGGGGATTACTGCTCGCTCTGGCCTGGGGGATTAAGGGATTTCTCGAAGTGGGGTGATGCAGCCTCCCACAACGCAGCTTGTTCCTGGGGGGGGGGGGGGGCTCGCTCTCTGGGGTGGGATGGCTGGGTGGGCTGTGTGAGGTGCGGGAGGACCCCGAAGGAGGGTGGGCTGTCAGGTGTGTCCCCTGCTCTCTCCTCTCTGCCAGCCTGCACAGCCCTGTTTTGCCAGCAGGCCCTGGCAGGCCCCTTGGCACGGGCTCAGCTGTTTTGGAGGCAGCCTGGGACCGCGGTGAGCACCTCTGCACCGAGGGGACCGGGGCTGTGGGGACACGCCAGCCCCTTCCCTGGCGTGGCGCAGCGGTGAGACGGGGCGAGTTGCGGGACCTGGCCGAGGGAGCGTCTCTTCCACAGAGCTCTGGGGCTCCTGGATCAGACACGGGGATGGTGCAGGGATGGCACCGGGCTCTGAGAGCAGAGCCAGGGGCCGGTGGGGCTCGGGCTGTGCAGCGTTGAGCAGAGGCAATGAGCTGGTTCCGCTCCTGAGATGTTCTGGAGCTGAGGACCATACACCACGTTGCTGACTCTCAGCAATTACACATCAGAGACACGGTGGGACCCGCGTGTCCCCGAGTGGCTGTTGCAGCCCCTCTGCTGGGCTGTTGCAGTGGGGTCGGAAGGGGAGGCTGCTCTCCAGGGACCTGGAGCTGTGGTTAATGTAACCCTGGGGTGTTTGTAAACACCCCACCTTGCCCAGGCAGGGTGTGAGGATCGAGCCAGGAATCCAGATTGCTCAGAGTGGGAGATGCTGCCTGGCCCTGCTCCAGGCCAGCTGGAGCACCCATGGGTGCCCTTGCTGCGTTGGGGTTTCTCCAGATGCTGGTCCAGGCCCTGGGCAGGTGCTTGCCATGCCAGGTGCCAGACTCGGTCCCCTGTCCCCCCAGCTCTTCTCGCCTGCCCTTTTGCCTCCCAGTGATGTGCCAACCACCACCTCGGCCCCTGGGAAAGGGGAAGTGATGCTGAAATCAGAAGGTCGAGCACGTCAGCGGCGAGCATCTGGCTGCCCTCGCAGCCCCGGGCGCTGCCCTCTCCTCCGCTTTTCCTCCCATCCACAGCCGTGCTGCTGCTCAGACCCAGGGTCCTCTCCTGCCCTGCACCTTCCTGTCTGCGAGGGTGGCTTGTCCCCAGGGTGCCCTTCCCGCTGCCTGCCCCGTCAGGGCTCCTGCCCACCCGCATTGGTTTCTCTTAGCTCAGCGTGTCCCAGTTCTTGCCGGCGCAGGTGAGCGGAGCTTGCTGGCTCCTGGCAGCCGCGCTGTCCGCAGGACGCCGCCTCGTGCCCCGACAGGCTCTGGGGTTTGTTACCCACAGCCATGCCCTGTGCTCGGGGCTCGCTCCTGCTCTGAGGGAAAAAGCTGTTGCTCCGGTTTGGGCTTGTTTGGCGCCCATGGGGGCAAGTGCAGTGCGGCTGGGGGCTGGGATCTCGGGGCAGGACCCCCTGGTTCCTGCCGCAGGAGCCCCCCACACCCCAGAACCGCAGCAGAGTGGGAGCAGCTCCGTTTCCACCGGGGCAAGCCCAGAGCTCAGCTGTCAGAGCGGTGTCACCACGGGGCTGGCAGAGGGCTCAGCGGGCCTGCCCATGCACGGCACGCAGGGCGAGCTCAGCCTGTCGGGGCTGCACCCCGCAAGTGGGGGCTGTGGCGGCACCCCCGCTCCCCACGCCTCGCCAGAGCCGCCTGTCTCTTGGTGCTCCGTCCTTTATGCAGCGCTGGTTGCTACGCGACCGCCGGCTCCTGATGCTTAACGCTCTAATACGGAAGGATAAAACCGCTCTAAAAATACTCGGCTGCCGGCCCCCTGTGAGGGCAAGGGGGCTACTGGGGGGCAGACAGCCTGGGGCAGGGGGGGCTGCTGGGGAGCTCCCAAACTCCTTGTCCTCTAAGTGGCTTTGAGCTGCCGGCCGGCGCGTGGGGAGCTGAGCATGGGGAGCTGAGCAGGCTGGGAGCAGCGGGGATTGGCTCTGGCGACCGCGTGGGCTCCGGCAGCTGGAGCTCCCCTGCCAGAGCCGCCTTCCAGCCAGAGCTGGGAGTCCTCCAGCTCCCCTGCCTGCACCTGCCCGTGGGCCCCGGCACCAGGGAGCCTGCCCAGCACCTGTCAGGCCTCTGCCTGCTCCTGCCTGCCCCGTCCGAGCTGGCAGCGTCCTGCGTGGGACCTCTGCGGCATGGGGACAGTCAGCGAGCTCTGTGCCTCCAGTTTCCAGGCCTTCCTCTGCCCTTCGGTGGCCGCCAAGGCAGGTAGGCGCTTTGTGCCCTCCCCTCTGCTCCCTGAAGGGTCCTCGTCCCCCCCGGCAGACGTGGCAAGTGCCCGAAGCTCTGGCTCCACGTGCCTCCTGCCGACAGCGGCACAGAGGGTCCTCACTCACCACCTCCTTCCCCCACGCACCACCAGCCTCCGGTGAGCACTGAGCCCCAGCAGGACGGCGGGCACGGGGCTGCCTCCCGTGGCATTGCCCTGCACCGGGGCTGTGCTGGGACCGGGGGTGCTCGGGAGCTGGCGGTGGTGGCAGTGGGGGGATGTGGGCAACCTGTTGTGGCTGTGGCAGGTCCTGCCCTGGGTGCTGTGTGAGCACTTGGCCACCCTCACCTCACATGGCTGCAAGGGCAGCTCGGGGTGACGCTCTCCAAACTGAAATCTATGCAGGGCAGCCCGGTGCCTGCTGCGCTGCTCTGCTGTTGTGGGGTGGCTGCCTGAGTGAGTTGCTGCTGCCCATGGGTTCCTGCCCAAGCGTGGGACCAAGGGTGGCTGTGCCATGGGGCACGAGGGTGCGAGACCTCGTCTGGCCAGCCCTGCGCCCGGCTGGCAGCCAAGGCCGAGCAGCACCGGGCTCTGCTCTGCTTTAGGCCCGGCCCGGAGCTCGGTGCGTTCCTGGAGCTCGGTGTGTGCCGGGGCTCAGTGCGTGTGGACGTGGCCGAGTTGGTGCTGGCCCAGCCGTGCCGTGGGCTGGGGCTCTGCCTTTGTGGGTGCAGGAGCCTGGAGCTGCCGGGGAGCGAGGCAGCGGCTGTGGACGTGGGTTCCCTGCCAGGCTGTGGGCGCAGGTCGTGGGGATGATGAGCAGGGCTGTGCCAAAGCAGGACAAGGGCCCTGTCTGGCTCCAGCTGCCTGGGAGGGTCTTTCCTGGAGCCGCCTGTCCCCGAACCCTTCCCCTGACGCACCTCGGCTGTCGGTGGGGAAGGACGGGGTTGACGCAACCCAGGACGCACGCACGGCGCGGTGCAAACAGGATGTGGTCTGCTGAGACCGGCAGGAAGTTTTTCGGGGCCCCGGGGACACGGCGGGAACAGGCAGCACAGCAGAGCCCGGCGAGAGCCCCTGGCAGCACCCCGGGCTCGCCCCAGTGGTCTGCCAAATCCCAGTGCCTTTGCTCCGGCACGGCCCGGTGCAGGCGTGGTGTGGGGTGGCAGGGGGGGGTAATGCTGCACACAGCTGTGGGCAGAGGGAGCGATGTGAAGCTTCTGAAGCCCTTCCTCCCTTCGCTCCGTAGCCCGTGTTCTGGGTGCTGCTTCTCCATCTCGCGCTGCTGAGCAGGATTTAGCTGAGTCAAGGTGGCCGAGGCTCACGCAGCCTCTCCAGGCAGCTGACAGCAGGATGGGGACGTGCTGGGGGTTGCTCCTGCTGCTGGCACAGCCCCACAGGCCCCAGACCTTGCCACACAGTGGTCCCATACGGAGTAGTGGGGTCTGTACAGGGACCCTGGTGCAAGCAGGTGAGATAGTGGGGAGCAACCTCCCACGGGGACCAGCATCACTCCTGGTCCTGGTTCTGATCCTGTCCGGCTGTGTGAGCTGCCGTGGAGTCTGCAGAGGGTAACAGGCACTGGTGGTCCCCACAGCCCTCACAGTCCTACCTGGAACTTGGTCCTTACAGGACCTGGACCTACAGTGGGGGTCTAGCAGGGGCAGGGGTCTCCTGGGGTGGGGAACCCTGGCATTGCCATAGTGAGCTTAAGATGTGCTGGGTCTGGTGTCCCGGCCAGCCCCCCACGCCTGTCTGGCTGGGACCCCAACACATCAGGTCCTCTGACCCCAGGGCAAGGGATGGGGAGCGGGACCCAGGCTGCCCCGTTCCCCCGCCCGGCTGGGAGCGGAGGAGTTAAGGCGCTGGCGGTGCTGGGCTCGCTGTGGCAGGAACAGGGTGTTGCTGGTGCCGGATTCTGGCGAGGCCAGGATGACGCCCAGGCAGCCGCGGAGCTCATTGGCCCGGCACAGCCCTGACTCACCCCCGGGAAGCACTGGGGCGGGCAGGTGTCCGCACCCCGAAACAGCAGCACCTCTCCGGAGCCGCGGGCAGCACGGGCACGGCCCACGGAGCTGGTGGAGACGGTCTGCCAGGATGGTGCTCAGGGCGGAGGGCAGCGGTGAGCCCGGCATGGGGGCACGGGGAGGCTGGTGGGTGGCTCCGTGTCTGTCCTGTTCCTGTGCCACCATCCGTGCCTGCTTGTCTCAGGGCAACAGGACAGGAAGGAACACGGGGGGCAAGCGTGGCCTGCGTGTCACGGGGGGCTTCAGTGCTCTTGCTCCCCGCTGCTGCAGGGAGCTGGCACCCGTACTGGGACCCCACACCCCAGCTCTTGTGCCAGGCTGAAGCCGGGGCAGCGAGTGCCTGCTCCGGCCTCCCCTCCCCTGCACCCCGCGGCGAGGCTCCCGGCTTCTCCGGAGCTGTTTGGGTTCTGCTCGGGCGGGTGCTGTGCAGGGCGCTGGGGAAGGGTTAACGCCCTCTTCCTTCCCCAGAAAAATCTCTTGCGTCTGGGGTTTCTCTTCCTCTGGCTGCTGCTGACATGGCTGGGCCGGTGTCACGAGCGTTCCAACTGCAGTGGGGAGGGACTTTCCCTGGTCCCCGTTCCCATTCTCCGCTGTGCCTGCCCCGGGACCTGCCGAGACCCCTTCCCGCTCCCAGGTGGGCAGGGAGAGACCGAGCTGCTCCCCCGGGGCTTTGCTGGCTCCAACCTCCCACCCTTGGTGAGCTCACCTGGGGCAGGTCCAGCCCTGGCACTGTGTCACCTCTCCAGTGACCCAGGGCCAGGCAGGAGGGTCCAGCGGCACGTGCTGCAGCCTCAGGATTTGGAGGGGTTTGTGTCTGGTGACGGGCGGCGACGCAGCTCGGCTCTCCCGCAGCGAGCCGGGGCTGGCCGGGGTGCGGGGCAGCAGGCGGGAGGGGCCGAGCGCCTGCAGGAGCGGCACTGGGGTGTGCCAGGGTGCTTGGATGTATCGATAAGGAAAGGTCTCCAGGATTTTAAGTTCAAATAGTTCAATCTGGTGCCGCGAGCCGGGTTGTCTGGTTCACACTTCCTATGGGGCTGAAAATATCGGGAAGTGTTGCCGTGGCGTCTGGAGCGATGGTGTCGCAAGCCGAGGCTGCCGCCGACCTCGGCAGCGGGGGATTTCTGCGCAGGAGGAAGCTGGTCCGGGAGCCCGAGCGGAGCCAGGGAACTGCTGAGTCCGGAGGTTCGGTTTGTGGGGCCGCGATCGCCCCAGGGGCGCGGGCAGCTCCCACGGAGGAGGCGGCAGCTCGGGGAGGAACCGTGCGTGGTTGGGGACGGTGCTGCTCCGAGGGCACGTGGTGTCCCTGGGCGCTGGCACGGAGCAGACGGCCGCGCTGGGGACACTCTGGGTGAGTCTGGGCTGGTGGCAGCGGTGGCCCGATGACCACGGCCGTGGTGGCACGTTGGGCCTCAGCAGAACAGAGCGGTGATGTTTGGGGAAGGAGAGGGCGGTGGCCGCTGTGCCAGGCGCCTGTCTGGGCAGGAGGCGGCTCGAGGGCCGATCTGGTGGGTGCTGCACCCTCCGGGGACAGTGCTTTGGTGTTCTCACGGGTGACCTTGGTGTGGCGTGCGAGGGAGCTGCTGGAACGCGCCGGAGCTGGGAGGCGTGGGCGGTAGGCGAGGGACGGGAGCGCTGCTGGGGGAGCGGGTGACCTTGGGGACGGGAAGGAACAGGAATGAGATGGCGTGTCACCGCGGAGCGGGAGGTCACGCGCCGGGGAGCACGGGGAATGTCCTGGGAGCTGCGGGGCTCTGGAGCAAGGGGGGGTGTGTGGCAGTCCCGGGATTGAGCCTCAGGGGTGGTGTTGGGGACGGGGTGCCTGGCTTCCGTGGGGTGACAGGGAGGTGTGGGTGTCACAGTGTGCAGGTGAGGTTTGTCTGGAGCCTGCGCCGGCTCCAGGCCCTGTCTCAGAAGGACGAATCCCACGCAGAGGGGGCTGCAAGGGCGGCCAGGAGCTGGTTTCCCCCAGGGCTGACCCAGTGCAGCAGAGCAACACACAGAGCTCCGAGTCTGCATGGAGCTTGGTGCCGTGGGGCACAGCAGAGCCACCGAGCCATGGCAGGGACTGGGACAGGCACTGACTGACACCAGCCTGGCTGGAGTTAAACGGGACCCGGTGGGGTGACAGGGCCAGGGCTGGGGACCCGAGCGCTGGAGCCGGTCCAGGGTCCGTGCTGGTCCTTGCTGCCCGGCCATTGCGGGCTGAATCAGCAGGAACCGGCGGTGCCCAGAGAGCGATGCCGTGGCCCCCGCATTCCTCGCGTGCCGTTGGTGGCACTTGGCCACTGCGTGGGGCCAGGGACACTGCTCGCTGTCCCGGCTCCTCTGGGCACCCTCCAGCTCCGTGTCCCAGCTCCTGATGGTCCCCAGGCTGCTGGCCCGGAGCAGGGGCTGTGCCTGGAGCCTGGTGGGGGTGATTCCCACAGCCACGTGTGCTGACCTGGCCGTGTCTCTGCCCAGTGCCCAGTGACCTGACCCCGGAGGAGTGCCAGGAGCTGGAGAACATCCGCCGCCGCAAGCAGGAGCTGCTGGCTGACATACAGGTGCGATGCTGAGGGTCACCGTCCTGGACGTGTCAGCTCCTTGACTGGGGCTGTCCCCTGGGACTAGGCAGGGTCCCTGCAGCCCCATCCAGGGTCTCTTGCCCCACTGCTGGGGAAGGGGAGGGGTCCCAGGTTAGGTAGGGAGGAGAGGCTGCCCTGGCCAGACCTGCAGAGCCCATGCAGGAGCCAGCCCAGGCAGGGCTGTGGGTCAGGTTTGTGCTCCTGTCCCTGTTCCTCACCAGCCCCCCTCTCCTCGTGGCCCATGGGGTCTCTTGTGGATCTCCTGGGGCAGAGGACTGGAGCTGCTGGGCCTGCAGGGCTGGGCTCGCGGGGTGGACAGCAGCGTGTGCCGCAGGGAGCCGGTGATCTGCCACCCCGCTGCCTGGTAGCACGGCCCGGCAGCCGCGGCGTTTCCTCACAGCCCACAGAGCTCCGGGACGCTTGTGCCGTTCCCCGCGGGCCGGGACACCGGCATCTCGGTGCCAGCCCCTCCCTGGCACGGGCAGGGACCGTGTCTCTGAGCCAGGCCACTGCCTTGGCGAGCAACTCTGAGGTCAGTGCTCATCTGGGACACTTCTCAGTCGTGTTCCTGATTAAGCAGCAGAGACTAATTAGTGCCATATGCTGGGCATGATCTACAGGGATTAGGGGGTAATTTTTGTTACTCCCTGGCTCTCTTCCTTCCTGCATGCTCGGAGCATGGAGGGATTGCTGCAGCATTAGCAGTGGGGTGCAGCCAGCCTCCCCTGCCAGTGCCTCCCAAACTAGTTGAGCCCCAGGGCAGCACTGGGGTGGGAAGGAGGGAAGGAAGAGGGGATGCTAGGGACTCCAGGGGGGAATGGCCCCCAGTCTGCAGGGATGCTGGGGAGCAAGGGCAGTCCGGGGCCCCAGTCTGCTGTCAGGGCTGGGGGGTTTGGGAGGGAGGGAGGCAGCTCTGGTCTCAGCATCCTCTCTCCCCTCAGCGCCTGAAAGATGAGATAGCAGAAGTGACGAATGAGATTGAGAACCTGGGGTCCACGGAGGAGAGGTGAGTCCTCTGCTGTCACAGGGTGCCTGGGGTCTCTGCTGAGCCCCCTCCCCTGCGGTGATGCTGACCCAGACGCTGGCTCACTCTCACAGTGTGGGAGCTGTGGGTGGCTGAGCGGTGCAGCCCCATCCCGTGGGTGCTGGTGTGGGTGGCTGAGCGGTGCAGCCCCATCCCGTGGGTGCTGGTGTGGGTGGCTGAGCGGTGCAGCCCCATCCCGTGGGTGCTGGTGTGGGTGGCTGAGCGGTGCAGCCCCATCCCGTGGGTGCTGGTGTGGGTGGCTGAGCGGTGCAGCCCCATCCCGTGGGTGCTGGTGTGGGTGGCTGAGCGGTGCAGCCCCATCCCGTGGGTGCTGGTGTGGGTGGCTGAGCGGTGCAGCCCCATCCCGTGGGTGCTGGTGTGGGCGGCTTTCCCAGGCGCTCTGAATTCCTTGGAGCGGTAGCGGGACCCCAGTCTGAACTGCTGCTCCCAGGGTCTGTTTTTCCAAGCCTCAGCCCCTGTCTGGCCACAGCGGCTGTCGGGCTTTGTTATTCTGAGCTGGCGCAGGCAGTGCCAGCCTGGGATTAGGGGGTACCAGCAGCCGTCGGGAGCTGACTCCCGGCGTCGTTTCCAATCACCCAGTGGGGCATGAAGGCTGTCACCCCCACGCCGGCCCCGCTGCTCTCCCAGAGCCCCACCGCACCCAGCTTGCCCTCTCCCCACCCATGCAGAGGTGACCTGCCAGGATGCTGTGCCCAGCACCCCATCTGCCCGGCGTGACCCCGTGGCCGGGGCATGGCAGCTCCTCTCTGCTCTGGGCCCTGGCAGGCTGAGAGCAGCCCCGTGCCGCTGTGCCGCGGAGCGGAGCGCAGACACGGAGCAGTGTGCGGGCTTCACCCCGCGCAGGTTTGACACGGGGCCTGGCCTGGCCCGAGTTGCTCGGCTCCTGTGAAGTCCAGACTGAGCCTTCCCCGTGGTGCTCTGCTCGAGGGGCTGGGCAGGAGGAAGCCGGGTCCCTCCTCGGTGCTCAGAGCCGCTTTGTGTCTTGCAGGAAAAACATGCAGAGGAACAAGCAGGTGGCGATGGGCAGGAAGAAGTTCAACATGGATCCCAAGAAGGTACTGTGGGGTGGGCTGGATGGGGACCGGGGCAGCAGGCTCCTGGGGGGGTCTGTGTGGAGGGGACGTTCGCCAGCCCATCTAGGGCCGTGCTGGGCTCTGCCACCTCACAGCCAGGGTGTCTGGCTGTCTGCCCGGCCGGGGCAGAGCCAGCACCATGGGCAGGGGCTGGGGAGGCAGCGGGTGGACTGGTGGGGTCAGCAGCAAGGCCCAAAGCAGCACCTCTTGCACCGCTCCAGGGCATCCAGTTCCTGATCGAAAATGACCTGCTGAAGAACACGTGTGAGGATATCGCTCAGTTCCTGTACAAGGGAGAGGGCCTCAACAAGACGGCCATCGGTGACTACCTGGGCGAGAGGTATGCTGGCCAGGGGTGGCTCCTGAGGGTGCCCTGGGCTCTCACTGCCTGAGAGACGGGCTGCTGCAGATCTTTGAGCTTCCAGGGCAGCTGAGCAGGGGTACACGGGGGGCTGGGCACCCCGAGTGCCAGGGCTGGCTGGTGGCTGTCCGATCCGTGGGTGACACTTGCCGGTGTGTGCAGAGCCACCCAGGACTCCAGCCGAGGGGTAGCTGCAGGTTCCCCCCAGAAATGAGCAGAGTCTGGAGCTGGGCAGGAGGACGTGGGGCCGCTCGGGAGTCACAGGACTTGCTGATCACGCATCCCTCGTGCTCTGGCCTTGTTCCCGCAGGGATGAGTTCAACATCCAAGTCCTGCACGCCTTCGTGGAGCTGCACGAGTTCACTGACCTCAACCTCGTGCAGGCGCTGCGGTGAGCCGGGGGGCTGGGGCTGAGCCGTGTCCCGCGGGGGGGTGGGCGGCCGGCCGGCGGGGGGCCGTAGCGGCGCGTGGAGCCCCCAAAGCAGCGCCACACCTCGCTCCTCGCAGGCAGTTCCTGTGGAGCTTCCGGCTGCCCGGGGAGGCGCAGAAGATCGACCGGATGATGGAGGCCTTTGCCCAGCGGTACTGCCAGTGCAACCCCGGCGTCTTCCAGTCCACAGGTGAGCACCTGCCCCGGCCCCGTGCCCCGGCCCCGCTCCCCAGCCCTCCTGCCTCGCAGCTGACTTTCCTCTCTGCCCCTGTAGACACCTGCTACGTGCTCTCCTTCGCCATCATCATGCTGAACACCAGCCTGCACAACCCCAACGTCAAGGACAAACCCACAGCAGAGCGCTTCATCGCCATGAACCGTGGCATCAACGATGGAGGGGACCTGCCTGAGGAGCTGCTCCGGGTGAGGGTGGGGACGCGGAGGGGCCGGGGCCGGGCTGCAGAGCTGGCCCATCGCGTGGCTCCCGAGCAGAGCAGAGCTGACACTGTGTACTGTCGTACCAGAATCTCTATGAGAGCATCAAGAATGAACCCTTCAAAATCCCCGAGGACGACGGCAATGACCTCACCCACACGTTCTTCAACCCTGACCGGGAGGGCTGGCTCCTGAAGCTCGGTGAGTGCTGGCAGCCAGGCAGGAGCTGGGCTGTGGGTGTGATGCCCTGGGCTGTGTGCACCTCACATGCTGGCCTGGGTCCTCCAAGCATGGCCCTGCAGAGGGGCAAGAGGCTGTGGATGGGGACACAGCCCCCATGGGGAAGACGTCCATACATCCAGCAGCCCTCCATCTTCTGACGAGGCTCTGCGGTGCTGCTGGGTGGGTATCCTGGGGGGTTCTGCCTCTAGGCTGGGCGAGCCCCAGGGTGCAGAGCTGGTACTGGGGTCTGGTGACGGAGCACGGAGACCACAAGGCCCTTCTCATCACCGAGTCACAGCAGGGTCCTGTCAGAGCAGGTCCCCAGGAGCGAGCGGCGAGCTGCCCCAGGCTGCGTGCGTCCCCCCCTCCATGCCACAGACCAGTCCCTGCCTCACCTCCCCACGGCATTATCACCTCCGCATCCCGGCTCCACGTGCAGGCAGCGTGCATGGCATCCCCGCTGCACAGCCCGGCTCTGGCGCCCGCCGAGCCCGCCCCTCGCCCTGGCTCCTGTGGCTTCTCCTCTCGGCGGCTCTGGGGAATCCTCTGCCCGGGTTAAAAGGACGATGGGGTGCTGGCAGGAGCGGGGGCTGGTGGGGGCCTTTCCCGGGGCTCTGGCTGGGGTTGGGACTCTGTCCTCCCACAGTGGGGTGGTTTCTGCCGTATTTCCACCCCCTTGAGATGGGAGAGGGACCTTGTCCCCCTCCCCATGCCCTGACCTGGGCTGAGCAAGAGCTCGCGTGGGGGGACATGGGGGAGAGCCCAGCCCTGTCCCTCCTGTCCTCGAGCGAGCCCAGTGCTGTGCTGGCAGAAGGGTCCCATGCACGGCGGGTTGGCACCCGGGGCCATCAGGACATTGGTGGCTGGGGGGTTGGAGAGGTGGTAGAGCAGCTGTGGGCCCCAGCCTGGCTGCCACGGCTCAGCCCACTGGTGTGGCAGAGAGGGACCCCACAGGGAGGCCATGGGGCGGGGTTGAGCCAGGCCCTGTGTCCCCCCAGCCGAGGAGATCGGTCCCACAGAGCCACAGCGAGCCAGGGCAGGGTGGCCCCCGCGGCGGTGCTGCCGGCCCAGCCCCTCACGGCTTCCCTGCTGCAGCCCTGCCCCACTGACCCGCGGGGCAAGGGGGGTTCTTTGGGGTTTCCTCTTTTTATTTTTATTTTTTTTCCTTTTTTTTAATTTTCTTTTCTCCCTCATTTGTATGTTTCCATGATTTTGGCTCTTCCTTTCCTTGCCCCCAACTCCAGGAGGTACGTACCCCTCTCCCTGCTCTGCTCACGCTGCTGGGGCTTCGTTTCCTTTTTGTTTTTAATTGCTGGTGATGAGTCTCATTGCTGCTGCTGCTAACCACCCGCACCGCCCGGGGACCTCGCCTGCCGAGGGGACAGCCCCGCTCCCGACACCGCCGGGGCAGGGCTGTGGGGTACCGGCCCCGCCGATGCCGAATGCTCCTCGAGGTCTGCCGGCCCCCTCTGCTGCCCCAGCGCCCCCCGTGGCGTGGGGACAGACAGGGCCACAGCCACCCCTTGCCCAGCCGCTGACCGGAGCCACCCGCCGGTCCGTGCTTCGCCGTGTTCGCAGGCAGCTCGGCCCCGGCGGGTCTTTGCCTCCGGTGCCGTGAGGGATGGGGACAGGTTTGGGGTGCCCTCAGGAAGGGCCCCAGCCGTGTGCAGGGGGTTGGGGGTTCCGAGTGCCTGGAGCTGGATGGGAGCAGGCAGGAGCCGTCTGCGCGGTGCCCTGTGCCACGCCGGGGGCTCGCGGCAGTCCCCGTGCTGGGTGCTGGTGCTGCCCTGTCTCCATCACCTGCAGCCTTGGGGTGCCAGGCAATGTGGGTGCTCCTCCTGGGACTGCGCTGGCCCTTGGTCCCGTACGGCCCTGCAGACCCCAGCCCCTGCAGACCCCAACCCCCAGGCTCCTGCCCTCCTGTGCCATAGGACCCTGCCCTGGCACATGGCTGCTTCCTGCCCGCAGCCCCAGGAGAGGAGGTGGCCATGGGGAAGGGCCAGGGGCTGGAGCGGATCAGACCCCAGGTTTTGGGGGGGGGTGTTGGCTGGAGGGAGGCAGAGGGGCTTTGGCTGGGAAGTGCTGTTCTGCAGCTGGCTTTGGGGCAGGGACTGGGGTGGGCTGGGGGAGATGAGCACGGCCCCACACACGGTGTCTCCTCACATCCACGCCAGCCCGGGCAGCACCCCCTGGGTGCTCGTCCCACCACGGCCACACATCTGGCACCGCTGCAATGGCCAGAGCATGCTGGCACGGTGGAGGGGCAGCCAGGCCCAGGGGTGAGCGGTCCCTGAGCCCACGGAGTGGCTTCTCCCTCTGTGGTGGCAGTTGTGACACTTCCTCCCACCAAAACTCCCCATGCTGTGGCCCTGGCCTCGTGCTTTACCCCAGCACTGAGCTGCACTGGCCAGGACACAGTGACTGTGGTCAGTGTGAACAGGGTCCCCGTGTCCCCCGAGAGCTGCCTGGCTGCGGCGTCCTCTGGCCACGCTCCATCAGTGTTTGGGTGGGAACGGGCGCAGTGCTCCTGGCCCGGCCACCCTCCACCTCCATCCTCATCCGTCTGCTTTCCGCTCCTGCTCGTGCCGTGCCCGGCGTGGCGTGTGCTGCTGCCGCTGCCCGCCGGGCTGCCTGGCTCTGCTTGCGCCCCGGCGCCCGGTGCTTGGCTGTGTGTGTCCGCATGGGCTCCAGCTCTGCCGTAGCCTCCGTGTGCCGTGAGCTCCGGGCGCGTGTCCTGGCCGCACCGTGCCGCGGCGGCGCCCAACCTGCCCCTCTCTGCTCCCAGGAGGCCGCGTGAAGACGTGGAAGCGGCGCTGGTTCATCCTGACTGACAACTGCCTTTACTACTTCGAGTACACGACGGTCAGTGACTGCGGGGGGTGGTGAGCCGGGGGGCAGGGACGGGCACCGGATCCGGCCCGGCCGTCACCTGCCCGGGTGGGGCCGCCTGCCTCCTGCCGTGCTGGGGTGCTGGTGACTGTAGGGGTGCAGGATGCGGCCCTCGGGTGCAGGGGGATGTTGGGGAGGGGGTTTTGCAGTGTCCAGCCCTGCCGGGGCATGCGGGTGGGTTTGGAGGTGTCCAGCCTGCAGCTAAAGCTTCTGCTTGGCCCCACCAGGATAAAGAGCCCCGTGGCATCATCCCCCTGGAGAACCTGAGCATCCGCGAGGTGGAGGACTCCAAGAAGCCCGTGAGTGCTGTGGAGGGTCCCCCGGGCTGGAGGGGCAGCGCTGGTGCTTTGGTTGGGGCAGGGGAAGCCGGGAGGTGCCCCTGAGAGAGCCAGGAGGGCCCTGCAGCCATCACTGGGTGCAGACCCCGGGCTGGTCACTGCGTGTCCAGGGCTGGTGGCAGGGCACGCCTGGGGACATGGGGTGGTGGTCACCGTGTGTCCATCCCTCTCTGCTGTGTCGGGGTGGCTGTGCCAGGAGAGCACCCGCAGCCTCAGTGCTCTGCCTCGTCCCTCCCAGCCCGGGGTCCCCTTTGGAAGTGGGGGCTGCTTCTGAACAGTCTCCTCCCTCCCAGAACTGCTTTGAGCTCTACATCCCCGACAACAAGGACCAGGTGATCAAGGCCTGCAAGACAGAGGCGGATGGGCGAGTGGTGGAGGGGAACCACACCGTGTACCGCATCTCTGCCCCCACGCCCGAGGAGAAGGAGGAGTGGATCAAGTGCATCAAGTGAGTGCTGGGCGCAGCGGGCGCCGGGAGGCTGGGGCACCCTGCGAGGATGGGCGGGGAACGGGCTTTCCCAGGGGCACAACGGGACCAGCCCCAGGCCCTGCCAGGCAGGACAGACCCAGCCCTGTGCCTGGCTGCACAGCTAACCCGAGCCCCCGTTCCCCCTGCCAGGGCAGCGATCAGCCGGGACCCTTTCTACGAGATGCTGGCTGCCAGGAAGAAGAAGGTCTCCTCCACCAAGAGACATTAGCCACTGCGCTGGCCCTGCGAGGCCAGCACGCCCCCGGCAGCCCCAGTGCCTCCTCCCCGGGGCTCAGGACCCAGCTTCAGCTTTGCAGTTTCTTTACCATGGGGAGGGAGGGGGCAGGGTGGCTCTGGCCCCCCATCACTGCCTCATCTCCAGGACAGCATCTTCACGGGCTGGAGCTGGGACACCAGCACCCCTGTGGACAGGGAGCCCCGTCCTGCCCTGGGCTGGGCTGCAGGATGGGGAGCATCGTGTGTGAGCACCGTCCCCCTGTCCCACCTTGGCCAACTGGGGCACCGCACCGTGGGCACCCTCCCTGCTCCTGAGCCCCCCGGCACACGTGTGGCTGCACGTGCCGCCGGGTCCCCCCAGCATCCGTGTCCTGAAGCACTTGGGGTGTCCCGTGGGAAGGTGAACGGCTGGCAGGTAACAGCTGGTGGTTTTGGGGTGCTGCAGGCAGCGGGGTGAAGGGTGGCAGCTGGGGGGGCCCCATGGAGGCACAACTCCTGGCCCTCGTTGTAGCGGGCCTGGGTCTGTCCTGGGCTGCCCCACGCTGCTGCCTTGGACCCTCCCAGCTGTCCCCTGCCCCAGGGATGGTCCCCGTGGGTACAGAGTTGTCACCATCACGGTGCACAGCGGTGCCACACGGGGCACCTTCGTGTCCTCGCCTCGCCGTGGGGTGCCGGTGGTCGGATGAGAGCCCCGGTGTGGTGGCAGCAGCGACGTTGTCCCTGGCTGGTCCTTGCAGTGTTATCCCCTTGGCGAGGGGCAGGGGAGGCCATGGCAGGGGTGGCTGTTGCACGAGCCCTCACTCCTGAGCGGGTGCTGGGACGTTCCTGGAGCTTGTGCCAGGGACGGCGGCTGCCGAGGGCTCTGGCTGGGCCGGGGGCTGCAGCCCCCCTGCCTCTGCCTCGCGATCGCCCGTGCCCGGTCCTGTCCCCGGCCGCGGCGCGCGGTCCGGAGAGGCGCCGGATCAGTGTTAGTCTATTTATCAGAGGTGTAAATACTCCTGTATAGTTTTCTCCTTTTAGGTTATTTTGTACGTCGGGTTGTTCTGTGCAGAGGCCTCTCCAGAGGGTGGGGGGGGAGGAGGGGGGGGGCAGGAGTTTTTATTCTAACCTTGGTTTGTTGTTTTGGTTTTTTTTTTGCCACGGCCTTGTAAACTAGTGCTGAGGGTCTGCAGCAAATAAACAGCGAACCGCGCCCAGCCTTGGCCTCCTGTGCTCTGTGTGCAGCTCGGGATGGGCAGGAGCCCCTGTCCCCGCCTGCCAGCCCCTGCCCTGCGCCCCAGCTTTGCCACCGGCGTCGTGCCTCTTCCAGCCCCAAGATTTCAGTGCCCAGTGCCGTGGTGATGCCACGTTGGAGGAAGCTGGCAGTGCTGCAGCCAGCGTGGTCCTGGTTTGAGCCCCCACCTCTTCCCATCCAAAGCCTCTGGTTTCTTGGTGCACTGGAAGGTGTTTGGGTGCCTTGTACCCTTGCCAGCACCCCTCAGCTTCCCTCTGGCCACCCAGAAGGTGCTTTGGGGGCCAAACCGCAGGCTGTGCCGGGGCAGGATGGCTACTGGCCTTGTGCCCTGTGCCCTGTGTGCCACCTGCCCGGTGCAGTGGGGCTGGCACTGAACTTGGGCAGGGGATGGCTGCCCACCCACAGGGACCTGTGGGCTGGACTGTGTGGTGCTGGACCCTCTGGCTGCACGGTGGCACATGCTCCACCGCTGCCAGGGGCCTGGGACAACGGGGGTGGTGGGTTCACATCACATCTCAGCGGGGTGGCCAAGCACCAGGGAGGGGAGGGGGAGCTGCTCTGCCTGTGGCGAGGGCCAGGGGGGGTTGTACCCAGGTGGTACCAGCTGTAAATGGGAATGTGACCAAACAGTCTCCTCGGCTGTGCAGAGCCCTGGGCCATGGTGGGCAGCTCCTGCCATGGTCCCTGACAGCCCTGTGCCTCAGAGGGGGCAGCCCTTGGCACCACATCGTGAGTCCAGCCAACATGGTGGGTACATGGGCAAACAGCCCCCACCGAGGGACACCGGGGGTGGGGGGGGCAGCCCTGTAGTTCCCAGGCAGTTGGGGCTGGTGCCGGCGTCGGTTGGGGCTGGTGCCGGCGTCGGTTGGGGCTGGTGCCGGTGGCAGTTGGGGCTGGTGCCGGTGGTGGTTGGGCTGTGGCCGGTGACTGGAGGCTGTTGAAGGGCCGAGGAGTGCAACAGGACAGGGGAGAGGTAGGGGGAGGCAGGATTTGGGCAATGAGGGCAATGGAGCTGGGGGGGAAGATGGAGCCAAGGGTGGGGCAGGCTGGGGGGAAGATGGAGCCAAGGGTGGGGCAGGCTGGGGAGATGATGGAGCTGGGGGGGCGATGGGGCCAGGCAGGGCTGGGCTGCAGTGTGTAGAGGGCAGTGGCTGAGCGGGGCTTTGCCTGCCCCCCACCCCGACTCCCAGGTGCTGGGGAGCTGCGGCTGAACCCGGGCAGGATGGCGGCTGCGCCGGCCGGGATGCTCGGCTTCCTGGAGAGCTTCGCCACGCTGCTGCTGCGGGTCCGGCCGGACAAGTGGAGCAAGTTTGTGGGCAGTGAGGAGGCCATGGCTGTGCTGGACGAGTTCTTCAAGCAGCAGGACATGCTGGAGCTGGTGCTGGGGCTGAACCCCTCCGGGCAGCTCATGCCAACCACCTGCTTCCCACCTGCCCTCAAGGGCAAGGGCATCTACTTCGTGAAGAAGAAGAAGGAGAACATCACCCGGGAGAACTGCCAGAGCGGGCTGCTGGTGGGAGACATCGGCCCCTCGCCAGTGGAGCACCTCATCACCGTGGTGGAGGAGGTGGGTTGCCCACGCTGGTGGGCACTGGGTGCAGGTTTGGGGCAGGTGGAACCCCACTGTGCTGCTGGGCTGACCAACCCCACCAGGACACAGCGCTGGGTGGAGGTCAGAAGCCCTTTTTTTTTTTTCCGGGGCCCCAGCTGGATCACTTCCTCCCTGTGGTTTTAAAAGCTCAGTGTAATTCCCCCTCCCCGTGCCCTGCAGCTGGGAAATGTCTGAGTGGATTTCTCTCAAACTTTCCAGAAATATTCCCACTTGGAGGACTGCCAGCCCAGAGCACCCGAAAGCTGAGTCAGGCCCCAGGAGCCCCTGCAGTTCCTCCTCCTCAATACCAGGCGCTTTAGCCCTTATACCAGCCCCCGACCCCACTGAGTCCCTGCACTTCCCAAGCCATGAGACCTGGAAACTCACCCCAGGGCGAGGGGACTCCTGGTCACACTGATGAGAAAAACATCAGCAAAACCCATCAGTGGCGGCTGGAGCTGCAGCTGGGCTGGGACCGTGCTGGGCCGGGCAGCAAGAGGGGATGTGGTGCAAACCAGCGCGGCTGCACCCTGCCCTTCGCACTGGGGGGGCCTGACCGAGCCCTCTCCTCCAGGTCATATGGCCCCTGCTCCTGAGCGAGGAGAACGCGGCGGGCTGGCCTGGGGTGGTGGTGGAGGACATCATGCGACAAACCCACCGGCTGAAGAATGAGATGTTCGTGATGGGCGGGAAGATGCAGGGGAAGCCGCTGCTCCCACTGCCAGAGCACCTGGACAACCAGGACGGCTCCAGAACCACCCTGGACTGGTGGGTGCTGCCGGCACCGCTCGGCACCAGCAAAGCCTGGCAGGGGTCTGGGGCAGCACGAGTCCCCCTGGGAGGGACAGGAGCTGGGACACCTGGGGCATCCCTGGGCACAGCCGCCCCTCAGCAGCAGAGCACCTTTGAGAGGCTCGTGCTGGGCTGCCATGCGGGTGGAGGTGGCCACAAGCGGGTGCGTGGGGCTCCCCCGGGGCAGATCGGGGCCAGTCCCGGTGCTGGAGCGTAACCTGGCCGCCTTTCAGCGCGCCGGGGCCCGTGGACACCTCGGTGCTGCACAACATCGAGACCATCGTCATCGAGTGGTCCCACCGCATCACGGACATCCTGAGCGAGGACTCGGCGCAGCCGCTGCTGGAGAGGCAGCACCCGCTGCCCGGGACCGAGTTCGAGTTCTGGCACACCAGGACTGTCAACCTGCAGTGCATCAGCGACCAGGTACCCCCTCACCCGTGAGCGGCCAGCAGCCACGTGCCCCCGGTGCTGAGCCCCGGTGCTGAGCCCCGGTGCTGAGCCCACCACCTCTCCCTGGCAGCTGCTCTCGCCCCGAGTGACGGCGCTGGCCGAGATCCTGGAAAAGGCCAACAGCTGCTACTGGCCGGCGCTCCAGAGCATGTTCAGGGACGTTAGTGCCGGTGAGTCCCTGGGTGACGTGGGGGGCAGCTGCCCCTCATCCCTCCAGTGAGGTGTCCCCAGCTGTGACACAGTTTCTCTCCTGGCCCAGGCCTGGAGGAGGCCAAGGACGTCAGCCTCCACCTGCAACCGCTTCAGATCCTGCTGGAAGAGATGGATCAAGCAGATTACAACCAGGTAAGTCAGATGTGGCAAAATACCCCGGCACCGCCTGGCTTCCTCCTCCGGGTCGAGGCGGCGGCGCTGAGCCCCAGGGGCTGCGTGCGGGTGTGGATCCGACCCTGGTTAGCACGGCCACAGCGGCACTGACAGGGCTCTGCTCCCGCAGCTGCAGCCCTTCGTGGACAGGGTGCTGTGCACCATCTGCCTCCTCCGCGCTCACTGCCAGCACTACAGCCTGCCTGCCCGCATCGTCGTCCTCCTGCAGAAGATCTGCAACCTCCTCATCGAGATGGTAGAGCCCCGGGGCCAGCGGCAGCTCCAGCACCGAGCCGCCACCATCTCCTCCAGCCTCCCCGTTGTGGGACTGTCAGCAGGAGGGGGACGTGGGGCGGTGTGGGGAGCCCAGCTGGGGTGACATGGGGATACCCCAACCATGGGACTAGCAAAGCCCCCATGTAGGGATTGGGAGGGTCTGGGGGAGGTGTGGGTTGCAGGCAATCAAGCCATGGGGCAGGAGGAGCCTCCATGCTCCCCCTGCCAACAGCTCCTGCCTGAATCTGCCTGTCCTAGACCCGAAACTTCCTGAACCCCGATGACGTGATGAAGGGGCTGCAAGGAGAAACCGAGGAGGCCTTAGAGGGAATCAGCCTGAGCATTTCCACCATAGAGAGGCTTTTCCAGTCCTATGGCACTTACTGCTCTGACCTGATGCCCGTGATGTTCCCGGTGGGTGCAGGGGACAGTGTGGGTCCCCCTGGCCCCATCCACGCCAGCTTTGCTTGCTGACAACCCCTCTCTGCTTCCAGGAGGACCCACAGTTCTGGGAGTTCCCCCCACCCCATGTCTTCAGGAGAATGAAATCCTTCTTGCACAGGCTCAAGACCATTGAGGTGACAGCACAGCAGTTTGGGGCTCCCCCTGCCCTGGGGTTCCCAGACTGGTCCCCTGAGAGTGGCTCAGGGACAAACTCCATTCTGGTCCCAGGAGCATTGCTGGGAGCACAGCGGCATCAACCCCAGCCAGACACCAGTGCCCCGGCACCCCTGGGGTGGGATGGGCACCCCGAGCCATGTCCCCCCGGGAAGGGTGCTCCTCGGGAGCAGTGAACTCGCAGGTCGCAGCCCTGCGCCCGCAGCGCCGGGGAGAGCCGGGGTTTCCCACCGACAGGAGCCGGACGCGATGCTGGTTTGTGCTCCCCAGGAGCTGTACCAGACAGCTGTGGAGTTCATGAAGCTGGAGAAAGCAGAGCTGGGAGGAGCGAGAGGAAACATCCTGGGGAGCCAAGTGTTTCAGATCTATGAGGAGGTCTCTGAACTCATCAAGGGTTTTGCTGATTGCAAATACGATGCCTTAGATCCTGCAGAAGAGGTGAGTGGGTGCTGGTGTGGACATGTGTGCACTTGCTAAGGTAAAACATCCCCTGTCAGGACACGCTGGCAGAGCTCTGTGTAGAATGTCCCACAGCAGCACCTGTGCTCGCTTTGGGGCAGCCCACGGGGCTCCGGGGCGTCTGCATTCAGTGAATCCTCGAGGGAGGATTTGGGAAGGAAGCGCAGGGGCTGCGCCGGCTGAAACCATTTTGCTTTTACTGGCAGCAACTGAACAGGGACTTTGCAGAGTTCCAGAAGAAGCTCGAGGACGTGGACAGGCGGCTGGCCACTGTCCTCTGCCAAGGCTTTGATGACTGCAACTGCCTGGCATCCGCTCTGAAGGTACACACACCTGCCGGCCCATGGGTCCTGCCTGTGGGCACGGGGCGTCCTTGCCGGAGTGCCGGGGGCTGGCAACAGCCGCGGTGCCTGGAGCCCAGGACACTGTACCCACGCACTTGAGGGGGACCGTGGGGGTGTCACCAGGCTGTTCCGGTGGCGCTCTGAAGCACAGAAGCCAACATCTCTCTCTCCTGCAGCTGGTGCACATGTTCTCCTCGCTGCTGGAGCGGCCTCTGATAAAGGCTGAGGTTTCCACCCGTTACTCAGCCCTGCTGGGAATGTTTCAGGCTGAGTTGGAGAAGGTGAAGGTGCTGTATGACGCCCAGACCGCTTCCTCACCACAGGACAACGGGGGCCCGGCCATCAACAAGAACATGCCGGTGGTGGCCGGGCAGCTGCAGTGGGCTCTGGAGCTGCAGCGGCAGCTGGAGGGGCAGCACAGGGACTTGTTCGCCATCCACCACCCGTACGTGAGGGTCACCCCATGGGGACACGGGGCAGCAGCCGGGGCAGGATCCAGCCCGGCGCGGGTCCTCCCCTGCCCTACTGCAGCGGCTGCTTCCTTATTGTGACCTTGACAGTGTGATGGCCAGTGCTGAAGCTAAACTGGTGTCTGGGAAGTACGAAGACGTGATGAGGCTGCTGCAAGGCTTCCGCGAGAAGGTCTACGAGGAGTGGGCACAGGGAGCCGGCCAGGACTGCCACTTCAGCCTGGAGCAGCCCCTGATCTGGAGGGACCCCGGCTCTTCCCTCCTGGGTGTCAACTTCAGCAAAGAGGTTGGTGCTGGCGCAGGGGGACACCAGCGCTCCCTCACCTGAGCGTCAGTCCGGCTTTCCCAAAGGCTGTGGGGAGACGTTTCGGGTTTCACTGACGAGCCTTGCCTCCGGCCATCGTGTCGCGCAGGTCGTCGCCGTTCTGCGGGAGGTGAAGTACTTGAACTTCCAGCAGCAGAAGGACATCCCAGGCAGTGCTGAGAGCCTCTTTGCTCAAAATGAGACTTTCCAAAATTTTGTGGACAACCTGGATCTCATCGTTGGCTGGTATAACGAGGCAGGTTGCAAAAGGGGGACAGCCCAGCGTAGTTCTGCTGCTCCCCCGCGTCCTCGGCACTGGCCAGGCTGAGACTGGCTGGGGAGCCCCTGGGCAAGAGGCTCTTACGGATGGGGTTCTGGAAGCCCAGAAGAGGTTGGGATACACCGGGCACGTCACCAGCACCCCAGGTCCCTGCCCAGCCTGTGGTTGAGCCAAGGTCCTGCTGCCACCACACCAGCCTCCTTCTGCCCCTGTGGTAGTTTGGCGAGCAAAACCAGGACAGCCCCTCAAGCTCCTTGTCAGGGACATGGGGACCCCATTCCTCTGTAAACCTGGTGCCCTGGCAAGTGTGTCTCAGCTGGAGCAGGGTCCCTCCTGTGCCTGCAGCGCTCACCCAACGCGTTAACTCCTCAGGTGAAGCAGCAGCTGCTGCCGGTGGAGCTCCCGCTGGTGGCCGAGGAGCTGAGTGCCCTGGACGGGCGGCTGGCGAGCGCGGAGCACACCCTGTACTGGCACCACGAAGGTACAAACCCACCCTTGGCTGCCCAAGGCCAGAGATCTACTCTGGGCGTTTTAGGGGGTCCCTGGCACTATCCAACCTGAGAGCTGGTAGCTGCCCTCGGGTCCCTACAGCCATCACACCCCAAACGCGGACCGGGGCTCGCTGCCTTGGAGGTGTCTGAGTAACCTGTCGATGTGCGTTTTCCTGCCAGGCGTCACGGAGTACATCCACGAGATGAGAGACACCTTGTACGACCTGCAGGCCAGGGTGCAGAAAGCCAAGTTAAACATGGAAAACATCAGCCAGCTGATGCGGGTGGGTTTGCTGGCGCTGGACGAGCGCCTTCCCGGGAAGCTGCCTGCAGGGTTTGCCCTTCCCAGCACAGCGGAGCAGCTCTGTCATCTTCTCCCCCCAGGAGTGCTCGGCCACTCCCTTGTTTGAAAGGAAAGACAACAAGGAGACGGCGCTCCTGGACCTGGACGGGAGAGCAAACACCTTCTCCAAGCGCTGCGCTGCCATTACGGACACAGGCGTGAGGGTCCAGGCGATGGTGGAGGTGAGACGCGTCTGGGGACGCTTCAGTCAGGATTGGATGGACCGGGCGTGTGTCTGGCACTCGCGGCGCTCTGGACCCAGTGCTGTCCCTGCTTTTGTAACTGGGAGTGCTGGACTCAGCCCTGGTGTGACCCACTGGTCTCTGCTGAGACAAACCTCTGGTGAAGAACCATGAAACCCTGCACATGGACTCCAGAAATCCACTGCCCTCCCAGGTGGGGTCTTGGCTGCAGGTTCTGGTGCCGTACAGCTGGGAGAAGGGAAGGATGCGGGATCCATGTGACAGCCAGGCAGGACAAACCCGCAGGGACCGTGAGCGGGGACTGACCCGCGGTGCCAGGAGCTGCTACGTTCGCTGAGTGTCTCCTGGCACACACAAGTTGGGTGTTTCTGCTGGCAGGAGAACGCGGCTCTGTTGAAGGCTGATAAGTCGTCGCAGCTGTGGCTGGATTATGTGGGACACATAGATGGCATCGTGCTGGACGGACTCTTCACACTTGTCCACAAATCTCTGCAGTTCCTGCTCACCAACATGTCCCCTGAGGTAGGTCCTGGTTTCCCCCACGGTGCAGTGTCCCTGCTTTGTCCGAGCTTGGGACGTGCCACCACTCGCTGTTTGGTGGCCCAACGTGCCCATCCCAGTGCACCCAGGCAGCGAGTGCCAGAGGTGCTGGTGTCCCCCCTCGCCCCCATGGCCGGGGGACCACAGGGCTGGGGGTGCTGCAGGACACGAAGCACCACAGCGGGCACTGGCCTGTTTCAGGGCAAGGCGGCCCCGTTGTTCAAGGTGCGCATGGAGCTGTCCGACGGCAGAGTGCGGTACCATCCCTCGCTGGAGACAGGAGACGAGAACAGCTTCATGGAGCTGGTGGAGAACCTGCTCAGCGATACCTACGTGGCCACGGCCTGCGTGCCTCGGCTGCTGGAGGGGAAGCTGAGCTACAGGGTCAGTCCATGGCCGGTGGCACCTCGAGGCTCAGCCAGAGGTGGGTGAGGATGCCTGGTCCCCTAGAGCTCTGCCTGTCCCTTCAGACCACCCTGGAGGAGGAGCCGGACCTCATCAGCATGCGGGAGGAGGTGGTGTCGCTGGTGGTCAACGCCATGACAGAAGGCGAGGAGTACAGCGCCAGCTTTGAGGAGCAATCCCACCTGTGGCTGGAGGACCCCAAGGAGTTCCTGCAGCGCTTCCTCACCTTGGGCAGTGCCCTCAGTGACGAGGAGCTGGAGCTACAGCCAGAGGAACCCCGGGTTCAAGGGATCCCACCCCTCCAGCTCTTTCAGCAGGAGGTAAGGGGCGAGTGCCTGGGATGCACCGGCTCCCCAGGAGGACACTGGGTGCCTGGTGAGGTGCTGGGGGCCCGGGGAGGTGCCAGTCACAGTCTGTGACCAGCTCTTGTCCCCAGATCGATGAGTCCCAGGCGCTGTGTGAGGAGGTGTCGGGGTTTGCAGACACCGAGGTGTTTGGGGGGTGGCTGCAGAGCGACTGCCGCCCCTTCAAGCAGGCACTGCTGGCTGCCGTCAGGGGCCGGGGGCTGGTGCTCCGGCAGCACCTTGCCACACACGTCACCACCAGGTAGGAGCCTGGCTGGGATGCAACGATGGCACGGCTGCGTGCCATGTGCCTGGGCAGGGCTGACCCGAGGGACTGAGCTGTCTCTCGGGGTGCAGATGTGCAGCGTGGGGGTGGGGTGAGGCTGCGGGGCACCCCCCATCAGGGACACCCAGTGAGTGCCACCATCTTCCACCCAGCCTCCAGGAGCTGGAGGATTTCATCAAAGAGGTGAACGCTGGCTTGAGCAAACCTCTGGAGGAGGGAGACTATGACGGGCTGGTGGAGGTGATGAAGCACCTGATGAGGGTCAAGGAGAGGCAGGCGGTGACTGACAGCATGTTTGAGCCCCTGAAGGAGACAGTTGCCCTGCTCAGCACTTATGGAGAGGAGATGCCGGAGGAGATCCACCTGCAGCTCCAGGTGAGCTGCTTGGGGTGCAGGGGGCTGGGCACGGGCTCCCTGGGGCCAGGCTGCCAACACCACACGGTCCTCACTGCAGGAGCTCCCCGAGCGCTGGGACAGCACCAAGAAGCTCTCCCTGCGCGTCAAGCAGAGCGCAGCACCCCTGCAAACCAACGAGGTCAACGGCATCCGCAGGAAGTGCCAGCAGTTCGAGGTACCTGCGCTGGGGCCTGGGGACGGGGTGGGGGCCAGTGAGCAGCTTTGGGAGGACCCCGCTGCTCTCCCTGGCTGCCACCTCCCGGCCACCCCCTGAGCCCCGTCCTCCCCGCGCAGGTCCGGCAGCACGTCTTCCGGGAGAGGTTCCGGGAAAAAGCCCCTTTTTCCTACACTGACCCCCACCCCTACAAGTCCTTGAACAAGGTAAGGAAGGACAAGGTGCCAGGGCCACCGCTGTCCCCACTGACAACAGGGACAGAGCCATCCCTGGGGTAGGAGACGTGTCCCCAGCACACGGTGACGAGCTGACTCCTTCTCCTTTCCTCTGCTCAGGAGCAGAAGAGCATCGCCGCCATGGAGAGCGACATGGCAGCCCTGTCCACGTCAGCCGGGCTGTTCGAGGTGTCCGTCCCGGAGTACAAGCAGCTCAAGGCGTGCCGCCGGGAGATGCGCTTGCTGAAGGAGCTCTGGGACATGATTGCCCTGGTACATGCCACGGCTTGTGAGGCAGCAGGACAGGGAGGGGAGAGTGGGAACGTGCAGAACAGGCTCCTGGGCTCTGCTGGGCTTTGGTTTGCACGTTCCTGAGGCTGTGAGGAGCTGCCTGTGTCCGCAGATGGTGGCTGCCGGTAGCCATCTGGTCGGGCACAGTGACCGGGAGCCCTGGGCTCGGTGCTGGCCCTGGCACCAGCTGGGCACTGCCAACCAAAGGTGCAGAGTTGTTGTAGCTCCTCTGAGAGTCTCGTTGCCATGAGAGGTGGGACGAGACCCAGGACAGGTTGTCACAGCATTAGAGCAGGTCTGCTGGTGCAGCACGGGTGCAATGGGTGCGCGGGTGCTGGGTGAGCACGTGTGGGAGGCACGGTGGGTACACGGGGTGTGTGGGTGCTGGGTATGTTGCTCTTCATCCTGGGCAGGAACAGTTCTGCCAGCGACATCCTGTGGAAATGTGTTCCCAAATTCAGGTTAACACGAACATTGAGGACTGGAAGACCACCAGGTGGAAGGATATCAACGTCGAGCAGATGGACATCGATTGTAAGAAATTTGCTAAAGACATTCGGAGCTTGGATAAGGAGACGAGAGGCTGGGATGCGTTCACAGGGCTGGACAACTGCGTGAAGAACATGATAACATCCCTGCGTGCCATGAACGAGCTGCAGAACCCAGCCATCAGGGACCGGCACTGGCAGGAGCTCATGCAGGCAACCAAGGTGCTCCCAGCCCTCCTGCCCCTCCCTGGCTCCAGCCCCTGGCCTGGGAGGCTCCCAAGATTTGCATCCATCTGTTTTAATCTGTTCTCAAAGCTGGCCCTACACAAACATTTGTGTTGGGTCTTTAAACGTGGGTGTTAATGAGCTCGTTTGGGCGAGCTGCTGGGCTGCCTCTCCGTGGAGGGGAGTCTGTGCCCCAACGGTGCTGGTTCTGCTCCAGGTGAACTTCACCATGTCTGAGGACACAACCCTCGCGGATCTGCTGCAGCTGAACCTGCACAAGTTTGAGGATGAGGTTCGTGGCATCGTGGACAAAGCCATGAAAGAGGCGGGGATGGAGAAGGTAAATGAGGCTCGGTTTGTACCCCGCCTTGCCGAGAGCCCTGCTCCGGTGCGGCTCCGTGGCTGTTAGCGCTCGTGTTCCTGCTCCTGGGGGCTGGAGTCCCCGTGCAGCGCAGCACCCGCGGAGCTCCTGTCCCAGAGGAGACGTTCCCGCTGCTGCCTTCCCTTCCCGTGGGGCCTGGGACTCGGCACCACCGAGTCCAGCTCATTTCTCACACCCGCTCTGCAGGTGCTGAGCACCCTGGACACCACCTGGGCGACGATGCAGTTCGAGCATGAGCCCCACGCCAGGACCGGCATCATGCTGCTGAAGTCGGATGAGGTGCTCATCGAGACGCTGGAAGACAATCAAGTGCAGCTGCAGAACCTGATGTCCTCCAAGTACCTCAGCTTCTTCCTGCACAAGGTGTCGGGCTGGCAGCAGAAGCTGTCGACTGCTGACTCTGTTATCAGCATCTGGTTTGAGGTGCAGAGGACGTGGAGTCACCTGGAAAGCATCTTCATCGGCTCCGAAGACATCCGCCGTCAGCTGCCAGAGGAGTCAAAGCATTTTGATGCTATTGACCAAGATTTCAAAGTGCGAAGCCTGTCCCCAGCCCGGGTCCCCGCGGGCTCGCCGCCGTTCGGGCAGAGCTGAAGCGTTTTCCTCTTGCAGGAATTAGCGGCCGACGCGGTGAAAACTCCCAACGTGATCGAAGCCACCAACAAGCCGGGTCTCTACGACAAGCTGGAAGCCTTGCAGGAAAGGTGAGGTTGGAGCTGTCCTGGTGAAGCGGCGCGGAGAGGCCTCCTGCAGCTGGTCTGGGGCCAAAGGAAGAGTTTGAGCTCTCCAAAGCGGCGTCTGTCTCAACAGGACAAGACTTAGCGGGTGAAGCTGCTGCGTGGGGCTCTGCTGCAGGTTCCTCCCTTGTTTTCTCCTAGGCTGGCGCTCTGCGAGAAGGCCTTGGCTGAATACCTGGAGACCAAGAGATTGGCTTTTCCCAGATTCTACTTTATTTCCTCTGCAGACCTGCTTGATATTTTATCTAACGGGAACGAGCCAGCTGAGGTAGGGGCTGTGTGCAAGTGTGGGGGCCAGGCCCGTGTCTCCTGCACCATAACACGTTAGAACAGTTCTAAAGCGTTTTCCGTGCTGATGGACAGGACACCACTCCCGGTGCCCCCTGCTCGGGGGGCAGCCCGGTGGTCCCCACCTCTGCTGTGCCTCTGCTCCCAGGTCTCTCGTCATCTCTCGAAGCTGTTTGACAGCCTGGCCAGACTGAAGTTCAAGATGGGTCCGGACAAAAAGCCCCTGAAGGTTGGGCTGGGGATGTTCAGCAGGGACGAGGAGCACGTGCCCTTTGACGCAGAGTGTGACTTGTCTGGCCAGGTCAGCCGAGCTCCAGGGAGCCTCTGCTTGCAGGGAGAGGGGTGGGCAGGGTCAGGATGGGCACTGACAGCCTGGGCACAGTGTTAAAAGCAATCATGAAGCCTTTCAGCCAAAAAAAACCCCAGAAATGGGATTTGTGTTAGGGATGTGGAGCAGAGCTGCTGCAATATCAGAGCCACGTACGCCCCCACCAGCCTCGCAGCCCCTCGGGCTCTCACAGGGTGAGAATCACAGAATGGTGGGGTTGGAAGGGACCTCAGGAGATCATCCAGTCCAACCCCCTGCCAAAGCAGGTTCCCTACACCAGGTTGCACAGGAAAGTGTCCAGGTGGGTTTGAACATCTCCAGAGATGGAGACTCCACACCCTCTCTGGGCAGCCTGGCCCAGGGCTCCGGCACCCTCACAGGAAAGAAGTTTTTCCTCATGTTTCAGTGGAACCTCCTGTGCTCCAGCTTGTGCCCGTTGTCCCTTGTCCTATTACTGGCCACCACTGAACAGAGTCTGGCCCCATCCCCTTGACACCCACCCTTTAGATAGTGATAAACACTTATAAGGTCCCGTTAGCTATTGATTAACATTGATAAGGTCTCTTTAGATATTAACATTGATCAGCTCCCCTCTCAGCCTGCCCTTCTCCAGGCTGAACAGCCCCAGCTCTCTCAGTCTTTCCTCATGAGATGCTCCAGCCCCTTCATCATCTTTGTAGCCCTCTCTGTCCACCTCAGCCCTGGGCTGTGCGGGGTGAGCCCTGCAGCTTGTTAGGAGGCGCAGGGAGCCGCTTGCACGTGGCCACGGGGTCACACAGCCAGACCAGACACGGGCTGGGAACCGCTCGCTCAGGGTGTGCTGGATGTGACCCTCCAGGTGGAGGTTTGGCTGAACCGCGTGCTGGCCAGCATGCGCTCCACCCTGCGGCACCTGATCCCCGAGGCCGTGGTCACCTACGAGGAGAAGCCGCGGGAGCAGTGGGTGTTCGACTACCCGGCACAGGTGGGAGCTGCCGCCCGGGGCTGGGCTGGCCGGCGGCACGGGGAGCTGGAGGAGCGAGCAGAGAGCCCGGGGAGCTTTTTTCCCTTCATGGCCGTGTTTTCTCCCCATGGCTTTGCTGCAGGTTGCTCTGACGTGCACCCAGATCTGGTGGACCACAGAAGTCGGCATTGCCTTCTCACGGCTGGAGGAAGGCTACGAGAACGCCATGAGGGATTACAACAAAAAGCAGGTTGGCACCCCATGACCCGCAGCCCCTCTGCTCCGGAGAGGCGAGGTCTGGTCCGGAGGGGTCACAGGGAGACGGGCAAAGTGCCGTGGCGTTTTTCTGTTCATCTTTTCTTTCCTGCCTCAGATTACTCAGCTAAATGCGCTGATTTCACTACTGATTGGAAACCTGACCCCCGGGGACAGGATGAAGATCATGACAATCTGCACCATTGACGTCCACGCCAGGGACGTCGTGGCCAAAATGATCCTTTCAAAGGTATTTGTGACAAGAGGAGATTTTTACTGCTCTGCTCCTGGGCACTTCTGAGCAAAGTTTTTCCTGTTATTTTATTAGTTTCCAATATTTTCAAAGTATCCCAACTGCGTGAGGAAACCACAGGCGGGGTGTTCAGGGTGCAGGGGAGGTGACAGCACGGCCAGGGTCAGATGAGACCAGGCTGGGTCTTGTGCAAATCCAGATCGAGGAGCAATTGCCGGTTCCTGCCGCGCATGGGGGGAGCCGGCAGCCGTGGCACCGGGCTGTGCCCTGTGGCTGGCAGGCACGGGGCAGGCTGGGTCCTCACCCACCCCAGCATTGCACTGGGACCTCTTTGCACGCTCTCCTCGTGTATGGAGGTGACAAAGCATCCCGGCGTGTGCGCGGGAGCTCTCGGTGCCGGCGGGTCGAGGCGGGCAGCGCCGGTCCCTGCCCGTCCTCTGCAGCCGGCTGCTCCGCAGGTGGAGAGTGCCCAGGAGTTCGCCTGGCAGTCGCAGCTGCGGCACCGCTGGGACGAGGGCAAGAGGCACTGCTACGCCAACATCTGCGACGCTCAGCTCCAGTACTCGTACGAGTACCTGGGGAACACCCCCCGGCTGGTCATCACCCCCCTGACGGATCGGTAGGGACTCGGCTCCCCGCCCCTCCGCTGCCCACGCCGACGAGGTCAGCGCGGTGGCCGTGCCGCTGGCACCGCTCAGCCCTGCCCGTCCCCCCCCTGCAGGTGCTACATCACCCTGACACAGTCCCTCCACCTCTACATGGGGGGGGCCCCCGCCGGTCCCGCGGGCACCGGGAAGACAGAGACCACCAAGGACCTGGGCCGGGCGGTGGGCATGATGGTCTATGTCTTCAACTGCTCCGAGCAGATGGACTACAAGGTAGGGTGTGGGTCAGCGGGATGGTGGCACCAAGGCGAGAGCTCTGGGGTGTCCGATGAGACAAGAGGGGACCCAGCATGCCCCCATCCTGTTTGGCTGCAGTGTCCATCACTGGGGCTCTGAAGCTGCTCTCCTCTCCCCCGGCTCGACAGCCATCGGGAAAATTGTGGGTCCATCCCCTGGTGCCATCCCACACCGCTCACCCCCACCACGGCTCCAGCCGCTCGTGTCCCGGGGAGCCCAGGGGGCTGGAACCTGCAGGGCATTTCCCTAAGGAACAGCACAATCCACCAAAGCACGAGCAGATCCCAGCACTTGAGCTCTCTTAACGGATCCCACGTCGCAGCCTTGGAGTCTGAAGCCCATCTCTGGTGCTTTCTCCCCAGTCCTGCGGCAACATCTACAAGGGGCTGGCTCAGACCGGCGCCTGGGGCTGCTTCGACGAATTCAACCGCATTGCAGTGGAGGTTTTGTCGGTGATTGCTGTGCAGGTGAGCGCCAGTCCAGGGCAGTGTGACTGGATGGGCCTCGGCAGTTCCAGCTCACGTTGCCTCGGTTAAACCCGACTTTCAAGGGGACCAGTTGCTGGTTTTATTTCCACTGTCTCATGTCAGGGAGCAAACAGAGGGGAAGTGCAGTGCAGAGGCTTTGGGCCCAGCTGTGTCCCATCCCGTCCCCCGCTCTGGCTCTGCCATCGCCCCGTGACAGGGCGTCCCGGTGCCGGGGAAGGAGCTGTTTCACGGGCAGCTCTCCTGAGCCCGGGGATCACTGCTCTGCCGTGGCTGCAGCAAGCTGCAGCGTTGCTGATGGCGCAGCCAAACCTCCAGGCTCGCTTTCCGTGGTCGGTGAGGGTGAGCCGGGGCCGCAGGGCAGGGAGCCGCGGGGCTGCCGGCACCGACACCTCTGCTCCCCTGCCAGGTGAAATGTATTCAAGATGCAATTCGTGCCAGGAAGAAAACTTTCAATTTCCTGGGAGAGATAATCACCCTGACCCCGTCGGTCGGGCTGTTCATCACCATGAACCCCGGCTACGCAGGACGGACGGAACTGCCGGAGAATTTGAAAGCTCTGTTCAGGTACCCGCGGGGTCAGCGTGCGCGGGCAGCACCACGGCACTTCCCTCTGTGGTAACGCTAGTGTGCTCCATCCATGAGTGAACCAGAGCTTTGCTCGTGTCAGGAGGGTACTTGTGTGTCGGGGAGACCCTGGCACCCCAGGACAGCCCTGCTCAAAGCCTCTGAGATGGCCGGAGGCTGGCGGAGCTGGGCTAGCCCCCCTGGAGACGAGGGTCCTCGGGGTGTCTGATGGCCACCTTCGGCTAAAATCAGAAAAAAAGGTGGTCAAGTGCTGGCAGGGGTGGCCCAGGGGTGCTGGCAGGGGTGGCCCAGGGGTGCTGGCAGGGGTGGCCCAGGGGTGCTGGCAGGGGTGGCCCAGGGGTGCTGTGGGGTTTCTGTCCTTGGAGAAACTCACAGTGTGACTGCAGGAGGCTCAGGGTGACCTGACCCAGCTGTGACATGGGCCCTGCTTGGAGCAGGAGGCTGGACCAGACCCCTCCAGAGACCCCAGCCAGTGTCCGATTCTCTGATGCCAACAGCAGCAGAGAACAATTTGTACTGAAATCTCGGGTGTGAATTCTCGCTGGCTGTGGGAGGGCGAGGGGTGTGTGGGCGTCCGTGCGTGGCCCTGCTGACCCACTGCTGCTCTTCTCCAGGCCCTGTGCCATGGTGGTCCCCGATTTTGAACTGATCTGTGAGATCATGCTGGTTGCAGAAGGTTTTATTGATGCCAAGCTGCTCGCAAGAAAGTTCATTACTCTGTATACGCTCTGCAAAGAGCTGCTGTCCAAACAGGTAACTGAACGGTGCCGCATGTTCTCCAAGATGCAGGAGTCCCTCTGAAGGTCAGACCCCACGGCTGCAGCAGGGTTGCTGGTGGGAACGTGTTCAGGTCTGTGGCTGGACACATTCCACGCCCACACCGGTGCATCCTGCGGCGCATCCCTGTCTTCTGGAATAAATTAAATCATCCCCAAATAGAACAGAATAGATCCAGCCAGCTCAGATGAGAGCATCCAGGTGTTGTTCATCTCAGCAGAAGTGATTTACAGTAAAAAGGTGCTTCCAGGAAGCAAGGCAGCCTGCGCTTCTCCTCACAGCTGACTGGGGCTTGTCTTGTGCATGAGCTCACTTGAGGTCCAGTCTGCTGGGTGCTGTGGGGACAACCTGGGTGCGAGGTGGTGACAGGGTGTTCCTCTGTGGTGCTGTTTAAAGCAGTTGTCTCTCACCAAAGTGAAATTGTGATACTGTTGGCAGGACCACTATGACTGGGGTCTGCGGGCGATCAAGTCCGTGCTGGTGGTAGCAGGCTCCTTGAAGAGAGGGGACCCTGACCGGGCCGAGGACCAAGTTCTGATGAGAGCTTTACGAGACTTCAACATCCCCAAGATCGTGACTGATGACTTGCCCGTCTTCATGGGGCTGATTGGAGACCTGTTCCCAGCCCTGGACGTCCCCAGGAAGAGGGACCTCAACTTTGAAAAGGTGCAAGCCCAGGCACAGCACCAGTGATACCCCAGCCCCTGGCAGTGCCCACAGGCTGGAGGTCCATTTGGCACTCCTCAGGGTGGCTTGGTCATGGCTGGGTCTCACCAAGGCCGTGGCGCTGCCCATGATCAGCTCCCGCTCTCCTTCCCAGGTCATTAGAAAGTCCATTCTGGAGCTGAAGCTGCAGGCAGAAGAGAGCTTCGTGCTGAAGGTGGTGCAGCTGGAGGAGCTGCTGCAAGTGAGACACTCCGTCTTTGTCATCGGCAACGCCGGCTGTGGCAAGTCCCAGGTAGTGGCTGACCCAGCCCCGAGGACACAGGTCCCCTCCTGTCCCCTTCCTGCAGGCAAAGGCTGCTGAAGGCTGCGGACACCCTCGCTGGAGCAGCGGCCACGGCTGCACGGTTCCTCTCTCCACAGGTGCTGAGGTCCCTCAACAAGACGTACCACAGCATGAAGCAGAAGCCGGTCACCGTGGACCTCGACCCAAAGGCTGTGACCTGCGATGAGCTGTTTGGGATTATTCACCCATCCACGCGAGAGTGGAAGGACGGTGAGACACCCGGCTGGTGTGCACAGCCACCGAGCTGTCCCTGCCCCCAGGTGGGACCTGGAATAGGCAAATGCCTTCATAAAATGTCAATCTCAAAACACTTTGTGATGCGGTGATGGGAATGGGTCAACCTTCCCTGGGGCTTTTTACCAGCATGTGAGGGAGGAGGAACATGTTTCAGGGAAGCATCCACGAGTCCCTCTGCAAATGTGCAATGAATGGAAATTGCTGCAAAGGGCAAATCCAGGTGTCTCTCTACGGGGCAGGTCTGTTTTCTTCAATGATGCGTGACCTGGCCAACATCACCCATAAGGGGCCCAAGTGGATCATCCTCGATGGAGACATTGACCCCATGTGGATCGAGTCTCTGAACACGGTCATGGATGACAATAAGGTCGGTGCCATCACACCCCAGGAGCTTTGCTCGCTCGTTAACTTGGGATGATCAGCTTGTGTTCATGCCAGGGCCCCAAGATCAGGGCACCCCGCCGTGACAGGCTGCTTTCCCCAGGTTCTCACCTTGGCCAGCAATGAGCGCATCCCCCTCAACCCCACCATGAGGCTCCTCTTCGAGATCAGCCACCTGCGGACTGCCACGCCGGCAACCGTGTCCCGAGCAGGAATCCTCTACATCAACCCCACCGACCTGGGCTGGAACCCGTGAGCCTGGGGATGGGATGGGATGGGATGGGATGGGATGGGATGGCACGGGATGGGACGGGATGGGACAGAATGAGATGGGATGGGTATTGGCCCTGCCGTGTGCTCACCTGCAGCCCTGCCCATCCCTCCTGCAGCATTGTGACCAGCTGGATTGAGAGGAGGACAGTGCAGTCTGAGAAGGCCAATTTGATGATCCTCTTCGACAAGTACGTGCCAGTGTGCCTAGAGAAGCTCAAGTCTGGATTTAAGAAGATCACCCCTGTCCCTGAGGTCACGGTGATACAGACGGTGCTGTACCTGCTGGATTGCCTCCTGACGCCGCAGACGGCCCCGCCAGACTCACCCCGGGACCTCTACGAGCTCTACTTTGTCTTTGCCTGCACCTGGGCCTTCGGTGGGACCATGTTCCAGGACCAGGTATGGCTGCAGGACCAACCGCTGGGCGCCTGCCGCTCGCCAGAGCCTCCTGCCCATCCCGTGGCCGCGTCCCTGCGGTTTCTGAGTTTCTGTGTTCGGTTCCTCCCAGCTCGTGGATTACCGCGTGGAGTTCAGCAAGTGGTGGGTGAACGAGTTTAAAACCGTCAAGTTTCCTGCTCAGGGGACAATTTTTGATTATTACGTTGATCCGGAAACGAAGAAATTCACGCTCTGGACTGAAAAAGTGCCGGAATTCACGCTCGACCCCGACGTCCCTTTGCAGGTATTTCCCACAAGCTCTCTGTCTCTGTGTGTCCTGTTTGTTCATCACTCCGTGGTCCTCCCACAACAGTGCTGGGCAAGACCCCGCGCCTGGGGCGGGGCAGGGTTGGGGCTGGCTCGGCCGTGCCCAGGCTGGTGGCACCCGGCAGACCCCGCGGCTGGCTCTGCTTCTGCTTTACCCCACGGAACCCTGAGCGAGAGCTGCAAGTTGCAACTCTTCTCTTTTGGTTTTGGATTAACTTGTGGCTTTGCAGAGCCTCATGAAATAATTGTAACTATTGCCTGAATGCAGAAATGTCCTTTAGAACTTGATTTGTGCATCTTTTGCTGTGCTCTCCTGCGGGAGGGGCTTGTGTCAAAGGCGTCGGGGAAATGGACGGATTGAATCTGGCCCGGGCATTGGCTGAGCAAGGGCACTGGGACCGTTCCAGGACCGGTGCTGTGATGTGATGTTTTAATAACTCACTTTCCTTGACAGCTCCTATTTTTCATCAGAAAGTCTTTAGAATACCCAAGCACCTGAGTCCTTTTGCTTTAGAGAGGGCCCGGGTTTGTATGGTGAGGGAGCATCCTCCCATAGACCAGCTGGCACTGCCGGTAGAGCCGGGCACGGCGCCCAGCGCGCTGCCCGCTGCTCTCGCCTCTGCCCGCGAACGCCGACCCCGGCAGCGAGAGGTGAGCTCCGGGCACTGATGGTGCGATTGTCCCAGGCCTCCGTGGTGCACACGACGGAGACCACCCGGCTGCGCTACTTCCTGGACCTGCTGATGGAGAAGCAGAGGCCGGTGATGCTGGTGGGCAACGCGGGGACGGGAAAATCGGTCCTGATGTGGGACAAGCTCGAAGCGCTGGGCACAGACGAATACCTGGTGCAGTCTGTGCCCTTTAACTTCTACACCACCTCGGCCATGCTGCAGGGTAAGGCTGGCCTGAGCTGGCAGCCGGCCCTGTGCCGGGCTGTGCCGGGCTGTGCCACGCGGCACTGCCCCACGTCCCGTGCTCCTCTCTGCAGCTGTCCTTGAGAAGCCCCTGGAGAAGAAATCGGGGAGGAACTACGGCCCACCCGGGACCAGGAGACTCATCTACTTCATCGATGACATGAACATGCCGGAGGTGGACAAGTACGGCACCGTGGCACCGCACACGCTCATCCGGCAGCACATGGACCATGGGCACTGGTAGGTGCCCGGCCGGTGGGTCCCGCTGCGGGGGCTCGGTGACCCTCTGCCCGGCAAACCCACCCCGTGCTGGTGCCTCTCCCATCCCGGTGCAGCCGTGCCCTGCCCGTGCCCCCTGTGCCGCGGTGCCGAGCCGCCTGTTCCCTGCAGCCTGCTCATTCCCAGAGCTGCTGGGAAAGCTTTGGCAGAGGAAGGGGAAACCTCTCAGCTGGTGACTCCAGACGCTGTCCAAAGCAAACCCCCGCTGCCAGCGCTGGTTTGGGATCCCCGTGCCCGGCAGCACCGCACGCAGCGGGGAGGGCTGGCTTGGGAAGGGAGGGAGAGGTGACAAGTGGCGGCTGCTGTGGGGGGTTTGGGGCTGGGTCTGGCTGTGGGACCCCACACAGCATCACCCAGAGCAGTGCCGGGCTGCACTGAGCAGTGGGGGAATGGGGATCCCCACTTCTGGGTGTCAGTGGGGCACAGCCTGGCTGGAGGAACCCGTCCCCGGGGAAAGCGTCACGGTGCCGGTCCCCCCACAGGTACGACAGGAACAAACTGACCCTGAAGGAGATTCACAACTGCCAGTACGTGGCCTGCATGAACCCCACGGCAGGGTCCTTCACCATCGACCCCAGGCTGCAGGTACTGGGACCAGAGCACGGGTGGGATGGGACGGAGTGGGACAGGGTGGGATGGAGTGTGATAAAGTGAGATGGAGTGGGATGGGGTCAGATGGAATGGGATGGGGTCAGATGGGGTGGGATGGGGTCAGATGGAGTGGGATGGGGTCAGATGGAGTGGGATGGAGCTGGGTGAGGTTGGGACGTGGTGGGGGACCTCACGGTGCCAGCTGCCTGCGTCAGCCCCTGCGGGCAAAGCTCCCGCCTGAAGTTTTCCTCATCCTGCAGCGCCATTTCTGCGTCTTCGCCATGAGCTTCCCTGGCCAGGAGGCTCTGCTGACCGTGTACAGCACCATCCTCGCCCAGCACCTGGCCCTGCAGGGGATGTCACCGGTGGTCCAGAAGCTGCAGCCCCAGCTGGTCACGGCAGCGCTGGGTGAGCCCTCACCGCGCCGGGCGGGTGGGAGGCGGCACACACCGGCGTTGGCCCCTGGGGAACGCACCCACCAGCACCGGGAAACCCAACCACACCACAGCCAGCCAGTGCCCTGGGAGCCCCACACCGCACCCCCCACCACAGCACCATGCAAATGAAACCTCTGTTCCTCCTTTTCTCCTGGTCGTGTTCAAAATGCAGCATCGTGTCCCTAGAAATGGTCCAGCTCCAACCTGAGGCTTGTCCTGCCCGAGGGCACCGAGGGGGGAGCAGCCAGGATCAGGGACCCGCGGGAGGCTGCAGCGGTCTCGGGGGTCCTGCCTGCCCGCTCACCCCCAGTTTCCTGCCCACAGCTCTCCACCAGAAGGTCACCTCCACCTTCTTGCCGACAGCCATCAAGTTCCACTACCTCTTCAACCTCCGTGACCTCTCCAACATATTCCAGGTAGTGGGAGGGTTGTTTCCTCTACAACATCCCTATCCCTGTCCCTCCTTCATCATCCGTCCCTGCAGTGCACCGCGTCCCTCCCTGAAGGGTACCGTGACCTCTTCCCAAAGCCAACCTTTAAACTCAGCTGTGAGTAGTGGCAAAATGCAGTAAAACCTGAGGGACCTGTGTGTTTGTCAGGGGCTCTTGTTCTCCTCCCCTGAATGCCTGAAAAGTCCCGTGGACTTGGTGCGTCTCTGGCTGCATGAAGCTGAGCGGGTGTATGGGGACAAGCTCGTCGATGAAAAGGACCAAAAAGGCTTTGGGAAGATACTGGTGGACACCTGCAAAAAGTTCTTTGGTGTAAGTTGTGCTGGACAACGAGGGAGCACCCCACCCCGGGGGGGCAGGGCTGCCCCACGGCTGAGCCCCATGGTTGCCATTGCCTCTCCCAGGAACTCAGCGAAGACCTGGTGTTCTCCAAGCCCAACATCTACTACCACTTCGCCCAGGGCATGGGGGAGCCCAAGTACCTGCCAGTGCCGAGCTGGCCGGCTCTGAACAAGCTGCTGGTTGAAGCCTTGGACAACTACAACGAGGTGAATGCGGCGATGAGCCTGGTGAGTGTCCTGCTGCGGGCAGCTCCGCGCCGAGGCAGAGCCGGCACCGCAGGGACGCGGCTGCGGCATCGCTCTCGCTCCAGGCGGCCGCTGCTCTTCCTGCTGAGATCAGAATGTCGAACCTTTTCCTCCCCTCTTCTCTAGGTGCTCTTTGAAGATGCCCTGTCTCACATTTGCAGAATTAGTCGGATCTTAGAGTCTCCCCGGGGCAACGCGCTGCTGGTGGGGGTGGGGGGCAGCGGGAAGCAGAGTCTGGCGCGGCTGGCAGCGTACATCAGCAACCTGAACGTGTTTCAGATGACGCTGAGGAAAGGCTACGGCATCCCGGACCTGAAGGTGAGAGCAGCTTTCCTCCTGGCCACCTGCGCCCGGGGCAGATCCTGCCACCGCAGAGCGGTGCCCAGCGCCGTGCTGGCTGCGGTGCCTGGGGTGGGTGTGTGGGGCTGGGTCTGTGCACCCCGTCATCTGCCCAAAGGTGCTTTCTGAGGACCCCCAGTCCTGCCCTGAGGGGCTGCAGCAATGCCCTGGCCAGGGATGGGCAGGAGCCACCGGTGAGGGCTGGTGTGGTGCAGGCAGTTGCACCCAGGTCCATCCCCAAGGGCTCCATCCCAAGGCTCCCTCCTGGCTTCCCGGGGTGGCCAAGGTGCACTGGGCTGTGCCAAACTGCTCACTTTGGAGAAGAGCTTGGGAGGTTGAAGAGAGGAGGGTGATGGTTTCTCTCTCCTGCCCCAGCTGGACCTCGCCTCCCAGTACCTCAAGGCTGTGGTGAAGAACATCCCCACCGTGTTCCTGATGACAGACTCCCAGGTTGCTGAGGAATCGTTCCTGGTCCTAATCAATGACTTCTTGGCATCCGGGGAGGTGCCGGGGCTTTTCCAGGACGATGACGTGGAAAGCATTGTCAGTGCCATGAGGCCGCAAGTGAAGCTCCTTGGATTGCAAGATACAAGGGAAAACTGCTGGAAACTGTTCATAGAAAAAGTCAGGCGGCAGCTAAAGGTGGGCGCTCCCCTGGGAGCGGGGTCTGGCCAGCGCTCCTGACCTGCCTCATCCAAACCCTGTTTGCAGACAGGACACAGCAGGGCCTGGTTTCATGGCACGGTGATGGGTTTGGGTGAAAGGTGTTTCTGAGGCTCCCCAGCCCACGGTGCACGCTCAGCCCCGGGGCACAGCCCTTCGCACCCGCACGCTGACGGGCTGAGCAGCCCCCAGGGCCGCCAGCCAGGGCCGGGCTGTGCGGGGGGGATCCGGTGCTGGGGCCGGCCCGGCCGAGCGGCGCGGGGTCCCCAGTCACAGAGCATCTCCCGCGCACCGGGAAGGGCAGTTAATGGGTGGGAGGCAAAGCCCTGATCTCGAGCAGAAGGGTTTGCAATGATGTGGAGCCCACAGCGATGGCCCTGCCACCCCCGGCATGAGCTCAGCCCCCCGCAGTGGGGACACCCCGCTCACCCACGGTGCTCTCCCCCAGGTCATCCTCTGCTTCTCCCCTGTGGGCTCAACCCTGCGGGTGCGGGCGAGGAGGTTCCCCGCCATCGTCAACTGCACGGCCATCGACTGGTTCCACGAGTGGCCGGAGGATGCGCTCGTGTCCGTCAGCAGCAGGTTCCTGGAGGACACAGGGGACATCGAGGTGAGCTGGGACCCCGGGTCAGTGCCCTCTGCCCTGTGGGGCTGGGGAAGCCAGGCTGCTCTGGGGAATGACCTCCACCCTTCCTGCTCTCCTTGCTGCAACGTGCCTGGGGATGGGGCTCTGGTGTGACCAGCGCTGCGCGAAGGCCGGGTTCTACCTCAGCATTTCACCATGTTTGCACAGCACAGTGACTCACTGCCTGTGTTCCTGCTGCAGCCCGAGGTCAAGGTGTCCATCAGCAAGTTCATGTCCCACGTCCACATGAGCGTTAAGGAGATGTCCCAGACCTACCTGGCTGTGGAGAGACGCTATAATTACACCACGCCAAAGACCTTCCTGGAGCAGATAAAGCTCTACCAAAACCTGCTGTCAAAAAAGCGGAGTGAGCTCACTGCCAAGATCGAGAGGCTGGAGAAGGGGCTGACAAAGCTGCAGAGCACGACATCGCAGGTGCCTGCCCACGGCGTCACTGAGGCATTGCGCCCGCAGCAGGGTCTGACGTGGGGGGGCGAGAGGAGACGCGTCCCTGCAGGGTGGTCATGGTGGCCATGCGGTCCCCGAGCTGTACCGAGCCACCGCTGCGCGGCTGGGCAGGGCTTGACAGGACCAGCCCCCTGATCCTCTCCGTTGCCCCCCCTGCCAAGGTGGATGACCTGAAAGCCAAGCTGGCGGTGCAGGAGGTAGAGCTGAAGCAGAAGAATGAAGATGCAGATAAACTGATCCACGTAGTGGGCATCGAGACGGAGAAGGTCAGCAAGGAGAAAGCCATCGCTGATGGGGAGGAGCTGAAGGTCCAGGCCATCAACACGGTGCGTTGCACTGAGCCGGTGCCCACCACACCGGGGTCCAGCACGGGATGGGGCAGCACGAGCTCTGTTGGCTCCAGCTGCTCACCCCACCCCATCCCATCCCATCCCACCCCTTTGCCTCCCCAGAACGTGGCCGAGAAGCAGCGAGCTTGCGAGACTGACCTGGCGAAAGCAGAGCCAGCGCTCGTGGCTGCCCAGGAGGCCCTCGACACGCTCAACAAGGTGGGTGGCCCCTCGGTGGGAAGCGGGTCCCTGGCTGGTGCCAGTGTCCCCATGCCAGGGCGATGCTCAGCGGCCCCACGGTCCCTTCCCAGAACAACCTGACGGAGCTGAAGTCCTTTGGGACCCCGCCACAAGCCGTGGTGAACGTGACAGCGGCTGTGATGATCCTGACGGCTCCCAGGGGCGTCATACCCAAGGACAAGAGCTGGAAGGCAGCAAAAGTGATGATGGGAAAAGTAGACACTTTCCTTGACTCCCTGAAGAAGTTTGACAAGGAGCACATCCCCGAGGCCTGCCTCAAGGCGTTTCAGTGAGTCCAGGGCTGGTTCCTGTCCCCGGCCCCGTGCCACCGGGCTGCCCTGGGCAGGGCATCCAGGAGAGACCCTCACCCAGTGAGCGCCGCGGGGTTCAAGGGGCCACTGTGGGATCCAGGGGTGTGCTCAGCTCTCCCACCCTGCACCCCTTGGCACCCTGAGCCCCGGGACGAGCGGGACGGGGCTGCCGGCAGCCACAGCACGGTGCCACAGCCCAGCACGGTGCCACAGCCCGGCACGGTGCCACAGCGCGGTGCCACAGCCCGGCATGGTGTCACAGCGCGGCACGGTGTCACAGCCCGGCACGGTGCCACAGCGCGGTGCCACAGCCCGGCATGGTGCCACAGCCCAGCACGGTGCCACAGCGCGGCACGGTGTCACAGCGCGGTGCCACAGCCCAGCACGGTGCCACAGCCCGGCACGGTGTCACAGCCCGGCACGGTGTCACAGCGCGGTGCCACAGCCCGGCACGGTGTCACAGCCCGGCACGGTGTCACAGCGCGGTGCCACAGCCTGGCACGGTGTCACAGCGCAGCACGGTGTCACAGCCCGGCACGGTGCCACAGCGCAGCACGGTGTCACAGCGCGGTGCCACAGCCCGGCACGGTGTCACAGCCCGGCACGGTGTCACAGCGCAGCACGGTGTCACAGCCCGGCACGGTGTCACAGCCCAGCACGGTGTCACAGCCCAGCACGTTCTCCTGTTCCAGGCCCTACCGGACGGACCCCAGTTTTGATCCAGAGTTCATCAAGTCGAAGTCAACAGCAGCCGCGGGGCTGTGCTCCTGGTGCCTGAACATCGTTCGCTTCTACGAGGTGTTCTGCGAGGTGGAGCCCAAGCGACAGGCGCTGGCGGAGGCCAACGCGGAGCTGGAGGAGGCACAAGAAAAACTGAGTCGCATTAAGAACAAGATTGCGGTAAGTGCGTGAGCCCGGGCTGGCACCTGCCACGACCCCACCAGCCACCAGCAGCGCGGCCACGGGTCACGGCCAGCAGCCAAAAATGAGCGAGAGAGATTCTTGTGATGGAGACAACCTGGATCCCAGTGCGAGGGGCGGCTGCAGGGCTCCCTTGGGGCTGCAGAGCTCCCTCCTGGCCTGGCAGCTCCCTGCAGCCACGCCGGGTGCCGGAGGTGACTGGAGGTGTTGTCCTTTGAAGGACCTGAACACCAACCTGGCAGCTCTCACTGCGGAATTTGAGAAAGCTACAGCTGAGAAAATCAAATGTCAGCAGGAGGCCGATGCAACCAACAGAGTCATCACGCTGGCAAACAGGTACCGTGCGAACGCTGGCTCCGGCATGCTGGGACTGTCTGCTGCTCCCCACCACTGCCTGGTGACAATGACACAGGGGTCGTGGAAGCATCAGAGCCCCCCCATCCCCTCCCCGAATTAAAAAGTCCCAAGTACGAATGGGGACAGACGTTTTGGGGGGCATGCAGCGGCGGAGCCGTGCGCCCCAGGTGAGGGGAGCCCATTGCCCGAGCAGAGGTGGGTTAATCCCCAGGGCGTTTGGTGACACCGCTCTGAGACATCATGGCTGAGTCCCCCCACCCCGCAGCCACCATCTCCTCTGACCCCCCCAGGCTCATTGGGGGCCTGGCATCCGAAAACGTGCGCTGGGCTGAGTCGGTGGAGATGCTCAGAGAGCAGGAGAAGACGCTGTGCGGAGACGTCCTGCTGATCTCCGCCTTCGTGTCCTACGTCGGCTACTTCACCAAGAAGTACCGGGCCGAGCTGCTGGAGAAGCACTGGATCCCCTTCCTCAGCGAGCTGGCGGTGAGTGGCCGTGGGTCCACCCCAGGTGCTGGGGGCTCCTTCCCCCCACACCCGCCAGCACCGAGGGGCTCCCGCCCTTCCGCAGCCAGGTGACCAACAGCCCCTCCCCGGCAGGTGCCCATCCCCATCACCCCCGGGCTGGACCCCCTCAGCCTCCTCACTGATGCTGCCGACGTGGCTGCCTGGAGCAACCAGGGGCTGCCCAGCGACCGCATGTCCACCGAGAACGCCACCATCCTCTGCAACACCCAGCGCTGGCCCCTGGTCGTGGACGCCCAGCTCCAGGGCATCAAGTGGATCAAGAACAAATACGGGGAGGAGCTGCAGACCATCCGCCTGGGCCAGAGGAGGTGGGGCTGCTGCGGGGCGGCCGCAGGCTGGGGCTGGACTGACCAGGGGGGTGCGGGGCACCACCAGCCAGGGCAACCACGTCCCCCATCAGACTGGGGACACCGAGGGCAGCAGCGCTGATCGGGGCACCCGACGCCTCCACGGGGGCTGGGGCTGGCGGGGTGCAGTGGGGGTCCCACAGCGGCTGGGGGGTGTTCGCTGGAGCTCGCCGCAGCGCACGCTGGCCCCGCGCCGTAACCTGCTCCCCCTGGCTGCAGCTACCTGGACACCATCGAGCGGGCGGTTTCCGAAGGACAGACGCTGCTGATTGAGGACGTTGGTGAGACAGTGGAGCCCGTGCTGGATCATCTGCTGGGCAGGAACACCATCAAGAAGGGCAGGTGAGCACACCCTGTGCTGAGGTTTCACCTATTCTGAGCAACCACTGCTACCCAAAAATGCTGATTTAAGCCCCTTTGCATGACAGTAGCAGGGGCCTCATCCTTCCCCGTGGACATGAGAGCCTCTGGACACATCCCCGAGTTTTCCCTGAGCATTTCTCAGTGGGGACACTTGTTTCTGTTGTGATGTTTTGGACCGTTCTGCTCTGCAGAGTCCAATTCATTTTAGTGGTTTGAGAAGAGCGTGTTCCCTGGCACCCTTGCAGCGAGGTGTGATGAACTGCGAGGGTTCTCTTGGCAGACACAGAAGCTATTCCATGCTGGGGCTTTTGCTGAGAACCCCCTGCCCCAGCTCCCCAACCCCGCTGCAGGCAGCGCTGCCTTCCCCAGACCTTCCTGGCCACATCGCCAGGGTCTGGCAAGGGCTCTGGGGCTGCTGGCGGGGGGGGTCTGCACCACCCTCCCCTGGTATCGTGGCTCAGTGCCTGCAAGTGGCACGAGCCCAGAAGCCATCTGAGAGCCACAGGCAGGCGGCTGCCAGCTCCTTCTGCTCCTCCGGGCTCTGTCCTGCCAGGGCTCTTTCTGCCCTCGCTTCACCTTTTCCCAACCAGAGGAAAACGCCTCGAGTGGCCAGGAGCAGCCGGCGGCCGAGGGTCTGTCTGTGCCAAGTTACTGCCAAGTGTACGAACTTAATTTGTTTAATTATCTCAATAGATACATTAAGATTGGGGATAAAGAAGTGGAATATCACCCGCGCTTCCGCCTGATCCTGCACACCAAGTACTCCAACCCTCACTACAAGCCAGAGGTGCAGGCTCAGTGCACACTCCTCAACTTCTTGGTGACGCGGGAGGGGCTGGAGGACCAGCTCCTGGCTGCTGTGGTGGCCAAAGAGCGGCCAGACCTGGAGGCCCTGAAGGTAGGAACGTGGCTGCCGGTGAGACGGCAGCAGAGATCGGCCCGGGGAGCTGTGGTGGCTTTGCTGGCAGGGAGCAGCGAGGTCTCACCTCCGTGAGCTCACTGTTGCTTACGAGAGCCAGGCGAGCCCCGCTGGGAGCCTGCCATCTCCCCACAGAGCCATGGCCACACTGGCTGCTTGACACTGTGGGTGACAGCCCGTCCCAGGGAGGGCCACGTCCACCCTGCCCTTGCACCGGCATTTCAGTGACAGTGTGAAAAACCTGTCTGGCTCTGAGACCCGTAGCTCAGCTGGCAGGTACCTCAGCAGCTGCCTGGGCTGCGTCTGTAAAGGCAGAATTTACAGTCAGTAGAGGCTCAAGGCAGCAGAGCTGCTGCTGGGCCACAGCCTGTTGCACGCAGCTCGTTAGGGAGCGCCCGGGGTAAGTCCTGGTGACTGATGCCAGAGCTCAGCCGCGGTCTCTGGGGTGACGAGCGTCTCTGGGGTGCTGGTGGTGTAGGCAGACCTCACGAAGAGCCAGAACGAGTTCAAGATCAAGCTGAAGGAGCTGGAGGACTCCCTGCTCGCCCGGCTGTCTGCTGCTGGGGGAGACTTCCTGGGGGACACCGCGCTGGTGGAGAACCTGGAAACGACGAAGCGCACGGCCATGGAGGTTGAGGAAAAGGTGAGTAAATGAGCGGCCCCTGGGCTGGTGCCGCGGGCAGCGGTGAGCTCCCCCGGGCCGTGCCGGTCACCCCGCGCTCAGCAGGAGGTTGAGTGCTGCTTCAGCACGTGGCAGGATGCTGGATAACGCCCGGCCTTGTGCCTCAAGGTGAAAGAAGCTAAAATCACGGAAGGTCAAATAAACGTCGCTAGAGAGAACTACAGGCCAGCGGCCGAGCGAGCCTCCCTGCTGTACTTCATCCTGAGTGACCTCAACAAGATCAACCCCATCTACCAGTTCTCTCTAAAGGTAGATGTGGAGCAAGGGGGGATTGGTTTGTAGGGGCAGGACAGGGTCTGGGAGGGTCTTGGAGATTTGGAGTTTCAGCATTTACGCTGCTGACGGAACAGCAGGGGCTGAGCAGCCTGCCCGGCTCCCCCGCAGGCGTTCAACAGGGTCTTTGAGAAAGCCATCCAGCACGCAGCCCCTGCCGACGACATCAAGCAAAGGGTCGCCAACCTGACGGACGAGATCACCTACTCGGTCTATACGTACACTGCGCGGGGACTCTTCGAGAGAGACAAACTCATTTTCCTGGCCCAGGTCACCTTCCAGGTAACGCGGGCAAATGTTTGGGGCTGCTGTTGAATCATCCTGCACGTGAGTTTACTGGTTTGCACAGGTTGTTCTCTCACTTCTGTGCTGCTGCTGGATGCTCTGTAGCTCCTTGCCCAGAGTGCAGCCCCTGGCACCGAGGCCCTGTGTGCCAGGACGGCTGTGACACTGTGCTCTCAACTTGCCAGGTCCTGGCACTGAAGAAAGAAGTGAACCCGGTGGAGCTGGACTTTCTTCTGCGCTTTCCTTCCAAGGCCGGCGTCGCTTCCCCCGTGGACTTCCTGCAGCCCCAGAGCTGGGGTGGCATCAAGGTTGGTCCGTGCAGTCGCCCCCCCAGCCGAGGCAAGGCCAGCACGGCCCCCAGCACAGTGGGTCCAGGGTCACCGGCAGCACCTGGGAGGGTCCGCAAAGACCCCGCGTCCCCGTGGCCGGCGGGACCCGGTACCCAGCAGGCGCTGTGGGACGGCAGCGTGTCAGTGGCACGGGGGTCCACATGCAGCCCTGTGGCAGGCAATGGGGTCCCCTCGCTCCCCTCCTCCTGCTCACCCCGGGGGCTGATGCCTTTGAGACCCCCAGTGCAGCCGTGCCCCGCGGAGGGCAGGTCTGGCTGGAGGAGCCCTCGGGGCCTGGCTGCAGCACAGCAGCTCACAGCTCCACGAGGACCCCCAGCCCGAGGGTCCTTCAGGGCAAGCAGAGCCCAGGAGTGATTTCACCCTTCTCTGTGGGACGTGAAGGTGCTCTCGGAAATGGACGAATTCAGGAACTTGGACGGTGACATTGAGGGCTCGGCAAAGCGATGGAAGAAGTTTGTGGAGTCCGAGGTGCCGGAGAAGGAGGTGTTCCCCAAGGAGTGGAAGAACAAGTCAGCCCTGCAGAAGCTGTGCATGCTGCGGTGCATGCGGCCGGACAGGATGACCTACGCCATCAGGTGTGCCAGCGCCTGCCCGGGCACGTGCCCCTGTGGTGTCCTGCCAAGAGCCCCGCGGTGTCACCACGCCAGCTGCGCCCGGTGACTGCATTTGTTCCCAACTCACATTCATGGCTTTGTTTTTCCACAGGAACTTTGTGGAGGAGAAGATGGGCAGCAAGTTTGTGGAAGGCAGGAGCATCGACCTCTCCAAGGTGTACCAGGAGAGCAGCCCCACCACGCCCCTCTTCTTCATCCTCTCCCCTGGTGTCGACCCCCTGAAGGACGTGGAGGCCCTGGGTGAGCTGCCCCAGGGCCATGGGCGGTTGCTGGTTTGGCCAGTGAACGCCCGGAGCTGCCCAGCCCCGTCCCCCTGTTAATAGCAATGAAAACGGCCCCAGACCGTGGCGGTTTCCTCTCCTCTCCAGGCACAAAACTGGACTTCACCATCGACAACGGGAGGATCCACAACGTGTCGCTGGGGCAGGGCCAGGAGGTCGTGGCAGAACAAGCCCTGGAGGTGGCGGCCACGCAGGGACACTGGGTCATTCTGCAGGTGGGTGGGGGACACCGGGGTGCACCATGGGGCATGTGGCACTGCCAGCACTGGGCACAACGGGGGGCACACCGGGGGGCACAGAGCACTGCTGCCACCCAGGCTCTCTGTGGAGCTGCAGTAGGAATCTGGGGGGGACGGGTGATTCCCGAGGCTGTACCCCAGCCCAGGCAGTACAGGGGGGGTTCCTGCTGCAGAACATCCACCTGGTGGCCCGGTGGCTGGGGACGCTGGAGAAGACGCTGGAGCAGCACAGCCTGGACAGCCACGAGGATTACCGGGTGTTCATGAGCGCCGAGCCAGCCGCCAGCCCCGAGGCACACATCATCCCGCAGGGGCTGCTGGAAGACGCCATCAAAATCACCAACGAGCCGCCCACCGGCATGTACGCCAACCTGCACAAGGCCCTGGACCTCTTCACCCAGGTACCCCCACCCGCCGCGGCCACGCTGGGTCCCTCCAACCACTTTGGGTGGGCACGGCCGACTGGTTTCACTGAGCATCTTTGGGGTGTCCCCGCTGTGGGGACACGGACGCTGTGCCAGGAGCCAGCCCACCCCAGGCACGTCCTCCTGGGGTGCCCAGAGCCCCGATTTGTCAGGACATGATTTAGGGACGTCCAGAGCTGCCCGAGGGTTCCCAAAGCAGGAAGGGTGCTGGATTACTGGTGCCTTGCCCAAGGCTGGATGTCGAGCTGCTGCAGCTCAGTGCCACCAACAAGCCACCCCGGCTGTCAGCAGGGTGTATGTGTGTGGATTCTGATTTTTTTATAAACAAATAACTGCAAAAATTAACCAACTAGCAAATCTTCAAAAGCTAATTTTATGCTTTTTATTATTAAAACCTTCAGTTCTCCTTTGCCATCATCTGTTAATTTCCTGATGTTGATTTATTATTTATTGTGATGATTTTCTGACAGCTTACAATGGCAGTCACTCCTTCACTTGTAAACCCGCCCTCCTCCTCATTCCACTGCAGGACACATTGGAGATGTGCAGCAAAGAAATCGAGTTCAAATGCGTCCTCTTTGCGCTCTGCTACTTCCACGCGGTGGTGGCCGAGCGGCGCAAGTTTGGCACTCAGGGCTGGAACAGATCTTACCCCTTCAACAACGGCGACCTGACCATCTCCATCAACGTCCTCTACAACTACCTGGAGGCCAACGCCAAGGTACGGGGCCGGCAGAGCGCCGGTACCGCGATGCCACGCACACCACGACACCCCAGCGCGGCTCCGCAGCCCTGTGCAGCGTCCCTGGGCTGCAGGGGACTTTGGGGACCCCCCTCTCCTCGTAGGTCCCGTGGGATGACCTCAGATACCTCTTTGGTGAAATCATGTACGGGGGACACATCACGGACGACTGGGACCGCCGGCTGTGCCGCACCTACCTGAGCGAATACATCCGTGAAGAGATGCTGAAAGGGGAAGTGTTCTTGGCTCCGGGGTTTCTGGTCCCTCCCAGCTTGGATTACAAGGTGAGAAAGATTTAACACTGCACCTTGCTGTGGAACAACCACTGCTCTGGGTAAATGCACACGAGTCAGAGTTCCCTCACCAAGGGGGAACGTAAGGGGAAAAACTTGCAGAATATTGGCAAAAATAATTCCCGTGGCTGGGGCAGTAAGGGAAAACGTGGGTAAATGTGAGTAGAAAAGCCCTCCTGTGCACGCAGCCCCAGCTGGCGGTGAAGCACCACCACCCAAAAGCGATCTGTTCTCAAAGCTGAAGCTAAACTCACGCTCCTTTGCCCTCCCCGCGCTCAGGGTTACCACGAGTACATCGACGAGAACCTGCCCCCCGAGAGCCCCTACTTGTACGGCCTCCACCCCAACGCGGAAATTGGCTTCCTGACGGTCACTTCAGACAGGCTTTTCCGGACGGTTCTGGAGCTGCAGCCCAAGGAATCGGACACGGGAGGAGGCGCAGGTGTCTCCCGAGAGGAAAAGGCAAGTCAAGTTTCTGCTTCTTTACAGTAAACAACGGCAATGACAACTCAGAGGCCGGATGGGGAGGACAGGTAGGGGCCCACACACAATGGGCAGAACAGGATCTGTGGCAATAACTGATTTCTTATTAGTGCAAGGAAGCAGAGACACGGTTCTAGCCCCGTGCCACAGGCTGCCAGGCTGGGGAAGGGGGAGCTGCTGGCACAGAGCTCAGCAGGAACACTGGACACCCCTGACAAGTTTTTATTTGCATACTATTGCACTTGGTTTCTCTGTGGCCAGGGTCTCCTTTGCATTTCCTTTGCCAGTCTCTGGCGTTGGCAATGTCACCAAACACCAACAAACCCTCCACCGCGCTACAGCGGCCGAGACAGCAGCACCGACACCGCCCAGGGCGGGCCAGGGACTGGCCGTGGCTGCCGGTGTCTCCCTGTCCCATCTCTCTCCCCGCTTCTCTGCTCTTGCATCAACCCAGGCAGGACCCAGGTCACAAGACTGGCAGCTGCTCCAGCATCTCCGAGACACGTGGTGCAGCTACAAAAGTCAGCAGTGTTCAGGGAGGTTACACTGGCTAGAGATGTGCCAGTGGCAAAATGTGGCTCACATGCTGCGCCCTCAGCAGATGGAGCAGGCTAAGGAATTTCTGGTCATGATGGCAACTACTAAAAATACAGATCTAAAAAAAGAAAAGAAGTCTTCCTCCTGCCTCCTTGGATTTTACGCTTGAATTTCAGTCTCTGTGCCTGCAGTTCTTACTTCCTTGGCTATCAGAAAAAGAGCTGCAGCTTCTTAAGATCCAAGAGTAGTTAATAAAAGAATAGAGAAAACACAAAGGCAGAAAACGTTACTAAGTGAACTGCTGACTCGCAGCCTTTCTCCGAGGCAGCAGCAGTGCTATGGCCTGTTCCCTCCAGGTGAAGTCCGTCCTGGACGAGATCGTGGAGAAGCTGCCGGAGCCCTTCAACATGGCAGAGATGGTGGCGAAAGGGGTGGAGAAGACCCCGTACGTTGTGGTTGCCTTCCAGGAATGTGAAAGGATGAACATCTTGACCCAGGAAATGAGACGCTCTTTGAAGGAGCTCGACCTGGGGCTAAAGGTAGGCGCCGGCCCCGGCAGCGCCCTTCCCTGCCCGGCAGCTCCCCGGGCGCTGTAAGCGCCCGCTGCTCATCTCCAGCCTCGTTTGAACGAAGCGCTGGGCTGGCCCCGCTCTCAGCCTCACCCCCCCCGCGCCGGGCACGGCCAGGCCGTCCCCACCTCCTGCTCTGTGCCCAGTGTGACACCAAACACCCCACCAGTCTTGCTTCCCTCAGACCAAACTGCCCGACTTGTCTCTTTTTCCAGGGAGAGCTCACGATTACGTCGGATATGGAAGAGCTGGCCAACTCTCTCTTCTACGACAGCGTTCCCCAGTCCTGGACCCGCTACGCCTACCCCTCGCTGCTTGCTTTGGGAGCCTGGTACGCAGACCTGCTCCTGCGCATCAGGGTGAGTAGAGTTACTGTGAAAGGTAAAGCTCAGGGAGCAAGCGGATCCCACAGACCAGGAATCACCTCCACCCCTGTACAGTGGTTAACCAGTTTATTTTCAATATTCATGTGAGCAGTCTGAAGCTCCTGGAGTGGCTGGTTACCCCCAGAACGAGAGCAGTGTGGAAAGGGTTCCCCACCAGAGTGTATCACTGTTTCAGAGGAACATTAGCTAACCCCTCGCAACTTTACACGTCCCCGAAGAAAAAGATATTTAATAAAACCTTCTAAAGTGTGGCTTTGTTAAAAAAATAATAGCTGTATTTACTGCAATCCAAGTTAATGGTTTAAGTGTCAATGCTGCAGTGGAATCTGCCATTTATCCATCACTGACCACCTCCATCCCAGTCCCCCCCTCTGGAAGGTCACCTGAAGCTGGCGTTGGGCAGTGTCAGTCACATCTCAAAGTGCCCCAAGGCCGTGCTTTGCTCTCAAGTCCTTTGCTGTTTTTCCTTTCCAGGAACTGGAAGTCTGGTCAACAGACTTTGTGCTGCCTGCAACAGTGTGGCTGGCAGGATTCTTCAACCCCCAGTCCTTCCTCACTGCCATCATGCAGTCCATGGCCAGAAAAAACGAATGGCCACTGGACAAGATGTGTCTTTCAGTGGAAGTGACCAAGAAAAACCGCGAGGAGGTAACAGCTCCACCCAGAGAAGGCTCCTACGTGCACGGATTATTCATGGAAGGTAAAAGGCTGCACCTTTTCTGAGGTGTTTCAGATACAGGGAAAGCCTCGTTCAGCCTTAAAAGTCCTTGCACCCAGGGCGGGTGTTGGCGCTCACTGGCTCCCCGCGGCGGAGCCTCACTCCACGCGCATGCGAGGGACGCGCCAGCTGAGGGCAGCACCCGCCCAGGGGACGAGCAGAGGGTGACAAAGAGAAGCTGGGTGTTGGAAGCTAAGACTGCGTGTCATGAACCTGAGGAGGGGGGTGTCTGAAGCCACGTGGTTCTAACGAATAAATAGATTACGCTTTTATTTGACGTGGGAGTAAGACAAATCAGGAAACTGAGAACATAAAGTAATTACTGGTACAGCGGGGGGACGAGATGGCAATGGCAGCAGCACCCCTTAAACAAGAGCACAGACCACACAGGACAGCTCCTGTGGCTCCCACCACAGCCAGGTTCTACCTCCAGCTGTGCAAACCCGTGCTGAAGGGAGGAGTGGGGACAGAATTTATTTAGACACCCCACGCACAGTAAGGCAGAAACGCATTCACGAGTCACAGTGAGATGATAACGTTAGCCCTAAGCCACGCCTGCCCCGCCTTCCCCCTCCATCCCTCAACCGTGCTGCTAGAGCAGCTCCTTCCCCCTTTAGCAGGTATGAACACAGCCCCCTCCCAGTGAAAAAGCCAGCAGGTAACGGGTACCCCAACCACTTCACCCTGTTGCAGGCGCTCGCTGGGACATCCAGGCGGGTGTGATCACAGACGCGCGGCTGAAGGAGCTGACGCCCGTCATGCCGGTCATCTTCATCAGAGCCATCCCCGTGGACCGCATGGACACCAAGAACGTCTACGAGTGCCCTGTCTATAAGACACGGATGCGGGGCCCCACCTACGTCTGGACCTTCAACCTGAAGACAAAAGAAAAGGCCGCGAAGTGGATCCTCGCCGCGGTCGCTCTGCTCTTACAGCCCTGAACCTGGGCTGCGGAAAGCAGCAAATGCTCTCAGTTGCAAAAACCTCAGAAGCTGTGTAACTTGGACTCAGTTTGATGGTACCAGAACTGTTTTAGCAAAGTATCAATAAAAACACTGCTGGAACTGCTGTCATGTGGAGATTACTCTTGAAACACACAGAGTTTGTGATGATGGTTACTGGTTTCCAGTCGGTGGTTGCTGGTGGAGAGCCAGACCACCGCAGGAAGCCAAACGGAACAACTGTGTGCAACGACCCCGAGCCTTTTCCTTCTCATGGCTCTCTGGCTCTCCACAGCTATTTGTTTGATCACTCAGTGCTAATTGTGAGCAGTTCATCAAGCCCTATTCCTGCATGGAAACGTGTATCTGTTCAGACCAGGTGGAAGAAGGAAGGTACAGATCTGACCCGGTTCTCCCGCACATCAACCTGTACAACACAGAGAAGTCCGGCTGCCAGCAGCTGACTCTCTGAAATACACTTATTTCTATTTCTAGGTTACAGAATCCACTCTGCTGTTTCTTTCACAACAAATAATTTCTATCAGCAGTAACACGTATGAGGGTGATTAGATCTGCTCTGGCCACCACACGGAGCCAATGCCTGTCCCTTTAGCATGAAATGATTCACCAAAATCCCACCCCAGGAAATACCTGAACAATTACTTCTAAAATACAGTTGCATAAAACCACCCTCACAGCCAGCAGCAAGAAAAGCCACAAGGTGAGGCAGGGAGAGCTGCTTGTTTTTTGCAGAGCAGTAGCATTCAGAATAAATTACCATTAAGCTTTACACCCACCTTCAGCCTTTTCAGGTGCCAGAAATCCCTTTTGCTGGCAATACAAGATCAGAACACACTGCCCCTACTCACCACTGAAGCTCACAGCGCACCCCAAGCCTGTGCTCTAACACATTTTTATCTGGCTTCCCAGCCCAGCTCTCTGCAGGGCATGTGGTACAGTCTGAGCTTCCCATTCAGCAAGTAACACCCAAAAAAATCACTCTGGCACCAAAAGTCCTCTCATGCCCTCCCCACAGTCCAGGAAAGTCACTGGTAACACATCTTAACAGGCAGGAGCCAGACACACAGCCCCAGAGACGTGAATGAAATGGGTGTGTGACCACCCAGCAGCAGGGGCACACGCCCAGGTCCCAGCTGCACAGACCAAGAGCCCGGCCCTACGCGCGATCCACGGGGCTCAGAAGGGCTCCAGGTACCGGGTACTGAACAGCCAGGCAAGTCCAGGACACTGTACAAAGCAGAAACATAAAACAACCTGCCCCTACTAACCAACACCTACAAGGTTAAAGCAAAGCACTGATCAGATAGAAAGAGAGCAAAACATTTTAAATATTCCAACAGTGTTTTCTATGAGCTGCTCAAGGTCAAGTTTTTACAGACCCTCTCCAGAAACGTCTGAGGGACATTCCAGAAATGGAAGTTGTATTCTGTGCATGGGAAATACCCTTGCAGATGTTCTCTTTCATTGCCCCTTCCAGAAATTCTAGTAGCTGAAACCTTGAGCAATGATTCCAGTCAGTGCCAAGCAGCCCAGCAGAAGAAAGAGATGCTTGGTTATTCCCCACATCATCTGTTTCCACCACCTCTTTCTCCCACACGATAAAGAGTGCTGCAATTATTAAATGCAGTCAGTGCAATACAAATTCCCCATGAGAATGGCAGAAAACTCACCCAAAGCAGCAACTTTTCTTCTTTCAAAAGAAATTCTTGATCAGAGGTGTTACCAGCTTCACCCACAGTTTCACATAGCGATTGGGCTGCTCAAAGGTTGCTGATGAGACTACACCTGAGCAGAGGTAGAGCTGCTGCTGCTCCTATAAGGGGAAAGAAACATCACCCCAGTAAATCCTAAGTGTTAAATTATATACTGGCCTTTAAGGAAAGCAAATGCTTGGATTAAACTGGCCATGAATCCTGCCAAAAGGACACATCATTTCTCCCACAGGCCTGAACACAGGAGTCTCATTCCACACAGCACAACTCAGAGCAATTGAACCACCAAGGCTCTGTCCTTCACCTGCCCCACACTCCACCTTTGAGGACCATCCACGTGCTACGTAACCAAACCTCAAGAATTCACAACTTAAACTCTACAAAGAGCAAAGGTAGAAAGTTTTGCCTTTTTGTGCCCCACAGCTGCAAGAGAGATAAGCTTCAGTTTCAGAAACATCCTAAATCCCTCGCTGTAGCTGTCAGGAAAGGAAACCTCACCACAATCTCAAGAGAGTGGCTTACGCGGCTCTCTCTAGACACAGCTCCAGCTCCGTGTTCTCAAATGAATGTGCAGTCATGGTTTCAGCTAAATTACCAGAAACACTCAGGCTCCTCCAGTGCACACAACGCTGCTGAAGGAGGAAATGACCCATCATGATGATCACTCATGCTGGCACTGCACGTGGAAGCAGCTGTGATCAAGGGCAGGAGCGGTTTTCCTATCCAAGCCAGTTCGGTGTCCAGAGTTGCAGGCAAACAAGGAGCAGACCCTGTGCTGCAGGGCTGCTCCTAAGGTTTTTCATCATTAGCTCAGCTGCCACAAACAACAGAAAATACTCTGCACTGTTTAAATTCAGGGTGGAACAGGGAAACAGGAACGAAGCACTGGGAAGTAACACCAAAAAGATTAAACAACAGGAGGAGGAGGACATTTGTGAGCCAAACCAGTCTAATTCTAGAAACCCAAAATGCTCCAGGAGCCACAGTCCTGCTGCGGAGATCCTGCACCACGGTCACCTGATTCAACATCGTCATCCAACGGCTGGAAGTGAGAGCAGTTGTCTGAGCTGAAGTTCAGTTCATTCAGTGGAGCACCCAGAGACACCCAGACCACTCAAATCTCTTCCCACATCTCATCACACATTTTTAAATGGAACTGAGCAAAGTGACTGCATGGCAGCGCACCAGGAATGTATTAACTCTTCCAAACAAAGATCACAGAGCAGTAAACAAACAGCCAAGCTCCAGATCAGCTTCCAGCAAATGGGAATGGTTTAAAGCCCTTTAAATTAGATCACTGCAGCACTGCTGGAAAAAATTCCTTTGTCATATTTTCACTGATTCTCCCCTTCCATTAGAAACAAGAAGAGGCAAGACATGAATTGAAACATTCAAGCAACTCTTCCAGTAATAGAATTGTTTTTGATTAGATCCGCTCTGACTCATCCAGTGGAGGAGCCCTGATGCAACAGGGCAATTCCCATTGATCTTGAAGACAACTGTGCTGCCTTTTGCCAGGACCTGGCTTCACAGAACACATTTCTGAGATCCCTAAGTCACACACAGAGGCACCAAACCAATCTGCTTTGTATCAGGGCACTACAGGAGAAGTTATTTGGGACAATATCAGTTCCAGCAGAAGATACAGAGTCGAGGCAGAGGGAGAGCCAGACAGAACTCAGAGAAGCAGCGAGTGATGGGCAGTCCAAGCTGCCCAGTTACAAAAATAAATTAACAAGGGACACTGGACATTAAACCACTGAAAAATGTTTGTGTCAAGATTATACAAGGTCACATTATTATTCAAAATTATATAATATCATACAACTTAATTGCCAGTGCAACCAGCCCAGAAATCCTCCTCTTACAGGAACGACCCTAGGATCCCCTGCCTCTGTGCACGGCCTGTGGGCAGCCACCCAAAAGCCATCTGATCTGCATTTGTATTCCTACAAAGGACTTCCCAAATGCTTAAGAAGCAAAATCCTCCAGAAGTCCAAGATCAGCAGCTCAAAGGCCCTGACCTCATTATCCTGGAGCAGGGTGCTACCTTGGCAGTGCCCAAATACTGGGGACAAGGCCCAAGACCGAGCTGTGTGACCGGTGAGCGGAGAGAGCCGCAGATCCCCCCCAACGCTGTCCCTGAGCAGGCAGTGCCTGAGCTCTCCCAACACTGGAGTGCACTGGGGACACGTGTTCCTTCCCAGTATGGCCTGCAGTTCCCAGAAACAGGCACTTGCAGCAGGAATCTCATCAACAGTCACTTAACTGACAGCTCCCCGGGACCTCCTGCGCTCGAGAAGGTTCTGAGTGATCGTAGCTGCGGGTTTTATTGCAACCAGGTCATCAGCATTCCCTAGGTGACCCACAAGCACAACACCCACCTCCTCTGCCCGTGGCCAGCCACTCACCTGGTGGAGCTGCTGCTGCAAGGCTTTGTTCTCTGTCACTATGGCCACCTGAGCTTCCAAGTCACGATGAACCGATCGATACCCGAAATTAGGGGAGCCGATCAGCGTCAGGCAGGGCAGGTCGCTCCCTGCCAGGTACAGCCAGAGGCCTGCGGAAACACAGGGGAAGGGAGGAAGCAGAGCAGACAAGGGAAATGAGCAGGGTGTCCTCAATCGCCTCGCTGAGAAGAAATGAACTAAAACACGTTAGACTGCAGTAACTATAGGAGACCACGAGGCAAAGCGAGCCCCCTCGCAGACGGTCTAGCGTGTCTGGTAGGGCTCTGTGGGCATCTGGGGGTACCCCCACACGGCCTCCATTGGCCAAACCCCCGTGCTCTGATCCCAGGGGCTGCAGGACACCCAGTGCTGCCCCAGGGACACGTTCTTAAGGATGTAAATACACTGCATGGAGGGCCCCACAACAATCGGGAGCGAGTCGCTGTCACCAAGGTCGGGGCCGCTCTGCACCAGGGCGTGTCCCAGAAACACTGGGATAAGACAGCTCTGCAGTAAAGGAAAATGTACAACAAGCAGCAGCACCAGGCCTGGACCAGGCACCTCCAGAACTGGAAGCAGTGCAGTTGCAGTGACTAACCCCTGTCCCGAGACAAGGCAGTGACATGGAGAGGCAGCTCCCTGCTCCAACAGGTGAATTCACATGAAATAAAGACTGGTAAGAGAAGTGCAAGCTATTACACCCACTCACTTCCTGAGGAGCCACCCAAAGATGAAATCAAACTCTTGCCAGGATGCAAGACTCCCAGGTCCACTCACCACTGCAGTTCACACACAACTTTGCCAGTGCAACAGAGCAGGAGTGATGCAACCCAGGACTGTTTTCAAGCAGAAGATGGAAACACCTCACTGTTCCCAAGCACACCACCGTGGCACGGCAGCAAAGAACAGCTGGGGATGCCAGAGAGCCAGGACTATTGCCAAGGGGAGGCTGTACAGCCATTCCCTGGCTATAAACAGACCCAAGAAGTGTTTGCTCTCCACTCAGCAAGACACAAGCACTCAGAACAGCCCTGGGCAGGCCCCTGATAGATGGCTTATCCCTACTGCAAGTCACACAAAGACTACAACAAAGAAACTGTAGCATAAAAACCACCTAGCCCTTAAAATAGAAGCAGGTTTCCTAACTCAACCCCAGAGCAGTTCCAAGAATGCCTTGAGTAAGAAGCTGCCGATTCACCGCTGGTTCCTGTAACCTCCTCCCCGCCCCCACACCGCACACTCAGCAGCTCCGCTGCCACTTTCAGTTGCAGCCCCTGGCTCAGCGCGGGCACTGCCCATGGCTCAGCGCCACACAGGCTCCCCCACGGGCTCTCCCTGACCCGCAGAGGGACAGGAGAGCGACTCAGGGGGCTCCAGGAGCTGCACAAAGCACCTGTGGGGCACAGATTCAGCTACCAAGCAGGATGCTGCCAGGGGTGGTGTGAGCACGAGGCTCCCAGCAGCGGCCCAGAGCTCCGTCCGGGCAGCAGCCACGAGGAACGCGCTTCCTCGCTCCTTCCGAGCAGTCACGCGGCGGCACTAAAGCCTTTACGGTGTCTCTGGCTTTATGGCCACCTGGCAGGATCTGCTCAAACACTGACTCACCTTTCCAGAAAGGGGAAGCGCAGTTTCCCAGCCACCATTCAATAGCAGTAACACAGGTTTATCCCAGAGCAAACAGCCCTCTGCCCAGCGCCTGCGTGGAAGGGACCCGAATCCAAAAGGATGCGCCTCTGTCACCCACACCACCACACCCAGAAAGGCAGGAGACAGGCAGATGTGTGCTGCCACAGGTAGACTTGATGATGGCAGAGCCAGGGAAGCCTCCCTCGTTGTTACACCCAGGGAAGCCTCCCTCGTTGTTACACCCAGGGAAGCCTCCCTCATGACAGAGGTTTGCGTTTCCCGCTCACACGTTCAGGCCGCGCAGCGCTCTGAGCCGGGCTGCACCGAACGAACCCAAGGACACTCGTAACCCTGGTGGGAAAACTGCAGGAAGCTGTGTGTGAGGACACAACACATTTCAGGAGGAGCTCAGAGGGTTCACAAAGCAGCAGCCAGAGCGTTCGGTGTAAATCCGGATCCTATAGGGGACTGAAGGGTCTTTGATCTGGGCCCAAAGGAAGCAGCAACGGGCGCTGTCTGCGGCCAGGGGATCTCACGTCCCCTCCAGGAGCCAGGCTCTGTGCACAACTGCCCTTCATCTGTCTCCAGGGTTTCCTCCTTCCTCCCCTTCTGCCCTGTCCTCTCTGTCACACACACTGTGTGACTCCTGCAGAAGGAAACTGGGTGAAGCAAAGATGTGCCAAAGGGAAGAGCCTGCCAGAGAAGGGAGCTACAAGCTGATCCTTCCAGCACTCCGGAGGGGAAACGGAAGGAAGGCAGCAAACATCCCTGTCCCTCCTGCCAAGCACAGGAGCTGCTGAACTGAGTCTTGTATTGCTCTCAGAGAACACCTGAGAGCAGAGAGAGCCCAAAGCACTTCCAGGAGTGGCCCAAAAGGGACTGACTGCACGTGCACTTTGGTAGCCTGGAAAAGCAGCCCATGCCTTCCGAGCTCAATCCCTGCCAAACCACAAAATCCCACTCGCAGGCAGCAGTGCCCAGCGAGAGGAGGAACCTGTGAATCACAGATGGCTCCAGCACGTGCTTCCTGGAAGACAGACCACACAGCACTTCCCAGCCAGGCAGGCACGTCCTTCAGGCTGCCCTGGATGAGGAGGGGTTTACTGCTCTAGAGTGACTGATCTCGCTGCAGGAGGGGCACAATGCCCCTCGGAAAGGTTTGTAGCTTCAACACAGAGGCAGCCCAGTAACACCCCTGTATTTTCTTTAGTCAAGAAAAGGCCCACTCAGCAGCTTTCTCCTCCTACCACCTCTGAACCTTCTTCTGAAGCCCCGGCAGGAAGCAGGGCAGATAGAGGCATTCCCACAATCATTAACAGCTCCTTAAACAAACAACGGGAGAGGGCCTCAGGCCACGGCCTCCTGAGCGGGAACAGGTCAGAGCGACTCCAGAGCTGCATCCTTCCAGGGTTCAAACCAGAGCGCGCTGCAAACAATGGAAACGGCCCTCAGCAGGGCTGGGGAGATCTGCGTGGTAATTAGTGCCAGATTGGGTCGCTTACAGTAACAGAGCTGTCCCCGGGGAGCAGTGAGCCATCACAGGAAGTGACACAGTGACACAGTGCAGAGCTCTGCCTGCAGAAGATCAGAGCCACCGAAGGTGCTGTGGAACACGGCAGGGACAGCTCAGCTCGGCCTGGCTGTGCCTGACCAGGAGAGCAGGTCACTCTGTGAGTGTTCCACTGGCACACCTCCACACGGGCAGACCACCAGGAACCCAGACAGTTACTGTGTCACATGCATCAGAATGAAAAAAACAAAACCCAAAACCCTCAATTAAGCAGACTTCCTAAGCTATCTGCAGGATTAAAATCTACTACTGAGCAATCAAATACTTACTACTGTGTATAAAGTAGGAGAACATGAAAGTCAAGGACTGCATTTTCTGGAAGGAAAATTTAGAGAAACAAAATGTTCATGCTTTCATCAAGGTGGCATTTGGCTTGTGAAAGTTGTACACAACCTCTCTAAAGTAAGAGAAAATCTGGGGTCTCCTACAGAAGACCATGATGACAGCATTAATTATGTTTGTTAAGCAATATTCATTTCTCAGCAACTTCCCCTCCAGCTGCCTCCAGCTCCCAGAAGGCACATGGGTGCATTTATCCACTGTGCTGCCCTTTCCTGTACGCCACAAACAGAAGCTGGTACAAATTCCTCAGCACCTGGATCATTCCCACAAAGACCAGCTGCCACGAGAACGCGGTGTCCCGGGCCACGGGGGAGTCACCAGAGCGAGGGCCCTTCCTGGTCACGCCGCGGATCCTGCCCTGGGGTCCCTGGCACAGTCACCCCTTCTGTTGCTGAAACTGGCGAGAGGGACACAAGAAACTGAATCACAGCTGTTCCTGATCACCAATGCACCCAGATGCTGCCTCCTCTTTTACATCAGGCTGCCCATCTGGACAGCGCCTCACTGCCACCACAGGGACAACGCCTGCGTAATCTCTGGGACTGCATTCCAACCAGGCAGGACGGGACTTTGCATGGCTGTCCCCTGAGCGACCCAAACCCTCCAGGTTTACACAAGCACAACGTTTGAAGCTTGGACGAGCACTCTGGAGGTTAAGCCTGGACTCAGCACCCAGCCACCCCCTCACCAGTTGTGTCACCCAAATGTGCACGAGTCTCAAACGCCTCCTGAGCAAGTCCTCCTGGGAAAGGGACGTCTTACCTTTGGCGTGGAAAGTCCACCCAGCCCTGGAGTACTCCTGCAGCTGGACCCTCTGCTGCTGGTGCAGGTAGCAGACCTCATTGTAAAACTGGTGTTCAATGTAAACGTAGGCAGAAGGGATGGCCCCTGCCACCCCCTTGGCACCAAAAAACCCATTCACCTCTGGCGAGGCCAGGAGAATCCGGTACTCAGCCCTGGTGCCCAGAATGAGGTCCATGTAGGCTTGTGTCAGGTTGAAGTAGCCAGTGGTAAGGTAGATCCTGGCACCCCGCTCAGCCTCTGTCAGCAGGGTCTCTGTGACCATCTCGTCTATCTGAATCCCAAAAGGTTTCATCTGGATTAAGGGATAGATCCAGGTGTCGGGCTCTGGTTTGGGACCTGCAGGTGCCTCAGAGCCTTGCTGGGCTAACAAGGAGCTGTCCTGCTGGCTGCTGTGGAAAGCCTTCGCGTGAAGGAGTTCTTGCCGTGCCCTGGCAGAGTTGATCACCTCCATGACTCTTCGGTTGGCGATCTCACAGTAAGCCACCTTGTCTCCTGCAGGAAAACCACCAGAGACCATGTCTGAGACCTAAAGGTACAGAGCCACACATCACCTCTTCCGCAGCGGGAGGAACTACTGGCAGGACACCAACATGGGAACAAAGAGGAGCCATCACAAAGGCCACACAACTCTTCCCTAAGTCTCAAAAACAGATGCTTTAAGGTTGGCAAAGCTACGTTACAGAATAAAAACATTCAGCTTCAAGAGAGGTGAGAAACCTGACTAGCAGCAGCTTGAAAAATCCACTGAGAAATGAAAAGACCAGGGCAAAGCTAAAATGATAACCAAGAATGAACTGGAACACACAAAATAAACTGCAGCCCACAGTCTAAGCTTACATCACACAGCAGTGCACAGAAACCTCTGATGCAATCAGCCTCGCAGATTGATGCCCTTCTCTGCCCATTTCAACACTTGTTTTCAGTTTTCCCAATTCAATATTCATTTGATTCTCAGAACGGACCCGACTACAAAAGATTAATTACCAAAAATAGCACCACTCTCATGAAACTTGCAGAATGTGCACACACAGAACACAGAGCTATAAACATTAATAACAAAAATAGAAAGAACCTTTCAAGGAATGCAAGCTCTTCTTTAAGGTCACAAGCAGCAGAATTACAGGGAAGCAATGAGATAGTTACAGAGGAACTCTTAGCCTCTGCACTCTCTGCCAGATCAGCTGGTGCCAGCCACCATGCCAGGAACACTCTGACAGATCCAGCTGCAGAACTCTAGTGATCAGAAATGGGGCGCCCCACGGACTGTAACAGTGGTCAGACACCCAGCAGTTCACAAATGCACGGAGCTCAAGTCATCCTTAAACCCTGGCTGCCACTCCCTCCCCTGGGTCACACCATCCAAACAGGTAATTCAGCTCTCCCTGCCTTGGTATGGGTGTACCATCCCCTCCATCATCTGCACTGTGTCATCCTGCTGCAATTGCAGAGACACATCTCCAATGGCATCCACCAGCTCCGTGAAGAAGTCTGCAATCTCGGGAGAGTCCTGGATGAGAACATAGCGGTCCTGACGATTGGTGAAGTACAAATCACTCAGGTTTGCGCTAGGAGAGAAAAAGGAGAGTTGAGTTCCAGAACAGGGCGTAGGCAGATGACCCTGAACACCCCAGCCCAGGTCAGACCTCGCTCTGCACACAGCTGGACTAACGTACAGATTGGCCATTGCCTCCTGAATCACCAGGAATCTTTCATTTTTCCCTAGGAGAAAGACTCTCACGTGAGAATCTCATGTGGAAGAGCTGTGGTTGCTCTTCCATCTTGGAAGAGCATTGACATGACCGGTACAGAAAGACCTGACACGAATAACGAAGTTCAGACAACACCGGCAGCATGCACACCGCGCCTCAAAACCTGGGCTAAGTGAACCACAGCGGGGCCTGGAGGGCAGGACTCACCCGCTCAGGATCACATTGTCATCAAAGAGATAGACCTTGATGTGCTGCAGCCCAATGGTCTCGTTGAAACGCTCTGGAATCAGGAGCCTGAGGAGGCCGCGCAGGTTCGGCGTGTGGAAGAGGGACACGCGGACCCGCCCGGGGAATCGCTGCAGCAACGGCACGAGCATGGTCCGGGAGTTCCTGCGACCTGGGAGGCAAGGGGAGCGTCACACACGGGGCCACACCACGACGTGGCAGCACAGCCCCTCAGCTAGGAGCTGGTTACAGGGCCAGCACCCCCTCACCTGCTGCCACCCAACACCTTTCCCTTTTTCCCCCATCAGTTTCAGGTGCAGTGTCAGCACAGAAACCGACACCCAGAACTCCTCGTTCTGCGATGAATGGGCCTTGGAAAGAGGCACTGAGCAGGTCTGACAGCATTCAAGCTTCTCAATCAAGATACCCCCAGCACCAGCAGCACAGGCTACAGAGTCACCACAAAGGCTTCTGGTTAAGTGTGCTGCTAATTCCAACCATCCCCACTTGCCTTTATAAAAATTAAAACATGAAAGAGTGTGGAGAATAAGGGCAAATGCAAACAAGAAATCACAAGTTGCACAGAGCAGAGTTTGCCCCTTCTCACTCCTACCACTTGTTTTCATAAGAAAAGCTGCTCAGTTTGAAGATTTTCAGGGAATAAATAGTTATTGGTGCACAAAAGGCCAGTTTTGAGAAGTGTATGATGTAAGCAAGCAGGTCAAATCGGTCGAGACAGCCCCTCTCTGAAAACCACTGATCTGCCTAGCAGTAAAATAAGTCTTTGAGGAACGTAAAGCATCGTGGTACCTACCCCGAGACCCCCTGGTGTAGTCAAGCAGAATGGAAACTCTGAGCTTAGATGATCCTTTGGCTTCCAGTGATTTCTCCAGTGTTTCTTCTAAGCAATCCACCTGCAGAGAGAGATTTCTCTACTCATTACAGAAGGCAAACAAAGCTTTATAAGGAAAGTGCCCAGCAGCCAGGAGGCTGGTGGCCGTGGAAGCCTCCACACCCTAGTACGAGTCTTTCCCAGTCAGGCAAACCACTGCTAGTTTAGGCTTTGCTGCTGTCAGCCTGGCAGCCCACTCCATCTGCCTAGAGCAACACATGAAAGGGCACTGATCTCACAGGCACACCTTCCCCAGCCTCTGAACAGCAACCAATTTCAGCAGAACAAGTCCTAAGATCTTTTCCAACTCACAAATTTGCATTACCAAAGAGAAACCTTGGTAGGTGTTCACAAATGCTGCAGAGGCAGATTTATTCCTTAACTACCAGGCTGTTAATTGTACACAAATTACAGTCTGGTGTGCAAGCCCAGACAAAGCCGTGCACAAGCCCCTCTGCAGGACTCTGTCCACCTTTACCCTGCTGTGGAATTTGCACTCTAACATAAGAAACTGGCCAAGGCCAGGCTGCTCCCCAAAGGTCTTGGCTAATGCTTTTGTTTCTAGAGGGAAGAACAGGAAATAGAAACAGTAAACAACCTGCAGCAAAACTGACCTCTGCCTTAAATGCAGAGTCAATACTGCATCTGCACCCTGCACTGGAGCACAAAGCACAGCACAACATATGGACCATTCCAATCAACCTTCAGGAAGACCACGTCCCAGAAAAGTGACAGGAAAAAAAATCACCCACAGTTCTGCAAAAGCCCTTTGAACACCAGGCCAGTACCCCCCAACAGCCTGAAACATCCAGGCTCATGGTCCCTCAAAAGAGTTCTGCAGTTCCATGGCTCTGTACTAGGCCTAAAGAGAAACTGGGCACACCTCCCTCCCACAGGCCTCCCTCCCACAGGCCCTCCTCCCACAGGCCTCCCCCCCACAGGCCCCTCTCCCACAGGCCCTCCTCCCACAGGCCTCCCCCCCACAGGCCCCCCTCCCATACCCCACCTAGAAGCCCACAAATGCAGCCAGGAACCACGAGTGAACTCCCCAGGAGACGAGGAGGTTTGGAAAGCCAGTCCCTGTATGGAAGCCTGAAGGACACTACAAGCTCACAACCTGCACCCCACCTACACCTCCTGCACCTGCAGACAGGATGCTTTCTGCAAAGGCAGGCGTTTCCCCTCTGCCTTCACTTTCTCGCCTTCCCCATCCCTCTCCACACTCACCAGCTCCTGTTCGAGGAGCCCCGTTCCCAGGTACAGGGAAGCCATCACCACTCGCTGCTTGGCTGTTTTGATCTGCACCTGGAAGCAGCAGAAAGTAAGTTCAGGTTCATCCCCAGTCTCTGTGATCACTGGGAGCCACGATCCAGAGCACAGAGCTGTGGCTCACCCATGGAGAATCACTCCAGCCAATTCTTAGTGGCTAAAGCGCCTTGGAAAGCTCAGGTCTGACACCAGCAGAACACTGAACTACTGAGCCAGCACAGCACGGGAACTGCTCACCCAGAGGCAGAGCCTCCATCCTCAGCCATTTGCAAGCCTCAGGTGGACAAAGCCTACCTGACCTGATCTCCTGTTGACAACAGTCCTGTTTCAAGTAGAAGGTTGGGTGAGTAACCTGCAGATGCTCCTTCCTAACAACCTGTCTGTGATTGTCCATAACCACTGCAGCTCCCAGCCCCCAGAAACCATTCCCACAACTCAGAATCCACAACTCACCTTCAAGAGTTCATAGAATTCAGCGGGGGATGAAAGCACCTTGACGTGCGAGCTGGAGATCCCAAACTCTGGAACCAGATTCCTGATCCACTGGAACCTGTGTGCTCCTTCTGGACAAAGGGAACAGGGTGGGGCCGTGATCACAGGAACAGGAGGGGTGAGCAGCGGGGCTAGGAGAAGCCATGATGACCTGTGAAAAGAGAGGCAGAGAAGCTCTGTGTGATGGAGCCTTCGCTGCCCACAAACAGCCCTGAATCCCTTTACTGGCGGGGTGAAGAGACACGAGCAGCCAACACGGGGTGGGGATCCACAGTGGCAAGAGCGCCTTTCCCTCTCCACAATCCAGACTGAACCGCCAAAGCCAAATCTAGAATTGGAAAAACACAAGAAAAAGGAGGGAGAACAGTTCTTAACATCACCAGCTCCTTCCCCTCACTGGCAGGGGAGAGGAGGGGAAACTACTCCTGCATCAGAACAGGAGCACAGGAGAGGAACCAGGCTGGAGGCTGAAGAAATTGAGGATGTGAATTCTCCCAAACACCCACGGATCTGATGTCTGGCAGTGCCACTGCGGTGCCAGCTACACCCATCACCAGTCACTTCTGAATCATCTTTATCACACATAACTGTGGCCAGCAGCCTCTTCCATGTCCAGCTGAGTTCTCAGCTTGGCTCAAGATTTGCTGGTTCTGTTTCAGGTAGGGGTGTTTGAAAAACTCCAGAAGTTCCTTAACAACACAGAAAACTGCCTCAACCCCTCAAACTGATATAAAAACAAACCTACAACAAACAAAGCACCTGAGTGCAAGTCCCAGCCAAAGCCATGCAGTCCTGTCACCAGAGTGACCTACCAAGGACTAAGTGTGTTCAACAGGTACAAGCCAAGGGCCACAGCTGAGGAACAGCCCCTGCCTCGATGCCACTGGCACTCTGCGCTAAAAGAAGGTCAAGACTTCTCACAAACTTCAAAGTAACTGCGAGGGAAACAGCAGGAAGCTCATTCTTCAAAAAGAAATTTCAGAACAAATTTATTTCCTTTGAAGTCACTTAGGGAAGAAACCAACTTGCCGCCAACAGTCACGCTCCAGGGGGTGACGAGAAGCAAAAGGCTTCTCTCCTCTGGAGGCGTCACGCGTGCAAACGCACCAAGCCACAGCACAGCCCCTGGCAGGAGTCTGTCCACAGGACAAAGCCACATTTCAGCACCATTAGCAGCAGCAGCTCCCAGGAGATCCAGGAATCGATGAGCAAGGGACTGACCCACATCCCCAAACCTGGCAGAAAACACCCTGGTCTGCAAATCCAGCTGGTCCCATCCCGGGGGAGCACCGGCCCCCAGGCCCACGGACAGCCACCAGCTCGTGACCCACCCTGGCGCATCCTGCCACCACCACAGACCAAGCAGAAACCTGATTACGAGTTTTACCAGAATTTGTTACGAGGAACTTTTAGGTTTCACCACAATCCAGAGCCCAAATGACCACAGATTCCAGGAAGATGACTTCACTCGTTTGCTTCATGATAAAACTCTGGATCTTCACGAGGTTTCCGAACACGCAGAAGCCGGGCAGTTTGCAGCTGTGTTTCCTGGAAAATCCACCAGTTTTCAGACTATTCATCGCAGCAGAAACCTGAGTCAACTCGTGCAGGAATTCCTAGGATGGCTCTTTTCAACACATCGTGTGGACCAGGCTCAGACTGGACACCCAGAACTTACACAGATTATCAACAACGGCTGCTAAAAACAACAGAAACATTCCACAGAAGATGCTAAAAAAAAATTGAAGCAGAAAATAAATAAATTATGTTTTTCAACCATATTTTGGTCCATTTTTACAGAGCCTGAGCAGGACCTTTGTGCATCTTTGCTCATGCCAGGTCTCAAGGCACCGTCCGGGAGCAGAGCCCCACAGCTGCACGGCACCCAGAGCCAGGGGGAGCGCCCACGGCAGCTCACACTCACACCCAAAAACACTTATTTTGAAACAGCAAAATGCACAGCTTGCAGAGCAGTAACAACGCCAGGGCTACAACCTGGCCCTGCAGATCTCAAGTTAAGATCTCAGGAATTTTTCCCACTGAGGTGACAGTGGTAAATTTTATGCATTTTATGACAACAATTAATCAGCAAGAGGAGATCAATATTTTCCTTATTATTCCACTGCTCAGCCCCAGTCAATTTTACTTCCAAAGCCAGTGCAGGGGCTGAGAAGACACTTTCCAGAAATGTGATTGCAAGAAGCCATTTTCCAGCAAAGAGCAAGAAAACTGCAGGCTGAGCTGCGCCTCCCTGCGTGGCCCAGGGTCGGGTCTATGGACTGAGCGGGCGCTCTCCTGGCAGCTCCCTCCCGCTGCTGCCGGGGAGCGCAATCGATCTGCGCCACCAGCGCTCTCTGCTTCGAGCCTCAGATACAACCCTGCGCCTGCACTGACATCCAATAACTCTGTACTCTGGGGTTTTACTGCCTACACCATTTAGAGTACATCGACATTGTTTGATCTTTGAATCCAATACTGACATTTTAGAAGTTCAGTGCTGAGAGCCTGCAGCTTTTATAACCATGAAATAAATCAGCGCCTTGCTCCGTTCAGCAGTAACAATGGAACAGCAAACACCCACCGAAGCAGCAGCTCCTGACCCACCAGTGGCTGAAAATAGCACACAGCAGCCACGTCACTTTATGAAGAAATCACCAAAATTCCAAACTTCAACAAACCAGCTTTCAGAGAAACAGAAAACGGGGCAGGGAGGGAGGGGCCCTTCCCATGCACCCCACATCATCGAGTTAACCAGAAAGAGAAAACAGAACCAAAAGGAACCACTTCAAACCTTTCCTGCATGAAAAGTCGACCCTAAATATAAACGAGGGGTTTTTGTGTGTGTGCTGTTTTTAGAACTGCGGTTTGGGCACACAAACCCACGGTGGGGCCGAAACACTCTCATTCACTGGTAAAACCTCGTCTGCAGAGCCAGAGCTGAAGTGAAACTGCAGGAGACGGCGCTGTCCTTTCACCCACGCGCACGTCACCGCGGGGGGATCTACAGATCGCCTGTCTCTTTCCAGGGCTCAGTCTAGTAATTTACCTACACTAAAAAACACAGATGAAACCAAAAGAGAAGTCTGAAAATAATTTCCTTGGTTTACCCAGGAACCTGCAGCAGAACAGGGGCCAGCACAGGGCTCAGAGACAGCAGCGAGGACGACTGCCGCACAGCTGCTGTCCAGGGGGAGAAGCAGAGCGAAGACAGGCTGTGACACCAGAGATGCCACCCTTAAAAAATAAGTTAAATTCATCCAGAAGATTGTAGCAGGCACTGCATTAACCAAAACAAAACACAGAATCCTTCCAGCACTCTCTTACCAAGTACAGTGCAAAGTGAAGCCCAAAGACTGGGAGAAAGACCTTTTTTTAAAGACTCCTTCGAAGCATTTTGTTTGACCCCTGCTGGACCCCAGACGGGGTTCCACAGAAAGACAATCTCCTCCGAATCTTTAGTGTTCTGTTTTTAGCATGGATTGTCCTCCTGATCACACAGCCCCACTAAAGCAGCAGCAGCAAGGCGAAGGCAGAGGTGCAGTGGCAGAAATAAGAGCAGCTGTTGAGGGGAGCGTGGCTGCAGCTGTGTGTTCCCTTCAGCAGCACCAAGGAGGGCAGATCCACCTCCCTGCATTCCTTCTGCTCCCCAGGGAAGGGGAGAGAGAAAAGGGACAGTCTGGGCCATTCCTGGACCCCGCTCCCTGCACAGGGAGACGTCAGGAAGAGGGAAGAAGTCCACTCCTCCCCACTGGAACCCACTCAGCTCCATTTGAAGTGAGGGTGAAAACGGGCAGCTTGGCAATTCACCCACAACACCGCCACGGTGACGGGGCTGGAAGGAGCCAGCTCCCCCCTCACCTCTCCCGTGCCAGATGCAGCCCCAGCACTGACAGGACGGAGACCCGCTCCCATCCCGGGGAGCGGGGGGATCTCACCCTCCATGGACAATCCCCGCCCCGGGCAGGTTGTGCCGGGCACCGACAGCAGCTCCGCAGGCTGAGCGGCACTTGTGAGCGCCGAGGTGGGGAACCCGCCCCAGACAATGCGTGACACCCCCAGCACCTGAACAAGGTGCAGGGACAACAGCGCAGCCCTGTCCCGGGACAGCCCTCGCCCCGGGGCCACCGGGCAGCCCGCGCAGGCTGACGGCCCAAGGCAAGCTGAGGGGACAGAGCCAGCCCCGAGCCCGAGCCGCCCGTCCCGCAGCTGATCCACCGTGGACAACAGCCCCCGCTCCTGCAGCCGGGCCCAGCCCGGGGAGGTCCCTCACGGCGCGGCCGCCACTTCCCGCCCCGCCGGGGCGGCCCAAGGGCTGCGGGCGGCGCAGAAACCCCCGGGCAGCGCTGGCCCGAAAAGGAGAAGCGGCGACTGAGGGGGCCGCGCGCTTCCTCCCGGGCGGCCGGGGCCTTCCCGGGTAACGCAACACCGGCGGCGGCCGGGGACTCCCAGGAGCCCGGCTGGGCTCGGCGCGGGTCCTTACCTGCGGGCGCGGCGGTCGCGGCCCCGGGACAGGCGGTCGGAGAGGCGGCCGAGCAGCGCGGCCAGGCCCAGGCGGCCCCGCGGCAGCCAGGCCGAGAGCCGCCGCCACAGCGCCGCGCCCCCCGCCGCCGCCGCCATCAGTCCCGCGCGCCTTCCGCTTCCGGCCGCTGCCATGGAGACGCGCCCGCCCCGCGCTTCCTCTTCCGGTCCGCGCGGTCTCCCCCCTCCGCCTGCGCCTCCCGGGCCCACAGCCCCGCCCGCTGCTGCCGGGAAGCCCCAGCCGGCCCGGTGTCCGCAGCGACTGACCGTGGTTCATCCCGCGGCGGCGGCGCGAGGGGCCGCTCCGAACGTGGCCGCTGCTGGCGGGAGGGCTGAGGGGGAGGTCGGGAACGGGAGGGAGGAGGGGAGGCCCGAGCCCGGGAACGGGATCGCCGTCCCGGTGGTTTCAGCACCCCCGGTCTCCCAGAGCCCTTCGCTGCCCTCTCCCTTTCTGGAGCCCCCGGCCCTGGGCGAACGGCTCCCACGGGAAGGACGCGGCTCCTTCCCGCCGCAGAACCGGCGTTTGCCACCCCCCCGGGACAGGGAAGGGTCTGTCACCTCCCCGCCGGGCCCCCCCACACAGGGCAGGGAGAGGCGGAGCGCCGGGGGGTCGCGGGTCCCGCGGCCGCGCCCGGCAGAGCCGCCCAGCCCCGGCTGCGGGAAGCCCGTCCCGCTCCGGGGAGGGAACGAAGGCGCCGCCCGGTCCCGGCTCCCGGCCGGAGCCTCCCGCCCCGCTCCCGCCGCAGGCTGAGCTCCAGAGCTCGTTCGCAGCTCGGCCCGGCGGGTTCACCGCAGCCTCGGCTTCCCAGAACTGCTCCGCTGGTGTTTATCCCTGACCGGCAGCGGCGGCTCCTCCAGGGCAAATTAAACTGGTTAAAATAAAATCCCCGGACAAAGTCTGGTTTGTTTTCGAGCCCAAACTGAGAATTGCCAAAGGAAAAAGCAGAGAAACCCGGTGGGGAAGGGGGGCCCCGGCCCCTCCTAGGCGCCGCTCGCTCTGCCAGGCCGGCCCCCCCGGCCCGGGGCACCGGCACCACGGCTGCCGGGCCCGAGCCAGGGCCCCGGGATGAGGAAATCCCTCCGGGACCAGCCCCGCCGCCCTGCACGGGCGCCCGGCCCCTTGGCCCTTGCCCTCTGCCCCGTCGGGTGCCAGAGCATCGACCGCACCGGGCGTCCCGGGACTCCCGGGGCCAGCGCTGGCTCAGCCACCGGCCACAGGCACCGCCGGAGCCGCCCTCGTGGGGCTGCGGGCAGGGCGAGCGCCGGGGAGCCCCCGGGCACAGCCCCGGGAGAGGGTCCGCCCCCACTGGCCCCAGATGTGCAGATCGGGGGGTTGGTTTTGCCCCCCGAGTCTCCCGGGAAGCGCAGCCGAGGCCGGAGGCAGCCGCGGGATTCGGCATTCCCGGTCCCCAGCCACCGTTCCCCGGGGGCCGCCGCGGGCGGGGCTCCCACCCCGGCGAGGGTGTCCCGGGGGAGGGGGGGGACACGGTGGCCCCAGGGCTGCCCCCGCGTCCCGGCTCGGGGCAGCCCGGCCCGGCCGGACCCGGTTCTCCCGGCGGGGAGGGAGGGGAGGGCGGGGGGGCGGTGGCGGGGCCGGGACTCTCCTCTTCTTAGAAGGAAAGAGCGTGAAGGGGAGCGGGAGGGGGCGGCCGCGCTGCCCGGAATGGGCCGGCGGTGGCTGGCGGCGGGCCGGGCCGGGCGGGGCGGCGGGAGGGCGCCGGGGAGCGTTACAAGAAGCCGCGCAGTTCCAGGAACCCGAGGGCGGGCTCTGCGCCCGCTATAAGAGGCCACCCCGGGCGGCCCCGGCAGCTCCGCCGCCGCACACCGGCCCCGTCGCTGCCGCCGCCGAGACCGACCGCGGCACCCGCGCCCCAGGTACGGGATGGGACGGGGCCCTGGGAAGGGGAGGTGGGGACCGATGTGTCCCGTGAGGAGGGCGAGCCGGGCACCGGGGGTGCCCGTGCCTCCCGGGGGGGAGATAGTAGCCGGGGACCAGCAGAGCCAGTGCCCCGCGGCGAGAGGAGAGCCGGGGTAGAGGGATGCCGGTGCTCCCCGGGGAGGCGGGTGCCCCTCGGGGGCTGAGATAACCGGGGTCGGGGGATGCGGGTGATCCGTGGGAGAGGGCGATAGCCGGGGACCGGGGATGCCGGTGTTCCGGGAGAGCAGTAGCCGGGCACCGACGATGCCGGTGCCCGGGGGAAGGGAGAGCCGGGGACCGGGGGTGCCGGTGGGAAGGGAGAGCCGGGAACCGGGGGTGCCGGTGGGAAGGGAGAGCCGGGGACCGGGGATGTCCCCGGGAAGGGAGAACCGGGGGTTCCGGAGCTCACCGCCGTCTCTGCCGCAGGTGATGGTGTAGCAGCCGCTGCTCCCGGCAGCAGCACCCCGAGCGCGCAAAGCTGGCTCCCTGCGCCATGGTCACCCACAGCAAGTTCCCCGCCGCCGGGATGAGCTGCCCCCTGGACACCAGCCTGCGCCTCAAGACGTTCAGCTCCAAGAGTGAGTACCAGCTGGTGGTGAACACCGTGCGCAAGCTGCAGGAGAGTGGCTTCTACTGGAGCACGGTGACGGGCGGCGAGGCCAACCTGCTGCTGAGCACCGAGCCAGCTGGAACCTTCCTCATCAGGGACAGCTCGGACCAGCGGCACTTCTTCACCCTCAGCGTCAAGACGGAGTCGGGCACCAAGAACCTGCGCATCCAGTGCGAGGGCGGCAGCTTCTCCCTGCAGAGCGACCCTCGCAGCAGCCAGCCCGTGCCCCGCTTCGACTGCGTCCTCAAGCTGGTCCATCACTACATGCCACCCGCGCCCTGCACCGTCCCCGAGCAGGCGGGGGACGCCCTGCGCCCCAAGCGCACCTACTACATCTACTCGGGTGGCGAGAAGATCCCCCTGGTGCTGAGCCGCCCGCTCTCCTCCAGCGTCTCCACCCTGCAGCACCTCTGCCGCAAGACCGTCAATGGGCACCTGGACTCCTACGAGAAGATGACTCAGCTGCCGGCTCCCATCAAGGAGTTCCTGGACCAGTACGATGCTCCCCTCTAAGGGGCCAGCAGAGCCAGGTCACACGCTACAAGCACAAAAGCAGGGGACAGGCACAATGTCCCCCAGGCGCGAGGACTCGCAGGGCATGCCAACCCTCTCCCTCTGGGCAGGAGAGGAGGGGGACTGGAGCGAGCCGTGGTGGGCCTGGGGCTGTGGCCAGCACAGCCTGGTGCCTTTTCCACTGGGGGACCCCCCGAGGAAGCACGACACCCCCTTCATGGGGAAGGAGACAGCTCCGGTCGGACTGTGGATGTTACAGTGTGCCCAGCGCCGAGGCCTCCCTGTCACGGCTGGGGAGAGCCCGTCGGCAAAGACCCCGCGGGCTCGGGCAGCCAGGATGGCACCCACGGCATGGGGGGGACCTACAACCCAACAGCCACATCCCCACCACCGCAGTGGGACCACACCTGGGGGCTTCCTGGCGAGACCCCCCCTGTGCCACCAGAGAAGGAACGCACTGGAGCCCAGCTGTGCCTGATGCTTTTCCTCGGTTTTAAGGGGAAAGTGGTTTTTGCCCATTCTGTACTTTACCTCTTGCTGCCTCCTTGTGGGTGGAAGCTCCTTTCACACCAGGCCCCAGACTTGGAGGTCGCTGCCTTTTTCCCCTCGTTGCCATTTTCCAGGGGACTAAGCCTTAATCTTCTCCCTGCCCCGTGGTCTGGGTCACTGCACATCGTTTGGTGACACTGCGATAACGGTCCCGGGGACGTGCCGCGAAGCCAGAGGGGAAACACCACGTCCTGACGCTGCTGACAGCCCCGTGCGACCGCGTGGGCAAGGAGCCCCCCGTAACCCGGTGCTGCTGCTGGACCGTCACTCCCCAGTGTCACACCCCACCTCTGCCCGGCCGCTCCCGCAGACCCGGCCACGCTGCTCTGCGGTGACCCCGGTTCCTGCGGGAACGCGGGGGGGTTCCCCTGGAGCACGTCGTCTCGGGAGCGCGTCTCTGCGTCTGCCCGGAGAAGCGGCTGGGTTTTTCTGGCTTTTTTTTTGGTTTGTTTTGTTTTTTTTAACCAAAGGGATGTTTACAGGCCAACGTGAATCACTGTCTTTTATAAAGATTCCATCTTCACCTCCAGCCTCGAGGGCTGAGCAAAACCATGCTTGAAATTTCAACCAAAACAAAACTCAGATGAAACTTTGCACATATTTATATTTATATTCAGAAAGGAAATGTTTCCATAATTTATAATAAAGAGCACTATTTTTTAATGAAAAACCTCAGATCTGGTTTGTTTTTTCCCTGCACCCCCGAGGCTGCTCGGCCCCCCCAGCATGATGCACTCCCTCCGTGGCCGCTGCCCTCGCCGTGACGCCGGGATGGTGTTTACAACACGTAAGCGCCGGCTTCCTGGAGCCGCTCTCCATGCCGGGGTGATCCCGCCGCGGTGACTCACAGCCCGGCGTGCGTAAGCGCTGCCCCAGCGCTCAGGTACCTCCGAGCCCCGCGACGTCGCTCCCCCGGCCGGGCTGAGCCGTGGGGACAGGACCCACTCCCAGCTCCTGGACTGTGCAATGTGGCCCGTTGCCCTGGGCACTGAGGAGCTGAGTTGGTGGCCAAGGGTGACCCATGGCACAGCCCCAAGCCCAGCCCCATTCCGTGATGTGCCACGCTCCACAGCGGGTCCAGCCTGCCCCCCAGCCTGCCCCCCAGCCTGCCCCCAGCCCAGTTTCGGGAGGGGAAGGCAGAGGTGGTGCGTGCTGGGGTAAGGGCTGCGGGATCAGAGCATGGAGAGGCACAGGGTTGGAAAAGGGTTTGTGGCGCTTTCGCTGCAGGCACATCAGGCTCAGGGGAAGAGGATTCAGTGGGGAGGTCAAGGTCCTGGTCACCCCATGGCACAGAGTTAAAAGCTCCATCCCCGAGCTGTGCGGGCTGTCCGGTGCAGACCCCCACCCACCAGACCCCCGCCTGGACCAGAGCAGATGCTCTGGTACGAAAGGTATGAGAGGAGGAGGAGGGAGAGGATTTCCCCCTCGGGGGTCTCCCAGCCCCCAGCAGCACCTGGTGGGAACCAGGCGTGGGATGTGTCCAGAGGTCCTGGGGGAAACTCCTGGGACGGAACCGGCCCCCACACAACCCCACAGAGCCCCCGGCAGCGAGGAGGGGACTGTGCCCAGGCACCCTGTGCTTCACAGCCCCTCCAGCCCCCGCACACCCCCAGCCTCGCACCGTGGGCATCGTGCCAGGCATCGTGTGCCATGCTCCCGCCCGGGGAACCCCAGCCGATGGGAAAAGCCTTCCCTTAGGAATTGCCCCGGAGCAGAGGGGTGGCAAATGTGGCCGCCAGGGCTGCAGGCACAGCACCATCCCAGTGACTATTTTGGGGCTGCTCTCCGGGGCCGTGGCTCGCGGGCTGCCAGGAAACGCTGCAGCCTGCCCGGGCACCCGCCGGAGCTATGTGAGGAATGTCCATGTGCGCGGGTGGCCGCCCGCCAGGCCCTGCCGAGGCACATCCCCGACGTCAGGGCTCCCGGCAGCACCGGTGACTCCCGGCCCCGTGCCAGGGAACGGGGTGGGAGCAGCGCTGCAGGGCAGAGCCGGTGGGGGCCATCACCCCACGGCACTCACGGTACCTGGGCAGGGACCCGGAGCATCGCAGCTCCCAGGCAGAACAAGGCACAGCCGGGGATGGGGAAGCGGGACATGGGGGGCCTGAGCACCCCCAGCCCCCGGCAGAGCGAGCGGCTTCGCAGCTCTCGGGGCAGAGCGGGGAGGCTGCTCCCTGGGGACAGCAGCAGGGTGGCTGTGACATTCCCTGCGGGAACGGCCCCGGCTTAACCGCTTCCCAGAAGGTCCGTGGGCGCCCGCGCCACCATTGAGGGGCCTCTTCCCTCCTGCTCAGGCTGCGGCATTGCTGCAACCCGCTGCTGCGTCGAGAGTCCGGGAAGCTCCGCCAGCCCCGCGGGTTTCTTGGAACAAACCCAACCTCGCGGCAGCGGTGACGCGGCGGGCGGCGGGCAAATCCCTGCCAAAGGTTTCACAAACCTCTTGCCTTCTCCAGAAGAGCCGAGCGGACTTGGCCCCGCGTTTCGTAAGCGGCCGATTGAGCTTGTCGCGGGCAGCCAGTTCCTCTGCCCCACAGCTGGGGATGGGACGGCTGAGATCACCCCCACGGGTGCTCCCTGGATGAGGAAGGGTTCTCGGTGTGATTAGACCCTGTCGCTGCGTGGCAGTGCCGAGAGCCACATGGGAAATGGGGCACAAGCGCAGGGGTCCAGGAGTGGGGCTGGGACCCTGTGGTCCTGTGGCTTTCCCCACCCCGTGTCTCCCAGGGCCAGGCACCAGTCGGGTGCAGTGAGGCTGCCTGGTGAGCCAGGGCTGAGCAGGGAACGCTGCATCCCTCCAGGGAGCCTGGTAGCCGCAGCCTGAGAACCAGCAGAACTCACTGCAGGTGTAAGCACAGCCTGTCCCCGGAGCCACTGCCTCCACACCATGATGGTGGCTCCGCAGAGACAGGCGAGAGCCCGTTGGGTGCTGTGGCACAGGAGGGTGGTTGGGCAGGGACAGGCAGCTGCCCCTGGAACCCCCTGCCCTGCCCCAGCCTGGCTTCCCCATGGGGGGCACAGGGCAGCCACTGACACTTCCCACCATGCCAACAGCTCATTACTGGCACCAGTAGGAAGTGTCCGCTAGGATGGCAAACCCAGACCCTGCAGGGTCGGGGGGGTGCAGGAAACCTGCTCTGGTGCGTCCCAGCATCTGCAGACCCAAAAACAGGAAACAACTGCAGGCTGTGATTGCGGCGGGCAGACAGCCCCCGGCGAGGCAGGCAGCGCGGCAGCCGGGGGGGCTCGGCCGGGCACCACGGCTCTGCTGCGGGTACCCCAGCCCTGTGGCAAAGCCCAGCCGGGAACAGCTGGAGGCCACCCCTGGGGAGCAGGACAGACCGGGGCCAGCAGCCCGTCCTCAGCCACCTGTGTGTGGAGGGACGCCCCGTCCCCTCGCGGGACCATGGCCATGCCAGGAGGGGACCGTCCTGGTTGGAGCACTCTTGTCCCGCCTGGGCCAAACTGGGTCCCTCCCAGCGGGATGCACAGGCAGGGCTGGCTGGGGTGCAGGTGCCATGGGACAGGCCAGCCACGGGGAGGGACATGGTGCAGCATGGGGCACCCTAGGAGTGTCCCCCTGGGCTGGCTGGGCCATCACTCAAGGGGTTGGTCACCCACCAGCCTCTGCTGTCCTTGCACCCCCGTCTTGTCCCAAGGTGGGTGGCAGTGAGCAGCAGCACCGGTGGCCGGTGGGATGGCACAGCCAGGCAGGGAGCTTGCGGTGAACACCCCGACCTCGGGGCACACCCCTCGTGCACTTCCTCCTGCCGCGGCCCCGCAGCGCCGGGACGTTCCCACATCCACCGCCGCGTTTCCCAGTAGGATGCAGGAAAGGGCTGTGCGGCAGCCGGGGACTTACTGTAAATGGCACCACCTGCTCCTTACATGGCAATTCCTCTGCGTGCCGGGGCCACGGGGACGGTTGGGAACGGGGACTGAGACATCTGCTCCCCAGTGCGCTGCCGGGAAGCAGGAGCTCAGGCTCTGCGGCACAGCCCGGGGCTGACACCGGCTGCCGCGGCTGTGGGCTCGGGATGGGTGATGGTCCCTGTGCTGCAGGAGGAGCAGGGCTGTGCAGCCCTGCAGCTCCATGTCCCCAGGGGTTGGGGTGCCCCCTGGTCCCAAGGCATCCCCCCATCTTGCCCCTCTTCCCTGGGCAGGCGCACACAGCACTGTCCTGCGATGCAGCACGAGATCCCTGGCCCCGGCGAGGGCTCGGCCAGTGATACCCATCGCATGGCTGGCATGGAGGACACAGCCTCGGTGGCCAGGGGAGCCACAGGGGCTGCTCCCAGCCCCTTCATTGCGTACCTGGCTCATCTCCTGGCTCTTCCTGGCCCGGGCAGGCCTGTGAGCAGGCGGGGAATGGGGGGCGGCGGTGGGACCCCTGTGCCCAGGCCGGGGTGTATTTCGGGATGCGGAGGCCTGTGTACGTCCCCATGGAAACCCCGCTCTGTTGTTGCTTCTCCAGCCAGACCCGACGCCAGCTCGCAGGGAGCCAGCAGCTGCGGATTCCTCACTCCTTCCATCAGCAGCTCCACGGGGCTGTGCTGCCCCAGCCCCCCGGTCCAGCAGCCACTTCCACCAGCTTGGGGGTCCCACTGTACCAGCCAGCACCAAGCTCTGACAGCCACAGACCCTTCACTGGCTGCACGGGACCCTGCGATGGAGCAGCTTCTCCCAGCACCCCACAGCCCCAGCTCCTGCCCCAGGCTCACTCCTGCACCCCAAGACCACCGGCCAGGGCTCGGGGCAGAGCTCTCGCTGCCCACGTGGAGGCCAACGGGCAGAGTGGAAAACCCCCCCGACGCGTTTCCACAGCCTGGGAGGAAGTTTTCATCCCGGCTGCAGCAGCTGGAGCCCAAAGAAAGTCTTGACATTTCAGAGGAAGGTTTCAAACAAAGCCACGTTGCTGTGGCAATCGCAGCCGCAGGCCCCCCCGCCCCGTCCGTGGCTGGGGCCATGGCCAAGGCGCAGGGAGCAGCAGCCCAGTGCCGGCGGTGCAGGGGCTGTTGGGCAGCTGGACGGCGGTGGGCCAGGTCCTGCAGCCCCAACCCTGCCCCTGTGCCAGGGTCGGAGGGTCCCACTGCCAAGTGCCGCCTGTGCCATCCCCGGGAGGGCCGTGCCGGGGTGGGCTGAGGGTGCTGGCGTGTGGGCAGACCCCATCCTGTGCCCTCCCCAGGGTCAGCCCTCTCCCACTCCCCAGCCAGCGACCCCAACCCAGGCCCACGCTGCTCTTGCACCTGCGATCACAGGGAGCAGCAAGGCGCCTGCCGCCGGCTGTGGTCACTGCTGGGCACGGGCACGACGGTGGCACATCACGGGAGGTCCCCATGGGTGCTCCGGGCAGCAGGCTGCCAGCTGCTTTGGGTGTGTTTGCCCAGCACCGTGCAGAGTCCTCGGATGACCCTGGCAGAGCAGCCATGGGCAGGTGCCAAACCCCAGCCCTGGAGCATCCCTTGGCCTCACATCAGCCCTGGCCTCGGCCCCGGCGCAGGAGCAGGCGGCGGCAATGCCGCACACGTGGCTGGGGACGGGGCTCCCAGATGAGGGACCCTGCATCTGCAGGGATGGCACTGCTGCTCCCAGCCCAGACGTGCCCTCCTGCCCCCTCCTCATCGGTGCACAATGCTGGGGGTCCCAAAGGTCCCCACAAGCCTGGTGGGCTGTGCCCATCCCACGGCTCCTGGGGCCCACCAGCAGAGAGCAGGTCCAGTGATGGGGTGATGGGCGGAGGTGGCACCACGCTGGGTGAGGACAGGGCGTGCAGCTGGCAGAGGGCACAACTGGAGTAGATGTTCCCTAGAAGGACCCAAGGGCCCTGTCTCAGCATTTAACGAGTGGGAATGGGAGCGCTTTACTGTAATTCCAGCAATTATATTGTTCATCCTTGGCAGCCGACACCCGTTGGTGTCCAGCGCCATGGGATCACAATAAGCCACCTGGCACGGAGACTTGGCAGCACATCGTGCCGCTGGGCAGCCGGCCAAGGCAGGGCAACAAAGGGCAGAGCGAGGTGCGAGGTACGGTAAGGGCCCGCCCCAGGAGTTCCTGTCACTGGCATGGCCCCGGCACGCAGGTGCTGTCCAGGAGGGTCCCAGTGCCCAGGGGTGCAGCCGAGCCCACAAGGCTGGGGACCCCCATCCCTGCAGCTCCGGGGAGAGGAGCTACCACCCAACAGGGTCCTGGCAGCCCCTCTGTGCCACGTCAGCCCCTGTGCCCACTCAGCCTTGCCGGGGCGTTGGGTGGGAGCTGCCGGTGGCAGGATGCTCCAGTTGATCAGTGGCGGTGAGGGCTGGGGGCGGCGAGGTGCTGCAGGGTGGAAGGGACCCCCCACTCGCTGGGTGCAGGATGGGGCTCGGGGATGGAGCAGAGGGTGCAATCAAGGGCCCATCACCCCTGGGGACCCCGGGGACCCAGTGTCCCACCCAGCCAGCATCTCTCCAGCCCCTGCTCGCCCATTGCTGCTTCCAGGCAGGCGCTGCCCCGGGTTCTGCTTCCCCCGTCTGCCGGGTGGTCCCCGCCGGTGCCTGGGGCTGCTCGGGAGCAGGGGACAGTTGGCACCCAAGGGACGGGAGTGTGAGCCCTGCTGAGCCCTGCTGAGTCATCACTTTGCTGTTCTCGTTTTTCCATGGTGCTGTTGTGCAGTTTGCTGGAAGCCAGCTAAGAGCCATGACTAATCTGTTCTCAAAACAAGCACAAAGAGAGCGGGGAGGTTTGTGCAAACCCCGCGGGGAAGGGGGGGCTGAATCACAGTGCGGGGCTGGGGGAGGAGAGAGGCTGGGAGCAGCCGGGAATGCCCAGGCACGGAGCAGCCCCGTGGACAGCACCTGTGTGGGGTGCAGAGGGTGGGCACAGCCCAGGGCTGGGCAGCGGCAGCCAGGACCCCCATCCTCCCCTCCCCACGCGAGCCGGGGCAGGGTGAAGCAGGCACACATGGGCCATCAGCTGCTGGAAACACCCCTGCAGTCGCCAGGGTTGGGGGTCCCATCCCCATCCCGCTGGTTTCTGCCCCCCGGGGAAGGCACCGGCCGGGGAGGCCGGTGAAGGAAGCGCAGGAGTTTGCTCTGGCCGGAATCGGGCATCCATTGATTTGCTGTTATTAAAACCAGAGCTGCTGTCGGGAACTCTGCAGCCTGGCTGCCCTCGCACGCGCTTCCTGGAAAGGGCTGTCCCGCGTGCCCCCGCCGGTGGGGGACCGTCCCCCCGAAGCACCTGGACGAGGCACTGATCCATGCCGGGTTCGGCAGCGGAGACCCCGGGGGGACGGGAGCCAGGGGGTCAATTCTGCACTCGACACCCTCTGCTTCTGCTGCCCAGGGGCTCTCGGCTCCCTGACCCTCCTCAGCTCACCCGGGACCCCCAGCCGTCGCCACCAGTGCTGCCCACGGGGCTGTGGGTGACCCCGTCACCCCACAGCGGGTGCTGGCGGTGTGGGCACAGCGGCGCTCGCTGCCCCTTTTGCCGGGCCGAAGATGGTTTACTGGAGAGGCAAAGTCATCGCTTCCAGTGGGGGATGAATCACCCCTGTCAGGAATTCTGCCCGGGGGGGTTTCTGTAAGAGTGTGGAATTTCAACACGCTGAGGGCCGTGGCTGCCGTGCCCTCCCGGTCCCTCCCCCTTGCACAACCTCCCGCTGGGGTTCCTGTTCCCAGGCACGGGCATCCTGGCACCGAGGGTCCCTACCCACCCAGGAGCGGGTCCCTGGGATCCCCGGAGCTGGTGAGAGGCCAGGATGAGCCCGGGTTCCCAGTGTGGCGTGGGTCCCCTCACCCACAGAGCTGGACACCCCGGCACCCCAGATGGCTGCCCCAGCCGTGCAGGTCCCCGTGGGGCCGTGGCCTCACCGGTGCCGTCGGGCTCTCGCAGCGGTGGTCGGACATGGTTCTGAGCCCCCAGCTGTGCTCGCACCCACACGCAGGTGCTGACAGAAGGGAAGTGGCAAGGTCCCAGCCTCAGCGGGCACCGTCTGAGCAGCAGCATCTTCCCTCTGCCCTGAGTGGGCACTTCCCACCCCCGTTAGCTCTGGCAGCACCAAGACTGTCGGAAGTGGAGCCGGGGATGACAGCGGGACGGAGGTGTGCGGCCACGGAGGGACAGCTCCTGGCAGACACTTGCCCACTGCCCCCGCTGCCCCCGCCACCATCCCAGTGCCATCCTGCTGCAGCGTCACTGCAGGGGCACAGTGCTGAGCTTGGGGACACCTCCAGCCCAGGGTCTGTCCCAGCTCAGCCTGCTGCAGCCCCAAGGCCAGGCTATGGCTTGAGAGGAGGCGAGGAGGGGGCTGGGGCCAGGGCTTTCCCGGCAGCCAGCGGTGACCCCACCGGCGCCCAGCCAGTCAGGGGGGCCGTGCCAGGCTTGGGGTTTCTCTCAGTTTCCACAAGCTGCAGAAACTCTCTCTCAGAGTGAGAGCAGAGGGGTTTCTCGATAAGTGGGGAAGCACACGCCGAGCAGGAACTGAAACGTCACCTTTGAGACTGGTGGCTCTTTGCTTTGCAGTAAAGGGGCTGGGGGAGCGGGGGCTGCCCTGTGCCCAGCCCAGCCCACCAGGACCCGGCATTGGTTCTGCCTGTGTACGCAGCGTGGCCCCGGGGGCCAGAGCAAGGGGACATGGGACATGGTGGCCAGCACAGGGGACAGGTGAGGGGGCTTGGACAAACCTGCAGGGCAGATGAAGTTGACGCTGAGCCCCAGCCCAGGCTGCGGCCACAGCCCCTGCACCTGCACTGGCAAGGTGAGCACATGGCTGTGGGAAACCAGAGACAACAGGTCCCGCTTCCCGGCACCTCCTTTCCTGGACACAGTGCTTCTGGGAGCAAAACACGTGAGAGCCCACTCCCAGGAGGCCCTTCTCACTGTGAACCTCCTCGGTGCCCTGCTCCAGGTGCCCCAGCGAGGCTCCCGGGCAGGCATGGCTCCACACGGCCGGCATCGGCCTCTCCGGGCTGGGCAGCCCATCCCTACGTGGGGTCCGCAGGACTCGCAGCCTCTGCAGCCCCCCTGTGCCAGGGACAACCGGGCACATCTGCCACAGGCAGCTTCGGTGCCACAGGCAGATGTGCCGGCCCTGCCACCGTGGCACTGCTTCCCGGCAGCAGCCAGCCGCCATGCGGTAGCCACCAGCCGCCATGTGGTAGCCACCAGCCACAGCTGCAGCGATGCTTCCCGGAGAGCTGGGTCATTTGCCTGCCCTGCTTTGCATGCCTGAGGCTGCCTGGGCAGGGGGACGCAGGGTGTGCAGCCTGTGGGGGGCAGAGCCATGGCCCCCTCCCCACGGCAGGGCAGGCAGAGGGTAAAGCCGCCCCCACCCCAGTGCACTCAGCACCCAGCAGCCTCGGGTCTGGGGGAAGGGAGTTGGGGACGGAGCAGGACACGGCAGGACCTCGGCTGCAGGAAGCTGCTTTATTTTGCTTTACACTTTCTGCCATTCCTGGAAACAAACAGTCGGAGGGGCCGCTCTGACCTGCTGCTGGGAAGCAGCCCGGCCCCTCGGCCCCTCCGCCCTGCCGGGATGCGACATGCCCAGGGGCTGCCTGTGCCTCCCCGAGGACTCACTCCTTGCCCCGGGGGGCTCCCATGGCCCCCATGGGGCTGCGGCTGCCAAGCCCAGCCTGCACCCAAACCCGGGAGTGGCTCATCCAACTGTCCCCAAACCAGGAGGGACGTTTGTGCCTCGGTGTCACAGAGCAACCCGAGCCCCACAGACTGGGACGGGCCGGCTGTGCTCGGCTCCCCCATGCACACAGCGCTGGTGAGCCCACGGGCTGCGGTCCCGCACACCGAGGCTGAGCAGCTCCATCCCAGCCCCGAGCCGCCTGCGGGCTGCGGTCCCCGTGCACCGAAGCAGCTCCATCCCAGCAAGCCCCACACACTAGCACCAGGTTGATTTATAGAAATCCAATGGCCGGGGCTGCCAGTGCCTCCTGCCAAACCTCATTAACGGCTGGCCTGGGAGCAAGGCAAACAGCTCGTGCAGCAACAAGGAAATCCTTGTTTAAGCATTTCTGGCCATCCAGGGCCCTTCCCCGCACGCCCAGGGGAGGAGGAGGAGGTGCAGACCACAAGCCCCAAGCTGGCACCACCTTGGCAGCCGTGCAGAAGGAGATGCAAGGGGACACAGTGGGGTCTGCACAGGGAGGGAGCCCCCAGGATGGGCTGTGATCCGGGAGGGAGCAGGAAGCCGCAGGGACACAGCAGAGGACAGAGGACTCCCACGCCACAGCACCGGGGTCTGCCCTCGTCGCACCACCATAACAGCACTAGTAACCGATGGGGACACTGGGGACACTGGGGTCCAACAATGGGTGACCAAGGGCTGTCTCAGAAGGGTGGCATTGCTCAGCTGATGGCCTCAGGCAGCTGAGGAGCTTTGTGGCTCACTCCTGCCCCTTTGCCCAGGGCCACCAGCCAGGCCCCCTGTGCTGTGCCATGCCGTGCCGTGCCATGCTGTGGGGCAGAGCTCTGCCAGGGCCGGCCAGGGCTGTCCCAGAGGGATTCACCAGTCCACCCTGCACAGAGCAGCCTGGAAGGAGGTTCCATGTGGGGCTGGGGCAGGATCCTGACCACTCCTCAATGTCCCTGTCTCCCACCCACGCTGGGCTCCCAGCACAAAGCGCTGGCCGTGGGCACAGTGACCTCCAGGCACGCGGGGCTGCCGGGAGGCTGTGGGAGCCAGCGCTGGCATGCCTGCCCTGCGGTGGGCACGGGGCACTGGCACAGCTGGCCCATGGACCTGGCACCAGTACGCTCTGGGGCAGCCTCAGCAAACTGCATCTGCCTGTCCCACGTGTGGCTCGGGATCTGTTTCATCATCTGGAGAAAAGCATTTACTGCCAATAAACGGGCTAATTAATTCTCCTCAAAGACCTCTCAATTATTCATCTCGGGCCACAGAGAAAACAATTACAGCACTTACCTCAGCCCTGGCTCAGCCCGGGCAGCAGCCAGCGCGGGGCCAGGGCTGGCGGCAGGCAGGGCACGGCCGAGGATGGCCTGGCACAGCTCTCGGCACAGAGTCCCTGCTCCACGTGCCTGGCCAGCCCCAGCGCTGCCCACCCGGCAGGAACAGCCTCGCCGGGCTCTGGGGACGGGCTGCCGACCTGCACAGCACCCGGTCCAGAGCTGTTGCTGGTATCGGTGCCCTCCCAGGATGCCCGAGAGAGCTGCTCCCAGCACTGCGGCTCAGGAGCATGGGGGCCTACCTGGCCCCTGCCCCACTCCTTGATGCAGGGCACGGCCCATGGGTCTGACCACAACCTGCCCACGTGCAGCCGAAGCGGCTGTGTCCCGCACACCGAGAACATGGCAGCGGTTTGCTCCTTCCTTACCACCCACCTGCTGTGGTCTCCTCTCCCTGTCCTCGTCCAGCAGCCCAGACACCCTCTACACCTCTGCCCAGGGACCCCCACCTTGGAGCTGTGGAGGGGTCCCGCCATGGGTGCCCGCTGCCAGCCGGGGCTCAGGCCACACACCTGGCGAGACAGCTCCCAGTGCTGCCCAGTGCCGCCCAGCACATCACTCCCGCTTGTCCGGGACGGGCAGGACCCCGTCCCACCTGGGGACTCAACACCCCGGCTGTCCCCCAGCTCCGGGGCCAGGCTCTGCTGGGTCCCCCTTGGAGAGGGGCTTTTCCCCAGACCATTCTCCCCCTCCTCGGCACCCAGGATGTCCCTTCTGCCCCATGGCCGGGTCCAGCCCCTGCTCCTCCACATCGGCTGCACCTTGCAGAGGGATCCGCTGCCCCGCTGGCACCGTGGGCTCGGGGGTCCCATCCCGCGGGGGCAGGACACGGGGACAAAGGCGTCCCGGGGCCGGGGTCCGCGCCAGTCCCCACCCACGGCCCCCGTGGGCCGCCCTGCCCCCCGAGACCCCCCCGGGATCCCCCGGGGAGCGGGGGGATGGCTGGCTCGAGGCCTGCGGGCAGAGCCCTCTGCGCGGCTCCGCGGGGCGCCCGGTCCTTGTACCACCGGCCGGGGCAGCGCTGGGGACCCCGGGCGGGGCCGGGCCGGGCCGGGAAGGGTTAAAGGCGGCCCGCGCCCCCCCGGCGGCCGAGGGGCGGGCCTGTCGGGAAGCCGGGATTTCTGCGGTGGTTTTACTGGAAAAGTTGTTGCCGGCGGAGGGAGGGGTCACCCCAGCAGCCCCGGCAGGTTGGGGACGGGGGGACCGGCCGGTACCGCACATCCCGCTCCGCTCGGCTCGGCCGGGAGCATCCGCCGGCTCCGGGCTCCGGGCTCCGGGCTCCGGGCTCCGGGCTCCGGCCGGAGCTCGCTGCTCGCACGGCTGGGACGTGGCTCACGGCTCGGCCCGACTGCTCCCTGGGGTCTCCCCGCAGCCCCGGTGTAGCCCCCGCCCACGGGTCTCAGCACCGAGGCGAGGACCAGCCCGGGGACAGGTCACTGCCACCCGGTTCCATGCGGTGCTCCGTGATCAGCCCCGGCCACCACGATGGCAACAGCAGCCACACCTCACACTGCACTGGCCGGCCCCACCAGCCTCCCCCGGGCACCCCACACCACCGGCCGGGGCAGCGGTGCCCCCTGGGCGTGTCCCAACGGGGCCGTCGAGGGTTTGCTCTGCTCTGGGCTCTGGCTCGTTTGGATGCCACGTGTGTGAGCGGCCCTCGGCACACGGCCCCAGGAGCCCGGACCCAACTGCCAACGGCACCATTACACCGGGACAGCGGCGGGCTGGGGCCAGCAGAGAGGGCAGCATCCATCCCTTGCCATTGCCACCACCTCCAGTACCGCCTGGCACCGGTGACGGCGTGGCACGGCACGGCACACTGGAGGCCTGGCTGTGCCCTGAGCAGGCTGAGCCAGGAGCCCAGCACGTCCCAGCGCTTCCAGGCATTGCTCCGCGGTTCCCGACAGTAGGAAATCACTTGGCTCTGCGGCTCCTGCCCCTCCGGGGATGATTGCTGGTGGCTCCCCCCTGCCCAGGCGGCAGCAGGGCCAAGACAGCCCTGGAGGAAACACCCCTGAGCTGACGGCAGCGCTTCGGGGTCACTGCCAGGCTCAGTGACCAGCCACAGTCACCCAGCACAAGGCACCCAGAGCACCCCCTGTGCCACCGGAGCCCTGTGCCCGCACCGCCGGCTCTGCCGGGAGGCAGGACCAGAGCGTTGGCCACCAGCCCCATCCCTGTGGCAGCCATGTGTGCCAGGGGCAGGGGGCTCAGCCCCATCCTGGCAATGGCCGAGGAGGCACAGCCACACCGGTGCTGGCCGCTGTGCCTCCCCTGAGCCCACAGCCCCTGAGAGGCACCCGCAGAGGGGACACGTGTCGGGGGCAGCCCCAGGGCAGAGGGGCCGGGACGTGCAGCCAGGGGAGTGGGCAGGGCCTGGCAGGCTGCTCATGGGGCTGCCTGTGGGGCCGGGGGCAGGGGGAGCCCAGCAGCTCCGGGAATCGCCCCGGCAGCTGCCAGGCCTGTGGCAGGGAGGGGGGAAACACGATCCTCTGCGGCGGGACCCGGGCTCCGCTCCCCGGCCAGGCCCTGGCTGCTAATTTTAGCCCTGGGGAGGCACCACTGGAGCTGAGCTCAGCTCAACCGCGGCTGCACGTTCAGTGGGGCCGGGAGCCGGCGGTGGGTGCTGGCAGGTGACGGCTGTGGGAGCTGTGGCACAGCCCATCCCTGGGCGAGCCCCCAGACGAACCCCCCTGATGCTGACCAAGCCCCTGCCAAGCCGCCAGCCGGGCACTGGCACTGCCCTGCTGCCGCCCACACGCCCACAGCCTTGGCTTGGCCAGCCCCACACACGGCCATGAGCTCTCCTGTGGGCTCCAGTGCTGGACCCACTGAGCCCCCACCATGCCCTTGTGCAGTGAGGGGGCTCACTGGGCACCAGCAGTGGGGGGAGACCCCCAGGCAAGTCCCAGCCCAGGGCGCCCGGGAAAGGCGCGGGGCTGGCAGGACGTGGGGCTCCGCTCCAAAGTCCTGTGAAGGATGTGGCCACCTCCCAGCAAAGGAGCTCTCTGTGCAGCTGTGGACCCCAGACCCTGGGACGAGTAGTGGGGGCTGCACAGTGCAGAACCCAGCGCTTGGAGGGTCTGAGACCAGGGGCACGGCCAGACGGGTCCTCTCCCCACGCCAGGCACAGCTCTGCAGCCGGTCGGTGGCCCCATGGGGAGCCCAGGGACACCCAGCCATCCCTGCCAGGAGCTGTGGGAACAGATGGGCAAGTGGCTGGGGAGGCCATGGCCAAGGGATGCTCCAGCCACCCTTTCCTGAGGGAATGGAGAAAGCGGCTCCGGAGCCATCCCTGCCCCAGGGCAGCTGCCCTAGACACAGTGGGGTCCCCATCCCAGGGCCCCACGGCTGCACTTCCCCCCCAGCCCTTCACCTGCGACGTGACCAGCCAGCTGCCCAGCGCTTACTGGAAGAGGAAGCTGCTGGGAAGGCAGCGTGTGCGGCGGGGCAGCTTTGGGGAGGAGAGGCTCGGCTCAGCAGCCGGCAGAGCTCGGCTGTCCATGCTCCCAGGTCCAGGGCCAGTAACGGGAAGCGTCTGCTCTCAGTGACGGTAAATCAGATCGGGGAGATTAGAGGCCTTTTTGCCTAATCATGAGCAGCTTGAAGTTGGAGGACAAGTTCCTGGAACAAAGAGGAAATGGAGGCAGTAAATAAAGAAAAACTGTTAACATGTGGCCCTGCGTGTGAAAAACGTCTCTGTGAAGGACTGTTTATGGCTCCCTCATCTGCGGGGCTGACAGCGCGGGCTGCGGCGGGAGGTGGTGATGAGGCCCCGCGTGCAGGGGCGCGGGCAGGGCGGCAGGGGTGCGGGCAGCCGGCCAGGGCAGCTGCGGGGGGCTCTCGGTTGGGGGGCTGGTTCGGGGGGGCCAGGGGTGAGTGTGGGTTCATGGTGGAGGGAGAGGGGAGGCAGCAGCACACAGGGGACACAGCACAGGCACCGGGACCGGCAATGTCAGGGAGCCGTCGTGCTCGGGGAGACACCGGCACAGCACGTGGGAGGGGAGAGGCACTGGGCAGGGAGGGGCTGGGCAACACGTGTTCCCCAAGGGGAAGGGGGCACCTGAAAGCACCTGCCCCACTGATCCCCCCGCAAGTGCCAGGAGAGGTGCTGAGCGCTGTGGAGCTGTGTCCCCTCCCTGCCTGCGGCACGAGGTGGGCACAGCCCAGGCTCTCCTGTGGCCATGGGCTGAGTTTGCCCCACGGAGCATCACCAGCCTCCGGCCGGTCCAACCTAGTGGGGGGAAGGTGGGGGTCTCGCTGCTGCGCTGTGCCCCCTGCTCCGGGGGCAGCGGGGATGGGAGCCAGACACCGGTGCAGGCAGAGAGAGCCGCCACCAGCGGTGCCGCAGTACGTGTCTGCCCACGGTGCCACGGGACGGCAACGGCTGTTCCAGGGCAGAGGCAGCCAGAAGCTGGAGCCGCTTCCCAGCAGCAAGGTCACCCCGCGCCGTCCCTGCCAGCAGCCGGAGCAGAGTGGCGGGAGCCATCACCGCTTGGCACGCGGTGCCACGGGTCTGCGGAAACACTCGTGGATCCCCACGGAGCCGCACCGAGCGGGCACAGGCGGCCTCGTGCCAGCGATCGCGCCTGCGGCACGGGCGGGTTGGGCGCTCCCGGCAAAGCGAGGGGTCGGGGGCGAGCTGGGAGTCCGGGGGCAGCGCCCACCCGTGTCCCCCCGCGCCGCCGCCCTCGGGGCGAGGCCGGGCAGAGGCGAGGGACGGCGGGACCGGAGGGAGTCCGCGCTGCTCGGGCATCCCCGGGATATGCTCGGTGCTCACCCAGGCCCCGCAACCCCGTGTCCAGCCCAGCCCACGGTCCCGCCCCGCCCGGGGGTCCCGCCCCCGTCCGCCCGGGAGCCCTCGCGGCGGGGCGGAACCGGCGATGCGGGCGGCGGGTGTGGTGCTGCGGCGGGGGTGGCTGTCGGTTGCGGGGGCCGGGAGCGGGGCGGTGCAGCCGCGGGACCCCCGGCGCCTCCCGTCCCGCACCGTGGACCTGCGGAGCGACACGGTGACCCGGCCCCGTGCGGAGATGCGCCGCGCCATGGCTCGCGCTGTCGTGGGCGACGACGACTATGGGGAGGACCCGGCGGTCAACGGTGGGCGGAGGCGACGGCCCCTCCCGCCCCCGCAGCCCCCGGCCTGGCAGAGCCGAGGGGGGCGGGTTGCCCCTCCCCGCGGGGTTCCTGTCTGCAGCCCCCCACAGCCCGGGGCAACCGGGACCGGGAGTCCAGAGCAGGGATTCGGGGGGCGGCGGTCCAGACCTGGGCCGCTCCTGCTGCCCCCGACCGGACCAGCAGACCCCTCCCCACACCCCATCGCCAGACCCCTGTGCCTCTCCCCCTGCAGAGCTGCAGCGCCTGGCCGCGGGGGTCCTGGGGACGGAGGAGGCTCTGTTTGTGCCCACGGCCACGATGGCGAATCTCATCGCCGGTGAGTGCCCGGGGCTGTGCTGCGTGACCAGTCCTCGCGCCGGAGCCCCGCAAACCGCCAGAGCGCGGGCAGCCCGCGGGCACGTGGCTGAGCCCCCTGCCCTCTGCACGTGCTGCCTGCGGGGTGCTGCCCGCAGGGACCCCACGCTCACAGCCGCTCCCTCCCAGTGATGTGCCACTGCCAGCGCAGGGGGGCTCAGCTGCTCCTGGGCCGGGACGCCCACCTACACGTCTATGAGCACGGCGGGGCTGCGCAGGTGGGTGCTGCGGGTGGGTGGGCTCCAGCCCGGGCTGGTGGGGCACGGCAGCCCGGGCAGAGGCTGGGCTGGGCAGGGCAGGGGGTCCCTTGTGGGGCTGCGGCATCGCCCACATGACCCCACAGCCTGGAGCACGAGTGGCGGCTGAGCATGCCCAGTGCAGGGGAGGAGGGGATGGAGGGCAGAGAGCCGCGACCCCGGAGCACTGCCACTGTCCCCCGTCAGCTCTGCTCTCTGCCCTGCCCTGGGCACAGGTCGCTGGCGTCCACTCCCAGGCACTGCCGGACCTCCCAGACGGCACCTTCGACCTGGACCGGCTGGAGTGGACCATCCGCGAGGCCCACGGCAGCCGGTACCACCCGCGCCCGGAGCTCATCTGCCTTGAGAACACGCACAGCTCGGCGGGGGGCCGGGCGCTGCCCCTCACCTACCTCCAGCAGGTGGGAGCCCGCAGCTGGCAGCAGCCCTGCCTGGGCACAGGCAGCCAGACCCGGCAGGGTGGCACCGCAGGGATGCCAGGGCCTTGCTGAGGAGCTCGGAGTGTGGCTCATGTTGGCACCGGCTGCCCCAGGGGTCCCTGCCAGCCCAGCTCCTCCCCTGCCTCCCCCAGGTCCGCGGGCTCGCTGACCGCTACGGGCTGCGGGTGCACATGGACGGAGCACGGCTGATGAATGCGGCGGTGGCCCAGGACGTGGAGCCAGCTGGGATCACCCACCATTGTGACTCAGTGTCCCTCTGCTTCTCCAAGGTGTGCTCATGCAGGGAGGGGGTCCCTGGGGCCAGCACAAGCTGTGACCTTGCCCTTGTCTGGGGGTGTGGGGCTGAGCTTGCAGGCTGGGGCATCCCTGGGTGCACCCTGGGAAGGGGCAGGGGCAGCCCCCCGGGGCAGCTCGGGTCACCCCTCTGGTGGGTGTGCAGGGGCTGGGCGCCCCGGCCGGCGCGGTGCTGGCTGGACGCAGGGAGTTCGTCGGCGAGGCCTGGCGCGTGCGGAAGCTGCTGGGCGGGGGGATGCGGCAGGCGGGCGTGCTGGCAGCCGCTGCCCGCCTCGGGCTGGAGCAGGCAGAGGCGACGCTGCGCAGAGACCACGACAACGCCCGACGCTTTGCTGAAGGTATCTTGGGGCCCCTCGGCACGGCGGGAGGGGCAGGCGCCCGCAGCCTAACGCCGCTCTCTGCCTGGCTGCTGCACGGCCGGGTCCTGCCCTGCCCCACAGCTCGGTGTGGGCCCAGCCTTATCCCCCACCACTGACTGGGCTCACCGCACCCAGCACCACCCGGCACTGCCGGGGTAACAGCGGTGCGGGCACCTTCCCCGGGCAGCCGTGCGAGGTGTCCAGCTGGGTGAGGGTGCACAAGGGTCCCTGCCTGGCTGGTGTGCCAGGATGATGCCACATGTCCCCACGGTGTCCACCATGACCCTGGTGCTGCACAGGGGGGAGAGCAAAGGGCTCTTCCATCAGCTGGGACCTGGTGCAGGGCTGGGGCAGGGCTGCAGCCCACTCTGCCGGGAAGCTGGCCACTGGGCTCGCAGCCTCCTGCTCCCCCAGGGATCCAGGAGCTGAACTTGCCCCTCTGCTCTGTCAACCTCGCGGCAGTGGAGACCAACATCGTGATGGTGAACGTTGCAGAGGGCTGGCTGACCCCGGCAGAGCTCTGTGAGCACCTGCGGGCTGTGAGCGAGGAGGAGCTGGCAGAGACCGGCCAGGCTGTCAGCGTCCTGCTGTTCCCCTGGTCGGCACGCGCCGTGCGCGCTGTCTGGCACCGTGACGTCTCAGCCCGCGATGCCCAGCTCGCAAAGAACAAGCTGGAGTTTGTGGTGAGGAAGTGGCAGGAGAAGCTGGCCCTGGGACTGCGCCCGACCCCTCCGAGCACAGCAGGAGCCTGAGCATCCTCCCAGCCCCAGCACCAGCAGCAAAGGGGCCGGGACCAGCCACAGCTCCCAGCATGTTCCCAACCAGCTGTGGCACAACACCCACCCCTGCGTGCAGCTCTGCAAACTGGCGTAAGCCCACCCTGGGCAGACCCCAGCCCCCCCAGTGGGAGCACTGCCCCTCCCTGGAGGGACAGAGGGGACCCCAGGTCTCACAACCACCCTGACTCCTCCGAGACAGGGTCCCTGCCTCGCACCCAGCAAACGTGTCCTCAGAGCACCCTCTAGTCCTCTGCAGAGGTTCTGCTTCTGTAACTCGGGTCCCACAGACAGCGCCCAAAAGCAGAGCCAGGCACCCCCAGCCCACAGGCCACACGCTGGCCCCCGCACACCGCACGCGTGCAAGGACACTGCAGCGGGGAGCGGGATCCCGCGGGATGGTCAGGACACAAAACAAATGAGTTCTGGCAGCGCTGTGGCTGTGCAGGGCGTTCTCTCCTGTCTGTGCAGCAGGGACATCATCGCAGCCCAAGGTCCCATAGAGACACAAGTGCTCCTGGGGATGTGGCAGCAACTCAGCCACAGGACCAGGGACGCTGCGCAGCAGCAACAGTGTTCATCTGGCCAGGACTGTCCCAGGAGCACAAGCCCAGCCTGGCTCCCCCACAACCCCCATCCCCAAAGGTTTGTGCTAGCGCAGCTGGGCTCTCGAGGCCTCCCCACCTGCTGAGCCCATCACATTCTGGGTCAGTGAGTCCCCAGTTTTGCCTGTGCAAAGAACCAGGCTCCCCACTGCCGGCACAGAAGAGCCCAGGAGCTCCGTGCTGGGAGAGGAGATTCTCTCTGCAGCAGCCATGTCCAGTGTGGACCCACCAGCTTAGCACAGCCCCAGCTCCCCGGGGAGCAGCGTTACACCCAGGCAGCCGTGATTCCTGTTTTATTTTCTATTGGCAATAAACAGTTTAAAGGAAAATGAGGGAATGGACTTCATCACCCAGTTGTCCAGACAGAGCCCTGCCAGCCCTGCACGCTCCAGTCAGGCAGGACCACCGCAGCAAAGGAATGCTAGCCCAGGTGAGAACTGGGGACAACTGCTGCTCCCCTGCCCCGAGCCCCCGGCCCGGCTGCTGCAGACCCAGCTGGCGGGCGCAGGGAGGGCAGCCGAGCAGGGCACACACAGGCTGCCTGTCACTGCCACGCAGGGCCATGGGTCCCGTCTTGGTTTGCTCCTGATTGTCTTCAAGCTCTTGAAATCATGTTCAGAATCACCTGGGAGGAGGAACCAAGGCCTGTGAGCAGTGCCGAGCCCCGCTCCTCCCTCCTGGAGATGACAGCCAGCCCCAAAGCCGCAGCCCCGCGCCCGCCCCAGTACGCAGGCGAAGCTCGCGTTGGCACTGCGCTCCCTTCTGCGACCTCAGCTGTGCTCAAACAGCGAAGCGGGGACGGGAGCTCTTCCCCTACCTGAGTGAGGACATAACTGTCCTCCGACAGCTTCTCAATGATGTCAAAGTGATCCACACCGGCGAGGTCCAGCAGCGAGACGGACCAGCCGGCCGCACGCAAGGCCTGCGGAGAGAGGGGTGCTGGCAGGAGGGTCCCTGAACCCCCATCTGCCTGGACAGGGCACAGGAACAACAGCTTGGCAAGGGCTGGCGTCCTCCTGAGCTGCTGTCAGCTGTGACAGCAGCCATCGCCACAGCAGCAGAACCGCTGCTCTGACACAGCACACGAGCTCTGCACCCCAGCTCAGCAGGTCCGAGCAGGTTGGCCGAAGTCGCATCCCCGCGGAGCTGGGCCGGGCGGTGCCGCGGGCTCACCTGGCCGTACTCCTGCGACTGCCTGCGGAACTCCGGGGAGTCGTGCTGGGCCACGGCCACCAGCACCTCACAGGCCACAGCCGCCGGCGCTGCCGGGCTGATGCAGAGCATGGGGCTGTTCCTCTGGGCCACCTCCCTGGAGGAGACACCACTGATAGCAGCTGACGTAGCCTCTCGCTTGGAGAGGGCGTCTTCGCTGGCAGAGCACCCGTGTCCTTGGCTGGGTGCACCAGCCGGGCAGAGGTCGGTGGTGCCGCGCAGCGTGGGTGGGCTGCACAGGCAGGGGCAGAGCGGGCTGTGGAGCCGCTGGCATTTGCCCACAGGCTGCACTGGCCAATGCCTCGCACGTGTGTGCAGCCTCACCCGTGCCCTTTCCCTGTCACCGTCCCCGCAGCGTGCGGGCTCACCAGGTCATGTTCAGCGCGTCGTTCACGTAGGTGTGCAGGATGGGCTCGAGGTCGTACACGCCGCTCACCAGCACAGCTCCTGCGGGCAGAGGTGCCGGCGGGTGAGGGACCCTGCGGCTCCGGCCGCTCACAGCCCTGCGTGTGGGATCTCTCCTCCTTGTGCCCACGTCCCCAGGCCTCGCTGAGCTGCTGCTGGGTGCACAGCCTTGGGGGAAGCTTGTCCAGGATCCCAGGGTCCTGCACCCGCAGCGCCCGTGGGCTGCAGTCGGTTGTAGCAAATCATCTCCCTCGGCTCTGCAGCCGCCACAGCCCCGTATGGCGGCAGAGACAGGCGTGTCCCCGGTGCAGACACCAGTCCTTCAGCCCCTGCGCTACCTTTGATATCCGGCACCACTCCGTATTCCGTCCAGTCCGTGGACAGCACCATGGCCGCCAAGTGGGCCCCCGCCGAGTGTCCACACAGGTAAATGCCTCTGGAGAGAGGGAGCCGTGAGCCAGCGCGGTGCCGGCTGCCTGGGGATGTTCTGCTCCGTGCGGAGGAGGCGGCACAGCCGCAAGCGCCGCAGCCCAAATGCGGCAGCTCGGACACGTTTCGTGGTCCATCAATGGACACCTTGCACAGTGACAAGGGGCAACACCCGGACCGAGGTGCAGAACCTTTGTCACAGCTCGGGGCTCGCTCGTCCCCTCCTGCTGCTGCCACAGCCACCCCCACACACCAAACCGCCCCGGAGCCAGGCAGGCACAGTTTGCCTCAAAGACCTGGCAGTGGTCACCGGGGTGGGGACGCCAGGAGCTGCGTGTGGCCCACCTGATCCCAGAGTATCGCTGCACCAGGAAGGCGATGCTGCGCCGCACCTGCAGCACCATGGCGTCCATGTGGCCTGGGCAGAGGGAAGGGTCGGGAGGGCGTCAGGCCAGCGTGGGCACCCGCAGCCCCTGTGGGCAGCACCTACCTTTGGGGGCCGTGTCGTAGCCCACGGCCACCAGCGCCACACCCCGGGACACCAGCGGAGGGGCTGCGAATCCCGACTCGTCTTTACTGGGAGGAGGAAGAGAAGCTGCGGGGCTGGAGTGTCCCGGGGGCACCCAGAGCACCGAGAACAAGCCCGGGTGCCACGGGAAGGGGGGCGGCAAAGGGGGGGGGGGGGCTCCCTGCCCACGGGAGCCCCTCGCCCACAGCCCACCTCACCTCAAGCACTGCCAGTACCCGCCGTGGATGTAGACCAGGAGCGGGAAGGCTACGAGGCACAGCGCGGGGTGAGCGGGGGTCCCGGTCCTCGCCTGCCCCCGTCGCCTGCCCCCGTCGCCTGCCCCTCACCTACTTCCAGAGCGGTCGGCGGGGAAATAGACGTCCAGCTTCTCCCCGTCCCCGGCGCCGTACGGGACGTGCAGCGCGGTCTGTGCATCGGCCCGGGCCCGCCGGGTTCCTGCGGGAGGAGGGACGCGGAGCCTGGGTCACCGTCTGCTCCCGGCCCCGGAGCCCCCGCCCCGCGCCGGGGCCGCCCGCTCCTCACCTGCCGCCGTCGCCTCGAGGTGGGACTGGATGATGGTGTCCCGGTGCAGGCGGCGGGACCAGCGACTGGGGGAGTACTGCTCCTCCAGCGCCTGCGGGGGGCACGGAGCTGCGGCGGGGAGCAGTTCCGCCCGGGCGGCGGCAGCCAGGGAAGGCGCCCGCGGACCGGGGTAACAGCGCACCACCCGCCCTCCGCCCTACCTCCGCGGGCATCTCCCTCCACCCGCCCATGCTGCGCCGCGCCCGATCCCGGTCCCGACCCCGGCCCCGACCCCGATCCCGGTCCCCGTCCCGTTGCTCTCGCCCTGTGCCCCCACTGACCGCCCGGGGGCGGGGTCGGAGCGCGGGGGCGGGGCCATTCGGCTCCCATTGGCCGCCCGGGGGGCGGGACCGGGCCATGGGCCGGGGCGGGGCACTGGGCGGGGCCGCTGCGCTCCCATTGGCCGCCCAGGGGGCGGGGCCGGGCCAGGGACACGGGGCGGTGACGTGGGGGCGTCCTGGCGCGCGGGCGGGGCGCGGTGCACGCCGGGAAAGCGGCGCGGATGCTCGGAGGGAAATAAGAATTTTCGCGCCTGCGCTCCCATTGGCCCGCGCGGCTCCGCGAGGTCTCCTCCGATTGGCCGGCGCGGCGGCGCGTGGCGTGAGGCCTCCTCGGATTGGCTGGCGCGGCGCCGCAGGGGAGAGGCGCGCGCGGGCCGCCAGTTCGTCCGTCCGGTGCAGCCATGAACTGCCTGACGGTGCCCGGCGTCCACCCCGGCTCTCCCAGCCGCCCGCGCGGGCAGATCCAGGTACCGGCACGGGCCGAGCCAGCACCGGCAGAGGGTGGACGCTCAGCGCCCGCTGGGACCGGTACCGGGGGGCAGCGGGGCCCGTACCGGGTGGGATAGCAGGACCAGTACCAGGGGGCGGCGGGGTTGCGCACGCGGGGCTGGTACCGCGGGCAGGCAACGGGGACGCCGAGGCTGAGCCGGTACTGGAGGGGCAGCGGGGATGCGGAGGCTGGACCGGTACCGGGGGGGGGGCTCGGGCTGTGCGGGTGATGGCGGGGGCGGGCGGCGGGGCCCGGGGCCTCACCAGCTCCGGGGGGGACCGCGGCTGCGGAGCCGCAGGGGCTGGGCCGGCGCCAGGCGGGATGCCGGGCCCGAGGTGCCCCTGCCAGGCTGCGCTCTCGCCTGCTGACCCCCGGCTCTGCCCCCAGGTGATCTTCGGGCCCATGTTCTCCGGGAAGAGGTAGGCCCAGGGCGGCGGGGGCGGGTGGGGTGGGTCGGGGAGTGTCCCGGGTCCCCGCTGACGCCGTCTCTTGCAGCACGGAGCTCATGCGGCGGGTGCGACGGTTCCAGCTTGCCCAGTACCGGTGCCTGCTGGTGAAGTACGCCAAGGATACGCGTTACGGCACCTCCGGCCTCTCCACACATGACAAGTGAGTCCCTGGGGCAGGAGGACCCAGCCCTGCGGGCCCGGCAGCTGGGCTGCGGGCTCACGGCCTCACCTTCCCCGCAGGAGCACCATGGAGGCCCTGCCCGCCTGCCTGCTGAAGGACGTGTACCAGGAGGCGCTGGGCTCTGCAGTCATCGGCATTGATGAGGGCCAGTTCGTAAGTGCACGGCCAGGGCACACCCCAGGGGGCTCTGCAGGAGCTCCCAGTGCAGGAGTGGGTGGGAAGCCCCAGGACAGCGTGATCCTGCTGGACCCTGCTCATACAGTCAAACCCTTCCCTTGGACCCTGCAGGATGGGGGGGCTGGAGGCCATTGCATGGGGCTCTAATTTCTCTGTGCCCTGTGCTGCTGGATCCTGAGCGACGTGCTGCCCCTTCTTCCTCCTGATGCCGTTGCTTTACCTCCTGTAGTTCCCAGACATCGTGGAGTTCTGTGAGATGATGGCCAATGCTGGGAAAACTGTCATTGTTGCAGCTCTTGATGGGACTTTCCAGAGAAAGGTAAAACAGTTTTTATCTTAGCACAGCAGCTGCTTTGGGATCCTCGTTGAGCCCATCCCACAGAACCACCCCTGCTGTCTTGGCACAGGCTTTCGGGAGCATCCTGAACCTGGTGCCGCTGGCAGAGAGCGTGGTGAAGCTGAACGCCGTGTGCATGGAGTGCTACCGAGAAGCCTCCTACACAAAGAGGCTGGGAGCAGAGAGGGAGGTGAGTTCCCAGGGAACAAAGAACTTCAGTAACTTCATCTTGCCAGTCCTGCTAGTCTAGAGGAATTTCCTCAGGGGAACTGAGCTCCACAGAGTCACTCTCCTAATTTCCTTGCCAGGTTGAAGTGATTGGAGGAGCAGACAAGTACCATTCCGTCTGCCGAGCCTGCTACTTCTGCAAGCGGCCGCAGCAGCCTGGGCTGGAAAACAAGGAGAACCTGCCCATGGGGGGGAAGCAGCTGGACCTGCCCATGGGGGGGAAGCAGCTGGACCTGCCCATGGGGGTGAAGCCCATGGGGGTGAAGCAGCTGGACGTGGCCACCTCCCGGAAGATCTTTGCTTCTTGACTGCTGGGCTCCCGCATGGGAAATAACGAGAGGAAGGAAGTTAAACGCTGTCACCAGATCTGGCTTCCCCTGCTTGTAGCAAAACTGTTGATGTCTGAGCTCTCCCTGCCAAACCAGGCTGCTGCTCCCTGCACCGAGCGCCGGGCGAGAGGACGAGCAGCTGGACCTGGTGCTGGAGCGGGAGCATGACTCAAAGTGAGTTCCTTTCTCAGAACAGGGGAAGGAGGCGGTGTAGCTGCTGGTGCTGCCACACAAACAGGTCCTGGAAAACTGTCACAGCAAGCCAGGCTGCCCTCGCCCTGTCCTGCTCTCCTGTCTCCTGCCTGTGCCCAGACCCGCACTGCTGGCTGGGTCACTGGCCGGGAACACAACCGCTCCTTTCTCTCTTGCGCGCTGTTGCTAAATTCCAGGTTTCTTAAGACAATGTGCAGTAATTTACTATTTTAACCCCACTTCCTTTTTTAACCCAGTCTGTTCCTTGTCACAGAGCTATGGCACAACTTTTTAACTGACACACGTAGCAGCAGCCTGGCCCTCAGCAGCCCCTTTGAACCATTGCACGTGGCCCCGCTTGCAGCTGGCTCACTTGCTGTAACTGGCTCGTAAATTTCTGTTGAAACAGAAGAGGGGGGAAGGAAGGCCTGAGGTGATGGCCTGACTAGTCTCTTTCTAGCCTTTGAACTGAAAAGGGCAAGCAGTAGTCTAGTAGTAGCCTGTGTATTAAGACAGAGTCCTTTTAGAAGAACTAGACTTCACTTCAGGAAGAGTCACTGCTCCAAAATCGGGTGGTTTTGCTCAGGTCCAAGGCTGGTGCTGCCACTTCAGTGCTTAGTTACCCTGGGAAGGGTTTGGAGGCTCAGGACTTAATCTGTAAAGGTTTGGGCTACTGTTTCTGTGAAGATCTAGCTACTTGGAAAAGGGTCTCTGCTTCAAGTGGAAGGTTCTCAACTGTAGTCACGTATCTTGCTCCATCCTGAGCCTTCCAAAAATTCTTCAGGCTGATCCTTCCTCTGCTGTAGGTTGACTGAAGGATCCTCTTCCCTCTTTGCTTGACTTGGCCTTTGGCAGGTTTTTGTTTTATTTTGTACTGCTTTTTCCTGTAAGCCAGCATGTACAACCTCCAAGCAGTAGCTCTTGGTTCAAGCTGGGTCCAGTTTCCATGTGCAAATGCCCTGCTGTGTGCCTGCACCCTCCAGCTTGCAGAAGCCACCTCCTTAGAGGGTTAAAGAGCCAACTGAAAACCCCTAAACCCCAAACCCCTGCTCCCTCTGCATGTCGTGAAGTGATGACAGTTGTACTCACAAGCACTTGAGTGCTAGGCCTGGGCTTTCCCCCTAGGGACAGGGGAGGCAGCACTGCTACTGGTTTAGGTTAATAAATAACTTAATTAAATTGTCTCTGTCTGTTTTACACTGGACTGCTCTGAACAAGCTTCCCTGCAGCTGATTGCTCGCAGCGGCCTGGGCTGGACAGCTGGTCACAGGGGTGGTGTTCGAGCCGTCTGCTCCCACCTCCTACCAAACAAACACTCTGCGAAGGGCAGGCGCAGGGTTCACCTAAAAATAGACACCAGCAGGAGGGTGCTGCTTGCAGGGCACGAGTTGGCTTGGGCTGCTGCTGCTTCCCTGCCTGGAACCCCCTGTCCCTGGGAGAGGAGGAGCCCCGCTGTGCTTCCCCAGAGAAGAGCAGCACGTGGTGGCTAGGTGAAAAAGTTTATTCCATTTCTACAGTGACAAACAGAGCTACTTGCACGGCAGCCCCAGCAGCGGCAGCCCCAGCAGCGGCAGCTCGCGTACCACAGGCGGCTGCTGGGAGCAGCTTCACAACAGGTGCAGCAGAAAAACCTGAGTCAGGCGGCAGCGCAGGCGCCCGCGCGGCGGCCGGAGCGCGGCTGTGAGCGGGACACAGGACAGGCCCCACTTCTGCGGGAGGCCGAGCACCGAGTGAGCAGGGACGGTGCTCCAGGACCTTCCCCAGACACCTGGAGCAGCCACAGCCCTGCTGAGAGCCCAGCGCTCGCCGCCCCCGGGGATCCCAAACCGCGTCACCCGCGCGCCGGCAGCTCTAGTGCAGGCTGTGGCGAAGGCACCGCACGGGAGTTTGTAGTCAAAAGAAAACAGGGCTTTGGCATCAAGCTCACCCAGCAGCAGCCGAGGGGGAAAGGCACGGGAAGCCGGGGCGGGCAGGAGCTGGACCACCCGGCCGTGCTACAGCAGTGAGAGCCAGCACCTGAGGGGTTGATGCCGGCGGGGTGAGAAAGGCACCGGTGCCAGGACAGGCCGGGGCAGCAGTCACAAGGGCACAGCCAGGCCAGAGCCAAGGGGTGCGAACTGCACGCCCACCCTCCCTGGAGCTGCACCGAATCACCCGCTGCGCACCGGGCCGTGGCTCCCAGCAGCGGGAGCTCAGCTCCAGCACCGGGACCAGCCCCCTCCTGCGCCCCAGCACCCAGGCCCGGTGGCCTTCACACAAAGCAGCCGCCACCCTCCCACCCCACCTTCCCCCTTCAAGTCGCAGGTCCCTCCCCTCCCACCCCACTGGAGAGGACGGCACTGGCACGGCCATCCTGCCGCCGCGCCGGGCAGGGCTCAGTACACCGGTGGGGGCTGGTAACCCTCCGGGCCTTCCGCTGTCTGGGTGAAGGGCGGCTGCTGGTAGCTGTCGTGGCTGATGTTGGGGTAGCTGGAGTAGGGAGTTGAAACCTCTGGGGTGGGGTCGATGTAGCTTTGAGCAAAGTCCTCCACCCCCATCTTGTACCTCTTGTAAGCGAAGGCGATCAGAAGGCCCTAGAGAGACGAGGGGGACGGGGGTGTCAGGGCTGCACGTCCCTGGAACCCCCCCTGTGCTGCCTCCCGAGCGGGGCGGCAGGGCCAGGCTCCACCGCAGCCTCACTCACCCATGAGAAGATGGAGAAGAAGCTGAAGGTGATGGCAGCACGGGCTGAGTCAGCTCCAATGTACACATCCTCAGTCCGCGTCCAGGCCCACTGGTTGCTCAAGAAACAAAATCCAACGAACCACAGGAAGGTCCAGACACCTGCGGGAAGAAGGCGGTGTGAGGGGCTGGGGCTGCGTCCCACTGCTCCCAGGGAGGTCCCCACGCCAGACCCCGCTCCCACAGGCTGCCACTGCCATGGCGGGGGCCGCAGCCCAGCGCAGGTGTCTGGTCTGGTCCGGTGCAGCTGCCCGTGTGCCACTCCCCACGGCTCCTCGGGGCGCTTCCAGCAGGCAGCGCGTGGCCCACGGGCAGCGTGCCAGGCGGGAGCGACTCCCTTCGCCAGGCACCGGCAGCCACGTCACGGGACAAGGGCAGCCATTGTAGCAGACGCAGAAGGCGCAGCCCTGCCCGCGGCCGCCCGTACCTGAGAAGCCGAGATCCGCCAGGACCAGGTACTTGCGGTCGGTGGTGTTGCTGATCTGGGGGAAGTAGACGTCCACCATGAAGAAGAAGATGCAGGCGAGGAAGGCGAGGACGCCGATGGCGACACCGTAGCGGCAGGCGTCCTGGTTGTGGTTGAAGACGCAGAAGAGCTGGGAGGAGCTGGGCACGTTGGTGTAGCCCTCCCCGACGAGGCAGGCGAAGACGATCAGGGCGAAGACCTGCAGAGGCGGGACCGGGTGACCGGTGGGCGGCACCGGGGCCCCTCCCAGGGTCGGGAGCACCGGCCAGGCTCTGCTCAGCGCCCGTCACCGCGGCTGCACCGGGGCGGGAGGGGGCGGCTGGACCGCGGGGATCCGGAGAGGGCGGGCAGGAGCGGGCGGCCGGGCTGGGCCGGGCCGGGCGGGCTCCGAGGCGCGGGGTCAGGTCGTCCCGGGGCCCTGCGCAGCCCCGTGGCCCGGCCCGGCCCGGCCCGGCCCGGCCCGGCCCGGCCCGGCTCTCCTAGCGCGGGCCCCGTCCCGCCCCGACTCACCGCGCTGGCGATCCGCGCCAGGACCTGCGGCTGCTGCACGAAGCGGCCCAGATCGAAGGCGCCGCCGGCCTTGGCCGCCCCGTACGCGCCGCCGCCGCCGCCGCCCTCCATCGCGCCGGAGCCGCCGCCGCGCTCCCCGCCGCTTCTGCGCGGCACCGCCCCGGGGAGGGACCGGGCGGTCCCTTCTGCCGCCGGGGCGGAGCGGGGCGGGACGTGCTGGCGCCGGCGGGACGGGGTCTCCCCCGCCCGGCTACCGAGCTCCGGTGCCTCCGTGCCCCGCAGCCATCCGGCACTGCACTGCGGGGAGACCGGCGGTCGCCCACGCGGCGTGTCCCGCTTGCCCCCGGCGCTGCTCCCGGTGCCCCAGCGCCGTGGGCGGGGGAGCGGCCGCCCCACGCGGTTCCCGCGGTTGCAGTCCCACGGCCGGTCCCGGTGAGCGCGGCTGGCGGGGAGAGGGGGCTCTGCGGGGGCTGCTCCCGCGTCCCCCCCGCCTGGCACCGGGAGGTGGCAGGAGGGTCCGGACGGAACGGGGTGTGCTGGGGGCTCCGTGCGGGGAACACTCCGCACCCACGGCGAACGTCCGGTACCGGGCGCGGGCAGAAGGCGGTGGCAACCCCAGGACGCGTTTCCGTCGGTTCCTGGTACTGGAGTGGGTGAGGGGCTGCCGGGGAGCCCCGGGGGGCCGGGCCGGGGTCGTCGCCTGCCCGGAGCAGCCCTGGTCCGGCGGAGGGGGAAGATGGAAGGGCGGCAGGAGAAGGCGCGGGGGCACCGACGGGTGGTGGGTAACGAGGCGCGGGTGGCACGGCGGGGCGGGCACAGGGGTCTCTGCTCCGGTCCTCCCCACTCTCCGGGGCCGGGGCTGCCGCACGGGCGGGGAGAGGCGTCCTCGCCCGTCCCGGGGCTGCGGCTCCTGCCGTCGCCGTCCCCTCCCCGAGAGCCAGGGTTGGTGCGTCCCGGCGCCGGGTCGGGCTCCGCCGGCGCAGCCGGGGTGGTGCGGGTCCCCCCCCGCGCGGGCAGCACCGGCCCCGGCTGCGCCGCCTCCCCATCCGCCCGCCCGCCCTTCCTTCCTGCCCCGCCGTGCTCCCGGCCTGCGGGGCCGCCGGGACGGGGCCGCCCCGGGGTTTAGACCCGCGGACCCGCCTGCTCCGCTCTCCCGGGAACCCACACGCAGCAGCTCCGGCTGCATCCCCGTCCCGAGGGCGAGCAGGGCCCCGCGTGCTGGGGGGTAACGGGGGTACCGGCAGCACGGGGCCGGCTGATCCCCACCGCTGCCCGTGCAGGCCGGTGCGCCGGAGGAGCACGGTACCGTCGGACCCGCTCGTCCCAGGCAGGATGTCCTGTCTGCCCTCCATCACCCTCCACGTCCCCGAGGACACTGAGAACGATGGGTGAGTGTTGGGCCCTGCGGGCACTGGGTGGGCTTTGGGCTGGTGCCGGGGGTCCGTCCCCCGGGCCCCAGGGCCAGCCCAGCCCAGCCCGAGGTGAGCAGGTCTGTGTCCCTGCAGCCAGGAGCCAAGCCCAGACAGCGAAGGAGCCCTGCACAGCTCCTTCCACCAGCTCATCCAGGAGCAGAGCAGCTTGGTGGAGGCGGGTCTGGAGCTGGAGATGCAGGCGAGGGGCAGAGGTAAAACACTGCGGCCACAGGGATGGGGACAGCGACTGTGCCCAGGGCCATCTGCCATCCTGGGCCAGCCTCGGCTCGTCCCATGGCTGCGGCCAAAGCGCTTGTAGGAGCCCACTGACACCTTCACCAGCACAGGCAGCGGGGCAGACCTGCCCTTGGGGACACAGAGAGCGTCCCCAGAGAAGGGGCACTCAGGGGGAGCACACGCCGGGGCAGGGCAGCGGGGCTGCAGGGACTGGAGCTGTGGGCACTCCGGCTCTCACCACTCTGTGTCCTGCCCTCCCTCTCCCAGAACACCCAGCCCGCCTGGCACCCCCAGACGCCTGTGCCACTGCCTGGCCAGAGCCCGGGCAGGGTGAGCAGCACCCCGGCTACTCCTCCGCCTCCCTGCGCATCCTCGCCAGCATGCCCAGCCGCACCATCGGTAGGTACCGCCCGCCTTCCCACCCTTCCCCAGGCCCAGGAGACCCTCGGAAGAGCTCTCCCTCCTGCCTTGCATGGCCACCCATCCCCTGCCCTGCTCTCACTCGCAGGGCGCAGCCGTGGGGCCATCATCTCCCAGTACTACAACCGCACAGCCCGGCTGCGGCGCCGAAGCAGCCGCCCGCCCCTGCAGCAGCTCAGCCACGTGGCACGGCCCAGCCTGCGGCAGTACGACCTGGAGACCGACCCTGCCAGGGCCACGCTGGAAGGTGAGGGTCCTCCGGCAGCGGGAGCAGGCAGTGCCAGGCACTGTCCCCATGCCGGGTCAGGCACGCCGTGTCCTGGCCGGCCGTGTCCCACTGAGCCCCTTGTGTCCCCAGACAAGCGGAATCTGCTGGTGAAGGAGCTGCTGAGCCTCTCGCCCAGCCAGCGCAGCCACATGTTGCTCACTGTGCCCCTCAGCCTGGCAGAGAAACGCACCCTCCGGTAGGTCCTTTCCCACCAGCCCTGGCCAGGCAGGGCTCCTGCAGCCGGAGCCGTCCTGAGGCCCATGCCACCCTGCAACATCCCTCTGTGCTGGGCAGGCAGGAGCTGAGCAGGCACAGGGGTCCCCCGAGGCAGCACGCCCAGCACCGGGCCCTCTCCTCTCCCTGCGGATGGTCCAAGGATCACGTCGTCCTCGTAAGTCCGGGGCATGAGTCTGCACCGCAGCTGTCGGGGGCTCTGGCCCAGGCTCTGGCCCCGGTGCTCTCCCCGGGCTCCTTCTCCCCAGGGCTGCCGTGGACTCTGGTACAGGCTCCTCTCCCTGCTCCTCACCGCGCAGCCCTGGCACTACACCCTGAAGCAGATTGGCGGCCGCTTTGGCTCTAGTGTCCTCTCCTACTTCCTCTTCCTCAAGACGGTCCTTATGTTCAACATCATCTCATTCCTCATCCTCCTGGTCTTCGTGGTGGCCCTTCAGGCTGCGTATCCCCCGGCCTCGGCCAGCCCCCAGCCCTTCACCGGCCTCGAGCTCCTCACCGGAGCGGTGAGCACTGCCAGCATGCCAGAGCATCCCCGGGCCAGGAGCTGCTCCGAGCTGGGGGCCCAGCCCTGTGTCCCCACATTCCCGCCACAGTGATGCCTCGGTCCCTGCCCTTGCACAGCCGGGGCCCTGGGACCACCGGGCTGCCTGGTGCTGCCCCAGCCCAGGGCTCTGTGTCCCCGTGGACTGGCACAGATGTGCCGGGCTGGGCAGGGAGCCGCGGGCACCAGCGAGGTCACCCTGAGCCCCACTGTGCACTTTCCCACAGGGCTACTTCACTCACTCGCTGCTGTACTACGGCTACTACAGCAACGTCACCCTCAACGACCCCTGTGCCTCCAGCCCCAACGGCAGCGCGTGCCCCCTCGCAGCCCCCCGCCTCCCGTACAACCTGCCGCTGGCCTACGTGTTCAGCGTCGGGGTCTCCTTCCTCGTCACCTGCATGCTGCTGGTGTACAGGTGGGTTGGCAGCACCTCTGGCACTGCCAGCCTTCCCCCTCCGCCCAGCCCTGATGTCCTTCCCCTCACTGCAGCGTGTCCCGCTCCTTCGGGAAGAGCTACCGCATGGGCAGCTCCACGGGGGACCTGGCCATCAAAGTCTTCTGTGCCTGGGACTTCAAGGTGATCCAGAGGCGCTCGGTGAAGCTGCAGTGTGAGAACATCCACACCCAGCTGAAGGTGAGGAGCTGGGCTGGAGTCGGTCCCCGCACGCCCTGTGCCCTGCATTGGGCAGGAGAAGGTGTTCGCAGGAGCTGCTCCAGACCCCGGCTCTGCACCCCTCTCCCACCCACTGCACGGGGGAGTCCTGCAACCACACATACCCCTCAACCCCAGCCTGCACCAGCACTTTGTCCTTTGGGTCCCACCACAGTGCCACAGGACAAACCCTCGCTCCGGAGCCGGAGCACGTTCAGCAGCGCTGGCACTGCTCTCTTCCAGGAGCTGCTCGCGGAGCAGCGCTCCCGCTCCCGCTCCCGGAGCCTCTGCCAGCGCCTGGGACACTCCGCTGTGCTGCTCCTGGCCTGGGCGCTCTCGCTGAGCACGGTGCTGGGCTGCGTGCTGGCTGTGCACTACTTCTCAGAGCACATGCACGCGGTGAGTGCCGCCCCTCGCCACGGGATCTGCCTTGGTGCTGGGGGGCCGGGGCTGCGCTACTGGGGAGGGAGACCAGAGCAGCCCTGGGAGGCAGGGGCAGCCCCCTGGCAGGTCCCCTCCTGGTGTCGGCGTTTGCCGCCCTCCCTGCAGGCACCAGGCTGGCAGCAGCCACACACTCACCCTGGTGCCCACTCGCCAGGTTCAGCAGGACCACCGGGCGCGGGGCAGCGGCGTGCGGCGGCAGGAAGCCATCCTGCTGGTCCTGCCCTTCGTGGTGTCGTTCCTCAACACGCTGATGCCCCACCTGTACAGCCTCCTGGCTCTGTGGGAGAGGCAGGACTCCCCCGTGGCACAGGTCTACGTGGCGATCTGCAGGTGGGCTGTCTGGGACCGGGGCAGAGGGGGCGTCCTGCACCCCCACCTGCACAGGGAATGGCTTTGGCGTCGGGCACCCCATCCACAGGGCTTGGCCCCTCCATGCCCAGGGCTCAGGTGATCCCAGCCCTTCTTCTGCTCCCCAGGAACCTCATTCTGAAGATGGTGGTCCTTGGTCTGCTCTGCTACCAGTGGCTCAGCCGGAGAGTTGTCTGCGCGACAGAAGAGGTCAGTATCGCCGTGCGGGACCGGGCTCTGCACGGGTCAGTGCGAGGAGCACACGGTGCCCGTGTGAGCTGGCTGTGCCAGGAGTGAGCTGGCTGGGCCAGGGAGTGTGGAGCAAAGCTGCTGGCACCAGCAGGCAGCAGGGGCAGGGGTCTGGAGGGAGGGGTCTGCCAGACAGCACTGCAGGCACCATCTGCTCCTTTGCTGGGGAGAGCGGGGGGCAACAGCTGGATGGGGGCACCTCAAATGTGGGGTGGCTGGAGAAAGGGGTGCAGGGGAGGAAAAGGTCCCACAGCCCCTCACGCCCCATGGAGGCCATGGGAGAGTCATGGGGGAGCAGAGGCCTCATTGCCCACTTGATGCCACCTTTGCTTGTCTCCCCAGTGCTGGGAGACATGTGTGGGGCAGGACCTGTATCGCTTCGTGGTGATGGATTTCATATTCACCCTGCTGGACGTGCTCTTCGGGGAGCTGGTCTGGAGGTAACGTGCCCTGGGAGGGGTCCCCCCGTCATCCCCAGCATGGCCCCCGGTGCACCCGGGCTCTGCCGCCGTCTGAGGGGAGGACAGATGCCAAGCGCCCCCCCTCAGCAGCAGCGTGGGAACAGAGCTCTGCTCCTTCCCAGGCTGATCCTGGAGAAGAGGCTGAAGAGGAAGCAGAAGCCTGAGTTTGACATCGCCCGAAACGTGCTGGAGCTGATCTACGGGCAGACCCTGACGTGGTGAGACCTCTGCCTGGCACAGCTTGTTCCTCTGCTGGCAAACACCTCCTGGTCCCCTGGGAGCCCTGTGGCTGCAGGGACCGGGCATGGGGAGCTGCATCTTTCACTGAGTGGGGTCATGGGAGACCCCCCAGCCCCGCATGGGTGGGATGAGGGAGAGGGGTGCCCTGGCAGTCACAGCACCTGGTGCCAGCACCTTACAGCCACGACCCACACGCTCACCGGGACGTCTGGCTTTGGCCATGGGGGACCAGCAGCAAAGCATCCCAGCACTGGTCCAGTGACCCTCGCCCAGCTGGTCCCCTCCAGAGCTCTGGGGAAGGAACAGGCTCTGCTGCACAGAGCCCCCCTCGTTTGTCCAGCCCATAACGGCACTCGCTGCGCCGAGGGGAGCTGCTCCCCTCCAGCCTGGCTGCTCGGGTCCTGCTTTGTCACCCCCCACTGCCTTTCTGCAGCCCCTGGCCTCACACCCCCTTCCCAAGGAGGGATCTGTGTGTGGGCTGCTGTTTTCCCACAGGTTGGTGAGATCCCAGCTGCTGCCCAGCCCCAGCACGGGCTGTGCCGTGACCCTGGCACGGGGCATCGTGCCTTTGCTTTACGAAAGCCCGACCGCAGCCGGGTCGGTGCCCTCCCGCCGCTGCCCCCGGCTCTGCCGCCCGCGGGGCTCGGAGCCGGAACGAGCTGCTCTTCCCCGTCTCTCCCAGGCTGGGTGTTCTCTTCGCACCGCTCCTGCCCGCCGTGCAGACGCTGAAGCTGCTGCTGCTCTTCTATATCAAAAAGGTTTGAGTTGTCCCCCCCAGCTCCCCACGTGTCCCCACGCTGGGCAGCCCTGGTGCCGCACCGTGCGGCGAGCAGCACCGTCCTCGCGGGAGGGACGGGGTGTCCCCAAGCTCCCTCAGCTCCCAGTGGGTGCGAGGGATGGGATGTTGGGATGGGGACCACTTCCCAGGAGACAGCGGCACATGGGACTCTGCTCCTGTCTGCAGACCAGCCTGATGCAGAACTGCCAGTCCCCCAGCAAGCCCTGGCAAGCATCTCACATGAGCACCATCTTCATCACCCTGCTGTGCTTCCCGTCCTTCCTGGGTGCAGCCGTCTTCCTCTCCTACACCATCTGGTCGTGAGTACCCGCTGGATCACAGCTTGGGGCACAGAACTGCTGGCTGTCAGCGAAGGAGAGTGTCCCTCCCCAGCCCTGATGGCACACGGAGCACATGGCACCCAGCACAGGGCTGTGTAACCCCACCCCAGGCAGGGAGATGCTGCCCAGCTGCTGGCCACTGCACGGAGTGTAGCAGTGGTTGGCCTGTGCCCACTTCTCCCAGCTCTTCCCAGCTGTTGCTGATGCAGGACAAGGGATGAGGACCCCCTCATCCAGCCACTGACAATAGCTGGGGCAGGCCATGCTTCGTCCCTGGAGGGCTGGACATCCAAGCCAGGCAGCGCCCTGGGCTGAGCTGGGCTGTCCATCGCTCCAACTGACCCCGTCGCTCTCTCTGCTCAGGGTGCAGCCGTCAGAAACCTGTGGTCCCTTCCAAGGGCTGGAAACCATCTACAAGTCAGGGAAGACCTGGGTGCAGGTGCTGGAGAAGTCCAACCCGAACATCACCTGGTTCACGTGGATCCTCCAGCACGTGGTGGAGAACACCTTCCTCCTGTTTTTCCTGTCCGGGGTCCTGCTGTGAGTACGGACCCGAGGCTGAGCCCTGGGCCTGTGGTTTGAGGGTCCCTGTCACAGCCCTGAGCTGGGGCATCACTCCAGAGCCCTGTGCCCTGGCCCAGTGCCAGGAGTGTGGCATCCCCCAGCTTCCTGCCCTGGCTGCCACCTTCCCGTCCTGCCTGTCATTGCAGAGCTGTGACCTACTTCAACATCCAGGTGGTGAGAGGCCAGCAGAGGATCATCCGCCTGCTGAAGGAGCAGATTGCCAACGTGCGTGAGCTCCACACGCTGCCCCTGGCCGGTCCCGGCTGCTCCATGCCCTGGTCCGGTCCTGGGATTGCCAGATTCGGGCTCTGGCCCCGACAGTGGTGCCGCCCTGGACATGCAAGAGCACATCCCACGGCTGCTCACTGCTCTGTCTCTGCTGTTGCAGGAGGGGGAAGATAAAAGATTTCTCATTCAGAAGCTTCACTCCGTTTACGAGCAGAGAGAGAGACGCGCCTGAGTCCCAGGTGAGGACAGCGTGAAGGGGAGAGGGGGCTGCCGGGGTGCTCGGAGCTCAGCTGGGCACATGGATGTTCCTCTGTCCCGTGGCGGAGCAGCACTGCCCGGGGCAGCCCAGCTGCAGCAGAGCCGCTTGCCAGGGAGCGGGAAGGTGCAGGAGATGATGGGATGAGCCAGGCACTTCATCTCCCCTCGCTCTGCTGGCACGGGCAGCAGCGGGGCTGGGGATGCAGGGCTGAGCGTGCTGGGTTGGTGCCCGGGCTGCCCAGCCTGTGCCAGGGGATGCTGGATCCCCAGTGCTGCTGCAGCTGGGGACGGCACCAGCTGCCACCAGAGCCAGGACAGGGCAGGGAACAGGGACATTTATGGAGCCTCTTCTCTGCTTTCAGTGTGGGGCAGTGCTGTCTCCCCTGGCAGCGGATCCTCGGGGTCTCAGGGACTGTGTCTCTCCTCTTAGTGCCAGACTCCTGGGACAGGACAGCGCAGGACCCCGCTTGCAGCCAGGGACTGGATCTTTCTAAGCCATCGCGGCACGGTGCTGGAAGCAGCGGGACCAGGGGGTGCTGGGCAAGATCCTCTCTGGGCTGCAGCAGCCAAGGACCCATTGGGCAACGTCGTTTGGCAGCTCTGTGCAGGGCTGGCTCACCAGCACAGCCCTTCTCCAGGGGTGGTTACTGTCAGCAGAGAACAACTCCCGCCTGTAAACACCCCAGCCAGCCCCAGGAACAGCTTCGGGCTGTTGGCAGAAGCCTTCAGGGACAGTGACACTTTCTGGCTGGAGAGAACCTTCAGCCTCTTTGCACTGCCCAGGAGCAGCAAGGCCAGAGCCAGGAGCTGCCAGGCACTGGCCCAGCTCCAGCCCTGTGTGTGGCTCGCCAGGAGGAGAGCTGCTGGCCAATTCAGGCCACCCAGGCCAGGCAGCCCTGCGGCACCCTGTGCCACTTTGTGCCTGCTGGCAGGACAGGCTCAGAACCACCATGGTGCTGAGGGCTGGGCTGGGAGAGGAGCCCAAAGGCTCTGGCTCCCTCGGTGAGGCTACCCTGGCCCATTAAAGCGTAGCTGTGTCTGGACCTGTTGGGCTGGGAGTGGGCAAGCGTCTTTGGTGCGTCAGTGTCAGTCGGGGGGTGACTCAGCAGCCACGCAGGGAGCAGCAGGGGCTGTGGCAGGGTGTGCTCGGGCTCCTCAGCTGCCCAGGGAAGAGCCCAGCTCAGCCCACACCATGGGACCAAGAACCGCGGCTGTCTCCTGGCACACGGCCCCAGGAGCCCCCAGCACCGAGAGCTGCTGTCCCCCACGGCCCCAGGAGCCCCCAGCACCAAGAGCTGCTGTCCCCCACGGCCCCTCACCCTGTGACTTGGCACTGATGCCAGTGGGTGACACAGCCGCCGGGCGCTGGGCTGGCTGTCGGGGCAGGCTCAGCCCTGCGGTGTCGGTGCAGACGCGGCACCGGTTCTGCGCACGGACGCAGCCGTTCCGAGCCCAAGGTGGCCTCTGAGGCTCCTGCTCATCCCCTCCCCAATTAGCTGATGTTTCCAGCACACACAAGGCAGCCACCAGCCTGGACAGTAACATGGAAGTTTTACTGCAAAGTCCTTCAGGGGTCTGTGCTGTCTGTCACCAGCCAGTGACGCTGTCCCCAGCCCAGCCCCAGGCCGGGCAGCTGCTCCCTGGCCACCTCCTTCAGTGCCAGGACTTGGCTGCGTTGCAGCAGGGCAGGGTGGGGGTCAGCGGGGGTCTCCGAGGGTGGCCCGAAGCCACTGCAGGACGTCGGCCAGGCCGGTGCCATTGCGGGCGCTGGTCTCCAGCACGGTGATGGGCTGCGTGGCGCAGGAGACAACGTCCTGCATGCGGAACAGCGACTTCATCTCCACCAGCGACATGTAGCAGGGCAGGTCACTGCAGCCGGGGGGCAGGGGGCTGTGTTAGCCCACCGTGACAGCTCTCCCGCCTGGACCAGCCCCAGCTTGGGGGTCTCCACTGGCCCAGAGCGTGGCAAAGTGGTCTGCTGTCCCCCGGGGCACAACAGGCTTAGAATCAAATGCTGTGAGCTGGAAGGGACCCACCAGGATGACGGAGTCCAACTCCTGTCCCTGCACAGGACAATCCCAACATTCACACCATGTCCCTGAGGGCCTTGGCCAAATGCTGCTGGAATCTTGTCAGGCTTGGGGCCATGAGCACCTCCCTGGGGAGCCTGTGCCAGTGCTCCCCCACCCTCTGCCTCAAGAACCTTTGTCACCTGATGCAGGGGACACAGGAGCCACCACAGCCCCTTGGCATGTCCCCGTGTACCCCCACCCTCCGGGCTGACCCCTCCTCACATCTTGTTGAAGAGAACCATCACGGGCACGGAGGCGAGCTGCGGCGCGGCGAGGACGGAGAGCAGCTGGACGCAGGATGAGGACACCTGGGTGGGGTCGGCGGCGTCGATCACGAACTGGGGGAGCAGAAGGGAAAGCAGCGGTGTGGACATGCCTGAGGGACACCCCGCGCCCGGCCGGACCGACCGGGGAAACGGCACAGCCGGGACAGAACGAGGGGCCCGACTCCCCACAGTGGAGCGGGGCCAGCGCTGGCCCCAGCCGCGGGGTCTCCCCGTGGGGGTCTGTTCCTCGCTCAGGGCCGTGTCCCTGGGGCCACGGCTCGGCGCCGGGTCCCCGCTCGGCCGCCCCGCCGGTGCCGGTGCCGCTCACCAGCAGGGCGCTGCACTCGCTGTAGTAGCTGGGCCAGACGGGGGCCATGCAGCCGCCCAGCTCCCGCACCGTCACCCTCCGCGGCAGCCGCAGGTCGGTCAGGTCGGTGCCCACCGTGGGCTGCGTGGCCGGGGGCTCGCCCAGCTCCGCCGCCCCCGTCCCGGCGCTCAGCTGTGCTGCGGGTTAAGGACACGACGGCGGCGGCGAAAGGGACGCGCCCCCCCCGGGACCCCCTGACAACCTCGCGCTCCCCCCCCGGTGCCCTCGGTGCCCCCGGTCCCGCCGGATATGACGCAGCCGCCGGCCCAGCAGGCTCTTGCCGCCGCCCGCCGCCCCGAGCAGCAGGCACGTGCGCACGGGCCGCCCCCCGCCCGCCATCCGGCCCCGCCCCGCCCCGCCCCGCCGGAAGCCGGAAACAGCCGGGAGAAGCCGGAAGAAGCCGGAAGCGGAAGCGCCCGCGGACGGGCGGTGGGACAGGCCGGGCCGGCGGCGGCGGCGTCAGGGGATCACGATGGGGCGCGGCGGCGGCACCTTCGAGCGGCTCCTCGGTACCGGGCGGGGCGGGGGCCGCAGCGATCGGCCTCGGGAGCCGGGACGGTTCCGGGACCGCCGCCAGCCACAGCGGGGCCGGGGCCGAGAGTCGGTGCCGGCCGGCCGGCCGGGCGGGGCCGGGGCCGCAGGAGCTGGTGCGGCGGGTCCGCGGTTACCGGGGAGAGCGGGGCCGTTCCGGGAAATAATCGGGATTTTCTCGGCGAGCGCTCGGGCCTGGGGCATCGCCCGCGGAGGCTCCCGGTCCCGCTCGGGGGTCGCGGAGCGGAGCCCGGCTCAGCGGAGCGGACTGACGGGCTTGTTCCCCGCAGATAAGGCGACGAGCCAGCTCCTGCTGGAGACCGACTGGGAATCCATCCTGCAGATCTGCGACATGATCCGTCAGGGAGACACCCAGTGAGTGTGCCCGGGCTGCGGCCCCTCCCGCTCTTTGCCAGGGGAGGCGTGAGGGTCTGGGACCGGTCAGCCAGCGGGAGCACGGGTCCTTGGTGGGACTCGGTGATCCAAAAGGTCTTTTCCAACCGAAACCCTGCTCTGATTGTTATCCCCGTTCAGAAGGGCGTTGCAGAGGCAGTGCCCTGCGCCCTGAGGTGTTGAGGCGCTTCTCCGACCTCGGGAGTTGCGGGTTATCTCTGGCCTGAAACCCTCAGAGAAACTCGAGCTTGAATGTGCTTGTTCAGGCATCATCTGATGATGATCCGAGGGCTGGAGCACCTCTCTGCTGAAGGAAGGTTGAGGGAGCTGGGCTTGTTGAGCTTGGAGAAGAGAAGGCTCTGGGGAGACCTTATTGCTGCCTTCCAGTACCTGAAGGGAGCTTGGAAACAGGAGGGAGAGCGAATTTTTACATGGGCAGAGAGTGACAGGACAAGGTTTTAAACTGAGAGAGGGGAGATTTAGGCTGGATTTTAGGAGGAACTTTTTCACCCAGAGGGTGGTAAGACACTGGAACAGGTTGCCCAGAGAAGCTGTGGATGTCCCATCCCTGGAGACACACAAGGCCAGGCTGGATGGGGCCATGGGCAGCCTGATCTAGTGGTTGGCAACCCTGTCCACAGCAGGGGGGTTGGAACTGGATCACCTTTAAGGTCCTTTCCAACCCAAACCATTCTGTGATTCTATTCCTTCTCTTTCCAGTTGCCTCAAGGGAATCACGAGCTGACTGTTCCCTTTGCTGGGGTGGGGGTGGCGGGCGGTCGGCAGCAGGTGGAGTCTGCCCTTGGATTCCTCATTACCTGAGGACACTGCACTCTCTCTTCTCACCCAGGGCAAAATATGCTGTCAGTGCTATCAAGAAGAAAGTCAACGACAAGAATCCCCACGTGGCACTCTACGCCCTGGAGGTAACGTCAGCTCAGACCGCCCAGGCCAGGGACCTGCCCCTCACCGATCACCCCCCGGGGCTGCGCAGCCTTCCCGGCCCTGGCTGGGGAGCGCCGGAGTCGCGGCTTGGAGTTTGCCTTCTCCTGGCTCTGGCACAGAGGTTTTGTGGCTGACTGGCAGGCCAGGCTTTGTTCTTTAATTCCGTCTCAGTTAGAAACAGACAAAGGCTGAACCTTGAGACACTGTCCCCGGGGCTCTGAGGCACAAAGGCCCCGGTGCCGGTGTCTGAGGCACAAAGGCCCCGGTGCAGTGCCGGTGTCTGAGGCACAAAGGCCGCGGTGCGGTGCCGGTGTCTGAGGCACAAAGGCCGCGGTGCGGTGCCGGTGTCTGAGGCACAAAGGCCCCGGTGCGGTGCTGGTGTCTGAGGCACAAAGGCCCCGGTGCGGTGCCGGTGTCTGCCCCCGTGACTCTTGTTGCATACGCAGTGCCCTGTCCCGCTGTGCTGGCTGCGGTGCCCTGTCCCGCTGTGCTGGCTGCGGTGCCCTGTATCGTGTGCTGCAGCACACCACGGGCCGCAGGGGAGGGAGGCAGTGTCAGGCCAATGCTGTCCTTTGCCCCTGCAGGTCATGGAGTCGGTGGTCAAAAACTGTGGCCAAACAGTCCATGACGAGGTGGCGAATAAACAGACGATGGAGGAACTGAAGGAAATACTCAAGGTAAACGTGTCTCATCGTACTGCTGTTTCTGGATAAGCTTGTAAGAGAAGCAGCAGGAGGAGGAAATGCACGTGCCCTCTCCTTTGGCTGGAGATTTCTCCATGTGAAGTGGAAATGGGAACTTCTGTTGCCAGCTCCTGGCCCCAGAACAGCAGTGTCCAAACAAGAGCTTGTTAGAGTAGTGCCTCCATCTTCTGCCAGAAATAGATGACCAGATGACCCAGATATTTGGTGAATGAGCTGTGTGAGTCGTGTCACCTCGCATGCTGTAGCAGGGTGTCTCCTGTCACCTTCCTGCTAGGGCTGACTCAGCCTCCATGCAGGATCCTCTGCTGAGGTAGGGGCACTGCTGCAGTGTGACAGCCAGGTGTAGCAGCGCAGCCACTCCGAGCGCTGAGGAGATCAGATCAAGAGATTCTGTGGTTCTCTGCGGTCCTTGTCTGCCTCAGTAGTTCTGTAACTGCTGCAGACCTGTTCTCCTCCTGTGCTTGGAACTCTGCTGCTTGTGAAGGCCCAGTGCTGGTAAAACGGCCTTAACTCTGCTGAGGTTCAAGGCTGTGACACTTGTGGAATGCAGGATTTTGGCACATCTAGAAGCTTGGAGCCCCAGGAGCTGTCAGTAGTCGCGCTGTGTGGGTTGGGCTCTCGGCTGGAGCAGGGGTTGGACAATGCTCCCCTGCCCCCGGGGTGTTTCTGGAGCAGCCTGTCCTGTGAGCACACGATGGCTTGGTCAGCTGATGACAGGGCTGGCGCAGGAACAGGCTCACCGAGCTTCCTCTGCCTCCTTGAACTGTGATTCCACCACCTCTGCCTCCAAAGGGCAGGCTTCCCTGCTGTCCTTACCGCCTCACATCCTGGGCGGCTCTGGGTACCCCTGGGCAGCTCTGGGTACTCCTGGGCAGCTCTGGGTACTCCTGGGCAGCTCTGGGTACCCCTGGGCAGCTCTGGGGGAGGCAGGCCGTGCTGTGCTGCCCAGCGGGGTGGCTGCAGGTCCCGCAGTTCTCTGGGTGCAGGATGAGCCTCTCTCAGGAGATGTTGGGCGGGTCAGTCCTCGTGTCTGCGGGGCTCTGTGGGCATTTCCTCAGAGCGTCGTAGCTGCAGCTTCTCATGGTGGTCTCTGCTGCTCTGAGGACGTTTTCTTGTTCGTGCTGGAGGGGGGAAGGGGGGAAGCTCAAGGAGTACGTAGTCCTTGCTGAGAATTGTCCTTATTGCAGCTTTCTGACAGCTCTCACCTTGCACAAACATTCTAGTGTCTCTTTTTCTATGAGTGGTATTTCTGGCTTCTCTTCTGGGGGATCCACACCATCCTTTGGGTTTCAGGGTCTTTTTCTCAGATTGTTTTTTTTCCTCCTCCCTTTCTGTGCAGAGGCAAGTGGAGACAAGTGTCCGCAGCAAGATCCTGTACCTTATCCAGGCCTGGGCTCACGCCTTCCGCAACGAGCCCAAGTACAAGGTGGTGCAGGACACCTATCAGATAATGAAGGTTGAAGGTGAGGACTCTGTGGGCAAAGGTGGGTGGACAGTTGCTCTGGAGGAGCACTGCAGGGTAAGGAATGGGTGTGAGGACCCTGAGTGGCGTTAGCAAAATCTGGGCTTGCAATACTCAGCTTTTTCTTGGCGCCCGATACCCAGTGAACCTTTGGAGTGAGTGAACCCCGCTGCAGAGAGAGGACAGCCCCGTTGTCCCAGGACTGGGGGCTGCCTTGGTCTGGGTCTCCAGCCCAGCCAGCAGCTGAGGGTTGGCAGTGAGAGCTGGAAATGTTCTTCAGGGAACTGGAAGCAAATCAGCGTGTCCTCTGGGAAGGGATTTTCAGCAGGGCGGTTCCTCCCTCCCAGGCTTTCATCAGTATCTCCAGGATGGGTCTGGTCTCCTGCTTTCTGACAGTGCCAGTGTGGGACTTGTCCCAGGGGTGTCAGTGTTCCCCATGAGGAAGGGACACGCTGCTGTCTCTGCCTCTTTCTGTGCACCAGAACCTCCACGGGCAGTGGCAAACCCTGGAGGCCCCGGTCCCCCACTCAGCCAGGGTTGCCATGCACTTGCCATTCAAGGGGTGAGACTCAAAGCCCTGTGTTGGGCTTTTTTTTCCCCCCAGGGTAATGGGAGATGAGCCTTATCCAAAGGCCCCGATGTCCCTTACAGGTGTTTAAGGGAAGTCAGTGGGGGATCGCCCTGCGTTCGAGAGCGTGGCTGAGCCCAGCGCTTCGCAGGCAGCACCAAGGGCTGTGCACGTGCTGCCCTGTGGGTCCCGTGGGAGAAGGCTGCTGGTGGTTGTGTCAGAGCAGGACAGTGGTCAGGGCAGGCGTGCTGAGCTGGGTCTGACGTGGGTGGCTGGGACCCACAGCTCGAGGCTGTGGGCACCGCGGCCTCCCCGGGCCCGTTCACGCGGGCGCTGTCGCTTCCCCCGCAGGTCACGTGTTCCCGGAGTTCAAAGAGAGCGATGCCATGTTCGCTGCAGAACGGGTGAGCCCTGCTGCTGGGGAGGGAGTTGGCACTGCAGGACAGACCTGGCTCTCCTGTCCCCTTCCCTCTAAACCTTCAGTTCTGTCATTGCTCCATTTCATGCAGATTAGAGGCCTGGCTGGGTACACGCTGCTCCCAGCTGCCGCGCGGTCAGTTCTGGGGTGCTGTACAGCCACGCAGCCTAAAGCTGCCAGAGGGAGGGGAGAACTGACCAGGACAGGGAGTTGGTCTCATCTTACCCTCCTTGGTGGCCTTCCAGCAGTGTGGCAGTCTGAACATGGCTTTGCTAAAGCGATTGCTGCGCAGACACATGCCTAGAAAGCATCCCAGTCTCTAGGAACACGAGAGGAGAGAACATGGGGGGATCAATATTTCCTGTTGAGCTGCAGATGCTTCCAGTCTCCCCCATCCATCAGAGTGCCTTAGTTAGCCGCAGGAGCTCCGGAAAGGCTCGGTGGAGAGGCTCTCCTTGAGGCCCTCCTCCTGCCTTACACAAGTTTCCTTCACCCTGGCAGGCTCCAGACTGGGTCGATGCCGAGGAGTGTCACCGGTGCCGAGTGCAGTTTGGCGTGGTGACACGGAAGGTGGGTGCTGTTCCTGCCCCTCTGGGTTCCCTGGTCCTGCACAGCCCCTGGGAATTGCAGGACTCCCCGAGCCTGCACGTGTGGGGCTGGACCACGTCCACTGGCTGGGAAGTGCCAGGAGTGTCTGAGTGACGTTGTCTGATGGTGAAGCAGCGTCTTGCTCCTGCACTGATGTCTCCCATCCTTTGCAGCATCACTGCAGGGCCTGTGGGCAGATCTTCTGTGGCAAATGCTCCTCCAAGTATTCCACCATCCCCAAGTTTGGGATTGAGAAGGAAGTGAGAGTCTGCGAGCCCTGTTATGAGCACCTCAACAAGTCAGTACCCTTTGCGGGGTGTTTCTTTGCGTGCAGCAGCTGGGACTGTGAGGGGAGGAGCGTGGTCTGGAGCCACCTTTCTGCAGAGCAGAGCAAGGGTCTCCCGAGCTGTGCAGGCTGGGCTGGGTTCCCTTCCTGGGAACGGGGTTTACAGCTGTAATGTTGTACAGAGCTGGGGCTGCAGCGCAGAGGAAGGAGCATTCAGTCTGCACTGTCACCTCTTTCACTGCAGGAAAGCTGAGGGTAAAGCTGCTGCCACCTCCGAACTGCCCCCCGAGTACCTGACCAGCCCCCTCTCACAGCAGTCCCAGGTGAGGGCTGTCCTGTAGGTGATCTGGTGACCCTGGCCTGGTTGTTGATCCTGTTACTGACCCTCTCCTCATCTTTCCACATGCAGCTGCCTCCAAAGCGTGATGAGACAGCCCTGCAAGAGGAGGAGGAGCTCCAGCTAGCTATTGCCTTGTCTCAGTCAGAGGCCGAGGAGAAGGAGAGAATGGTTGGTGCCCTGCTCAGTGTCTGGGAGTGGTTGTTGTCATACAGCCCAGATGTGCTGGGCATCTCCTAGCTGTGCAGTAACAGATCTCTAGGCATGTCCTGGCACGAGTGAGTCACAGGGCCTGTGGAATGAGAGGGTGAAAGCAGAGCCAGGCATGTGCTGTGTTGCAGCCCCGAAACTTGGAAGCTGGTTGTGCCCAAGCTGCAAGCCCTGGGGCTGGCTCTGCCAGCCGTGCCTGGCCATCCCTCGCCCACCCAGTGTGCCCAGTCTGTTGCTGACTGGGTGATCTGGAGGAGTCTGGACAGCCCCCAAGTTGACTGTTTTTTTCTCTTTTGCAGAGGCAGAAAACAACCTACTCCATGTACCCGAAGGCTGAGCCCACGCCCGTCACCTCCTCAGCCCCCCCGGTCAGCACGCTCTACTCCCCACCCGTGGTACGTTCGTGGCCCCTGAACGCAGAGTGCCTGGACACAGGATTTTCCCTGGCCCGAGTCTGCCCTGCTTGAGTCAGATTTAATCCCTGTTCTGAGAGAAGAGATCTGCCCTGTTCAGTCCCTTGCTCTTTCACAGCACTGCTGTGTTTTCAGCAGGAAGGTCTGTACTCAGCTGGCATTCAGGTGCCTCTGCTGCTTCCTGTAGCTGCAGTGTGTGTCTGGCTCAAGGAGACGGCTGTCCCCTTTCAGTCTTGCTGGTGCTCCGCACTGGTGGCTGTGCATGGCCAGGGCTGAGGGGGATATCCGTGTGGGAGCTGTGGGTCTCTGATTTCTCTGAGCTGGATTTCCCTGTCTGTCTCTTCCCAGAACTCCTCTGCTCCCTTGGCTGAGGACATTGACCCGGAGGTAAGGATCCAGGCCTCGCCAGCCCACGGCACAGGCTCGCTCCCAGCAGCACTGCAGTGCTCATCTCCCTTCTCTTCCTGGCAGCTGGCTCGGTACCTGAACCGCAACTACTGGGAGAAGAAACAGGAGGAAGTCCGCAAGAGCCCCACCCCGTCAGCCCCTCTGTCCCTCACAGAGCCAGCTGCTCAGCCCGGGGAAGCCCACCCTGCCCCGCTCAGTGTTGTTGAGGTAAGAAGGGGCCTGGACCCGAGCCTGGCAGCTTCTGAGGGGTGAGAAGTGCCCAACGCCTTTGTTCAGCCAGGTCTTGCTGCTGGCTCTGGGCACGGGAGGGCTGAGGCTGACTGCCTGCCCTGTCCTTCCAGCAGCAGTACCAGAACGGCGAGTCGGAGGAGAACCACGAGCAGTTCCTGAAGGCGCTGCAGAACGCCGTCACCACGTTTGTCAACCGCATGAAGAGCAACCACATGCGCGGCCGCAGCATCACCAACGACTCTGCTGTATTGTCCCTCTTCCAGTCCATCAACAACATGCACCCCCAGCTGCTGGAGCTGCTCAACCAGCTGGATGAGCGCAGGCGTACGTGGAGCTGCCGGCCGAGGGCGTGGGCGGGGGTCCTGGGGAGGAGCAGGCGGCTGCCGGGGCTGCCCGCGGCGCTGGGGTTTGGCGTTGCTGTGGCCCAGCCTCTCTGGAGAGAAGCCAGCACGGTGTGCAGGGTGGTGTGAGTGCTCTGCACTGAGCGGGGCCCTGAGGCTGTCCCTTCCCTCCCCAGTGTACTACGAAGGCCTGCAGGACAAACTGGCGCAGATCCGGGACGCGCGCGGGGCCCTGAACGCGCTGCGGGAGGAGCATCGGGAGAAGCTGCGCCGTGCAGCGGAGGAGGCAGAGCGCCAGCGCCAGATCCAGCTGGCCCAGAAGCTGGAGATCATGAGGCAGAAGAAGCAGGTGAGGCAGGGAAGCGTTTCCACGGGGTCCGGGGCCGCGTCAGCCAGCAGGGCTGCCTGCACCATGGGCCAGTGGGGACAGCTGTCCTGGCCCGAGGGGATGCTGTGGAGTCCTGGCTTCCAGCCCGTACCGCCCTGTTCCCACAGGAGTACCTGGAGATGCAGCGTCAGCTGGCCATCCAGCGGCTGCAGGAGCAGGAGAAGGAGAGGCAGATGCGCCTGGAGCAGCAGAAGCAGACCATCCAGATGAGAGCCCAGATGCCAGCCTTCTCCCTGCCTTATGCCCAGGTACGGCTGCTGGCCCAGAGACGCTCCTGCCAGGCTGCAGGGGACGTGGCCTAGAGCTTTTCTCCCCTCCGTAGCTCCAGGCCATGCCTGCAGCCAGCGGGGTGATCTACCAGCCCTCTGGGCCCACCAGCTTCCCTGGCACCTTCAGCCCAGCCAGCTCAGTGGAGGGCTCTCCCATGCACAGCGTGTACATGAACCAGGCGGCGCCAGGGGGCACGGGGCCGTACGCTGCCATGCCCGTGGCGGGGACAGGTACGTCGGCCAGCGGCTCCCACGGGGGTGGGGGCTGAGCACAAGGTGTTTGCTTCAATCTCTGCCCTGTCTGCCCCAGACCCCAGCATGGTGAACGCCTACATGTACCAGCCGGGCGCAGGCAGCGGGCAGGCGGCGCAGCAGGGGCAGGCGGTGCCCACCACCACCCCGCCGTACTCGTCCTACCAGCCGACTGCAACGCAGGGCTACCAGGCAAGCGAGGGCGGCCTGCCCCGAGCCAAAGCGCAGCAGCTCGTGGCCGGCTGGGGCGAGGGCTGGGCCGCTCTGCAGGGCTGGCACGGTTCTCCCTGTCCCTGCACAGGAGGGAGAAGCTGCTGGTCGGTCCCAGATCTCTGATCTGTGGCTGATTTTGCTGTGGGAGTGGGTTGGGGTCAGGGCCAGTTCTGGGCTCCCCGGGGTGCAGAGGGATGACTTCCTGGCTCCCGTGGAGTGGGGAGGCAGTGATGGGCCTGGGGTGTTGGTGTGGGAGGGGCCATCACTGCCGGCACCACCTCACCTGCCTGTCCCCTGCAGAGTGCAGCCTCGCAGTCGCAGAGCATCCCGGCCATCTCTCAGGCCCCCCAGGCGGGTGCCATGGGCTACCTGGGCAGCCAGTCGGTCTCCATGGGCTACCAACCCTACGGCATGCAGGTGAGCGCTCCCTGCCCAGCGGGACCCTTGGGGGCTGGGGGGATGAGCCCGGTCTCCAGCCCGGGGAGCCCTCCCGGGCCCTGTGCATCCCCCAGCCCCTCTGACTGCCGCCCCTTCACTCCGCAGGGGCTCATGTCGGCGCTGCCAGGCCAGGAAGCCGCGCTGAGCAGTTTGCCAGCCCAGCAGTCCTACCTGCCTGGGCAGCAGCCCCTCTACCAACAGGTGAGTGAGTGCCTGGGGGGTCTGGGGGGCTCGGGGCCGCGGGGGTGCGTTCGGTAATGAAGCCGTCTTGTCTCCTCCAGATGGCCCCGGCGGCGGGGCCCCCCCAGCCGCAGCAGCCCCAGCCGGCACCCGCCCCCGCGGTGCAGCAGCCCCCGGGCAGCGGCGAGGCCCAGCTCATCTCCTTCGACTGACCCCGGGGGTCCCGTGTGACACTACTCCGCGTCCGGAACCACTTCAGCACCGTGGCTGTGCCCCCTGCCCCGACCCTCGCGGCCCTCCCCGGCCCGGGGACCAGGGACCACAGCGGGAGAGCCGCCCCCCGCCCCTCCCCGTCCCTGGGGCCGAGCGCTCGGCCCGCGGGTCCCGGGGCTGGGCCGGGCCGTGGGCCCCGGGGGAGCAGCGCTCCCGGCCGGTCCCCGCCCCGCTCCCCTCCGCCCCGGGCACCGGCACTGCCCGGCGCCTTCTTCGCCCCGTCCCGCCCCCGCCGCGCCCCCTCCCGGCCCGGGCCCGTCCCCGCGGCACCGCCGCCCGCTCCTCACGGGGAGACCGAGCGCGAGTGGTGACAATAAAGTGTTTGGAACGAGCCGCGGACTGGCGTGCTGGGGCAGCGCACCGGGTACCGGGGACAGCCCCGCCGCGGCCTACCCGGGAGGGGGGCGAGTGAGTCCGGCGGACCTGGCGGCTAGAGCGCCTCCTCCGCCCCGCCCCACCATCGAGGCGAGGCGCGGCGCCGGGGCTAGAGCGGCCGTCGCGGCGCAGTGGCCGCCGGGACCATCGAGTGCGCGGGGCAGAGCGCCGCCGTGTCCTCTGCGGCCGCCATGCTGCCCGCCGCCCGCGCGCTGCCGCCGCGCCTGACCCGCCGCCCGCCGCCGGTCTGGCGCTGGGCCGGGCCGCCCCCCGCCGGCCTGCGCGCGCTGGGCACGGGCCGCGCGCGGCGCTCGGAGGCGCTGGCCGGGGAGGCGCTGGCCGGGGCCCCGCTGGACACGGCGGCCAAGGAGTACTCGCCCAAGGTGCGGCAGCTGGTGCGGGACATCGCGGGGCTGACGCTGCTGGAGGTGGCCGATCTCAACGCGCTGCTCAAGGTGGGTGGCGCGGGGCGGACCGGACCGGCTCGGCTCATCCCCGTTTAGCCCGGCCCGGCCCGCGCGCTCCCCCTTACCGCCCGCCGGGGCCGCTTCTTTTCCCGCAGGAGACGCTGAAGATCCCGGACGTGGCGGTGATGCCCGCAGCGGCGGCGGCCGCCTCCCTTCTGCCCTCCCAGGCGGCTCCGCAGGTACCGGGCTCTCCGGGAGTCGGGCCCCGGGGCTCCGTGTCGGCCTCGCGGGACCCACGCGTGGGGGGTGGGAGGCGGCCGTCGGGCCTGGCCGGGTGTCCTGACCGAGCTCTGGCTGCTTCCAGGAGGAGGAGGTGGTTCCGCTCAAGAAAGAGAAAACCCATTTCACCGTCCGGCTGACGGAGCTGAAAGCCGCCGACAAGGTGAAGCTGATCAAGGAGGTGAAGAACTTCGTGCCAGGAATCAACCTCGTGCAGGTGAGGAGGGGGCTGCCGAGGCACCGCCGCCCCGGACGGGCGCACACGCACGTGAGAAGCGGCAGCCCCCGGTCTCTGTTCAGAACGGGTCCCGGATTCCCGTGTACGGAGCGGTCTGCCCGGGCTGCCCGCACGCCTGGCTGCAGAGATGCAGAGCAGGGGTCGGTTGCACCTTCTGGTGGTTTCTTGAGGATGCTGTTCCCTGCCAGCTCTGCTGCGTGGCCAACAGCTGAGCCCCTCGCAGGAGCCGTGGGGTGAAGGACTCGGAGCAAAGACCTCAGAGTCCTCTGTGCCGGCCTCAGCTCCTCCAAATCTGAGAGCTGCTCTGAGCTTTCCTGCAGACCTGGGGAGCAGAGGGGTTCCTTGCTGCAGCTGCCTTTATCTTGCCTTCCCCTCAAGTTTTTTATTCTTTCCAAGGCAATATGTTACTGAACTTAGATGAGTTTCTCTAATTCACACATCTTGCAATCCATGCTTCCAGCCCTTTTCAGAGCTCTTCTTTTTGTAGGTGTTGCCTCCTCCTTTTTCCTCAGAGGGGACCTTTCGCAGTCCTGTGCAGTGCCTGGGCTCGTGCCCTCGAGCCATGGTGTAGGCTCAGAACAGAGAACGGGTGATGGAGCTGCTGCTGCTGTGGGAGCGTGTAACGGGCTTCAGTTCCCAGCGGGGGATGCTCTCCTGTCTTGGGGATCAGAGCAGCACTTTCTGTTTATCCAGGTGCAAGGAAGAAGTGTTGAGCACTGTAAAAGCTGCTCTTATTTGTAAGAGTTCTGGATAACAGAAGGATTTCTTAGAAAATCTTCTGGCCTGTTCCTATCGATGTGTCACGAAGCAAAACATTCGATAGCAGAGAAACCGGGGCAGCAGTGTCAGTTTCACTGCCCCGCTGGGATCATTAACTGCCTGACAGTTAATTAGTCTGGGGGTTGTTTATCCCTTATCACACCCAAGCAAACATTAAAATACCAAACCCCTGTAACGGACACCATCAGCAGATAATTAAAAGCTCTCTGAAGAGCGAATGCTCAATCAAGTTGGCTTGGCACGTGGGACCTGTCAGGCGAGCCGGTTGCAGTTCCGGTGCGGGTACAGGGTGGTGGATGCAGGGTATTTATTGTGGGTAAGCATTGTCCAGTGTGACCTACCCAGCCTGCTGCTTTGGTTAAAACACACCTGCACAAAACCAACCGCTGCTGGCTCTGTTGGCAGAGGCTGTGCTCAAGGTGTAGGTGATGAATTTTCATTGTAAATTTTATTGCCATCCAATTAAGGCGTTTTTAATGAGATGTGCAGGGAATCTGTTCTTGGCCTGTAGGGCTGTTAATGGTGTGGAAGAAAGCATTGCTAGGAAAGTCTGTGGGTGCTGGTGTGACTGGAACAGGTCGACCCTGCAGAAACAACTCGATGAGACAGGGGTGCTGCCAGTGCAGACTCGAGTCCCTTTGCACCTGAGAGCTTGTTCAGAGCCCACCCAACGCGGGTGCCCCACGTCCCTGCCCCTCCCGGGCCGGCATTCTCGTGAGCTGCGGCTGGGACTGGAAACGTGCCTGCCCCGCCGAGCTTTGCCTGCACAGCTGCACCTTCTCATCCCTGCCAAGAGCATTTTCTGCTGCACGGACACATCGTCACTGCGCCCAGCGTGAATTGAAACAACAGAACCTTCTTTCTGCCAGCAGTGGCCTCTCTGTTGAACACTGAACACCTGCAGTGCCACAAGGCCGAGAGCTGGCAGCGGCTCTGCACCGCTGGAACCTCCCTGGGGCTTGTTTTTAAGGAGCCAAATAGCTTTGTTGCTGCTGCTTCATGTAAGAGCGAGAGCCTCTGACTGCCACAGGGGCTGATCCTCCCGGCCCCCCTTCCCTGTTTTACTGCAGTTCTGCAAGAAGTCCCTTTCAATCAGCTCAGCAGCTCGTCAGCTCACCTTAAATATCGCGGTACTGCATAGTACCAACAGTTTTGTGTAAAACGTCCTGAAAGTATCAAAGTTGTGTTGTCAGACAGGCTGTGCTGGAACTCTTTTCTTTTTTACCTGGTACAGCAGATTCCTGCCCAGCTGTGCACAAACCCTGGCGCTGCCTCTCCTCCCCGCTGGCAGAAATATGTGAACAAAAACACTTGATCTGAAAAAAAGTCAGCCCGAGGAGGCCGGTGGCTGCCTTGGCTGGTTACTGTCTGCTGGCTCTGCCTGCATCCCAGGCCCCTACTCAGACCAGCGCTGCACATCTGGGAGCACCGTGCATGTGATGGGAGGAATTTATGGGCAATTACTCTGAAAAAGGTCTTCAGGGCTGCAGTGGATGTGCTGTCACTTGCAGTCGGGTTGAGACGTCTTCTGGCAGGATGTGCTGTAGTTCAAGTAAAAGTCTTGGGTTTTAGACCGGTCAGTGAGTTTCCCTGGTGTGCTCAGGCAGAGGTCAGGCTCATGGCTGTAAATCTGTTAATCCAGTTAGTGAAAGCCAGCTGACAAGACTCTGCACTTTGTCCCTCCCACAGGCGAAGAAGCTGGTGGAGTCCCTTCCGCAGGAGATCAAGGCGAACGCCTCCAAGGAGGAAGCAGAGAAGATCAAAGCAGCGCTGGAGGCAGCAGGAGGGACTGTGGTTCTGGAGTAGCAGCCCCGTCTCACCACGGAGGGACTGGTGCGACGGCAGCCCTCGCTGCTGCCGCCTGCCCGGGCACCGGCCGCTGCCCCAGCCGCGGTCCGGATGTTTCCGAGTGCGAGGCGTCCTCGAGTCGTGCGGTGGAAACGCTCTCGAAGTGATTCGGTGTGGGAATGCTGTACGGTTTGGCTGGGCTGCTGTCGAGTTCCAGCATTGCCATGAACTCTACCTTCATAAATGTCAAAAAAAAGAGAGAAATACCTGTAAAATGGTTCATCTCTTAAGAATCAGCCCTGTCTGATCATTGCCCAGGATCCGTGTACGTGCCGCGGCAGCGGTGCTGCGCCGTGCGTCGAGCTGTCTGCGGTGGCACGGGGTGGTTTGCCGGGTCCTGCACTTGGGTCACAACAACCCCAGGCAACGCTACAGGCCTGGGGAAGGGTGTTGGGAGAGCTGCCTGGCGGAAAAGGACCTGGGGGTGTTGGTCGACAGCAGCTGAACATAAGTCAGCAGTGTGGCCAAGAAGGCCAACGGCATCCTGGCCTGGATCAGGAATCCTGTGGCCAGGAGTAGGGCAGTGACTGTGCCCCTGCACTGGGCACTGGTGAGGCCACACCTCGAGTGCTGGATTCAGTTTTGGGCCCCTCACTCCGAGAAGGACCTGGAGGTGCTGGAGTGTGTCCAGAGAAGGGCAACGGAGCTGGGGAAGGGCTGGAGCACAAGAGGAAGAGCTGAGGGAACTGGAGATGTTTAGAAAAGAGGAGGCTGAGGGGAGATCTTATCACGGCCTACAACTCCCTGAAGGGAGGGTGTAGAGAGGCAGGGGTGTGTCTTTTCTCCCAGGTAATAGAACAAGAGGAAATGGCCTCAAGTTGCACCAAGGCAGGTACGGATTTGATGTCAGGAAAAACTTCCCTGAACAGGTTCTCAGGCTCTGGAACCGGCTGCCTGGGGAGGCGGTGGAGTCCCCATCCCTGGAGGGATTTCGAAGCCGGGTAAATGAGGTGCTCAGACCTGAGGTGGAGAGTTTGGACTCGATCTCAAAGTTCTTTTCCAACCAAACGATTCCCCGTTAATTATTACGGGGGAAAATCCACCTTCCTCAATCTGCCTGTTGGTTTTTGGGGTGGGAGTTGTATTTTTGGAGCCCGGGGTGGCCGTGCTCGACCCGGAGCTCGTTTCGTTGTCCCCGGTGCCACCGCCGTCCTCGGTACCGGGGGAGGGGGCGGGGCCTGTGGGAGGGGGGCGGGGCTTTGTCGCAGAGCGGTGCCCATGGCGGAGGGTCGCAAGTCGCGCTGGTATTTCGGCGGCCTCGCTTCGTGCGGCGCCGCTTGTTGTACCCACCCGCTGGATCTGCTCAAGGTGAACCGGGAAAGGGGGAGAGGAGCGGGGGGGAGCGGCCGCGGGAGGAGGCGGCTCTGACGGAACGGGGAACGGTTGTACACGGACCGGGAAGGGCCGGTACGGGGAGCCGGAGAACCGGTCTCGGGAGCTGGGAAGCGGCTGTGGGGCTGGTTTTGAAGGGCCAGGGTGGGCTGCGGGGGTGCCGGCTCTGGGGGGTACGAGAAGCGGCTCTGGGAGTCCGAGAAGCGGCTCTGAGGGGCTGGGAAGCGGCTCTGGGGGGCTGGGAAGCGGCTGTGAGAGGCCGGTTCTGAAGGGTCGGCTCTGGGAGTGCAAGGAACCACTCTGTAGGGCGGGGAAGTGGCTCTGAGAGGCCGGGAGCGGCCGTTGAGCCGGTTCTGAGGGACCGGTGAACGGCTCCGAGAGCCTGAGAGGTGGCTGTGAGGGGCCGGTTCTGAAGGGGGATCGGGGAACTGCTCTGGGGGTCCGAGAAGCGGCTCCGAGGGTCTGGGAAGCGGCTCTGGGGGGCCGGTTCTGAAGAGCCGGCTCTGGAGCAGCAGGGAACCGCTCTGGGGGGCCGGGCAGCAGCTATGGGGCCGGTTCCGAGGGGATAAGGAGCGGCTGCGAGGGGCCGGTTCTGAAGAGGGATCAGGGAGCAGCTCTAGGGGGAACCAGGGTCACAGCAGTGAGGGGACAGGGACAGAGGTCTCGGTTGTGGGGCCCGAGGTCACGGCAGTGAGGGGACAGGGGCAGGAGGGCCCCAGGGACAGGGCTGAGGGGACGTGCACCCAGCCCAGGGGCAGGTGTTGGTGTGTGAGGGGACAGGGCTGGGGGCTGTGGGGTGCAGGGACCGTGGAGGACACTCCAGCCATCCCTGCCCAGGCACCCCGCGTGGCACGGCTGTGGCTCCAGGCCGGCGGCGTTGGACACAGGCCCACTGGGCTCCACGTCCCCGGGCCAAGATGTCACCTAGGCGCCATGGTCAGCCGGGCATCCCCGCTCCCGCACAAAGAGCGCCGCGCGCAGCCCTGGGCTGCCAGCGCCCACGGACGGGGCAGATGCCAGCGCTGCCCGGAGCCTGGTGCGCCGGCCAAGCAGCGACGAGCCTGGCAGGCAGGCAGGCGGCGGAGGGGGAGAGCAAGCCCAGGCCAGGGCCTGCCGTGCCCAGAGCTGTGCCCATGGATGAGCCTCAGGACAGGCAGCCCCTTCCCACCCCTCTGCACGGAGACAGGGGAGGATGCGCCGGGCACAGGCCCAGGAGAGGAGCCGGCGCTGGCGGGGGGACGCTGCCTCCCCGGCGCTCGGCCTGTTGCCGTGCCCGGCTGGCCCCAGCTGCCCGGCGGAGGTGGCTGGCAGCCTGTGGGAGCTCATGCAGGATGCCCTGGCAAGGCGCTCAGGAGGGGAATTAGTCTGGCACATGCCTCTAGGTCTGCCTGTCTCTGAGCCAGCGTGACGGGTGTGACTTTGGGCCGTGTCCCCACACGCTGTCCCCCGTGGATGCGTAGCCCCTGCGTGCCCCACGGCTGTGAGCAGCCCAGGCCAGCCGGCTGGTTTTGACAGAGGGTTCACGCCTGAATATTGAACCCAGACCTGCCTTTGGCCCAGAGCTCCCCCGCAGCGGGGGCCAGTGCCAGGCGTGGGGAAGTACGGGGGGCCTCAGGGTCCGGCAGGGCAGGGGGCCAAGGGCGCTTCGCTGCAGCTCTGGACCTTGGCCCCAGCAGGAGGCCCCAGCCAGCCTGGCCGGAGGGTGCCCACATCCCTGCCGGACCCCCTGGGCCAGCACTGCGCAGCCACTGGCCACCCACAGGTTGTCCAGCCCAGCGGCAGTGACCGCAGCGCAGGCCAGCTCCTCCCCTGCCGCCTGCCTGCCCTTCCTGCGGCCCTGGGACAGGCAGCCGGGCGCTTCCAAGCGCGGCTCTTCCCTACCCGCCCTGCCCGGTCCCCCTGCCCTGGGCTGCCCAGCAGCCGCTCGCCCGGCCCTGCAGCATTGCCACGAGCTCTGGTCCCTGACATCCAAGATCCACCTGCCAGGGTCACGCAGGTCCTTTCCCTGCCGCCACCCCGCTCGGGCGGTGGAAGCCGTTCCCAGCGTCCTGCTGTGTGTCCCACGCTCTGGCCGTGCCGGGGCTCCTGTAACAGGAGCCAGCCCTGGTCCCTCGCCAGCGGCCCTTTGCTTTAATTTTATCTGCTGGGCCTTTGACCCACACGTGATCGGCACAGCGGGGCTGGGCGGGTGTGCCCAGGACGTGCTCCAGCACCGGCCAGCACGGCTCCTCCAGGACGCCCCGGCCAGTCCCCGCAGTCCCGCTGCCGCTTCCTGCGGTGGTGGGGAGCGTTGGGCTGCTGCGGGTGGGGAGGGCAGCGCCCGCACACCCGGGCTGTGCCTGACTGTGCCAGCTGTGAGGTTCAGAGCTGGTGAGCAGGGCTGCAGGGTTGTCCTCCTGCTCCTGCAGTTCCTGTGGCTGGGGGGGGAGGGGAAGTTCCTTCTGGAGGCCTGGCGTGGCGAGGGTGCGGGGCAGCAGCAGGTCATGAATTCACCGGCCCTGTCGTGGTTCCTCCGAGCAAACCCGTGCTGGTTGCTCGCTCATGTGCTTCTGGATCCTCCCTGCCCCAGCATGGGCCAGGGCCTTTCCTGGAGCAGGTGCTACCTCTTGTGCTCTTGAGGCCACCGAGCTGGCCAGGCGCCTGGGAGGGACTGTGGGCAGGTGCCTCGGTGCTGCCCCTTCTCCTGCCAGCCTCCAGCCCTCTGATGGTGGGCTGGGCCGGTTTCCAAGTACTGGGTAGGTGCGAGGTGCCTGGAGCTATTGCTGTTTGCACCAAAGCTCCCAGTCAGTGCTGATGAGTTACCCTGACAAGCACCCAGAGCGGCCATCCCTGCCCCGCTGGGCTGGGGCACTGACGCCGCCGGACTCTGCCCCAGGTCCACCTGCAGACGCAGCAGGAGCTGAAGACGCGGATGATGGGGATGGCGATGCGTGTGATCCGCACCGACGGCTTCCTGGCTCTCTACAACGGGCTCAGCGCCTCGCTGTGCCGGCAGGCGAGTGCCACCGTCCCCCGAGGCCAGCGCGGAGCTCCAGCGGGGCCGGAGCTGAGGGGCCGCGGGTGCCCAGCGGGACACGGCGGCTCATTCTCCCTCTCCCCCAGATGACGTATTCCCTGACCCGCTTTGCCATCTACGAGACCGCGAGGGACCGCTTGGGCCAGGGCAACCAGGGGCCTCCCCCCTTCTACCAGAAAGTGCTGCTGGGTGCAGTGGGAGGTGAGCGAGGGAGAGGGTCCCTCAGCCCCGGGCTCCCTCGGGCTGGAGGAGACCCCTGACCCTGGCTCTTCTTTGGCCGCAGGTTTCACCGGCGGGTTTGTGGGGACCCCGGCTGACATGGTGAACGTCAGGTCAGTTCTGCCCGTGAGCTGGTGCTGCTGCTGGGGGAGGCTTGTGGCTGGTGTCCGGCAGTGGTTGGGGTGGGGGGCTGCTCCCCGTTCTCCTGGCTTCAATCCTGACCGGGCTGCTCCTTAGCAGCCCAGTCCTGGTGGGGACGAGTGTGACAGCCCCAGGCCCCGGCCCTCTCCTGCCCCTTCCTTGTCCCCTTGCAAGGAGGTGACGCAGCCTGTCTGCTCGGCCTCTGCCCGCTGCCCTGCGCAGGGACAGGCGTCCCCCAGTGCTGGGGGGACAGTGGGACACCGGCCCCCACCTCACCCCAGGCTGCTCTGCCTTCCAGGATGCAGAACGACATGAAGCAGCCGCCTGCTCTGCGGCGCAAGTGAGTGGGGGCCCAGGGCTCCTGGGGAGTCCAGAGCAGTGGGACAGGGGGTCGGGACTCCGGGGGAACCGGAGCAGTGGGGAGGGGGCTCAGGGGGGGTCGGGGCTCTCGGGGGGTCCACAGCAGTGGGACAGGGGGTCAGGGCTCCAGGGGAACCGGAGCAGTGAGGAGGGGACTCGGGGTGGGGGCTCTGGGGCTCCCGGAGCCGGGGGTTCTGGGGGTCCAGGACAGCGGGACGGGGGGTCCGGTCTCCCGGGGGAACCGTAGCAGTGGGGAGGGGGCGAGGGGGCTGAGGGGGTCCGTGCCTCCCGGGGCCGGGGGTCGGTGTGGCCGCGAGAGGGCAGCACCGCACCGATGACACCGCTCCGTGGCCGGCGGTGGCGGGGCCGGGGCCGCGGTCCCGGGAGCGCAGCTGCCCGCTCGGGGCTGCCGGGCTGCTGGGGAGCCTCGGGCCCTGACACCTTCCCCTCTCGCTCCTTCCAGCTATTCTCATGCCCTGGACGGCATGTACCGCGTCCTCCGGGAAGGTGAGGCCGTGCCCACCGGGGTAGGGTCAGCCCGCCGGGGGGGTCGCCGCTGACACCGGGAAACCGCGGCAGGAGCTCGGCTGGGAGAGGGGACAGAGGGTGGCTGTGGGGCCCGTGGGGCTGGGGGAGCCGAGGGTCGGGCAGGGCCCAGCACCTCCACAACATCTGGCTGAGGCACAGATGTTCCACGCTCCGGTGGAAAAGGGAGAGACCCTCCGGGAGCTGCTGTGGAAAAGTGTGAGGGGGTGCGGCAGGGAACGGAGGGTGACGGGGAACGGAGGGTGACGGGGAACGAAGGGTGATGGGGAACGAAGGGTGACGGGGAACGAGGGGTGACGGGGAACGAAGGGTGACGGGGAACGAGGGGTTCTGAAGGATTCTCCTTTGGCAGCACATTTGCTGTCGCGGGTTGAAGTGCTGTTGTACGAGGAGTCTGGGACACAGCGGGCAGGGAAGGAGGCTCGTGGGGGTGAGTAATGTCCCAGGACTGTGCTTGGTCCCAATCTGTCTCTCCACAGAGGGCTTGAAGAAACTCTTCTCGGGAGCAACGATGGCATCCAGCCGAGGGGCCCTGGTCACCGTTGGGCAGGTAGGACAGCTCTGCTGGGCAGTAATTCCCGGGATAGTGACAGGGGTAGTCCCTGGCATGGCAAGGAGGGGGGAAATGTCACTAATACACTGTGTCTCCACAGCTCTCCTGTTATGACCAAGCCAAGCAGCTGGTTCTCACGACTGGGTTGCTGTCGGACGGAGTCTTCACTCACTTCCTGGCCAGCTTCATCGCTGTGAGTGGGGCTGGATGCAGGGAGGCAGGACTGGGACTGGGTTTGCCTGCAGCTGGGGCCCAGACCCCAGGCTGGGGCTGCCAGAGCTGATGAAGCAGGGACAGGCACAGCGGCTCCAGTGGGGCTCCTGGCCTGGGACTGGGCCCAGGCAGGGCTCTGGGTCTCTCCAGTCACGGGCACCTGGGTCTTCTCCGTGAGCGAGAGCTGCTGACCCCGCTGCCTCTCCCCAGGGTGGATGTGCCACATTCCTGTGCCAGCCCCTGGACGTGCTCAAGACCCGTCTCATGAACTCCCAGGGCGAGTACCGGGTGAGTAGCCCATCCTGGCCACCCCACTGCTGCCAGTCCTGTCCCCTTTGCGCACCGGCCTCTGCCTCCCGGTGCCTCCTGACCTCTCCCTCTCGCTCCAGGGTGTCACCCACTGTGCCCTGGAGACTGCCAAGCTCGGCCCCCTCGCCTTCTACAAGGTACCTGCCGGGGCTGCGTGGAATGGGCTGGTGGGGTGGGGGCAGACGGGGCTGGGCTGGGAGCAGAGGTTGAGGTCCCGAGCAGTTGTGGGGCAGGAGCTCTCCAGGCTGTGCTGCCTGCAGCCTGACTGCTGCTGCTCCAGGCCTTGTCTGCCAGTCCCCGGCTTGTCCCCGGAGCGTTGCGAGCCGTGGCCTCTTCTGGGCTTGCAGCCTGGGCCCGGGCACTGCAGCAGCTGCCCCGTTGGGTTCCTGTTGGGTTCCTGTTGGGCAGCAGGGCTCCAGCAGTCAGTCAGTGTTACTGCCCAGCTGACTCTGGTCAGCTCTTGGGCCCTACGTGCCCAGGCTTGGCACAGTCACCCCCGTGTTCAGTCTCATTCCTGGGAGGGCCCCTGGAAAGGGGTTTCATGCCTGAGGTTTGTTCCAGATGCTGCCAGTCAGGCATTTTCCCTGTTACAGCCTGTCTGCTCATCTTCCCCAGGCAGCGTCCAACCCCCTTCTGAACTGGGGGCTGTGGGATCTGACCCGGGCCTCTGCCGAGATTCTGCCTACGTAGTGGTGATGCCAGCACTGATGTGTTTGGGGGCAGTGGGGTTGGTGCATGATGCTGAGATCGGTGTGCACAGCCGTGGCTGTGGTGCCTCCCTCACCGCTGTGGCAGTCTCTGCCTGCCACCAAGGCCCCAGCTCCCTGGAGCTCGTGCTGCATGCCCAGCCAGCCGCTCCTCCGTGCTTGCAAGCTCCTGCCGCTCCCGTGGGCTGGGCTGCTGGACACCCTTGGCCCTGATGGGGAAGCCCAGGGCCAGACACGCGCTGACTCTCCCTGTTCTCGCTGTCCCCTTCCAGGGCTTCGTTCCTGCTGCCATCCGGCTCATTCCTCACACTGTCCTCACCTTTGTCTTCCTGGAACAGCTGCGCAAATATTTTGGGATCAAAGTGAACACCTGAGTAGGAGGGACAGGGACCCTGCCATGCCCCGGGGGGGTGAGCATGTGGGTCACCGCTGAGATCCCAGAACCCCTCTCTGTTCTCTGGGGCCAGTGCCTCTCCCCCTGCCCCTCGTCCCCACTCCTGTGCCTTGCAGGTGCCTATGGCCAGACTCCCCTTTCCTCTCTCACCCCCGTTCGCAGCATCTCTGTTACCTCTGGGATACTCTTGGATTCTTGTTCCCTCTGCACTGTTGGTTTAGGGTTTTTTCCTGTCCTCCCACTGCCCTACTGGCCATGAGTTCTGCCCTTACCACCCTTAGTCCTGTCCCTTGCGTGCCTCTGGGAGCAGGACTGCGCTGTCCTGGGGTCTGTGCCTGGTCACAGAGCCGACGGGGCTGGGGGCTGCTCAGTCAGTGACCACACTGCGCTGGGGCCTGTGCTGGGGACAACTGGGCATGGGGCAGGGTCAGCACAGCGAGTCCCCGTCCTCCCTTAGCGCCTGTGGCCCCACATGCTCCTCCCTGACCCTGGGGCAGCCTCCATCCCTGCTCTGCTTCCCGACTCCCCCCAAACACACCCTGCTTCTGCTCCACCAAAGCTCACCAGCGCCCGACGGCTGCTGGGCTCTTCAGGGATCATGGCTCATACCAATGACGATGCAGAACGGAGCCCGTGGGTGAGGGGCAGCTGCTCGGCCCCCTGCCCTGTCCTCACCCAGCACAGGGCCAGCGCTGGGGCCAGGCAGTGCGTGCTCGAGGACCTGGCGCTCGCTTGCCCATGGCGTGTCCATCCTCCTCCAGACCCAGCCTGTGTGCAGCCTCACCCCCTCCCCTCCTCGCACCCAGGCCAGGGCAGACCCCAGCCCCTTGCTCTGCACTGCCCTGCATGTGGGGGCTGCGGGCACCAGCCCCTCTGCCATGTGCACCCCTGTGTGTGGTGGCCCCAAGGGATCAAAGAACTGGAATATCTGTGACCTTAACGTACAATAAACAGGGGAACAAGCAAAGGCCTGCTGTCCTGCTCTGCTGGGGGATGCTGTGCCCCTTCCCACTGTGGGCTTGGAGCTGAGCTCCCCAGGGGTGGAGGGAGGGTGGGAGGGGAGCAAGGCTCACCCCCCTCAGCACTGCACCAAGCAGAGGGGTCTTCACCCCGTTTTGAGCACCCAGTCCGGCCCCAGGGGCACGTGAGCCCAGCATCTCCCAGCCCCATGCAGCGGGGAGCCGCGGGCCGGGGTCCCTGGGCCAGCCCTGCTCCGAGCTGTGCCCGGTCTCAGCTGAGCGGCCGCCTGCCCACCGCTGCCTCTGCGGGAGCTGCCTCCTGGATGTGACACTAATTGGGCTCTGGCAGGCGGAACAGAGCCAGCCTGGGACAGCAGAGAAGTGAAAGCTCGTCACCTTAACGAAGTCTAATGATGCTGGCTGGCATCGCTGCTTTGTTCCTGTGCCTGGAGCTGTGGGCAGGTGAATGTGGGGCGAGCTGAGCCCTGTTTTCTCGTGAGGGGCTGGGGGCTGCCTGGCCTCGACCACCCTCTTCCTATGGCCCCTACGGCAGCTGAGCCACGCGGGCAGGACAGGACAGCGTGTGCCAGACACAGCCTGGAGCACAGAGCGCCCGGCAGCTCACGGTGCAGGAGCGGTTCTTATCTCTGAGCATCGGACGAGAGGCCTCGGGACTGTCAGCAGCCCGTTCCCAGCAGCGTTTGTGGGCAGCAGCTGGATGGTTCCTCCTGGTTTTAACCTGCCCCAGTCCCCACTGCCCCGGGGGCTGCCCCAGGTCACCCCTCTGCCCGCATCCTCCCTCTCCACAGCCCACTCCTGACCCCAGAGGTGCGAGGGCTGTTTACAGGGGAGCAGGTGGGGGCAACCCCCGGCCCAGCGTGTGCCCCGGCTCCTCTGCCCGCACCCGCTGGGCCCCACCGAGGGAACGGGCGGCTGAGCTGTGGGACCGCGGCTGGGGTCACCGGCCGGGGGGCTCCGGGTGGGGGGACGCTCGGAGACCCCGAGCTGCCGCAGCCCACACGGTCGGGGCTGTCGGCCCGAGGTGCACACGGTGCCGGGCGCTGGCTGTGGCCAGGGGAGCCTCCCCGGGGACCCCGCCACACCCAGCGGGGCTGCACCGGCCCCCGAGGAGCGGGACAGGAGCGGTCCGGCTGCCCCCGACGCTCCGCCCGCCCCAGCCGGTGCCCGTGAGCGGGGCGGGGCGGAGAAACCGGTGGCGGGGACAAGCGCCGGCCGCCCCGCAGCTCCCGGTTGCGGCTGCCGCTGATGCGGAGCCGCGAGGGCAGCGCCGCGCCGAGCACCCGGGACCGGGAGGGGCGGGGGGCACCGGGCTGCGCCCCTCCCGTGCTAGCAGGAGGAGCGGGGCGGTGGTACGCGGCTCCTCGTTCGCGGTCCCTCCCCCCGCGCCGGTCCCTCCCCCCGAGCAGCCACTGCCGCCGCCGCTGCGGCTCCGGCAAAAGTTTTCGCCGGAGCGGCCGAGCGCCGAGGTCCCGGTCCCGGTCCCCGCCAGCACCGAGATGCGCCCGGGAGCCGCCGGGAGCCCAGCCCCGACAGGTACGGGGAAACGGGGGAGGAGGGAAGGGAGCGCCCGTCCCCGCCGTCTCGGCGCTCCCCGCGCGATGCCGCCCGCCTGGATGTGGACCCGGCTCGTGGCTGCGCATCCCCGGGGCCGCGGCTTGAGCCCCGCGAGTCCGGAGCTGCAGCTCCCGGAGTCCCGCCGGTGCTGAGCGCCGGCCCCGCTGGGGCTGAGCCCCTCGGCAAGAGGTGTCCTGGGCCGGGGGGGGGGTCGCGGCTGGGCTCTGCCCCCTCCTTGCCTGAGCCGCTGCCTCTGGCACCCCTGGGCGGGGGCTCTGCCGTTGGGCATCTGGGCAGCCCTGGGTGCTGCCGTGGCTGCTGTGAGCCCCTGGCGAGTGATCCCAGACGGGCTCTGAGGCGCCGAGAGCATCTCCCGGAGAAGCCCCTCGCTAGGTCGGTGCCCGGAGGTCTCCCTGCCTTGGGCAAGGCACTGCAGGAGCTTTCTTGCCGAGGGGCAGGAGCAGCGGACACTCTCCCCCTTCCCAGCGCTCCCCAAGCTCTGAGGGTGTTTCAGGGGCCCTTTGCGAGTGCCCTTTGTGACTCTGTCCCAAGCTCTGCTGTGTCAACACGGGGTTGGTAAATGGTTTTGTTTAACCAGGACATGTTGGGTATGTGACCTTGCCGCCCTCCTGGTTGCAAGCGCATCTCCAAAACAGCGGCCGAGATCACCTCTGCCGGGCGCTGGGCTTCCCAGCCCGGTGGCTCCAGGGGAGATCAGGGCATGTGGCATCGGTCCTGCTCCCCTCGAGCGGGGGTGGCTGGACTGGCAGAGGTCGGGGCACCTTCTGCTGCCCCTCAGCGCTGCTGAGCCTGTGTCCGCCCGGCGCCTCGCCATGTGCCACCTGACGCTGCCGCCCTGCCCCACACAGCGCTCGGCAGCGTGTGTTGTGGGTGTCCTGACCCGTACCAAATTCAGTGGTTGCCCCTGTGATTTCTTTGGCTTTATCTCTGCATCAGCAGGAAAATTTAGGGCCTGCAGGACCCCTCCTCGGCATGTTAGTGCTGCCCCAGCTGCCAGCTCCTGTCCTTCCCACCAATCCCCGCTCCTCTCCACATGCTGCAGTAAAGATTTTTTTTTCTGTTCTGTTGCCTGGAGAAGGGAAAAGAGAAAAGGCTGAATGGAGAAGAGGGAAAATGTGGATTAAAAATAGTTAATGAAAAAATGTGACCGCAAGCCCTGATCAGCAGCACAGGGCTGAGACCAGCCACCGGGCGCAGAGCTGCTCCGTGCACCTCGCTGTGCCAGGCAGAGGCAGAGGCTGGGAAACCTGAATGCAGCTGAGTTGGGACAGCAGCTCTGCTCCAGCCCCCTGTGCTCCTCCATTGCATCCTGCTCTGCCCTGTGTCCCTCATGGCCATAGCCCCTGTCCTTGTCTGTCTGCCCCAACCCCAGGGGGTGTGGGGAAGGTGGCTGCCAGCAGCAGCACCCGCACTCAGCTGTGCACGCGTTCACCCCGCAGCGTCGCCCGCCTCCGGTGCGGCTGGGGGCTGCCGCGCCCCGGTGCTGCAGGGACCCTGGCAGGACGGGCTGGTGTGTGCAGTGTCACTTGCACATCTGCACTGTGGCAGGGCAGGGTTTGAGCTCACTCTTTGGTGAGGTACCAGGAGGTTGTTCCCAGCTTTGTGATGACCACAGCGTTCATTTGTGGCATGAGCTGGTCTGGGGAGGTGGGTGCTCCTGGGTGAGCTCCTGGTGCAGCGTGCGTGCACACACGGCTGTCTGCACCGACCTTTTCCCAGGCTTTTCCCAGTCCTGTGCTTCCCCCGTGACACGCCAGCCACACGTGTCACGCCGTGTCTCTTGTGCTGTCCTCTTGTGTTTCATGGGTTTTCATGCGATGTGATGAACAAGAAAAACCCATTTCCCTGAGCCGGGACCGAGGTGCTGTGTGGCTCAGCATACCCCTGCCAGAGCCTGCCAGGCAGTGAGGTTCTTTGAACACTTCCTGGCCGTGCCTGCAGACCACGCTTCCTCTCCGGTACCAGGCAGCTGTGGCAGACGCCCTTGGCCGTCCCGTTCGGTAGCCGGGCAGTCGTGCAGAGCGTTCATCCTGATGGCACAGGGCGAGCGTTGTTGGTTTGCATCCTGCATTGCTGCTGACAACAGTCAGGGCTGGTTTAGGTTTTCTTGGTCCAAAGTGACACAAAATCCAACATCGTCGGTGCCTGGTGACGTCTCTCTCCATGTGCTGCTGCTCAGTGTCTCCACAACCACACTGCTCTGCGCAAACGGGCTGTGGTCGCGCAGTGCGAGGGCTGCTCCAGGCAGTTCAGCTGCTCCTCCACTGCCCGGGCTCCCAGTGCTCTCTTCATGGGGGACACCAGAGGAATTGTGAGTTCCAGGTGGGGAGCAGGAGGTATCCCTGAGCTTGGGACAGGGACACAGGCGAGGACAGCGCAGGGTGGGGGCAAGACCTCCTGAGTCTCCCCGCCCCAGCCATCTCCCTCCGCTGCTTGCCCTGCTCACCGTGGCCCTGGGTGGAAAGCGGAGCAGCATCTGCAGGGCCAAGCTTGCGCTGGCATCGCATCAGCTCTGGCCCTGCACCGTCCCCTCCCCTGCCAAGTGCCGAAGCCCCTGCCGTGTTGGCTGGTAGCTCTGAGCTCAAAGCCAAGACAGCCATGGAAAGCACTGCATTAGCACACGGGGGGCTAATCCCCATGTCTGGAGGGCCCGCAGCCCCCACCACCCCTCCTGAGCCCCTGGTATGGCGTGGGGCGTGGGGCTGCGCTGGTGGGGCAGCGAGAGCCGCGCGGAGGGACCTGGCTGCAGTGGCTGCACCAGCCTCCTGGTGCTCGTGCGGGGCCGTGGCTGTGCCAGGGTGCTCCTGGGTCACGTTGCAGATGCCCGTGAGTGTCCCCATGGAGGCCTCACTGAGCCGCTGATCCATGTGGCAATTGGCTGCAGCGATCCCAGATGTGGAGCTTGTTCCCTTGCACATGTGATGGCAGCCAGAGCCGGGCACCAACCAGGGTGGTAAAATCTCAGAGAGAAGCCAACCTGAGTGGAAGAAGGAGATGGTCCCCTCCCTGGGCAGGGCCGGGCACTGAGCCAGCCGTGGGGGTCTGCACTGGTGCAGGAGCTGCTGCAGGGCATGGCAGGGGCTGCACACTCAAGGCTGGGGGACAAAATCCCAACACCAGCTTTTCCCATCCGTTCCCTGTGGCTTGGTGTGATGCTGCAGTGGTGGCAGCAGCCCGGGGGTGCAGTGTGCCCAGGTACTCGGCTCACCGCGACCCCTCCCCAGGCTACACCCCCTGGCCCCCCACTTGCCAGCTTCCCCCAGGGCTGGTGGCTGTAGGGCCAGGAGCTGCAGGTCTGGGGGCCACAGGGAAGCTGGGCAGGAGGAGTCAGGGGTCCTTTTCCTGTCCCCCCACCACTGCAGGAGTTGGCACCGCTGGCTCGAGAAAGGCTCAGCACACCAAGGTGGGCACCAGTGACTGCCCCGCTGCCCCCACCCCGAGAGCAGGTGATGGTGCCTGTGTCTGACACCTCCAGTCCCCAGCACTCGGGCTGCCGGCACTGACCCCTTCCCTGCGTGAGCGTGGCCATCCCGGGGCCGGCTCCTCTCTCCTCTCCCGTTGTGGTTGTGAGCTCTCCCGCTCGCAGCTGCGGCAGCGGAGCAGCGCCGGGTGTTTGCAGCCTGGCCGCTGCGGGGGTCAGCAGCCGCAGAGCCGTGACACAGGGACACGCCGTGTTGCCCAATGCCAGAGTGGGGCAAAAGTCCCCTGCGCGCCCGCTGCAGCACACCAGGGCTGGGCATCCTCCACTCGCCACCCACGGCTCAGTGCGGAGGAGGGTTCCCCAGAGTCTGTCCCTGGCTGGGGATGAGGTGCCAGGGCTGGGAAATGTGGCACCGGGAGCCAGTCAGGCACAGCAGGGTAAGGGGAGGTGGTAACGTGGAGCCGAGCCTGTCCCGCGGTGCTGCCTCTGGCAGTGGTGGGCACAGCTGAGAGGGGTTCCCAGCACCCATGGCCATGGCACGCCCAGCCAGCAGCAGCCACTGCTCCGAGCCCTGTGGGCATCGATGCCAGGCAGTGCCAGCTCCCGGGGAGGTGTTTGGTGCTGCTGGTGTTCCAAACCACCCCAGACCCCACCGTGCTGGCCGTGCGGGGCCACTGCTCCTTTCCTGCCACTGCCTGTCTGTGCCAAACCAGGGACAACTGGTCCATGGCTGCTCCTGCCCTCCCACGTGTCAGCTAGAAATAGCCCGTGTCTGCGAGCGTGCCGTGGGGTCGCTGAGCTGCCGGGGGTCCCTCACATGGCGCTGCAGCTGCACGGCACGGCACGGCATGGCACAGCACGGCGGGCAGCTGGGGCAAAGGGCCTGGGCAGGGCCCCGCTGCAAGGAGGGGAGCCCCGTGCTGAGGCGAGGAGCGTGACCAGCCCCACGCGCCAAGACCCCTCACCCAGTGCAGTCTGCCCAGCTTGGCCGCAGCCGAGCCCCGGGGCCGGGGGAGCGGCTGCCAGCCCGGGGGGAGTCCAGGGCAGAGGCCTCCCCGCCGCTAAATCCCATCGCAGGCAGCTAAAAATAGAGACACCTCTGCCCCAAAGCTGCCTCCCGGGTGTGGAGAGGGGCTGGCAGCGAGCTCGCTGCTGACCTGCCGTGCCTGGGACCAGCATGTCCTCCCGGGGCAGGGATGCTCGGGGTGGGGGCCGGGCACCGGGAGGTTCACAGGGGCTGGACCATGGGTGGCGGCGGGATGGGGCAGGTGGGGATGCTGGTGAGGGGCTGAGCGGGGGCACAGGGACAGGGATGCTGGCGTGGGGCTGGTAGAGGGGGATGATGACAGGGATGCTGGACAGAGGCTGGTGAGTGGACAGGGATGGGGATGTTGGCGTGAGGCTGGGGGGGGATGAGGACAGGGATGCTGGTGTGGGGCTGGCAGAGGGGGCAAGGACAGGGATACTGGTGTGGGCAGGTGGCTGGTGGGCACCCACCAAAGGTCCCCATTCCCAGAGCCCACCCAGTGCAGTCTGTCCCAGGAGACAGTTCCCTCTGTCCTGGGACTGTCTAAATAAGGCGAGCGCCGGCAGGTCCCGCTCCCCGAGTCGCATCTGGAGCCCCACGCGCTGATTAATGAGCTTCTCAGGCAGCCGCTTGCGACATGGCGAGTGGGTCTGCATGGAGGAAACACGACTTTCCCAGGGATAAAAATAGGCACGGACAGAGCAGCGAGCCCTGGGAGCAGTGGCTGGTTGGGGACCGCGGTGCCTGGGGGGAGGCTGGGGGGGTGATGCTGCACTGTCTGTGCCCATCACCCCCCGGGCCGGCTGCCCTCACCTCACATGGCCACGCTGTGCCGTGGGGCTGCCACCAGAATGGCCCCTTGTCGGAGGAGCTGAAATCCCACTCAGGAGCCCGATAACCAGCTTAGAGGGATGGAGGGAATTACGGCACCTCGTGAGCTGGGCTTTGCACGGGAGCTCCCAGGCCCCGTGTCAGACGAGGCATCGCGTCGCTCGGCCGGGCTGGGACCGATGGAGCCGTGGCAGCGTGGCCAGGCTGGGCTGGGACCGATGGAGCCGTGGCAGCGTGGCCAGGCTGGGCTGGGACCGATGGAGCCGTGGCAGCGTGGCCAGGCTGGGCTGGGACCGATGGAGCCGTGGCAGCGTGGCCAGGCTGGGCTGGGACCGATGGAGCCGTGGCAGCGTGGCCAGGCTGGGCTGGGACCGATGGAGCTGTGACAGCGTGGCCAGGCTGGGCTGGGACCGATGGAGCCATGGCAGCGTGGCCAGGCTGGGCTGGTCCCAGGGCCACGGCAGCCCTGCCAGCTGGGGATCCCTGCAGGTTAATGGTTCACCCCCCAGCACTGGCAGCCATCCCTGCCCACCTCTGTCCTCTGGTGGGTTCTTTGCCCAGGCAGACCTACAGGGACAGGGACAGGGCACACCAAGGGCCACCCTGTGTGGCCCTCCTGGGTCTGGCCACCTCCACCATTGGACACGGATCTGCCACACGTGGAGGCAGTGGAGAGGGGAGGCAGCCCCTGCCCTGAGAAGATGCTCAGGCATGAGGAGGGGTCCTGGCTGCTGCACCAGCACCAGTGTGGGGTGACCCCAGCCGGGTCTGCAGGGGTTCTGGAGGTGGAGTTGAGGCAGGAGGGTCTGCCCTGCACAGGGGTGAAGTATCTCATGTGGCTGCGAGAGTCGGGGCCAGGGATGGTCTGGTTTGGCTCGGTGAGCAGAGGGGTGGCAGTTCCAGTGCCATGCTGGAGAGGAAATGACAGGTATGGCAGCAGCTCTTCAGCCTGACAGGAAAATGCACAAACAACCAGCTGAACATTAAAGGGGGTCAGACAAGGACAGGGACAGGAGCATGGTGCTGTGACCACGTCTGGGTCTGTGCTGGGGCAGCCTCCCCTCCCGTGCCCACCAGCCCCCAGCCGTGCATCCCTCGGCTCTGCCCGGGGACAGGTCCCACCGCCCATGTCCCCATGGTGTCTCGTGCAGGGTTACCCACGCACCAGGGCCCTCGCTGCCAGGGCAGAGGAGCTGCTGAGGGCCGGTAGGAAGCCAAGTGCCCTGCGCTGCTGCCCATGCAGCTCACAGCCCGGCGGAGGGATGTTTCAGCTGCGTCCCCTCAGCCTCCTGCTGCTGCTGCTCTGTTGCCAGGTAAGGAAGGGCCATCCCGTGCTCTGCCCCGTACCCAGCCCAAAAGCCACCACCGAGCCACCGCTGCCCGCAGCAGACCCTCACCGTGGCATGGCGTGGTGCCACGTAGCACGGCACTGCATGGCACGTTAGCCCACGCCTGCCCATGGCCATCCCGGGGACAGGGTCACTGCCCTGCTCGTCACGATGGCCTCGTGAGCAGGAGCGGGTGACGCTCCCCGGGGCCCCCAGGGCCCCTCCGCCCAGATCACAGATTTCGTCTTCGAGAGCTGGAAGGCGTACAGCGAGGAGTGCCACCGCAACATGAGCCGCCTGCCCGCGCCCACCGGTGAGAGCTGCCGCAGGGTCCCCGCCAAACGGGACCGGGGGGGTGAGGGGCCGGCGTGGGGCCCGGCTCCCTGCCGGCCACGGCGCTGCCATGTCCCGTCCCTCCGCAGAGCTGGTCTGTAACCGCACCTTCGACAAGTTTTCCTGCTGGCCCGACACGCTGCCCAACAGCACGGCCAGCGTCCCCTGCCCCTGGTTCCTGCCCTGGCACCAGAAAGGTACCAACTGGGGGGGGTGGGACTGGGGGTGTGTGCACGTGTGTGTGTGTGCGTGTGTGTGTGTGCGTGTGTGTGTGCGTGTGCGTGCGTGTGCTGGTGATGGCTCAGGGGTCCCGCACACCCTGTTGTCCCCCTCCCCTCCCAGTGAAGCACAGACACGTCTTCAAGACCTGCGGGCCAGACGGGCAGTGGGTGACGGGCCCCCGGGGACAGTCCCTGCGCGATGCCACGCAGTGCGAGCTCGATGCCGAGGACCTGGAGGCGCAGGTGGGCAGAGCTGGGGGGGCGGCTGGTGTGGGGGTCCCTGCCCTGCCCTGCCCTGCCCTGCCTGCCCCTGCCTTCACTTGCTCCCTCTCTCTCCAGGAAAAATTTGCCAAGACCTATGGCAGCTTCAAGGTGATGTACACCGTGGGCTACTCGGTGTCCCTGTGTGCGCTGCTCCTCGCCCTCGCCCTGCTGCTGGGGTTCAGGTAGGAGCGTGGGCACGGCCACCCAGCTGGGGTTACAGGGGGGCCGGGCGTCAGGGCCAAGCAGAGGCTGGTCCGGGGGTCCAGACGCTGGCACTGACAGTTCCCCGCCTCTGCAGCAAACTGCACTGCATGAGGAACTACATCCACATGAACCTCTTCGCCTCCTTCATCCTGAAGGGCGTCTCCGTGCTGGTCATCGACGCCCTGCTCAAGACCCACTACAGTGACAAGATCGATGACTACAACGTGCACATCTGGCTGAGCGACGAGGTGAGCCGTGGGGCTGGTGGGGCCGGGGGCACGGGGGGCACAGCAGCCCTGACCTCTGCTTGCAGGCGGCCGCGGGCTGCCGGGCGGCCACGGTCTTCATGCAGTACGGCATCGTGGCCAACTACTGCTGGCTGCTGGTGGAGGGCATCTACCTGCACAACCTCCTGGTGGTGGCCGTCTTCTCCGAGAGGAGCTACTTCACCCTCTACCTGTGCATTGGCTGGGGTGAGTGTGTCAGACTGGCTGCCCGTCCTCAGCCTCCCACCCCCTGACCCCGCTGTGCCTCACCTGCCCCCTGCCCACCCCCCCTCCAGGGGCTCCTGTGCTGTTCCTCATCCCCTGGGTCGTCGTGAAGTTCCTCTACGAAAACATTCAGTGAGTACCAGCCCCTGCAGTGGGTCAGCCCCTGTGGGAGTGTGGGACACGCATGGGTGTGTGTGGGATGCGTTGAGGGATGGTGGGGATGGTGTGATGGCCCCGGAGAGGCTCCACGCCATCACCCTGTGCAAGGAACAGGGTGCTGGGCTGTGGCACTCCCTCGGCTGGGGCTGCCGACACCACGCTGGGCTCTAGCAGCTGCCCAGCCAAGGGGCTGCCCAGCAGTCCCTGTCCCCTGCTTCTGCAGGTGCTGGAGCACCAACAACAACATGGGCTTCTGGTGGATCCTTCGCTTCCCTGTGTTCCTGGCCATCCTGGTGAGTCCGGGGCCGTGGCTCTGCCCACCGCAGCCCCTCACTCTGCTTCTGCGAGGACCCTGAGCCTGCTGCGAAAGAGGCTGCCCTGGGCAGGGGATAGAGCTGCCCTGCCTGTCCCTGCCTGTCCCTGCCTGTCCCTGCCTGTCCCTGCCTGTCCGGGTCTGTCCCTGCCCTGCCCCTCACAGGTCACTCTGCTCCATTGCAGATCAACTTCTTCATCTTCATCCGCATCATCCAGATCCTCGTCTCCAAGCTCCGTGCGCACCAGATGCGCTACACTGACTACAAGTTTAGGTGGGTGTTGGGCGTAACCCCTGTCCCTCGGCGCGCACACTGGTGCCCGCAGGTGTGTGCGTGTGTGTGCCCACCCCACCGCCCTGGCACTGCCGGGCCCCTCTCCACACAGGCTGGCCAAGTCCACGCTGACGCTGATTCCGCTGCTGGGCATCCACGAGGTGGTCTTCGCCTTCATCACGGACGAGCACGCTCAGGGAACCCTGCGCTATGTCAAGCTGTTCTTCGACCTCTTCCTGAGCTCCTTCCAGGTGAGCCCAGCCCTGTACGGGACCAGTCCTCTGCAGGGACCAGACCAGGGTTGAGGTCTGGCTACACACTTCTATTCCTCTCCTTCCTCTGCCCAGGGGATGCTGGTGGCCATTCTCTACTGCTTCGTCAACAAGGAGGTGAGCGGGACGGCACAGGAGCGGGTGGGCGGTGGGGCTCGGGCAGCCAGCAGGTTTGGGGCCACGCTGACGGCAGCTGCCTGCAGGTGCAGGCAGAGCTGCTGAAGAGGTGGCAGCGCTGGAAGCTGGGGAAGGACCTGGCAGAGGAGTACAAGCACACCTACAGCCACGCGCCCAGCGCCCGCAACGGCGCCGGCAGCGCCTGCGAGAAGCATCAGCTGGTGAGCGGCTGCGCCAACGGGCTGGGGCGCAGCCCAACCGCGGCACGTCCTGGCACCCACTACCTCGAGAGGAGCAGCCGCAGCACCGCCGAGCACCTTGCCCTGGGCGACCGGCACCACTGCTATGAGTTCCCAGAGACCACGGCCGAGAGCCACTTCTGAGCTGGCAGTGGGAGGGGGAGCGCTGTGCCGGGCCCGCTGCCGCGGCTGGGGCAGCTGCTGCCTCCGTCCCCAGCCCCGTCCTCCTCCGGGTGCTGTGCGGGACCCTGCCCGCCCCGGGAGGACACTGCCGTGCTGGACACACATGGGATGACAGACGCAGCGGGGCCGGCTGCGGGTGAGGCACGGCGAGTGGGACCCGGACCTGTGCGGGGAGGGGATCTGTGGGGTGGGGGGATCTGTGTGTGGGGTGGGGGGTTCATCCTGTGGTGCTGCCCTCGTGCGCCTTCGTGACCTTTGCGCAGTGCTGTAATTTATCTGTTCTAACTGTAAATAGGTGTGAGCCCATGCTGGGCTGCAGGGCCAGCTCCGTGTGCACCTCTCTGTTCCGAACGGGCATCTGGGGTGTGGGACCGGGGAGTCTGTGTCCCTGAGCACCCACGGGTGATGTCTGCAGCCATGGATGGGGGGGGCACCAGAAAACAGCCCCCTTGCCTGCCCCCCTGCCTGCCCCACAGCCCTGCTGCCCACCCACAGCCCCAGGCAGGTGAGCGAGGCAGAGGTGAGGCCGAGGCAGAGGTGAGGCCGAGGCAGCGCTGCCGCTGGGGCTCCAGCTCCCCACCAACACGCGCTTTCCTCTGGCCGCTAATCGGCTCTGTCCTCTCACTGCCAGGAGCCCTTAATTAAATCATTTGGCTCTGCCTGCCGGCACCCCCGCTTTCCCGGGAGCCAGCCCAGGCCACGGGCTGAGCAGCGGCTGCCGACAGCGCTGAGCACTGTGAGCAGCCCCATGGGGTACAGGGCTGTGGGTCCCCCTGTGGCATCAGGCTGGGCTAGTTGGTGGCGGGGCAGCGGGAGCACAGCGGGCTGGCATCCTAAGAGGCTTGTGCCGCGCACGTGAGCACTAAGCCCGGATGCCGCAGCTTTGGGCACCACAATCACCCGGTGCACAGGGATTAGCCAGACGTGCCTCCCAGGCCAGGGGCACCCTGCTTGGTGGGTAGCAGTGGGACTGGCAGCCAGCCCTGCTGCCATCCCCTGCCACCCCATGGGCCCTGCCACCAAGCCCTGCCCATCACCCACCACAGCAGATGACATCCCATCTCGGACTGTCCTCGGCACAGGGGACATGATGAGTGGGGCGAGTGCTTGGAGCCGTGCCCCGGCAGCCATCGGCAATGCTGCTGTTGCCCCCAAAACAAATTCCACCCTGTCCCAGCATCGCCCACACAAGGGATGACGGGAGCCACGCCGGCTGGATGGGGCTGGTGGGGTCCCAGACCGTCGCGAGGGTGCGGGAGTCAATGGGGCCAGCCATGGCGTGGGGAGGGCATGGCCACAGCGCTGGCCCCGGCTGCGTGGCGCTTGGCTCACGGCAGCAGCGCCCTGCTGAGCTCGCAGTAATTTTCCTCTGTTTACTTGACAACTTGCCTCTGCCCCGGCCGAGCAGGGACCCGGCGCCCAGGGGCTGGTGCCGTGCAGGCAGTGGGGACGTGGGGTGAAGGGGTCTGGGACGTGGGGCTGGGGGCTGCCAGCCTGTGGCTGCAATGCCGTGGGCAGCACGGTGATACCGTGGGGACACAGGACCCATGGTGGAGCGGTGCTGTGGGGCTGAGTGGGCAAGGGGAGGGGAGCCCAGGGGCCAGGGTCTGCAGGGCTGGGGCTGGGGAGGGGGACAGGGCTGGACCCTGCCCAGAGCCGTGGTGCCAGAGCCAGCCAGGGCAGCCCCCGCAGAGCCGCTGGCCCCCATCGCCACTGCCGTCACTGAGGCCTCCTGACGCGGTAACGAGCCTAATTGAGGCAAATTGCTGGAGCACGAAACGGTTTCTGGGAAGGTAAATATGGTCATCGAGTGGCGCCGGGCCCTGCGCCTGTTGCTGCAGCGTTGCCATGGCAACACCCCGCTGTCCCCCCTCCATGTCACTGTGACGCCCCGTCGGGGCCAGGCTGGCCCCATGGCACCGAGGGAACAGGGACCCCCAGACCCTGTCCTGGCTGGGTGACGTGCAGTGCTGGGGTCTCATGTCTGCCACACCACGACCGGGACCCTTTGAGGACCCCAAGCCAGCCCCAGCCCATGGGGTGTCCCTGCGGCATCGCCCTCAGCAGCACCCCATGTCCCCACTGCCTCCTGCCCCCTGCACATCCCTTTGTTGTGTCCCACCATCCTGCCCGCCCCAGGCACAGCCCTGAGCAGGGACAGTGTTTGCTGGTGGCCTCATGCAAGTGCCCGATGTCTGCCCACACCAGGACACACAGGACCATGTCCCTGGGAGCTGCTCACCATGGCCCTGTAGCACCCACCAGCCACGTGTCCTGGCCAGTGGCTCCTGCCTGTGGCCAGTGGCTCCCCAGCACCCAGGGACCCTCAGGACTGCTGGGCACAGCGCCTGGGACCCCGGGGAGAGGGAGCAGGGTGTCCCAAGGAGGCAGCTCCCAGGGGACTGCCATCAGCACACACACACGTAGTCACAAACACACGCACCCCTGGGCAGAAGCCACCAGTTCCCCGTGACCAGGACGAAGGCACAGCCGCCATCCCGTGCGCCCCGGGCAGATGTGCCCGCGGGGCAGAGGCCGGGCTCGGCCGCAGCGCGAGACCCTGGCTGGGGGCCAAGCGCAAGACGCAGCGCGCGGCCGGAGCCATAAATCGTCACCCACCGGCCGAGCCGCCTGCCTGGGCAGCCAGAGCCCCGGGGCCGCGGCGCCTCGCAGGAAAACTCCCACTTTATCACGGGAACCGAGCAGCACAAATTGGTCTGCTAAGTAGATTGTGCCCGCTGCCGTCCCCTCTTCCCAGCGCTTAATTCAATGATACAACACATACCTCTCTTCCTCCCACCGTCTAATCTAATGATAAGCACCGTATCCAAGGCACAGGGAAAATCAACCTTTGCTGAGTTTGATTTTTATAGGTAAACAGCCTGAGCTCTCTGCCCCGCGGCCTCGGCCCCCCTCGCAGGGGCACCCCCCCGCCACCTGACTTCCACACTTCTCCCGCGCCGCCTCACCGCCTCCACCCCCGCCGTTTGTTATTGGTCTTTATAAAAATTGCCTGTTTATAGAATGATTTTTGTACAACATTTCATTAGAGTTCGAGCAACTGCTTTGCCTCCAGCTTTGCAGTGCCCAAGCCAGGAGAAAAAGCGGCGCAGAGGCTGACGGGGTTTGGCTGCAGGACCCCTGCACGTGCCCGGGGACACGGCTGCAGCCCCCCAGGACGGGGACGTGGCTGCAGCCCCCCGGACGGTCCCGGGCGGGGTCTGTGGCAGGTGCCCAGTGCCGGGCCTGTGCAGGGGAGGGCGGCTGGTGGGCACCTCGCAGAGCCCGTCCCAGATGGGGCTGTGAGCCCGGCTGGGCGCAGGCAGAGCCGTCGGAGCAGGGAACCGGCCGGCTGCAGCTTTCCACGCTGGAGCACAGGGGTCCGACACACAGAGGAGGGGCTGGGGAGCCAGGGGTCCGGCTGTGCCGGCAGTACGGGGTCAGCTCCCAGCGTGTCGAGGCAGCTCTGACCCACACAGAGCCCTGTCCTGCTCCACCAGCACCGCCACCGCCCCCTCCCTCAGGGGTCTGTGAGGCGCAGGGGCTCCCCAGCCAGCCAGGACGGGTCACCTTCCTCCCGTGCCCCAGCCCGTGGAGCCCCTTCCCGTCCCCTCGGGACACACGGACCCAGGACACACAGCTCCAGCCATGCTCAGGGCTTCGAGCCATGGCAGCCCCGCCCGGCTCTGTGCCCCCCAGACACCGGGCTCACCACAGGGTCCATCCTGCAGGAGAAGTCACAGCAGAAGGGCCATGACAGTGATGACTGTCACCTCTTGCCCCTGCTCCCCCGAGGACACTCGCTCCCCCCTGGCCTGGCCGTGCTGGGGCGCAGGAGCGGGACCAGGGGCGGCTCCGGCAGCAAGAGGGGCCGAGGCACCGTCCCGCCAGGCCAGAGCTCTGGGGGTGGTTTGGTGATGGGAGGTAAAAGGGTGCAGGGTTGTGGCTACGTGTGAAGAGATGCACTAGAGGAGAATTCCAGCAATGGTGTATCCTTTAAATGCCATCAAAGCAGAGGAGGGAAGAGGATATGAGTGTATTAATAGTCTCAACATTTAAGTCTTCGGTCCAGCGACGGTTCTGGGATGCTGGCTCGCAGGAGGGCGGCCAGAGCCCAAGGGCATTGTGCTACCAGCACACAGTGCCAGGCTGCACCTGCCTGCAGTGAAACAAGAGCAAGATCCCCTCTGAAAAAAAACCAAATGAAAATAAGAGGTGGCTTCTGCTCTCTGTGCTACTTCTTCGGATTTGGTCAGGCCTGGAAAGGCAGGGAAAGCCCTGGAGTTTAAAATGGGAAACAGGGGGCTCCAGCCCCAGAACAGGGGCGCTGGGGAAGAACAAGGGCCCTGCCCCAGCACGGCTGTGGGGCACAGAACAGCGGGCACCAGCCGCCAACGAACCAAGGAGGGACGGGGCAGGGACCACCCCCGGGACACTGCCGCTGGCACAGCCCTGTCCCGGGCCGTGCGGCACCCCAGCACCGTCAGGAACGGCCGGGCAGCGTCCCCCACGCCGCTCCACCGCCCGGCACGGCCGCTGCGGCCAAGAGCCCAGGGATCAGCCCCGAGCCCGGCACAGGCAGCGTCAGACGGAGGCAGAGCCAAAAGGACACCAGCTTTTATTTACAACACTCCTCAAGTGACAGACAACAGGGAAAAAAATAAAGAAAAAAGAAAAAAGAAAGAAAAGGGAACAGGATAGCTCAAAGACTCAACAAAGGAAAGGTAATGGCAGCCACAGCTCCCCCGCCCCCCCCCAGCCCATGGGGCAGAGCCCCTGGCAGCCCCCTCCCTGCCAGCTGGGAGCACAGGCGGGCAGGGGGCTGCTCCCACCGCTCCCCACGGGGACAGAGACGCGGCTGCTCTGCTCAGACGGGTGCAGGTGGCACGGTCACCCTCCCTCACTGAGAGGTGATGATGCAGAAACCACTGGAGCCTTGCCAGGAGTGAGGGTCCCAAGAAAGCCCCCCCAGGGTGAGTTACAGCGACCGCGGCAGCCCCCACGCAGTGACGCTGCCAGCTGTGGAGGCCAGATCTCATCCACACATGCACATCTGGAAAACGCTGTTGGTGCCAAGCAGCCATCGCTGCCCGGGATGCCAACGAGCTGCTGTCCAGGCAGGCAGCACCAGCCCCTCGCCGCTGCTCCCTCCCGTGCAGCTGCCAGAGCACTGCTGGGGGGGCTCAATGCGGCCCCGTACCCCGCTCTGAGCACCCCCAGGTACCTGGGGCTGGGCAGGTGCTGACATCCCGTCTCCATCTGCAGGGAGAAGGGAGCAGCTCCTTCCCCAGCACCACAGGGACCTGGCCCCGTCTGAGCACAAGGAACATCCGGCCTCAGACACAGACCCACGAGCTCTGTCAGTGCGGACCCGTCCCAGGAATCAGGAGCCCAGGTGCAAACCAACCCCCCCACCAGGGAGCCAGGCACAGCCAGTGGCACCGCCAGCAGCACTAAAGGTGTCAAACAGCGGCTGCCTGTCTGTCCCGGGGCACAAGGACAGAACCAACCCTCCTTGCTTCTCCCCCTGGCCTGCCCCAGCAGCTGTGGGCCCTTGGTGCCCAGGAGGGAGCGGAGAACAGGCGCTGCCTCTACCGACAACGCGGCCGCTCTGCCCTGCCCCGCCATGCACCAGAGCCCAGGGAGCCCACGGACTCAGCACACCAGGGGCAGAGGTGGAAAGAGAACGGGAGATCTGTGAGGCCAGCACAGAGTGGGGAAAGACAGCTGGAGGCCAGAGAAAGGTATGAGTGGGGGACTGGAATCCTTTGCAACAGGCTCTGGGCATCCTCAGCAAGCCCCTGAGCATCTCTGATTTCAGGTAGCTTCAGAGCCAGCCCCAAATCTGACTGGCTCTCCCGCAGGCTTTTGGGAGTACAGACCAGAGGAGGAAACCAACACAAAATCTCAAATTAAATCTGCTTGAGGACCTTGGGAGCCAGCTGATCCGCAGGGAGGAGCTGCCTTAGGACTTCTTTGCATCCTGTGTGTTCCTCCTCTTCAGGTCACCCAGGTCGACAGGTTTAAATGCTGCAGGGATGACAGGAGAGACTTTGGCGGCAGAGGCCGCATCGCAGCCCCAGCCTGGCCCGCGCGGGTCCCCCGGGGCCGGCCATCCCCTCCGGCCGGGGCCAGGGGACGGTGCCCCCCGCCCCCCTCACCTTTCAGGCTGGGGTTCGGCATCTTCTCCACATACTCCTCGACCAGGCCGCGCTCGGAGCCCATCTGGCTGCGCAGGTCGCGCTCCACACACTGCCAGGCTGCCGGGACACGGGGAGGCCGTTCGCCTCAGGCACCGCCGGGGCACAGGCCCGCCCGCAACCGGGGCCCCCCGCAGCCCCCCGCCCCGCTCACCCTCGTAGATGAAGCGCACGTTCTCCTCGTGGGCCGGCGTGAAGATCTCGCTGCCGGCGCCGGGGGAGCGCGGGCCGCCGCTCCGCTTGCCGTTGTAAACCACGCGGGACACGGGGGAGCTGCAAGCGAAGCGCGGGGCTGAGCCGGGCCCGGGGCCGCGGCTGGGCCCGGGGCCGGGCGGGGCTCACCTGGCCATGGCTTCGTCGGTGCGGCGGCGGCGGCTCGACGCGGCTGCGGGGAGAAAGGAGAGGGCGGCCAGGCCGGGGCTAGGCCGCGGGCCGCCCCCCGCCCGTCGCCATGGCAACGCGCGCCCCTCACCTGGGCCCGGCTCCCGCCTCCGCTCGCCCTCGGGCCGCGACGGAAGCGCCGCAGCGCGCAGGCGCGGCCCCTCCCCGCATCGGCCCCGGCGCGGGCTGGCCCCGCCCACACCCCAACACAGACACACGTCACTGGCGCGGCGCCCCGCCCACACACCGGCATCAGGCCCCGCCCACACTCCGCCCCAGGCCCCGCCCCGGTACCAGGCCCCGCCCCTTCCCGGCGCAGGCAGCGCTCGGCGTGTCGCGAGGCTTTATTGGAAAAGTACAAAGCGGCTCCAGCGGCGGCCCCGCCCCGACCCCGCCCCCCGCCCCGGCCCCGCCCCTCAGCCCACGGCGGCGGCCCGGAACAGCTCCAGCAGGTCCCGGTACTCGGGGTCGATGAGGTCCGGGGGCGTCTCCCCGGCGGCGGTGGTGGCCTCGGTGCTGGCGCCCAGGGCCATCAGGTACCTGCGACAGAAGGGCGCTGAGCCGGGCCCCCCGGCTCCCGGGGCTGCCCCCGCCCCGCCCGGCCCAGCCGCACCCTCCCCGGTGCCCGGCCCAGCCCCGCCGCACTGTGCCGGGGTGTCCCCGAGCCCGGGCGGGGCTGTCCTCACCTGGCGATGTCGGCGTGGCCGTCGCTGCAGGCCATGTGCAGGGGCGTCCACCCGGCCTCGTCTCGCTGGTGGATGTCGGCGCCGTATTTAACCAGGAGCTTGACGCAGTCCAGGTTCCCGGTCAGCACGGCTTCGTGCAGCGCCGCCATGCCTGCAAGCGGCTGTCAGCCCGGGCTGGGGGGGCTCCAAAGGCCGAGCTGAGCGGCGCGGGTCGCCCCCAGCCCCGGGGTGCCAGCAAGACCTCCTCAGCCAGATGGGTTTGGGGAAAGAGCTTGCGGGAGCAAGGGGAGCTGCCGCGGGTTCCTATTCCCCCTCCACAGCACAGATACCCCCGTGCGATGGCAAAGCACCCACCCGCCCCTGGGCACGGGGGAGGAGGAGCTGCCCTCTCCCGCAGAACTCCAGGCCATCGGCCCGCCCCAGTCCCAGCCGGGACTCACACGGGGACACGGAGTGTCTCCGGGTCCTGCTCTGCCCAGGTCTCGGAAGCTCCTTACAGGCACTCGGCATAGACAGGAGGAAGCCAGGGTCATTTCAGACCCGGTCTCCATGGCCGTGTGACAGCAGGAGCAGAAGCCAAGCGCAAGAAAGGGACAAATCCGGGCGCTGCACCAGGCAGCACAGATCAAGGCATTCCATCAAGAGTTGCTGGTGAGGTTGGGTGCAAACAAAACACAATAATGCCTTCCCCAGAAACAAATTCCACAGCTCCAGAGCCAGAGGGAGCGGCGTTTGCGGGCAATGGCCAGAGCCAGGAACACAACGCAGAGCCTGGCTTCTGCCCGCTCTCCCCCAAGCCAGGGCAGAAGGCAGGAGCCTGCTGTCCCGTACGGAGCTCCCCAGACCTGCCTGGTCCCGCCCCGCTGCAGATGCACGGTCAGGCCTTGGAGGGACCCCGGGGGGACCCCTTTCCCCCACCATGCAGACTGGGCTGCTGAGGGGAGATGTTGGGGCACGGGGCTCTCAGCCCCGCTTGGCAATGCTGGGGGCACGACTCCTCGCTAGGGAGGAAAAGGACTCGATTCCAACCTGTCACCCTGCCGAAGGTGGCCACGTCCTAGCTTTGGCTGCACTGCTCTCATCTCCCTTGCAGCCCAGCTGAGCCATGCTGCCATGCAGATCCCGCTCTGCCAGCCCCAGCAGCACTCACCAGAAGGGTAGATGGTGTCCAGTGTCACCTTCCTGGCACGTATGAACCTGCCAACCTGCTCCAGGTCTCCCTGCCTGATGTGGTCCTGAAAGACAACGTCATTGGGGAAGCGCACAGTGCGCGAGGCTCTCAGTCTCTGGGCGTACCGACTGTACCGGGGCATTGAGGCTGGGTAATAGTCCTTCATGCTGATCACAGCCTTCAGACGCTGCAGAGGAAGAGGAGGAGAAGGCACGGGGTGGGGGGAGCTGTAGGAGCAGCTAAAGTTGCTCAGTGCTTGGCCTTGAAGCACCAATTTCTCCTTTTCTGCCTGTCGGGTCCCTCCTCAGCGCAGAGGTGCGACGGCGCCCGCACCGCTGCGTTCCCTGCGTGTCCCTGTCCCCCTCGCTGGCAGGGAAGCAGCGCTCCCCCGGCTCTCCCCGTGCTCCCGTGCCGCATGCAGGACGTGGAGCTGGGCACACGCAGTTCCTCCACCCGCAGGCCCTCGGCCCAGCACTGATGGTTCTCCAGGGGCTTCGCGTTATATAGGCTCCTGCGGGCTATTTTGAGGACAAGCAGCTCATGCTGTTTGCCATCATATTTTGTAATCGAGCCACCCAGGCTCGCAGCCTCCCACTCCTGGGCAGAACGTGGTGTCTCATCTTACCACCCACCTGTTGATGTACCCATCCAAGGGGTCAAATCTACTCTTGCTTTTGCATGGACGGCCCTTCAGAGGAGCCCAAGGCCTGAAAGCACAACTTCCCAGCAGCAGCGTGCCAAGGAAGACACGAACACGGTCACCGAGCGAGGGAAGCAGCCGCTCGCGCACCGGCGAGCCAGCGCGATGCCGACGTGTGGGAGCTGTGGTGCCGGATACGTTCAGAGCGAAGTCACTTTCCTGGAGTTGCATCAGACGAGCCGAGAGCAGCAGAATGAGCTGTGCTGCCCAGCACGACTGTGAGACAGCGCGCAGCTAAGCTCGGAGAACACCACCAGCACGTTGGACATCGTTAGCGCCCTGGCGAGGACAGAGCTGCTGCTGGTGCTCCTGGTGCAAGCGCAGAACCAGAGCCTACAACCCCAGTCCACAGCGTTCAGTGTCCTACTTCACACCCAGAACCAGCTGGTACCTAAGGGCAGGCTCCTAGAGCACAGCCTCAGAACAGCTGGAGAACAGCACCACCACCAGACAGCTCCTGACTTCCTTACGCTCCAGCTGTAGCTGTCAGAAGCCCAAAAGGGACTGTTGACCACAGAGGAATCTTTCAGATCCGCCAAGGGTTCAGGCAACAACTGCTTCTCCATCCTTTTCCCCATCAAAGTCTGGTCATTTCAGATACACCAGCATCTCGTGCTCCATTTCGTGCTGGTGGGGATTGTCCAGGCAGGACAATGAACTCCCCCGAGGTGCGTCAGGGAAGACCCCCGTCCTGCGTTAGGAGTCTCAGATTTAATTCAGCCCCCTGTGAGCAGACCCTCGTCCTGGAGCCCTGCCAGCAGCAAGGCTGACAGCTCGGGTGGCCACGCACTGGAGAGCTGCCTGCTGCGCTCGCTCATCTTCTGGCAAACACATTGATTGATCTTTTTGTGGAGCACTCTGACAGAACACTGCGGTGCGAGGCTGAGCTATCTGCTCTGGAAACAGACCGCTTTTAGCCCGCTTTCTTGGAACAGCAATTAGCCGTGTACACAAGATGACTCTGAGGGAGTCCTGCTCTGCCAAGAGAGCCTTGGTGAGAGAGAAAAGCCACCCTCCTCCTCCTCCTCCTCCGAGCTGAGCAAAGCAGGTCCCAGACCATAAACAGAGGAGAACCACTGCAGAGCTCAGCCTTGTTTACACTTCAACTGGCTCCACAAAATGGACCTTTTTGAGCCAAGTCCCAGCCAGCACCTTCCCCTGGAACTTTTTCTAGCAGCACTTTGCTTCCCCCCCACCCCAAAACACAAGGCAGCTTTCTCACTCGGGAGCAGCTGCCACTGCCCAGCCCTGGGCTGCAGTCCCCTGCCTGCAGATGTGCAAGGTCACAGCACTGGAGGGAGACTTCTTCAAAGATCCTTCTCCACATGGCCACAGGGAACAGCCACAAATGCAACACAACTGGTGACAAACAGAGCAGGGAGCAGCAAAGTTTCCTGATGCCAAGGTCAGCAATGGCCTGTTCAGCTCCAGCTGAGGTTTGTGTGAACCCCCCCAGGCCTCACAGGGCTGCGCAGGGGACCCAGAGGAAGCTGGAGCTGCAGACAAGCATTGGACAATGCTGCTGTTCTACCACCCAGCACACCCACCTGCGGTGACAGGCACCAGTGGCCTCCTGAGTTGCCCTCTAGCTCCACCATGCCCTCCCATGTGACATTTATAGCATATTTTCTTACTAAAATATTTCCAGCAGTAAGTGACTGGTTTGGAAATAGCAATGCAGCTCACTGGATCATGTGAGCCTGACAGAGCTACAGCCAGCCCCAGGTTCCCCTGCAGGCAAATTCCTTGGTTAACTGCTCCAGAGCAATGAGGTCCTCTCACCTCCAGCCAGCTGGCTGCTTGTTCTCAGCTCCCCAGCCAATGTCCCCTCACTGCTAACAGAGCTGGTAGTTGCCAGCTCTGTTAGTTGCCATTAAATCAGCACAAGCTGATTTAATCTGGGCATGACATGGTCACTTTTTTCCCCTTTATAGATTATGCAAGACAAGTTTCTTCAGGTTAAGGTCCCAGAAGCCACCTGCAAAACTGGGAGCATTCAGAAAGTGGTTTCTCTCAGAAATGTGTCATTCAGTGAGTTTGAGGATAAGAAAGCTGACAAACACAGCACTTTGGCAGAGTCCCTTGAGAATGGGCCTAGAACTCTGATCCTCTTCCAGGTCAGGTTCAAATATACTCATTCTATATTCTGATAAAGACAAAGACATAATAGTATTAAAATTTCAACTTTATTTGGCCAACAAATTCAGTTCCAATGTTATTGTAGTGGAATGCTAAGAACAAGCCTGATGCAGCTCAGGCTTCTGAGGCACTCCCCTGTTCAAGTTCCTCCCCAAAACCCCCTAATTGCAAATATCCTGCTTTGATCTATTTTTTATCAGGCCCTCCCACACCACCCACCTGTCTGGTCAACCCATTCAAAATAATGCATGGAAAGTGACTGCAAAACAGTCTTGCATTTGATCAAGGGGATGGCAACACAGCCAGGTCTCATCTAAGCTGGTAAGCCAGTGACCACCTCCACCCTCAGAGCCTGCCACAGCCAGTGCACACAGTATTCCACCCTTCCAGGTGTTTGGTAAAGTCATCTCCAATGACTTAAAGCAGAGGGGAAATGAAACATCTGTCCAGTGTGAAGAGAAGCACCTTCACAGACACCTTTCACCAGGATGATGCCATCAGCCTACTGCCTCTTTCCCCACAGGGAAGAAAAGCTGAGACCATTAAGGACTCTGCCAGGTGCAGAAATCAACTATGGGCTTTAGTCTTAAAAAAAAAGAAAAAAAGAAAAAAGCTTTCTCAGAAGATGTCAGTGGCAAGGCTCCTGATGTTGGGCCATTGAACTCATGCTACCACTTCACAATCTGCTTCTACCCAGAAGAACAGAATACTTCAAACAAAAGCTGTGTACAAAAAAGTACATCACAATAAAAAAAATTAGCCCATCTGTCTGGGCTGGCTACCTAGTGACAGATCCCTTCTCAGAAGCAAAAAGAAAGAAAAAAGTCAAAAAGTGTACAGACATGTGAGGGTGAAGTGTTACTTTAAAAGCCAAATCCCTGGATTTCCAGTCATTCACCTTCTGCTTTAAATCTTAATGGGTTTCTGACTCTCTGGGCTGCATAACAGCAGCCAATTTAGTGTCTGATTTTTTGGGTGATGTAGATCAGTCTTCTCTTTACAATTCGTCCTTTTGGATTTTCTGCTCATCTTCATCACCTTCTTCAAGGTCTGTTTCTTCATCTGTCTCCAGGTCCTCCAGATCCTGTTTAGGTTACAAGGACAGCTACTGGTTTCTGGCACATCAGGCAGACCCAAAGCCAAGCACAGAACAGCATCTCTAACCTGTTCCCTGCTGCCATGCTAACAAAGCATCCACAGACTCCTACCAAGAGCTCTGGATTTGGGCCATTTAGGTTTAGAAACCCCTGGGAGCTGGTACCTGCACCTGCAACACCCTCCACCCTGGCAGGTGAGGAGCTTCCACCTAGATACATGGACATGGACTGTTCATCCTTCTGCTCCAGTTCCAGGTGCTGAGCAGGAGTTCTCAATAAAGAACAAGCCCTCTAAGTACTCCAGCAGCTTGCACAGCAACCAGAGATGGCTCATGCAAACTTCAGAGGTTGTAAGATCAACAGTTTCCATTTGTGTTTAAGCCTCACATTTACTTCACAGCCAACTGAAGTGTTCTCAGTAAAAGCAGAGGCCAGTGGCCAGCCAGGCTGCAACTGAACAGGCCCCATTTTTATGATGTGGGTACTTTCCTTCACCAACAACATCCCTTCTTGACACATAGGAACCCAGGATCTTCCTGAGGGCTGAGGGGTCAAGCACAGCACCAGATCTGACCCACACTGTATTCCAAAGGCCCAGAGCAGTATTATTATTACTCACATCATCAGCTGCTGCTCCATCCTGACCTCCACTCTCCAAGAACTTTTTGAAGCCTTCTAGTGTCCTCTCCCCATTATAGTCAATTACCTACACAGGAAAAAACATCAAGATAATGGTTATGGGCACCTACAGAACCACACCCCTGCAGAGGAGAATTCTCTTTCTGAGCAACAGGTAACATGCCAAGCAAAAGGGAACTTAAAAATTCACCTTCACCCATATGAGACGAAGGAGAACAGCTCAGGCACTAGACTTGAGACCACTGCGAGGGAAGAACAGCCTGCAGATGAGCACTGGCCTCTGCTGCGCTCCCCCTGCTCCCCATCCCCACAAACTCTTTCCTACAGCCCCCCAAAGGGTCTCAGCTCTCCTGTAGACTTGACATGTTCCATCCCTACAGAATGGGGAGCCCTCCCAAAGCCCTTGTTCAAAACAGAACACAGCAGGCAAAGCCATGTCCAGTGCTCCCTTGCTGTGTGGGCTGTGCCAGGGTCAGCTGCCTTCTTACATTTCTGCCAGAGCCTGCAGGGAAGAACTTGAGGGTGGGGAAGCTGTGGATCTTCACAGCTTCTACTTCATTGGCTGTCGAATCCATCTTGGCAATGACAATGTTCTCATGGTCCCTGTAGGTCTCTCCCAGTTTGTCCCAGATAGGAGCCAGCTGCTTACAGTGACCACACCAGGGAGCATCTGTGAGTTACAAAAACACAGCTAGCACCAACAACCCCACACATCACCCCACTGCTCCCTCTGAGCCCCATACACAACAGTTCTCACACATCTTTTCAACTGAGACACCCCTGTGGTGGCTTAGATCCTGTAAGGTGCTTCCTCCCTAGCCCTGGTCATGCAGTATTCTGGCACTCCTTTCATGCCAGTTACCTGGAATCAGCTGTTGAAAGATACTTACAGAACTCTACAAAGACATTCTTATTCTCATCAAAAGCAACTTCTTCAAAGTTCTTCCCAACTAGAACTTTGACAGGCTGCTTGTCCCAGTCTTCAGGAAGATCTTGACTCATCAGGTGGGGCTGGAATAAGAAGTGAAATTCAGAGACATGGTTTGCTACACAGCTGCCTGGAATGTACGTGCAATCACATATCCTGGAAAGCCCAAATGTAACCGCCCCGCTCAGTGCCTCAGCCATGGGCTGTGAGCAACCAGATGAGTCAGCCACTTCCTCTTCTGCTTACAGAAAGTCTCCTTCCCACTCTGCACAAGCAGGAAAAAGAGGTGCTCTTGTGCAGGGAGAACTGCAACCGAGCTCTGCAGGAAGGAAACAACAATCCCTGGCAGTATCATCCCCACAGGACTGGCTTTAGCTAAAGCTCCACTGGAGCAGGTTGCACAGGGCTGCCCCCAGATCAGAGCCAGAAGCTCTTTAAACTGCACCACCCAAGCTCACACCTTCTGCAGACTGCTGGCAGAAACAGCAACTGGAGCACAGCACAGGCACCAGAGGCAGCAGGAAGAGCAGGCTCTGGCTGCACTCAGGTGCCAGGACACAGCTTGCTTTCCTCAGCCTTCACGCCCCAACAGTTTTGCCTTTTGTTTCTCAGCACAAAGCTCGCTGGATGCTCTCTACCTTAGCTGGAAGGATTTTCTCCAGGTGACTCACACAGCTCCTCAGAGGGAGCCTTTTTTGGTGCTTGCTTAGCCAATAGGTTTAACACCAGCAGCTTTTATCTTCATTACCTTGATCTTGCCCTCCAGGAACTTATTACAGAACTCCTTGATCTTGTCTGCTGTGAGGTCATCTGATTCAGGTTTGTATTTGGTCATTTCTTCCTCCAGCGTGATCAGACGCACAGCTGGACATTCTTCTTTCTTCAGACCAAAGAACTCCAGAATCCTCTGGTTGTCACTGTGGTCACTGTCGATGAAGATGAACAGGATCTTTGGAGGAAAAAGTCAAAGGCAGCAGAGTGAAGACGAGTACCTCCTGGCTGTGACACTTTACACACACACACTTGCACAGGTAGCAGCTGAACTGGCCCCTGTTCCTCCTCCAAGCCCACTGATCAAGCAGTTGGTTAAGGCAGAGTCAGATTTACCTCCCCAAGAAGGAAAGTCAGGAGTTAAAACTGCTATTCCTTCAACAGCTGTGCAAGCAGTAAGTGACTCAGTGGCCTATTCTCAAGAGACACAGGTAGAGAGAGCCAGCCTCAAGTCCCCCTGCACAGCTGTTATGCTGACAGAGACAGACAGCACAACACTTCTCTGCAGGAGGTGGCCACTTCACTCCAACAACCCAAGAAATCCACCTCACCTTCCCTTTGAAGTTTTCAGCTGCACTCTTGAAGTTGTCCAGTTTCCCTTGGTAGTCAGACACACTTTTTGGTAGGAACAGCAGAATATGAGTCTTGATCTCTCCTCCAAAGATTTTAGGAGCGGTCTGAGGAGTAGGAAATAAACTTTATTTTTGGAAGACAGGAAAATCAGTGTCAAGACCAGCCTGGCTCTGGTGTTCTGACCACACCACAGGAGCTTCCAATACTACAGGACTGCTCTGAACAGCAGGCTTATGCCTCCCTTCCCCTGTGCTCTTCACACCTCCCCATAGCTCCAGACTAGTGTCAGACCCAGGATAAGACACAACCACACAACCTGCAGTGTAAGCTGTGTTATACCCACACAGGAGCTGTGGGACAAGGCCTTACCAAGTCCCTGAAGACCCACCTGCTCAGTGAACTCTATGACCAGAGGCAATGCATTAGACTTGATGAAGTTCAGTAAATTATCTTTTGTGAGATCCCCTTCAAAGTTGTTGCGGCCTTCGTCAAACTGCAAAGAGAGGTTCTTGCATCAGAACACTTCCACATTCAAACAAATCTCCTTCCAGAATTTCACACCAGAGTCACTGCCCCAGGGGATCTCAGCTGCACTTGTTCAGAACAGACTCCCATCTCTGTTGACAGGAAATCTGGATCAAGGTGTTCATCTTCCTGGCAAGCAGAGCCTTCACTCACCCCCTTGCAGCAGCAGGACAGCTAACGGGGACCTTGGCACTGTCCTGCACAATCACACAACCACCTGAAACAGGTCACCAAGGACTTTTATCAGCTGCCTGACAGCTTCGTAGAAGGGACTGGACAGACCTGTGAGAAGCTACAGGCAGCTCTGTGCTCTGCAGGAACTACCAATGTCAGAGCAGATGCACAAGCTTTACCCAGACAGAGCCATGAGAGAAGTCCAACAGCAAAGCCCACTGTGCACTGCAAGGAAACAGCAATTTACCCAGCTCTGGGGGCTGTTCCAGCTTCCAGACAACAGCACATGTTAACACACAACACTGCACTAGAGGTGCCAGATCCCCTTTTATACCAGGACACCACCTGCATCTGATTCTCAGAACCCTCCCTGGCAGCCTGGAAAGAGAACAGCTGTAGAGGACCATCAAGGATGTGTGGGGTAACCCAGCAGTCCCATGGCAGGGCAGTGCTCAAGTCCCTGGCAGAAGCAAGACAGTGGACTCAGATAACCTTCTGTTAGAGGAAGCACACTGGTCTCAGCTGAAAAGCTGAGCAAACACTGAACACTGGAAATTAACTTTGTAAATACTGTAAAGGGCACTGAGTATCACCCTAGAGCAGCTGTTCAAGGGTCTTTGCAAGTCTGGACAAGTCACACAGAGTAAGATGACAATAACTAGACAAACCCTCTCAGTTCAGACCCAACTAACTGCAGGAAGCTGAGCCAAACTCCAAAAACAAAACTGTTGGCAAAATAAACCACCTAGTCCTTACACCCTGGTATTTGGTTACTGCTGGTGCTAGTTTTTACCCTGGTTTTGGGTGGATGTATCTGAGAGCTCTCATGGCACTACCATGACATCACACTGAAACAGGAATGAGGAGGCAGCATTCACAAGCTGGAGCCATCTCACCTTCCTCCTTCCACGCAGAGCGGAGCACTTCTGCAGCACCCCAGCCCTCCAGATCAAGGTTCCTCCCACCCCCAGCACACCTGACAGAAGCTTTTCACTCCAGTCATGCCCAAGATGACTACACTTATGGAAAATAGCTTGAGAACTCCTTTGCTGTTAGACTGGTCCTGCCATTGCCCCGTCCTCCAGAAGCAGAGAAAACCGTCACAGAGCTCACAGGACTTCAGGGTCAGAGGGTGGCACATCAGATCAAACCTACACAAGCCTATTCTACAGAGATTAAACAGGACACAATGTACAGGTAACCAAATAAACCCCAGGTAATAACTTCTCAGTGCTCAGGCTGTAGCTGCACCCTGCCCACTTCAGAGCAGCCGCAGATGTTGTCCTGCTCAGAGCCCAGCACTGGGGCTCCTCACAGCCCCAGGAGATGGCCAGTTTTAGAGGAACATTTCTGTCTGGACTGGAGGATTTGCCAAAGGACACAAGCAAAAGCTGAGAAAACCCCTGCAGACACCCATACCAGCCCAGCATCAGCCACAGAGCACACACAGAAAGCTGGGCACACGAGAAGCACCAGACACAGGGAGCCGGTCGTCCAAGAACAGAATACTGCTCCCCTTGCTCACCCCAACCTCTCTCACTGCAGAAGCCCAGCACTTCCAAGCTCATTAGCCAGACAACTTCCTTGCAGCCTCAGCCATACTGATCTGAGGGACCTCTGACTGAGAATGTGAGTCTACAAGCTTCTATCACCATCAAAACAACTGCAGTTTCAGAGATGTACTGCAATAAAATATGCCATTTTTGTAAACAAATAATTCAATGAGAATTCGTTCAACTCTTTAGAATAATTCAGGTCAAACTGGTCACACCAATGTCTGATCAGAGATTTACCAAGTCTGAACCCAGAGCAGCTTTCTGTCCTGCCTCACTGCACCCATGATGCAGTACCACCAACTCTAAGGAACCTGTATTGTCTTCTCAAACCTGGAACTTCATCAGTGACTTGGATTTTAATAGTAAAAGGTATCAGTAAGTGTATTGGATTCTGTAGATGGCCAGCAGCCCTCTGCACATGATCCAACTGCCCCAGTCCAGGCAGCTGGAACTGCAAATCCTCTTGGGAACCTTGCTGGAACCACTGTGCTGCAGGAGCTCAGCAGCAGAGACAGAACAAGGCCTGGACATGGCTGTGGGCTGACTGCAGAGGCCAATGCTGAGCACGTCTAAAGGCAGCTTTGCTAAGCCACAGCCACAGGTCACGGTGGCAATCCAGCAGGAACTTGGCTGCTGTTCCCTCTAACACCATCAGAGTCCAGGGAGGGGCACGGGAGGCCTCACTAGGTGCAGCCACAAACATTCTCCAGATTGTGCTGACCAATCCTGCCCTGCAGCCAGATATCAGAGAAACGGGGAAGTGAGGGAGGAACAGCCCAGACACAGCCCAGCAGCTCTGGGAGACCAACCAGGCTGCCGACTGCAGGCCCCTCTGCTGCCAGCTGTGCCCTGCACAGGGACCTGGGGCTGTGCCACCCTGCTGAGGGCTGTGGGCTCTGAGCCCTGGGAATGGCCAGGTGACAGTGACAGCACAGGATCTTTTGCTGTTTCATCCAGGGCTGCCCTCCCCTGAGCCTGACCAACTAGAGAAAAGGAGAGGAGAGGCAGAAGTGCAGCGCTCGCGCTTTGCGCCAGCCAGTACCTTCTTGAAGAGCACCACGCCGTCTTTGCTCAGCTGGTACTTGGTGAAGACATCAGCACTGGAGGAAATGCCAAAGGGAATGTCATCCACAGCTTCTGCTGCCAACAAGAACTCCTTTGCAGCCTCTGATGTCAAATCCTGCAGAACAGAGAAAGGTGTCTCACACAGAGCACATCAGACTGAAGCACAAACATCCCAGGGCTCACCAGCCAGAGAACTGGAAGATCAGGTCACGCAGGACAGCGAGGGTTTCACAACTCAGAGCCCTCCCCAGCTGTCAGCTCCCCATGGGGCAGGGAAGGCCCTCGACACACACAAGAGCTGCTCAGATGGAAGCACCAACCCTACCTTGAAGAAGCCGATCACAGCCACCTCGCTGGAGTCCAGCAACGCCTCCGCGGCAGCAGTGTCCGTCAGGGTGGCGGCAGCCGGGCCCGTGCGCTTCTTCAGCCAGCTGACGATGTCATCCGCTTCTCTGCCAGCTGCACCGGGGACAAGGCCACTTACTTACCCCTGAGCAGAGGCTAACAGCACAAACCCCAAACCTTTGAGACAGGCTGCTCAGCAGCTGGCCCAGGGAGAACCCAGATGTTTACGCAACTCTTTTCCTTTCACTGCCCGTGTAATTAAGATAATCGCTAACTGTTAAGTCAAGGTACAAGGGGCTCCCAGGAAAGTGTTCTTCTCCTACCTCTAGCCCAAGCCCGTTCTTAAACTTTGCCCAGCAATACAGCAGCTCTGAGATGCTGAAGCTTTTCATGCAAATGCATCACCTCTCCCCTTCAGAGCCAGTACCCCGGCTGTTAGCCCAGCGCCCAGCACAGCGTGGTTTGCTTCAGCTAAACCCTGCTCGTCCCAGGCCTCCCTGCACCCCTGTCTTACACCCTGTGTCTGCCCCCTTCCCACGCACCCGGGTGCTTGTGCAGTTCTGGGTGCTGCATTAAGTCAACCTGAGCAACAAATGAAGCAATTCCATCTGCTGCCGCTCAGCCAGGGATCACCCCGAGATCAGGTGAGAAAGGCGGTCACAGGCACAGCACCCACCCGGGGCACACCCGCCACCGAGCCGCTCCCCGGGCCGCTGCCACCATGGACCTTGTCCAGCCGCCGTGGCACAGGCGGGAGCGCGGGGCCAGGCGCGGGGACCTGCCGCCACGTCGCTGCCCTCTGCACCCGGGCGCGGGGCCAGGCGCCCCGGCTCACCTGTGTACTCCTTGGGAGCGGCTTTGTCACCGTTCCTGAAGAACTTGATGGTGGGGTAACCCCGCACGCCGAACTGCTGCGCCAGCTCCGACTCCTCCGTGGCGTCCACCTTGGCCAGCCGGATCTCCGAGCCCTCCGCCTTCAGCTTCGCTGCCGCCTTCGCGTACTCGGGCGCCAGCGCTTTGCAGTGCCCGCACCACGGGGCGTCTGCGGGACAGGCTGTCAGCACCGGACGGAGCCCACCGCTCCCGGGCACGATGCCCCTTCAGGGACCCACGCCGGCGGGGAACCCGCACCCCGGCCCCGGCCCGGTCCACCACCGGCATCAGCCCACGCCCCCACCCCCCGCCGTCCCGGTGGGTCCCGATCCCGCAGCATCTCCCACCGCCCCAGCCCCGCCCTCGCCCCCAGTGCCACCGCCCGCCCGGCGCTCGCGCTCCCGCCCCCCCTCCGGCCCGGCCGCGCTCACAGAACTCGACGAGCAGGTATCGGTGCGCCGCCAGCGCCTGCTCGAAGGAGGCGGCGCGCAGCACCAGGACACCGTCCTCCTCCTCCTCCTGGGCGGCGGCGCCGTGCGGCGGCAGCAGCAGAAGGCAGAGCAGCGGCAGGAGCGCGGCCATGGCGCTGATGGCGGCGTCGGGACAGGCCGGGACGGGCGTGCGGCCGCGGCGCCGCCCCCGCTTATAAACCCGCCTCCCCCGGCCGCCGCCGCGTCCCATTGGCCGCGCCGCGCAGCGCCGCCGCCGCCCGCCATTGGCTCAAGCCGCCGCCCGGGCCGCCGCGCGGCTCCTATTCGCTGGCGGTCTGGGCCCGTCCCCCGCCCGCCGCCGCGGATTGGACGTGGGACTCGCTCCCCTCCCGCGCGCCGCCATTGGCCCCTTTCCCCCCAGCGCTGCTCGCCATTGGTCCGCGCCGCCGCCTCGCGCGGCCGCCTGCCCTCGAACGTGGCACTCGGGCGGCTGCGGCGGGCGGGCACTGCGCATGCGCGCGGCCAGGCGCGCGTGGTGGATTCTGACTGGGCCGCGTCACCGCCCTTTGTCCCGCCCCGGAAGGGAACGCGGCGCTTCCGGGCCCCGCCAGGGCGAGACCGCGCGGCACGTGCGGCCGCGGGACACGTCACGGCGCGCGAGGCTGGGGCGGGGACAGTGGCGGCACCGGGAGCGGCCCCGCTGCGGCCCGGGGAGCCCCGGCGGCCCCGGGGACAGGCCGCCGGCGGGGGAGGGGGGGCGGGATTGGGCACGGGGCGCCGCGGGGTCGGGAGGGACTCCGGGAGGTCGCCCCGCCCGGCCGCTGCCGAGGCTGGATCCCAGCGCTCACACGGGAACGTCCGGGCGGGGACTGAACGGACAGTCCAGGCCCCGCGGCCTCCCGGGCGGCCCGTCCCGCCGGCACCGCCACAGCGAAGGAGTTAAAAATAAAAATGATAAGAAAGCCGTTTCCGTGCCGTGCGTGAGGGCCCCGCGGTAGAGCGGCCCCGTGCCCCGGGGCGATCCCGCCCGCCCCGCGCCCTGCTCTGTGCTGGCATCGCCCGACGCGGCGCAAGAACCGGAGCTGGGCTGGGCAATGCTCCGGAGCTGGGCTGGGGAAGGACAATCCCGGGGCACAGACCAGCCGCGTTCGGCTGCGCCTGTGCGCTGCAGGTGCGGGGGCATCAGCGGGGCCACCGCGGGCACCCCCAGTGCGAACTGCCCGGCTGATGAGAGCTGGAGCGGGGACAGGCTCCCTCCCGGCTACCTCCGGGCCCCACCCTGCTGATTTGCCAGGTCACTGGCTCCCTGCAGCGCAGCGCGGTTCCTCCTTGCTCTGCTCCCGCTTCCCCGGGCAGGGGCTGGGCCGAGGGCTCCAGGCCAGCGGGTTCAGGGCACGGTGCCCGCCAGCTCTGCAGCGCCCTGGGCGTTCTGCCAGGAGCCGCTGTCAGTCCGGGGGCTTCGGCCGGGTGTGGAACCGAGACTTCCCTCGGCCCGGAAAGAGGCCAGGGAGATTTCAGGTGGCGAAGCTGCCCTGAGCGAAGCGGTGAGCGCGCAGCAGCGGCGCGGGCACACCGGGCTGCCGGGGCGTGTTCATGTCCAGCCCTCAGGGCAGCTCCTGCCGGGGAGCCCCCGCGGACACGCTGGCAGAGCTAGGCTGAGCCGGTGGCCGGGGGGAAGCGGCACGTCCAGCTGCCAGCCCGTTTCAGGGGCTCACGGCAGCTGCCTGACCACGTTGCCACACGTCAGCAGAGGCAGCGGGGCCCCGGGCGGTGCCAGGCCCCCGGTACCTCTCGCCGCCGGCCGTGCTCGCTGCGGCTCGCCCTCGTGTGTGGTGCCGGCCGGGGATCCCGCCGCTGCTGAATGCAGCGTCCCTGTTCTGCCTTCCAGCGCCCCGCGGCAGGGCACAGTGCTCGTGTTTTCCTTAAATCCCTTTAAATCCGCACCGCAGCGTCCTCCCGAGGGAAGCTGCACAGGCTGGGCACTGCTGCCCTCCATGGCGGCAGCGTCTCCTCCGGTGTCCTGCTCCCCGCAGGCCCTGGCAGCTGGGGCAGCGCGTCCCTACCTGCCCCGCAGGTCCAGGCCCACAGCCGCGGCTCTCCCACGCTGCAGGACGTTAACTCACGAGTCCTCCCGTCCCCTCCCCTCGGGTCCAGGCTGCCTTCTGAGCAGCCACAGGTGAGACCGGCCGCGCTGGCGGGGTCAGTTCTGCTGTCCCGAGCTGCTGCAGCACAAACAGCCTGACCAGAAAGGCAGCCCGGGCTGCTCCGGGGTGAGCTCTGACCCCCGGTTTATCGGGTGCATCTCCCAGACGGGGCTGAGGCTTTTGCTCGGAAGCCACAAGTAGTGAGAATCACCCGGCCCACCCAGCCGCTGCATCCCGCCCTGCGAGTGCCCGGAGCTGTGTGTCCCTGGGGCTGCTCACGCCCACGGCACAGAGCCCAGCCTGCTCTCCAGCAGCAGGGACCGTGCTCCAGAGGAGACATGAGCAGTGAATCACCACTGCGACCCCTCAGTCCCCAGAGTTACAACAGGTTGCAGGCGCCCCGTGTGCCCCTGCCTGGGCATCCCACCATCACCCAACTGACTGAACAGAAACACCAACGTCCAGAGTTTGGAAACACTTGCCCAAGAGCTGGGGATTGCATCAGACAGGATCTCACCCTGACACCCGCAGAGCAGAGCAGAGCGGCTGTTGGGGGCCAGCACAAGGAGGGCCTTTGTTCGCTTTATCAGCACATCTGCACTCGCTCCAACACAGAGGGTGACGCCTGCCCCTGCCCCTGCGCTGCCTCCCACGTCCCCACACCGCAGGGAGGCTGCGGGGCGCCGGGCTGGGCACAGCTCACAGCAGCACAGGCCGAGGAGGCTGCGGCAGGTGCCGGCCACTCGCCGGCTCCTCCCGGGGCGTGCGGGCAGCTCCTGCCTGGCCGAGGGCGCTTGGTTCCAGCCCTCGCGCCTTCTCGCAGCTTCTGAGTCGTGACCTTTCCTTCAGCTGCAGCATCTGGGGAGTGCAGCAGCCTTCCTGGGACCAAGGAGACGGGAGCCTGTGCTGTTGGCTCAGCAGGTTCCCTCTCATATTGAGTTCCCAGTTGCCACCGCGAGCCTCAGAGGAGCAGGGCTGAGCCACCTCCTCTACAGCTTCTCTAACGCTGTAGATTCTGTAAAGAGCTTTTCCCAGCTACACTTTTCTTATCCTTAACACAAACATGCCACACATTCCGTAAACATCCGCAGGCTCTTATCACACTTCGCCTCTCCTGGATTCTGTTCTCCCTGCGATCGCCCCCCTCATTCTTCTGACAGTGCAGGAATTTCACTGCGTGTTTGCAGCTGGAGCAGGCACCACGCAGGCTCAGAACCCACCTGCTCCTCAGCTGCCAGGAGACCCCCCCAACTTTATTATCTCAGAGACTGTTTTCCCTTCCCCACACCCTCCTCTGCCCTCACCCGTCAGGCTGTGCAGAAGAGAGCAAACAGTGAGGGACAGACCTTGCAACGGGGCACTCGTGCCTCCGCGCTGGCGAGGACTGTCCCACATCCCCCATTTCACAGCTCAGCAGCCCAGGGATTCTGGTCTTCTCCCACCCCAGGTGTCTGCTCAAATCTCCTGTGCAACAGAAGTTCTGCCACTTCCTGCCCAAGACCCAAAACCAGAAAGTTCCAGAACAGAAGGGACAGCAGACAGTCAGTTCAAAGATTTTATTTAACTGTCATAAAAGGAGAAGCAGACGATGATTCCAAACCTGTTAACCCGGGTGTAGGATTTACAGACAATACGCACCAAATCAAATTAACAAAAAATCTCTCTAGGGGCGGGGCAAGGGAGAGTTAGAGGCAAAGACGTAGCTACGAGAAAGCCACATGTACTTGGTCCCAGTTCTCATATGACCTCAACGTGGTAGGATCCAAACAAGGGGCTGCGGAGCCAGATCGTGCCTGCTCAGCCTTCAGGGTCCGCGGGCCCCCGCGGGCTCCCTGGCCCCGAGCGCCGCGACAGCGCAGCCGCGGGTGACGGGCTGGCGGCTGCAGCTCTGCCACGGGCACCGCGGGACTCGGGTGTCAAGGCAATAAATACTGACGGGCCAGGCACAGATGTTAAAGGCAGAACAGATACATAAGGCATTAACCGCTTCTGAGTACTTGTCCTTTGCAAGCTCTGTGTTGATCGCGTCAGGAGCAGCTGCAGAAACAGACTGGTCCATCCTCAGCCCAAGACAGCCAGGAGGGCAGGTGCTGTCCCGGGATTTCAGTGCTTTGCAGCTGCCCTGGCTGCAGTGAGAAGTGTGAGGTGATGGCAACACTGGTGACTCCCGCACCCACCTGCCTTGCAACCCCCTCTGTGCCTTGAAGGCTCTGAGGCTGACAGAGAGTTGGGAGCTCTACGCCAGCAGGGCCAGGGGTCCTGCCAGGCTCTCTGGACAGCGGGAGGGGTGGCCAGGCGTCACCCAGGGTGTCACACCACCCTCCCCTCTGGAGATGTCCCGTCTCGGGTGAAGAACGGACCAGCAGCAAAGCGGGAAGTTGTGAATCTTTCCTAATAACCCATGAGGGGCGTGACCAAGATGAGTGCCATGCCAACAAACAGGGGAGGGCGGGTGGCATTTAAAAAGTGTAACAGGGGCAGGGCCCCCTCCCTAGAGGATACGTGTTACACATTAAGGCATCATGGTTACAGGGAACATCCACAAATGAAGCTGCCAGTGTTCCCAGGACACTGGCTGGGTGGAAGGGGCAGGCCGGACATGATTTTAGCCAACAAATGGATTCAACAGCTGCCTGGCATCAAAGTTCTTCAGCTACTTGGGGGCAGCAGCTACCCTGAGCTGTGCACAGAAAAGCCAAGCACAGGGTCCCACGCAGAACGTGGGACCCTCTTCCCTTCAGCACCTCCCCGAATAAAGGAAGGTGAGAAGCAGCAAAGGGGCTGGTGAGGGAGCGAGCGCTCCCACCCCTGCGCTGGGACAGCACGGCCCTGGGACCAGCACGGCCCTGGGACCAGCACGGCCCTGGGACGGGCAGCTGGAGACCAGATGCAGACAGCACGGTTTGGTCAATGCACTCAGTGATTCTCTGGGGAGGGGGCACGTTACAAAACTGAGCTCTCTGATCAAATTATAACGGGGTGGAAGGTAAGAGGGTTCCAATGTCAGCACTTTGGTACAGGGGGGGATTTCTACGGTAGCCACTGTCTGATTCACGCTCTCTGGGGTTTGGCCTTGGGAAGGGCTAGTCCTTCCATTCCTTCTTGATGGTCAGGTTCCACTCCCAGGACAGGTGGTCAGTCTTATCATCATCTGTGAACTTGGATTTGATGTTGTAGCTGCCCCGGGCCAGCATGCCCTTAGGGGCTTCTTCCATGGGGGTCAGGAACTCGTACTCCTCCGCTCGGGGGCCATAGCTCCCAACCATGTACTCGGTCTTGTCAACTAGAAGGAGAGAGAGGGGTGTACAGAGGCTGTTTAAGAGCCTCCCCTGCACAAGGGGCAAGACTGAAGCAAGTGAAAGGTTTGTTACTGCCACAGCAATCCACAGAGGAGCTGTGAGAACAGGAATGTCACCCACGCCACCAGCCCCAGGATCACCCACACGAACAGCCCCGTGTGCCCCAGGAACGGCTCCTCCTGCGGGGAGCGACCCCCCAGGCCAGGGCCACAGGCTGCCACCCTGCAGCAGACACAGAACCTTCGCGCTCTGCCGTGGGCTGGGGGGCACCGAGGTGACTGCACCGTCCCCCCCCATGAGGAGCTGCTGGGGCAGCAGCAGAGGAGCCGCCCTCGCCGCAGGGGAGGAGCAGAAAGCCCTCACACAAAGCAGCACCCGAGCCACAGAGCAGCACTTACTTTTCACGCCTTTCCGGAACGTGTGCTGAATGTACTTCAACCCCGACACGATCTCCCTGTTGACCTGCAGAGAGACAAGCAAGGACTGTAGGAGCCACCTCCCAGACATGCTGCCCACCCCACCCCAGCAGGAGACAATTCCCTCCGCCACAGCACTCCCGGGGCTCAGGCTCTCCCGACACCGTGACTGCAGCACTCCAGTGTTCCACTTGTTCTTGTTTTCAGATCTGAATCCTTACCCTAAAGGAGATTTTTATCCGGTATTCCACACCCTCCTTCAGCACAAACGCTTGCTTCTTGTAGCTCTCCAGGTCACCTGCAGAGAGGGGAGAGGGGTGCTCAGAGTCCCTCGGTACTGTGCTCTGGGGCGAGTTTAAGCCGCCTGCAGCAGCGGCGATGGCCCTCGCTGCCGGGGCAGCACTCGGTTCACCCTGCTGCTCTCACAGGACGCTCCCTGCTGCGCTGCCCACGCTGCCTGGGGTGCGCGAGTGGTGCCTGTGAAAGGCTCCTGCAGCGCAGCGCTGCGGTTCATTCACAAACGTTCCTCTGTAGGCGTCTGCTCCGAGGCTGTCACCACCCCCACGCTGCGCAGGCTGGAGGACAGCGGGCTCCCCCCGCCGGCCGCTCACCCCGCGACAGAAGGGCTGCACAGGGAGGGGACACAGCCACCGGGCCTGGGGTACAGAACCCTCCCCGGGGCACCTCGCTCTGGCTCCAGCACAGGGGCATTTCAGACGCAGGAGGACCGGGCCAGCCGTGCTCCTGCAGGACCTTCTGCCAGGCTCTGACCTGGGAGCGGGGCTGGAATCCTCCCCTCACTCACCTGTCAGGTCCAGCTCCAGGGGGCCAGGAGCAGTAGCACAGACCAAAGTCAGTTTGGTCACCACCACGTTTGGAGCGTTGGGATCTAGAAGACAAGCAAACAAGCTGTTAAGCACACGTCCCTAACACAACAACACAGCTCCTTTTGCTTCCAGGGCACTCCTGAAAGAGCAAGAGAACCAGCGAGAACATCCCCCTGGGCAAAGGCCGGGGCTCCCCGCTGCGTGAGGCCCAGCCCAGGGGCTCCCCAGGAGCGTCCCCCTCCCAAGGCAGAACGTGCCACCCCTCAGCCCTGCTGCCCGGTTCCAAGGGCCAGAGACAGCGCGGGGGGAGCGCAGACACATGCCTCTATGCCCCCAGCTGTGCTCCTGCCAAAGCACCAAGAGCTGGAGGAGAACAGCTCCTGGGAGCGGGGCTGAGGCCGGAGCTCGGGCTCACGCGCGGCACCGCCACGGCCTCAGGCTCACCTGCGGTCACGGTGACGGCACCCAGCAGCGCCTCCTTGTACTTGCGCAGGCTCTCGTCGTCCTTGTCCAGCTCCTGGATCTCCTGGATGCTCTTCTGGGCAGGTGGCTTGTAGTTGACGGAGTGTTCGTCCTCCTCGTTCTCAGCTGCGATCTGGGCCAGCTGCTCCGCTGTCGGCTCCTGCTCCGCCATCCTCACACACGCGAGTTCCACTGAGCGGGGAGGGGGAGGTTAACTGCACCCACCCTGCGCCAGCGTGGGCTCCGGGGAGTGTAACTGCACCCACCCCCTGCACCCACCCCCTGCGCCAGCGTGGGCTCCGGGGAGTGTAACTGCACCCACCCTGCGCCAGCGTGGGCTCCAGGGAGTGTAACTGCACCCACCCCCTGCACCCACCCCCTGCGCCAGCGTGGGCTCCCTCCCAGCCCCGCAGCACCCGCCAGGCTTCCCCAGAACCGTGCTGCCGTGGCTCCGCGGGCTCCCCCTCTCCCTTGGGCCCTTCAGGGCTGTCCCCAGGGGCCTTCAGGGAACACAGCCCTGTCAAGGGCCTGCACCCCGCTGTCCCTGCGGGCTCCTCCAGTAGCCCACACCCAGTGTTCAGCCCGTGGAGGCCAGGACAGATTCAACCTCGGTGCTTTACTCGTCAGCTGGAACAGGCAAAAACCTTGAGCCAAAGAGAAAACACTCCCCCCTACAAGAACAACCAGCTGAGCCTTTCCCTCACAACAAACCCGAGCCCAGAACGAACCCAGCTCAGTTCTGCTCCCTACAACACAAGATTCCAGCCTCTGCCCCACCACTGGCACCACTGCCCCGAGCCTCTGCTGCAGTCTGAGCCTCAGGGTCTGTAACTCAATCAGATCAATCTGCTCACGCCGGGTGCTGGCTGCCTCGGAGGAGTGGAAGGATCACCTGGCTCAGCTCATTCCTGTTCGAAGTTCTGTGTCACACAGGGCCAGTGACACAGATCAGGGGTTACAATCACACACGCGTTGGGCTCTAACCAGGAGCCACCCAGCTGAGGGCTGCTGAAAGGCAACGCCAACACCCTGCTAAAAACCTCGGTAAAAGCCAAGACATCCTCAGCGACTCCTGACACCCACAGGGAGCCCTGTCCTCAGGGCAAAGAGGAAAACTTGGACCCTCCAAAGGCTCAAAAACCTCTTTTGGTGACAGCTTTTGGAAGGCTTTTTGTACAAGCAAAATCTTTCACACAGGATCTGCTGAGGGATCCAGGTGTTTCTGTCATTACCTGGCATTCCCACATCCTGTTCAACATTCCCACCTGGAGCCCTGTGCACTCCCAACAACCGCCTGGGCCCTGCACTCCACAACACACAGCTGCCCCTTTCAGCTTCCTGGCACTGAGTATGGCAGAAATTTGTACTCAAAAGGCCATTTAACCTCACGTCACACACGAGGAACTGATTAGATTTCACACTGGTGACTCCACATCAAACCGTGTCGCTACCTTTGTGCTCCTGCCCAAGGAGGCCCCCAGCCCCGGAGGCTCCCAGAAGTGCTGGACAAACACTGGCTCCAGCGTCCATTTCCTGCTCCATCCCCTGCTGCAGCCCTTTGTCTCGCCTCCAGCCGATTCCACCTCCCAAGCACCACGGGTCCTTCTCGCTCCCTCCACGTGCGGCTTCCAGGGACCGGCAGTGGCGGACTGTCAGCGAGAGCTTTAGAGAGCTGCAGCCCCAAGTCACTGACCGTGGTGACTCCCAGACCCCCCAGACTGAGCCCTCTGAAAGCAGGAGCACCACGAGCAGACACAGGCGTGGCAGACGACCCAGCAGCACCCACACGTGCACCCCTGACAGCGCTGGTCCCTTTCTGCGGCCTGTGTAGTACAACCTTCTGATTTTCAGACCAGACAGAGACAAAAGCTCCTCACCAATGCCCTGACCGAGTGAGAGGCCGCAGGAGCTGTCAGCCAGCCTCCCCCAAACAACCAGCACTCCCTGGAGCCAGCGCTGTGCAGCGAGGGACGGGCACCGCGCGAGGAGCGGGGCAGCACCGGCCGCAGGGCCGGGGCTGGGCGATTGCTGGGCACTGAACACCGCTGGCTGCTGGCACCTGAAACAGCAGCGGGTTTCTAGGGTCAGGTACCCTGTCCTCATGGGCCAGGGAATGCCTCAGTTTGGGCTGACCCAGGCACAGAGCCACCGCTCACTGCTAACAGCCGGGGCAGCAGCTCCTCCACACGGCACCGGCACCAGCACCGTCCGCATCGGCCGCGCCAGGACCACCCCCGCACACAGGTGTCCAACAGCAACCAGGCCCCACAGGGCACAGGGAAAAAAACCTAAAAAACCCACCAAACCAACAAAAAAACAAACCCCTGCTTTTTGGTCACGTTCCTGCGCCTGCAGCTGTAATCCTGTGATCCAGAGCTACAGAAACAGCCACGCACACGGATTAATTAACAGCCACCCAGGCACGCCGGGTCTCCAAAACCCCAACAGCCCCCTGGAGACAGAAAATGGCTCCTCAGACCAACACCAAGCACTGCTCCAGCAGCAGCCCCCTCCCGCACAGAGTGCTGCACCGCGGGTCACAGCACCCCCAAACACGCGGCCAGGGAGGAAGGAGCCTCCTCATCGCATCCAGCCTCCCCCGAGTGCCCCGGCCTCGCCCCGCGGGCTGCTCAGACGAGCATTTGTCACGGCCCAGGGTGAGTGAACCAGAGCTTCCCCCGGAGGGCGAGGCACCGGCCGCCACACGGCCCGACAGCGCAAAGCCAAGGCTCTCGGCTGCACGGGAGCTACCAGGAGAGAAGACAACGGCACCGGCGCGTCCCACCGGGCCGTGCGGAGCCCTCCAGCGAGCAGGGACAGGCCGGGGCGGGACCTGCAGCACAGCCCGGCACAGGGCTCGGCTCCGCAGCGACACCTGCCCGCTGCGCTGCTGCCCCGCGGCCGCAGCTCGGTGCCTCAGACCTCGGGCCTCGCTCGGAGCCGCCTGGAAGGAAATTCCCCTTCAGCTCCCTCTGGCACCCGGGGGGAGCCGGGCGCCCTGCACGGCGGCTCTGATGAGTCGCAGGACGCGAGAGCCGCTGCCTCCGCGGCCCCCGGGCGGCCTCGCTGCTCCGCCAGAGGCACAGACCGGCCGGGAACAGCGCCTGGCGCGGCAGGGAAGGGGCTGCCGTCCCCTGAGCGCAGACCACAGGAGCTGGGAGAGACAGCCCCGGGCTCTGCCCGGATCCCCGCGGGTCACAGCAGCGTGAGGGAGGCAGCAGGAGCCTGAATCGCTTCTACCCGGGAACTGGCTCCGCGCTGCCCTCCCCGCTGCCTCCAGCCAGCAGCTCCTGCAGGAATCTCCCAGCATTTTTCCTGCAGGATGGAGGCACTGGGAGCCGTGAGAGCGAGAGCCCCACCTTCTGCCAGGCACAACCACTGCTGGGAGCAGAACCCTGTTTGTTCTCGGGCAGGCAGCGACAAACAGCGACTTCTTCGCACCCGGGATCGGGATCTCAGGGCACCAGTGGGACCGGGGTTAGTCACGGTCTCCTCAGATGAGCTAATTGCTTCGGACGTCCATTAGCCAGAGCGCAGCCGCAGCAGTGAGAGCGGTCCCCACCCTTCCTCCTTCCCCCGCGGCGCAGGGAAGAGCCCGAGCAGCCTCACGGGCAGATTCTAATCCCGTCAGTGACCGGCCCTGCGGGGCTGCTTGCAGCTCCCCGATCCCGTGTGCTCGGCAGCCACGAGAGCCGCTGCACCGGGAGCAAGAGCTGCTGACACCGGCCGCGGCCGCTCCACACACACGGCAGCAGCTCGGGGGCTGGGATCGGAAATAACCCGGCTCGGATGGCTCCCAGGGCAGCGGCCGGGGGCACGTCAGCAGGGGAGGAGGAACTGGTGACAAGGGGACATCCAGACAGTGCCGCCGTGCCAGAGCACCCCCGAGAGCCCCCGTCTCGACTGGTCCCCACCGCTGGCTCTCAGCTCTGGGGACAAAGGACTCCGGACAGTCTGAGTCTGGGGCCTCAGGGGCTCGGCGCCTGGAGATGGAGTTTGGGTTTGGGTCGGTTTTTTGTTTTGCTTTGTTTCTGACATAACCCGGGGCTGCAGTTCACCCACAAGCCGTCAGCTGTCAAGAGCAGAACCGAAGCCGTGAGCAGACGGTTCCACGTGCTCACACCCGGGGGCTGCAGCTGCTGCTGTGCGGCGACCCCGGCACTGCAGCCACGGGCACCACCGAGAGCGTGACCCGTCCGAGGGAACCACCCTTCGGGGACCGCAGTGAAACTATCTCTGCGCAGGAGCTGGGCACAGGGACACCCGCGCGGGCAGAACACCCGGAAAACCAGAGCAGCGCAGTGCCCCGGACCGGACCCGCAGCCCTGGAGGCGACCGTTCAGCCGCTCCCGGGGCTAGGAGCTCCTCTCGCCATAGGAAAAGGAAATTGCGACTTCCAGACTCGCTGTGAAGGGGCTGCGGAGCCCGGGGAGGCCCGGTCATCCCGCCGGCGGGGCGGCAAAGGAAGGGGGGGAACCGAGACCTCCTGCGGGAGCCGAACCGCCCTCCTTGCGCCGGCTGCCCCGGCACGCACCCGCCCAGCGCACGAAGGGGCACGAACCGGGCTCCCTGTCACACGGACGGAAACCGGCCCTGGGGAAGCTGCTTCCCAGTTCCTCATTCGTAACGAGGAACCACCTACAGGAAATCTCAGACCCGGGAGCGGCTGCGCACCCCCGCGCCCCGCGTCCACCGCCCCGCGTCCTCCTCCAGCGCACCCCGCAACGACAGGAACCCGAGGGGAGGGCCCGGGGCAGCCCCGGGGAGCACGAGCCCACCCGAACCGTCCGCGTTCCGCCCCAACCGCGGGCCCCGCGCCCCGAGAGCTCCGCTGCGGGACGGCCCCGGCCTTCAGAGAGCCGCGCAAGGGCACGCGGGGTCCGCTCCCGCACCGCGGCAGCGCCCCGGCCCTTCCCGCAGCCAGCGGGGCGCGGCTCGGCCCGGCCCCGCGCCCTGAACATCCCCCCCCACCCCGGGTCGGTCCCCGCCGCTCCCCCGCCCCGCCGCGGCCCGGCCCCGCCCTACCGGCCCTGCTCCGCTCCGCGGTGACAACGCCGCCGGGATCCGCCCAGCCGCCCGCGCGCCCCCGCACTTCCGGGACACGCCCGTCACTTCCCGTTATCCAGGGCGGAGCCCCGCGCCTCACTTCCGGTCACGGCCCAGCGCGCTGATTGGTCCAGGGGACACGCGCGCGATGGCGGGAGGGACGATAGAGTCGGGGCGGGAGGTAGAGCGCCGCGGGGCGGGGCGCGGGAAAGCGCGCGCGGGCTGGGCGGCCGGGAGCGGCAGGGGCGGGAGCGGCAGGGGCGGGAGCGGCAGGGGCGGGAGCGGCAGGGGCGGGAGCGGCAGGGGCGGGAGCGGCAGGGGCGGGAGCGGCAGGGGCACGGCGGGACGGGCGCGCACAGCTCTAGACACGGTTCTATTTTATTACGGCGAAGGTGAAAAAGCCACCTCGGCCCAACAGGCAACCAGTAAAATTTATCCCAAAAATAACTCGGTACAAAACGGGTCTGCGTCGGAATTAAAAAAAACCTTTACAGGAGTTAAAACCTATCCCGGAACGTAAAGTAAAACAAATCCCATCCTCGGCGCGAGCCGCGGCCCCCGGGCAGCGTGGAGCCAGATCGGAGTCCTTCCCTGCGCCTGCCGCCCGCCGCTTTAGCTGGTGTCCATCTGCAAGAGAGGAGAGGAGATGTCACTGCGCGCCCTGTGGCACCCCGGGGCACCCCACGGCGCCCCACAGCACCCCGCGGCACCCCACGGCACCCCGGGGCACCCGCAACTCCAGAGGCAGCCCAGCTCCGGTGAGCCACCGCAGCCCCGGTGCTGCCGGACAGGACGGGCAGGCTTCGGCCCCAGCCTGCCAGCGCAGGCGCCACTGACCCATGGCTGCCCCCTGCCCCGCTGCGCTCCCCCTGCCCTCCCGAGCTTTGGCACAATAACGTTATTTCTGCATCCCCAAGGCCCCTGCTCTACAGCACCAGGCATTCCCACGCCCATTGTTTCTGGAATTCCTCCCACCCCACTTCTCCCACACCCTCCCCTCAGTTCCACCCCGTCCCTGCAGCACCCGGCTCAGCTGTCCCCGCGGCACAGAGACACCCGAGACGTTCCAGAGGCACAAACAACGCGTGCGGCTCCGCACGTCAGGACTCACAACCGCCCCCACCTCCCCGGCCCTTCCCCGGCAGCATCCCGTGGCGTTCCCGTTGCTGCAGCCCAGTCTCTGCGGGTTTCGTTACGCAGCTGCTGTGTCACAGCGGCTCCAGCTGCGGAGGAGCCTGGCCCACACAGCCCCCCGAGCTGGGGAAGGGGCCGTTTCTTGGCCATCGGTGGCAGCAGCTGACAGTGTTCTGGGACAAAGTCAACTACGGGACAAGGTGCTCGGCTTTAGCGGGGACAGCTGGAGCCCAATGACCTGGAAACGCTTTCTCCTCCCCGCTGGCCCCGGCTGCCGACGCTTCCCAGATGTCGCAGGGATCTGGGGACAGGCCCAGGCAGCACTTACCCTGGCATTGTAAGCATCCAGCTGTGCGTCTAGCTCCTCTGCCGAGAGCTGCTGTTTGGAAGTTCTTCCAGCTCCTCTGCCTCTCCCTCTGCTCCCACCACGAGTCCCTCGCCTGTTGCCTCCTCCACCACCGAATCCTCCCGAACCCCCGCGGTTTCTGGTCATGCCACCTCTGTTTACACTGTGATTTTCAAAGAGCAACTCTTTCAGTGTGTCCCAGTTAACCCCAGCAGGCATGCAGCAGCGTCGCCGAACGGGAGACGGATCCACGCTTCCTACAGCGAGCGGAGCCGGGCGCGTTCCCGCCCCGCGGCCGCGCGCCACCTCACCTCTGTGCCGGTCTCCTCTGTGTGTCGATCTGTGACGTGACCAGCTGAATGTTCATGGGGCGGCCTGCGGGGAGAGCAGCCGGTCAGCGCGCGCGGGACACGGGCACCGCGGGACACGGGCACCGCGGGACACGGGCACCGCGGGACACGGGCACCGCGGGGGCGGCCGCGCCCACTCACCGTCCAAGGGGACTCCGTTGTACTGCTTCATCGCCTTCAGCGCGTCCGCCTTCCTCTCGAAATGCACGTCCGCCGTCCCCAGGCTGCGGCCAGACCTGTCATAGTGCACAGCCGCCTTCTTCAAGGTCCCAAACTCTGCAAACAGCTCCTGGGGAGAGGGGGAAGAGCGCACACGTCCATCAGCGCCGCGAGCCGCGCACCACGGGGGGACGGCGCGGGCAGCTCCCCGCACACAACCGCTCTCAGCAACAAAACACCGACAACCGGGACCCAGCAGCGATGCCAGCGGGGAGCACGGGCACACGGGAGATTTCAGGGAGTTGCTGCAGGTGGAAACAGCGAGCAGGAGCTGACAGTCCCTGCTGGCAGGGCACAGCTCTACCGCCAGCGAAGCAGACTCCGGGGAAGCTGTGGGTCTTTTTGTTGTGGCCGAGTCAGTGGGGTGACTGGAAATAATCCAGCCCCTCGTCCCTTTCACGGGGGAAGAAGGATCTGCACAACTGCAGGGGTTCAGGAGAAGATCACAGATTCATTCTGTTGGACTTTTATCTTTTTCTCCCTTAAATCTTCGCTAGACCAGGTGTGATGTAAAAACACCCCAAAAAACCGAGATCAGGAACGTCCCCTGCTGAAGTGAGTCCTGTGCTGTCACCAAGGGTGGAAATGAAGAGGCAGCATCTGAGCCACCAGCTTGTTTCACAGGTGCTACACCTGGGGACACCCGGACACCCCACCCTCGCGAGTTCCTGCCACGCCCCGCGCCACAGACACCAAACGTCCACACCAGGGCTGCCAGCGCCCAGAGGGACAGGCCCCTTCCACCGCTCCTGCACAGCCCGACCGCCGCGGAGCCGTCTGCCAGCGGCAGCCCCCGCGCCTGGCAGAGCATCGTGCGGGTCCTTCCCCCCCCAAGCCAGCAGCACTGCAGGGTTGTGGGACAGAGTGTGACCCAGGCGAGGCTGCGCTCAGCCCCTTCAGAGCCAGCTGCCCCCTGCGCTGCAGAGAGCTCAGGGGGTCCCCCCCTGCGCTGCAGAGAGCTCAGGGGGTCCCTCCCTAGCGGGGACGGGGAGCTCGGGGGGTCTCCCCCCTGCGGGGACGGGGAGCTCGGGGGGTCCCTCCCCAGCACCAGCGGTCGCTCAGGGAGTGACGTGCAGTGGAGCTGTGCTGTGCCCCGTTAACAACGGGGTTAGCACAGAAACAAAGACACAGCCACTACATCTGAGGCAGCGCTAAATCATGGGATGGGTACCAACAAACAGGTGCAAAGCCATTAAATCAGCTTTGCTACTACACAGACCACAAGTGGAAGCTTGTCCACAGCTCAGGCCCAGCTGGTGGCAGAGGAGGCGAATCCCAGCCGGCACAGGCAGAGCAGGAGCTGGATACACTGGGGCGACTGCAGAGCCCCGAGTTACACACCGGGGCCTGACCAGACAGACAGGAAACTGACCTAGACCAAATCTGAGCTTACAGGGGGTGGCTTTAAGTGCACGAGCCAGGAACTAGGTGACCTGAAAAACCTCACCTCCAGCTCCCCAGGCCGAGACAGACCTGCATGGAGAGGAAGAAATTCACCAACGATGAAAGCCCAAGAGTTGTTGTTTGGCTCTCCCTGCTCTGCAGCGTGACCGAGCCGGCACAGCCAGAGAAAGAACCTGGCAGGTTCCTCCCCAGGCCCGGGTGGAACGGGGGACGGGGCCCTGGCGGGTACCTCGGCTGGGGGGTTTAACAGGCCCGGTCGGACAGAGGCCGCGGCGCAGGGGATCGCGCTCCCCCTCACCGCGGAGCCGCCCCGGCTGCCCAACGGCCGCGTCTGCAGGAACATCCCGACGCTCAGCAGAGCGCGGCCCTGGGGAACCTGCACGAGCAGGACCCTGGGAGCGGGGCACAGGGGGCACGAGCAGCACAATTAGGGAATCGTTTCACACAGACCTCGAGAGTTCACACTCAATTCTCCGGTCACAGCCGGGTTCAGCCGAACACCGGTGCTGCCCCGGCAGCCGCTCACAGGGCCGGTAGCGACCGAGGGGCAGATCCCTCCGGGATCGGGGCACCGGGACGGCAGCTGCGCAGACACTCACGGCACAAACCCCATCGCCCACAGAGATCGTTCCCCGGGGACCGCCCGTGCCGGGCGCAGGAGACAGCGGGACCTGCAGAGCTCCCGCGGGCGCCCGGCACACCCAGCCCCGACGCGATGAATGAAACCCCCCCGGGAACAGCCCCCGCGCACCCCGCGGGTGGCTCCCGAGCCCCTACCTGGATGTCCGCATCCGAGACGCCGAAGTCCAGGTTGGAGACGAGCAGCTTCCCGCCGGTCTCCACGCCGGCCCCCGCCCCGAAGCCGCTGTCGAACAGGTCGTGCTGCCACTTCTCGGGAAGCTGCTTCGGCTGCAACGAGACCAGGACCTCGCTGACCGGCGCCGGGGCACCACAGGCCGCGGCCGCCCACGCTGCCCGCCCTGCCGGGAGCGGACAAAGGGCCGCCTGGCGGGGCCGCTCCCCGCCCCGCCGCTTCCCGCCCCGCCGCTTCCCGCCGCCCACATCCCACCGCCACCCGCCCCTCCCCACCGAAGGCCCGGCCCGAGCCCGGTTCGCCGCGGCGCCGCCGAGCCCGGCGGGCGGCCACAGCTCCCCGCCCGCCCCGCCGCCGCGCTCCGTACCCGGCTGTAGGGCGCGGGCCGGTTCCTGCCGCCGCCCCGGGCCATCACCGGCCTGTTCCGCACGGGGCCGCCGCCTCCCGCTCGCCCGGCTCCCACGCCGCCCCGGCCGGGCCCGCCCCCGCGGGTGGCACCGCCCCGGCCCCGGCCGCCCCGGCCGCCGCCCCGGCCGGCCCCGCGCTGGCTGCGGTTCAGTTTGATGATCTCGTCCAGGGACATGTCCATCTTGTCGGCCATGATGGCGGCTCCGCTCCGGGGCCTGCACTTCCGGCCGCGCTGCGCCGACGCCGGAAGCGGAAAAGGCGGAGCCGGCGGAAAAAAGCGCGCGCCCGCTCTTGTGCGTGGGGCCTTGTGGGGGGGAAGGGGCGGGACTTCCGGCGGGGCGGGCGGTGCGGGTGAGCGATGCGGGTGCGCGTGCGGAGCTGGCACGCGGTGGCCTCGTGGCTGTGGGTGGCGAACGACGAGAACTGCGGGATCTGCCGGATGGCGTTCAACGGCTGCTGCCCCGACTGTGAGTGCGCGGCGGGGCGCGGTCAACGGCTGCTGCCCCGACTGTGAGTGCGCGGCGGGGTGCGCCCCGGGCCGGCGCCGCGGGCACGGCCGGTGCTGAGGCGCGGTCCCGCCGCAGGTAAGGTGCCCGGCGATGACTGCCCGCTGGTGTGGGGCCAGTGCTCGCACTGCTTCCACATGCACTGCATCCTCAAGTGGCTCAACTCGCAGCAGGTACAGCAGCACTGCCCCATGTGCCGCCAGGAGTGGAAGTTCCGCGAGTGACGTCCGCGCCGCCGCTCTGAGGGGCCGGGGCCGGGGCCGGGGCTGCTCCCGGACCCGCCCCAATGGCCGCGGTCCCACCCGCCCTCAATAAACGGCGGCCGCCGCTCCCCCCCCCCCGCCCCGGTGTCCGGTGTCCTTCTGCGCTCGGGATCGGTGCTGGAGGGGGATGGCGGGGGAGGCGGCTCCGCCAGGCGCGGGAGTGTCGCGTCGGGCCCCACAGGCAGCCCCCGCCCACCCGGGAACCGCCGCCGAGCAGCTCCTTCCCCGCGGGCTCTACCGCCCCGGGAGGGCGGGCTGGGGGCGGGTCCCCACCCGGTTATAAAGGCGGTACCGGCGGAGCGCTGCGGTCCCACCGGCACCATGCGCGCTGCCGGCTGCCTGGGGCTGGCGCTGGGGCTGGCGCTGGGGCTGCTCTGCCTCTGCCGCCCCGCCGAGCCCTGGTACAAGCAGGAGGCCGCACCCCGGTACTACTCGGTGGGCAGAGCCTCGGGGCTGCTCACCGGCCTCCACCGCTCGCCCCACGCCCGCCGCTCCGGCACCGACAGAATCGCCGAGCACGGCCCCGGGGTGCTGCTGCCCGGCTCGGCCGCCCCACCCGCGGGGCTCCGCACCACGGTGAGTACCGGGGGCTGGGGCTGCTCCCTGCCAGACACCGGGCACGGTTTGTGCTGGGATGGGTCCTGGCCCTGGGGCGCTCTGAGCAGCAGCAGCGGGGCCCTGGGGCACAGCGGGGGCACCCGGCTCCCCCCAGCAGTGCTGCGCTGCCTGGGGACCCTGGTCCCTGTCGATGGTCTCCTCCGCAGGCGCCGTGCGTGACGGACATGGCCCCCGAGCCGTGGAGCTGCCGGGCGCTGCCTGGAGTCCCCGGCACCCTCCAGTGCAGGGCGGACGTGACCGTGTCCCTGGACCCCGTGGAGTGTGCAGCTGCCTGAGCCCGCACCGGTGGCTCCGTGGTGACAATAAACGTGTTTGTGCTGGCGCCATCGCATCTGTCCTTGCAGGGGAGCGGGGTGCGGTGGGGTGGGGGAGCCCACTCAGGTCTGGGGAGCTTGAGGCTGCTGAGCGCCCCCCTCCCTGCATCTTCCCCGGCTCCCTGAGCCCCACAGAGCCTTGTCTGGGGCTGCCCCATGTCAGGACAAACACAGCCAGGGACGTGCGGGACATCGCGCTCAGGGCTGCAGGTGGGAGGGTGGTGACAGCCTAGCTGGGAGCACAACCAGGGGCTGGCACTCAGCACAGTCCCCAGCCCGTGGCTGCGTGGAGGTCCCCAGGGAGACAGGCAGCCCCAGCACCTGCTGCCCACTTTGACTCGACCCCTGGGCTCCAGTGAGACACAGGGACCCACAACTGTGCTGGGGCGGCTCTGGCCCTGCAGCCCCCGGGCCCCTGTGAGCAGCCGCTCCCCCCTCGGTGCTGAGGCTGCTCCAACACCCGGCAGAACAAAAATCACCCATCACAACCGGCAAATCGCAGCCGCAGGGCCAGCAGCCCGACAGCTGTGGTGGCCACAGGACACGGTGCCAGGGGCTGGGCTGGGGGGGAGCGGCAGGAGCCCGGGGGGCTTTGCCAGCGGTGAATGAACGGGGTAGGGCGCTCTGTCCCTGCCATCGCCCCGGGTGGGAAGGGCCCCATTGACCCTGCGCTGCTGGAGACCCGGGCGCAGCCCCCGCCGGGCACCCAGGACAGGCACTCGGTGAAGAGTGGGGTGGCAGCAGCCCCCCAACAGCAGCTGCTCCCTGGCAAGGGTACTGCCTGGCGTCGGGGGGTCACCTCCTCCCGAGGGGTGCGGCCAGCAGACGCTGCGCCCTGTGAGAGGAGCCCCCTCCCAAACGCCCCCGGCCCCACCAGGGACCGGCCGCACGGCACCACGGGGACCCCGGCGAGGCCCTCGCCCACGCCAGGCATCGCCCCGTTGGAAGCCGCTGGTGCCGGGATCGTCCCAGGAACCGGCTGGGCACCCGCCGCGGGGTGCCAGCGCCTGCCACGACGCTCAGCCCCGGCCCTGAAATCCTGCGGGCACGACGAGCGCTGCAGCCGCTCGGGATGGGCCGGGCGGTCGTGGCAGCCGTGATGTCGCACGGGTGTCCCTCCCGCCCGCAGCCGTGACGTGCTGGCTCAGCACCGGGTGCTGAGCTCCTCTCTGGAGTCACCACATGTGGCGAGTGGCCGCAGAGCCCTGGCCCTCCCCGCACGGCGGCACCGACTTGCCGGACCCGCCGGCCAGGGCAGCAGCGACCACCGGGGACTCGCTGGGCACCACGGGCTGCTCACCCCCCCCACCCCCCTGCGAACGGCCAACGCGGCCCCGGGGGGCGAGCCCCAACCCCAGCCCCCTTCTGGCCCCAGTGCCGTGGCAGGGGCTGGGCGGGAGCTGCCGGTTCCCTCCGTGGGGTCACAGCTGCTCTCACAAGGTTTTAGGCACCAGCTGCCCCGTTCCAGCGAGTTGGTTCCCTGCAGAGGAACATCGGGCGCTGCGGGTCTGCTTGGGATGGGTCAGGAACCAGAGTCTTTATCTCCAGCTCTCGGGGGGCGGGGGGAAATCAAAAACACCAAAGCACAGAAAATAAAGTCACAAACCTGAAATTAATGCTTTTTTCTTTTTTTTCGTCTCCCCTATTTTAAATCCACACTAATTTTTGCCCCCGGGACTCACAGATTGTCAGTCACCAGAAGCTTAGAAGACGGGCCCAGAGGCACTTGAGAAAGAAACATCATATGCAAAAGTTTTCAGAATAAACTCAGAATCGGCTCTCAAGTGCCCCAAGGAGCAGCAGCTCCGCTCGGAGCGGCTGAGGAAGCGGAGTTGACGTTTCCACGCAGATCAGCTGCACCCGCCGGCGGGTGCGGTGCGTGGTGAGAGCAGAGATAAAGCGCTTCTGTCATTTAATAACAACGGCTCCGGTTCGGGGCCCAGCGGCAGCTCGTTTAGATGCAAACGCGCAGCCCCGGGCAGATGTGTCACCGGGACGAGTTGTTTGTTTTTAACCACAAACTCCTCTGCGGGGTCCGTGGGAGGGGCGGCACGGCCGGTCCCGGGAAGGGGCCGACAGCTCAGAGTCACGGCTGCTCCGGGGACAGGGAGCAGCGACGTGCACCAAAGCTGTGGAGCTGCAGCAGGAGGGCACTCAGGGCAGCGGAGCCCCCGCTCTGCCCCAGCACGCGTGTCCCCAGCGCCCGACGGCTGCCAGGACAGGGCTCACCCGGATCTGACAGACCCTCAGGGCAGCAGAGACCCCGGCTGGCTGCCGAGGACCTCACCCCTGTTTTCTGCTGGGGTGAAGCTGAACAAGGAGCCAGGGCACAGCCCACAAAACGGCTGGTCCAGTCGGGCAAATCCCCAAACCCGACAGCAGCAGCAGCAGCTGCCTCTGGGCAGAAAAGGAAAATCCCTGGTCCCGGCTGGAGCCAGAGCAGCCTCTGCCCAGCTCCTGAGGGACTCCAGCTGCAGCAGGAGAGGGCAGGAGGCTCTGAGTTCTCCAGTCCCAGTGCTGGGCAGCGAGTATTCCCACACAGGTAGGGGTCTTGGCTCTTGTCAAAGATGATACATGAATAATTCTATGAATATTCTATTCTCTTCATTACTGAAATGCCAATATGCGAACACAGGCTCTGGGATTAGCAACTACACAGGCGTGAGATCCCAGGCTCCACAGATGATATGTCCCCACCACAGCTCCTCTCCAGGCAGCAGGACAGACCCCTCGTGACTGCTCACAGGAGCTGCTTTGACATCATGATACACCAAGCCATCAGCAGAACTCAGGTCACCTCTTCCCTCCATACCCACCATGGCTACACACCTGCCAACCTGCCAAGACACCTTTCCACTGCAAATTCTGCTTCAATTTTAGTGTCCAGAAAGCATAAACCCCCCACAACACAGCAAAGGCCCCCTTCACACAGTCTAGTTCAATTTTCTAGTGAATTCAGCAAAAACCTCCTCACACAGCAAGAACAAACGGCTTCTAGCCTGAGCAATCCCCAACCCCTGCACCAGAACAAACCCAACGTGCCCCAGAGCTCCAGCTGGGCTGCCCAAGGGCAACGAGCTCCTTCTGGGGCCAAAGCAGCACCTCCCCAGCTCCCATCAGACCTCCTGGCTCCTGGAGGTCTGATGCTCCCTGGGCTCAAGCCCCAAAGAGACCAACACACAACTCTTCAACATTTTATTAATGATCAGCAACAAAAGTTTACAACAGAGAGGACAACAGAACTGGTGTGGAAGGACCGTCCAGCACAGTGCGGGGAGCGGCCCAGGACACCCACCACAGCACCCTGGAATGTAAGAGGCAGAAGGGGCTCAGCCCAGCACCTGTCCTCCTCAGGCCCTGCACCTCCCCACAGGGGCACGTGTGCTGCACGCCAGCCCTCCGAAAACAGCCGTGAAATTTCAGCTGACAAGGTCCCTCCCTTCAGTAACAAACCAGGCACAAGGTGGACTCTGGTGGCAGCAACAAGCAGGGCACTGAGCACAGTCTACACCCAGCCCTGGGTCCTGCTGCTTCCCTCAACCTGCCAGGGAAGCGGCAGAACTGAGGGTCCCTGTGCCACAGCCCTGTGCCCCTCTCAGCAGCTGCTGTGTCCCCGCATGTTACTGGGGCAGCAAACAATTCGCTGGCACCAGTCCCAGCAGAGGCTTCACCCAACTAAACCCGAAGAAGCTTTGGGCCTGGTACTCGCGCAGAGGCAGCACAGGGAACCCCAGAGCACGGGGCCCATCGGCACCTCCAGCAGCCGGCACAGCCCTGGCCCAGCATCCCCGGCCGACAGCTTGCAGGAGGAGCTGCGGGTGCTGGATCCCTCCCCCGTTCTCACCAGCCTGCCCAGCTGCCCTCACCCCTGCCCCAAGGGCTGCTCTGGACGCAGCCTCCGCTCAGGGCAGCCGAACCCGGAGGGGCCGAGGGGGCCTGGGCGGCTGCGCCAATTCCCTCCAACTAAAAGCCAGAAATGGCAGAAGGTAAAAGCACATCAACGTGTTAAAACATCAGTTAGAATTAAAACCGGTTTCATTTTCTTTTGTCAAATCTCCTCCTGGGAAGGGGACGGGGGCTGATTAATGGAGGAAAAACTAGGCAGCAGGATCCCGACTCGTTACGTCTGCATAATTAGTGCAGGAGGAGCTAGGACAGAATTGGGTAGGACAGCACACCCTGCATGCTGGCAGCAGTGTCCCTGTGCAGGGGTCCCCTCTCAAAGAGCTGTCTGCTCCTCAAGAGGGTGGCGTTGCAGTGCTCTGCAACCCGCACATCAGCTCTCTGCTGGTCTAGTGCTTCTCCTCTTCCAGCCTCTTCATGGCCTCCAACACAGCCAGCTCTTTTGCTTCCTTCTTCTGGTTCCGAGCTTCAAACTCCAGCCTGCATCAATCACAAAATGCCATGAGATTCTCATCCATCCACATCTCTAGTAGACTAAAAGCACCTGCAGCAGGGGAGCACTGCTCTGTTCTGAGAACACTTCAGAAACCCCACTGCTTTGAGAGCCAGCACCCAGAGCTTCCCACAGCTATTATCACCATGCTGAAGTCCCAGGTTCCCACACTGGCCAAACTACTTATTTCTCCCTCTGGAGATGCTGCTGCTATTCCATGCTTGGTCTGTTCCAGGACAGACCACTTTGTGCCATAACACTACAAACAAATTTACCGCTGACCTGAGCCAAGGTCACTGAGGGTGAAGGGCTCAGCCCTAAAAGAGCAAACTCTGAAAGAAGCAACATGCTAAATGCCCAAGAATATGGCAAGGAAATTGTATCATTAATAGAGAAGGAGGAAAAATAATAAAAATGTGCTGTGAAGCACATTCTGATATACCAAGAGTTTAGCTGTTCCTTTTCCTGTGCAATCCAGTACATCCACATTTAAGCAGCCTGCCTGAGCTACGGAAGATGAAAGACCAGTTCACTGATTCTGTGCCTTCAGATAATCCCTTCTCTTCCTGTCTGATCCCATTAATTAGTTCTCAGACAAGCTGCATGGAACAGTATGTGATAGAACTGAGAGATGAAGAAAGCCAACCTGTTCTTGATGATTCTTTGCACAATTAAATCTGTGGTGAGATTGCTGCCGCTGTCCACAAGCTGGAAAATGCCACGTCTCTTTGGTTCCTGTGACAAACACACCAGACTCAGCTGGGGAAAACATTTGGGACCCCTGGGTTTACAGCTCAGCAGTGAGCTGAGCAGAAGACACGGCAGGTCCTGTGGGCACCCAGCCAGGACTGACACAAAATTATCTCCTTGGAGGCAGAATAAATAATAACTGAAAGCAAAGCTTCAGGTATGTGTGAGCTGAGCCAGGCTGCCCAGGACTGCTACAGAGCAAAGATGACAGGAGTCCTCATTCTGCCACGATGGCATCAGAAACAGGCAAAACAAATCAGTGACTAAAAGAACAGAGCTGCTCTTCTGAATGATTTACAGGCCCTGCTCCATGCAGCTACCCTCAGGGGTGGATGAAAACCAGCATCACCTGCCAAGAACTTGTTTGGGTAGCATCCTCTGCAGCAAAAATTCTCAGCTCAGGGACACAAACAAGCTGTGCTGTGTCTATCAAATGCTGACAAAGACACAGGGACGGCAGCAGCTAGAAGCTCACCTCGTACGGATCAGAACCATCCTTGTCTGGCACTACCTCAGTCATCCCATGACACACAAGCATTACCTGGAGAAGGACACAAAGTTGCTGACAAGATCCAAAAGATGACAGGGACTTTCCCTGCCACTGCACTCACTGCAGCACAGCCTGCAGATTGGCAAAGCCACCCCTCCTGCACCAGGCTTGGCAGCATGGCTGGAGCTCCCCGTGATCCCGCTGAGCAGGACCATCTCTCTTCTACACCCTGGGTTTGCTGCACCACTTTAGCTCCCTGAGCACTCCACACCCCGACATCTTCATCTATACACAAAGACTCACCCTGAAGTGATCCAGCAGATCAGCAGTGACAGCGTAGGGGGCTCCAATCACCACCTCCGAGACATACTGGAAAAGAAACCGGGTAAAAAGAGTCCAGATTTGGAAAAGAAAAAGAACCAGAACAGAGCAGCCTGCCTCCTAAACAGACTTGAGCAGATCACCTGGTTATAGGATTAGGAACTCAAATGTGGGAACAGGAAAGTGGTTTTAGCAGCCACTGCTTGTCACAGAGCATCTTTTTGTTCCACTAAAGAAAATGTTTTCTGGCAGAGAGTATACAGCAAATCCAAAAGGTCATTGCTCATGGCACACATTTCTGGGCCTCCTCATGTTCTGCTCACAAGAGTTTTCTCCCCTGCTGCCGGGAGCAGAGAGTTTTCTACAGGACCACAGCTGTAGAGCAGAGCAGCACTCTGCAAGGCCTCCTGCCTTTTCACTGCAGGTGAACAGGGGTGGACGGGTTCAACAGCTCAGGCTCGCCAGGACAACAGAGGAGCCCAGTGACTCCTGAGAGCACTCCAGCACCTCTGGCAGCCTGAAGTGATCAGACTTGTCTTTGCCTTCCCAGCACACACCAAAGAACTCATGCAAGATTGCTGGCTACAGGCAAACACCCTCCAGCTCCAGGCAATTTCTGGAACAGCACAGGGGCACCCACCCCACAGACACTTACCCGACAGGCCAAGACACTGAGCGTTCTCTCATGGATGTTCATGATGGGATAGTTCTTCCCTTTGTAGCGATTTACTTCCTAAGGCAAAGCACCAGGCACGATTAGAAGAGAGACAAAGCAAAGGACCCCCCTTCCCTCTCACTTTCTCCCAACATGGAAATCCTGTACTGGCCCTTTCCTGTCTTCCAGAGCACACACTGCTTGTTTCAGAAAGAACAGGGGCCAAGCTGCTCTGGCTTTGGACAAAATTATACACAGACCTGGTCAAAGTGCAGCCCAGCGATGATGTAGGGTTTCTCTGCCAGCTGGTGAACCTTCTCCAGGAAATCTACATGCCCAATATCTGCAGAACTGTTTAAGGAACTGAAGCGAACATGAAAAACAGGTAAAGGAAGAGAAACAGGTGTGCTGAAGAACCACAGTGGGAGACAGGAATCCTAAGGATTTCATTTTTGCACTGCTCACTGTCTATGTCCTAAGAACAGCTGCCTCCTTCCACCTCAGACTCCACAGGTCCTGGGCAAGAGCCAGACATCCTTTTGGCTCCACCTGAAGTGGACTTTGCTTCTGTCCAGAATCTCCACCTGTTTCAGGTGTTCTGGCACAATCCCCCTGGACTGTCCCAGGGACGAAGCGTCTGCTCCAGATGCCCTGTGCAGTCTCTTGGTCTGTAACAACTGGTCCTCAAGAGGGACCAGAGTGTGATGACTGGATTGGAGAGTATCCATCTGTCTTCATGAAACCCTCCAACAGCCACAAATCTCTCTAGGGAGGAGCTGCAGCTCCTTCCTCAGTGTCCTGTTACTAAGAGACTGCCGGTAAGAGCTCCTGTCTCCTCTCCTCACATGGAAGCCTACAGAAAAGAAAAAACAAAGAAAGAAAAAAAAGGGCAAATATCCTAGTCTGGTGCCGCAAATATGAACACATCAAACAAAAAAAGACCAACTCTACTTTCTCAGCAAAGCAGAGTCAAGGATACGGAACAGGTCAAAGGCTCCGGCCACGTAGATGACGGTGTCTCCTGGCTGCGGCTCCTTCCCCGACGCGAACTGGATGATCTTCTGAGACGTCTGCAGGAACTGCGAGACGCCAGTCCAGGGACTGTGACCTTTTGGCCCCTGTGACACAAAACACACACCACACACGTTTCCTTTTCAGGTTCCAGGAGGGGGTTTGGACAACACACAGCAGGAAGCTGCAGGCACTTCGCCAGTCTTGCTCGGTTAGCAAGTGCCACCACTCTCAGCAGCTTGGACTTTCTACCTTCCTGGCACCAGATCTTTATGCAGTCTCACAAAGCCCTTGTCAGTCTGCCAGAGTCCAAATCGCCCCCTCAACAGCCAGCTACGAAGGTGCTGAGAGAAAGCTCCGGAAGGAGGAAGGTAACAGGGCAGTCGCGGTTTCCAGGAGAGGCGAGGCTTACCAAGGAGACAACACACAACCCACCTACGCTCTTCTCAAGCCTGAGTCAGCCTGTCTCCTCCCCACCATGCACCCATGGATGGGTGGCCAAGCTGGGAGAGCACCCCCAGGGCTCCGGCAAGGGCCAGATCCCGCCGGTGAAAGCCAGGACGGAGCTTTATCCCCACCACGTGGCAGCTTAGGAAACAGCCGAGGTCACCTGCTCTGGTCCCCGTTCCCTCACCACAGCCAGCTGCTCTGCAAGACTTGACAGAACCAGGAGAACCCAGCTGAGAGCAGGGCAAGGCACACAAGGGGCAGCATGCAGAGGGGGCCTCAGCTGACAGGGGTCATGCAGGGTGCCTGGAGCCCAGATATTCTCCCCAGATCCAACCACCAGGAAACAGCCGTGCTGGAGCAACAGGCCCCATAAAGCCTGCTCAAAAACCCCAGCATGGTGGGGAACAAAGATGATGATTCAGCCTGGTCAGCAAAGCCCCTGGAAGTAAAAAACTTACTGAAGCTGTAGGTCCAGGTGCTTGTTAATCAGGGACAACCCAACACACAGGGAAAAAAAAAGGGGCCAACAGCTCTTTAGAGGTAGCCCAAGGCTGAGCTGGACACGACGACAGAGAACCCCAGGAGAACTGCCCTGCTACCTGAAGAGCAGGCACATGAATCCTGCAGTACAGTGTGCTAGCCACGTGCCTGCTACATAAACACTTCCCAGACCTAATGCAACACCTTTAAAAACATGAGCACTAAAAGGAGTGTCCACAGAGGCTGTCCCTAGGCTGGAACTGCAGGCACTCGGGTCCCAAAGGAAGCAGTGATAAAGAATTCACAAGCAAGCCAGAAACCCAGCAGAGGCTCGCTGGGTGCAGCAGCTCTACGGCACCACTGAAGGACAGCTCACTCCTGGCCCTGCCCAGCCACACCTGCCTGTGGCACTGACTGCAGCAGCTACTTTACAGGAGCAGCAGACATCGACTGAGGTTACTACTAAATGTGGGGGAACAAACAAGCCTGCAACACAGGTCAGAAAGCACATTTGGAATCCTCTCAGATAGGACAAGAACCAGACGTCCACAGCCAGAGCTCACATTACCTTCCCAAAGTTGTCAGTGTGCTTCCGACAGTCTAGGTCCTCATCCTGAAGGGAGATAAAGAGTCAAAATGTGTAAGCACTCACACAGCTCATCCAGCCAAGAATGCACCTGTGCGTGGCAGGAGTGCTGGGACGTCCAGGCTCAGGCTGCACACACTGATCCCTGGCCCTGAGTGCTGCCAAACTAGTTAATATCTAAACCAGGGTTGTGTCCCAGCATGAGTCAGAGGAAACGTGGCCTTATCTGATCCCAGCCTGGCACCACACAGTGACGGTGGTTCTTGCCCAACCTGCAGCCCTGACAGCGTTCCACACCTACATCCTCCCCCAGCTGGCGAGCCCCAGCAGGAGAGCACCCCTCCTTCCACAGACACTGCACTAGAGACGGGCTCACGCCTCTGCAGACAGGCAGCAGCGCTGCGCCAGATCTTGGCGTGAATGTTCATATTGCAGCTAAGCCAGTCTCACAGCTCAGCACACAAAGATCTCCCTCTACCCCTGAATTCTCTTGTGGCTCCCTTGTCTTGTCCCTGCTGTTATCTAGGTGATTCCATTTGCTGGACTGCTTGTTTACCAAGCCAATTCAACCCATTAACCAACATAAAGCTACTTGTTTTATTTCCCTTTGGTTAGGTTAGCTATCTACCAGGTAGTCGAGCTGAGAAGACTCAAGAAGGTCTGATAAGACTCAAGACAGCAGAAGGCAGAAGCATGGAGCTCAGAGGGAAGGAAAAGGACTTTCCAATTGTGGCAGCTCTGGGCTGACAGATCAGCATGGCTGCACCAGGCAGTTTCACCCCCAGAGAAGCCATAGGCTAGCCTGCAGTTCCCATAACGTTCCTGAAGCCCACACCAATCGCGAGGGATCAAACCTTTCATCCCCCCACACCTTTCCAAAGCAGCATGGGCTGAGATCACACTGTGATCTCAGACAGGCTTAAGCAAACATAAGCAGGTTGTTTTTCCGCCACTGCCCATAATCAGCTTGACAGTCCTCCGTGCACCTAGGAGCCAGACCCAGGAGTTCCACTGCCATTTGGGACAGCAAAAGGAAAGAGCTGGCGTATGCCCTGAACTCCAAACTCCCACCCAGAGCCCTGTGACTCACTATGTTGCTGTGGTGAGCCTTAGTCATGAGCAGCATGCGGCCAACGAGGTCGGTAGTGGACACACCTTGGGTACGTTTGCATTCCCTGCAGTGAGACAAGCAAAGGATAAAGCAGAAGCCACGGGAGCACACGCCTCCTTCTCTTCCCACCATTCCAACAGGAACACCTGGGACACCTGATAAATCCAAACCAGGGGCCAACCTGAGAAAAGTCTTCCTTATACCTGCTCCTGATAGAAAGTACAGCATTAATTTGCTGAGCCTCTGCATCTTCTTCGCACCACAGCAACTGTTTACATGAGGAAAACTTGGAGCCTTGCACAGGCTTCCCAACAGAGCTAACTCCTAGTGAGGCTCTGAGACCAGAGCTGGCATCTGCCCGGAACAGGAAGGCCCCACTGGTCAGTTTCTAGCCTATGACACTTCCCGAAAGCCAAAACAGTGGGAGCAACTGAAGCTCTGACACACGTGACAGCAAAATGAAAGCGTGACCTGAAGACAGCTGAGTTCCATCTGACTTCCCTTCAGGGCACGAACTCCCAGAAACTCTGCCCAAAGCAGGCTAAGAAGGTGAGCAGCAATGGTTACCTGTATCGCCCCGCTGTCTTCACTTCCTCATAGGTATCCTTGCCATCTATCGTTAGGGTGATGTCATCTGCAGGGAGAGAGAAGCCTCAGAACAGTGCCCCGAGCCTTCCCACACAAAAGCTGTTTTGGAACGGCAGCAGCAGCTGAGCAGGTCCAGCACATTGCCAGACCAGAGCTCCTGCAGCCCAAATCCCTCCTGCAGCCCACAGAAACGCTGGGCTTCGCAAGACCACCGCATCCGCGGAGACAGCGTGTTCCTGGATGCTGAACACCATCAGCCCTCTGGTCTGCTGGTTTGTAGACAGCCCAGAAAACCCGAGACTGCCCCTGCAGTGCCTCCAGAAGCAAACACAACTGAATTAGCGTCTGAATGACAGTAAAGAGCTCCCATCCCTCTCAGTGTTAAATAGCACCTCAACTTCTCTAGGACTGGTTTCAGCCATTGGTCCATGTTACAACTTTTTCAGTCAGTTAAACAGTCCTCCAACAGCCAGTTCCTGCCCTCAGTGACGGCACTTCTACAGTGACATCAAGCTAGCCTTCCACAGAATTAACTCCGCTGCATCTTCGGCACGGTTCCCACCTCACTCCACAAAAACACTTCTCACCTGCTTTTAGTGATAGCACAAAATTTTCCCAAGTGAAGGCCTAAGCTGGCTTTCATCTGGCAAAACAACCAGTTCACAGCGGGGCGGCCGCTGAGGGAAGCTGAGGAGTTCTCAGACCTCACACCCGCACCTCAGGGCACGGGGACAGAACAGAACACGCTACCAGCACAGCTCTGCGTGCCAGGAGAGCCAGAAGCAGCGGGTTTGCTCTCTGCCACCTTCCCAGTTAAGCTCAGCTATTTCAAAACTCATCTTCTGCACAAACGCAGCCTGGCAAAACCACAGCCTGCAAGGGTGTTGTTCAGGTGGAAGCACTGAATGATCTGGATAAACACAGGGAATCTGGAGCAAAGGCCACAAGGGCTTCTCTGTGGCCATAATCTCTCACCCAGTCTAGCAAGGGGTCACACACACCAAACACGTTCAGGGCAGCCAATTAAGTTAACAAGGAATTTGATAATCACCCTGTCCACGTGAAAAAAGCGTATCTATCTTATAGGAGATTAATGATTTATTTACACTGAATTAAATACTTGGCTTATCGATAGCAGGTGCCTGGGATCAGATGAGAAAGGATATGTGAATTGAGTGCAAAGACTACTCCTGATTAAACCAAAGAAATCCCTTTGGAGGGGCTGGGAGGAGGGGCTGAGGCTGGGTGAACCCAAGCAGCAGTCCCAGGAAGGGACAGAGTACACAGATTCTGTTTCCTCAGAACGCTGGCTCCTGTCAGTGACTATGAACTGAAAACTGCTCACAATGAGAACTGGGTCTCTGACTGCACGGTCACCTAAGCCCTTGAACAGCTTATCAGCTGGATAAAGAGGGAGAAGCTTTCCAGATCTGATCTCATCCCAGGATAAGTAGATATAAACATGATTGTATTTCTGCACACTTGCCTTTTCTAACAGCTTTTTTCACATTTAAGTTTTGTAAATTGCTATTTCCCCCATGCACAAATTTCTGCTGGTGGTAAGGGCAACCTCAGGAAAAATGTCAGACAACGCATTTCACCCTCATATGTGAAAGGGAGGTTTCAAACCAAGGGATCCAGCCGCTCTTGGGGTGCACACAGAACACCAGACAGGAGCAGCCAGGCTGCCCAGCGCAGGCGCTGGCGAGGCAGACCTCTGCACTGAGGTATCTGCTGAAGGCCAGCGCTGGCCAGAACGTTCCTCAGTTTGCAGCAGGGAAAGCAAGAGCACACGAGTCTCAGGGAGCCGCATTAATACAGCCATCACCTCAGAGCCACTCACCACCGTGCACACAGAAGTCGCAGTTGTATTTGTCCAGGGTTTCCAGTGTGGTGACATAGGGAGCTCCTGGAGCAATCTCATCCACCCACTTGATGGCTTGCACCATTTTGTACCTCTCCTCCTGTGTAAAGACAGGGGGGCCCTTGTGTTTGGCAATCTCCTCTGGGCGAGAAACAGAAAAACCCAGTTAGAAGCAGGAACTGCAGCCAGGAAGACTCTCACCTACGGGAGCCTCGCTCATCTCATGGGCAGGTGAACTTCACCATGGCCTGAGCTCTGCTTGGGATTGTTTGTGGTAGAGAAGGAAGCCCCAGCGAGATCAGAAGAGACTTTAATTCAGTTGCATTTCTTAGGTGTGTAATGAGAGCCCTGGAATTCGCTTGGAAGGCAAAGGGTCTCGGTGCCTCCCTGGATCCAGATGATTCCTCCTGGGGGGACTACCTGGGCCTTCTGGCAGCCCATGAGGGGAAATTCCCCTTTTAAACAACAGCTTCATGCTACGCTCGGTTCATGCTAGAAAATATGCACCAACTTAAACATCCATCTTCACAGGCAAGAACGAGCTCCTAGCACTTCACTTTCAGAGGTGCTTGAAACAGATTTTCTCCACACAGTGATGTGGTTTGGAGCATCCGTTCTACAGTTTGCACCAGCAAACCCAGATGGATTTTCAGTGGGCTCAATCGTTTTTGCAGCACAGAGCACAGATCAGCCCTCAAATGAAGCCTGCAAGCCCGGAACGACCTCACCCCCACTCCTGAAAGCGAACCTGGGGACTGCACTCCCTCAGCCAGGGAAGATGCTTTTCTTTCAGAGGCTGCTGCTCCTCCAGGAGATGCAGGAAGCCTGCTCTGTCTCAGGCACCTCCGTTCTCGGGGCTAACGCTGCTGGGCAATTCTAGAGGCCGCAGGAGGTTAAAAGCTGAGAGAACCTCTTACCGTCGGTGTGGACTCCAACAATCAGATAATCCCCCATGGCCCGAGCCTGGCGCAGCTGGTTGGAGTGGCCGTAGTGCACCATGTCATAGCTGGAAAGACAACGGCCGCGCTTCAGCCCGGGGCCGCGGGAGGTGACCTTCCCCCTGCGCGGCCGCGCTGCCAGGGCGTCCCCAGGGGCTCAAAGGTTGACGGTCCCGCTGCTCCGTTACCGGTTGACACGTTCACAGCCGGTCGCTCTGGGGAAGGTGGCAGCCCCTGTCACGCCGCCACCAGCCTGTCCCAGCCGCGGCCGGGTTCCCCCCGCTGGCGGGCCGATCGGCAGGTACCGGCCGCAGTCCCGGGTGCTCGGGACGGCCCAACCCAGCGGCTTCACCGTTCGGCGGCGGCGCCCGAGGTCGCTCGCGGCTCGGTACGGTCCCGTCCCGTCGCTGCTCGCACCGGGGAGGGACGCGCTCGCCCCCCGGGGCCCGGCCTGCCGCGGTCACAGAGGAACGGGAGGCACCGGCGCTGCCAACGTGTTTATTTCCCCGGGCCCCGCCCGCCCCACTCACCATCCGTCGCACCAGACGCGCACAGGCCGCTGCGCCGCCACCTCGCCCGCCGCGGGGCCGCTGCCCGCCGCCCCGTTGCGCAGCATGGCCGCGCTGTCACCGGCGGCACCGCCCGCCCGCAGCGGAGCGAGCGGGCCGCCGCCCGCCCCGCCCCGCGCCCGCCCCCGCCGCCATCTTGGGGCGCGTCCCCGCCGGTGCCCGCCCGCGCTCAGTGGCTCTTCCTGCGCCGCCCGCCCTTGGCGCAGCCGCGGCCCAGCCAGCCCGGCCGGCCGGGCGCCTCCTCCTCCCGCTGCGGCTCCTCCTCCCCCGCCGGCGGCTCCTCGGTGCCCGGCGGCGGCGCCACCGGCTTCCGCGAGTGCGTCCTCTCCTCGCCGGGGCGGAGCGGCTCGGCCAGCGCGAAGATGGGGTCCCGGGCCCTGCGGGGACAGGCCGGGTGAGAGCGCTGCCGGGCGGCCCCGGGTGCAGGCACCGGGCAGGGCCCTGCCGCGCTCACCGGTCGTAGCGCGGGATCTCCAGCCCCAGCTCCGCCATCAGCAGCCGCATGACGTCGTCGCAGCGGCCGTGCAGCTTCAGGGCAGCCAGGTCATCCTTCGGGGTCCACTGCGGAGCGACAGCACAGCGGGGGCTGCGGGCACCTCCCCGCACGGCGCTGGGGCCGCCCCCGGGGCCTCCGGGCTCCCCGTGCACCGGCAGCCGTTCAGCCCAACCCGGACTCACCTGCAGGTTGACGATGTAGAGCCTCGGGCGGCGGGTGGGTGGCTTGCTCATGCACCAAAGCCGCGGGTATTTTTTCAAAACCTGCCACAAAATAGGAACTGTCAGCGCAGCCAGAGGCACGCACGAGCCTGAACCGCATCGGCGAGAGGAGGAGGAATGTATTACCAGGAGGGGAAAGAGGGAGGAAGAGAGACTATCACAGATGGTGGGCGAATCCTGACACCAGAGTTTACAGTTGTCTGTTTGGGAGGAGACTGCTCAGCACCAAGGTGTATCACCAAGAGGGAATGCTGCTAACAATCTTCACCGAGTCTCTAAAGTTACCTTTAAGCTGGAACCCAGACAAAGAATCACATCTGCTTTGCTTGCAGCTTCTGTTGCTGCTTCCCAGTTCAGGGGCTGCCTCAACGTCCCCTTCTCCCCAAAGTGGACGATTGTATCTCTCAACTGTGCCCCACACTTGTGGCACATCCTGCCAGTGTGATGCCTGTGCAGGGCTGTGCGCTCTGTCACGTCAAATACTCGCACGTACTCTCTGTTGGGTGTACAGGAAGTGCAGACCTGGTGCAGGACAAAAGCAAAAATCCCATTACATCATCAGCATCTGACCTGGGAAAGGCCAGGAGCCAGCTGCTTCTCCCAGAAGAAAAGTGCTTTTCAGGGACAATAAACTGGAGGCAGTAGAAGGGACCATCGGGGATCAGATGCTAACTTGGAAAAGTTTGGAAAACCCCAACTAGCAAGTGGAATCACAGGGAGCCTGCTGGCTGTGTGACAGGAGGTATTTCTGAGAAGGTCTGAGGACGAGCAGTCAGAAGCAGAAGGCTCCAGCAAGTACAGACAAAAAGCTCCAGAGCTGTACAGAACACTTTGTTTTGGTGCTTGCTCAATAGTTCACCCCAAGCCTGATGGCCTGAAGACACGAATTAAAGCAGAGGCTGGCCCTTGTACTAATTCTTCTTGAGCTAGTGATAGATAAATAGTCTACATTATCCTCCTGTGAGGCCACTAGACAGTAACTTCCTAGGAACCAGATGATCTTTAAGGTCCCTTCCAACCCAAACCATCCTAACCTTATCCTGTTCTGGCCACTCACCTCTATGTACATGTTTCCATGAAGCTCAGATATTGCTGCCCGGGGTAGCCCACTCCGCAGGTGCAGCCCATCACAGTTTTGAGACACCACATGCTGCACCTTGGAGAGAATGGAGCCCTGAGCTAACACAGGCAGGAGGCTCTGGAAGCGCTGCTGGGTGGCAGGGGATGTGTCTGTCTCAACACACACCCAGCAGCCCCGTGCACCAGAGCAGAACCAGCAGGAGAAAAGCGTGGACAGACCTTTAAGGAAGCTAAATGGAAACACAACCCCTGCTAAACAGCTCCCCTCAGCCTGGCTGACCATTGTGTCCAGGTGCCCAGAGCAGCCTCACCAGGAGGGAAATGCAGAGTGTTAAATAAAAGGCACCAAGGGACAGACTGCCAGAGCTGCAGTCTGGAACCAGCCTAAGGAAGGCTGAGCTGTATCTGAGCACAGATGCTTTTCCCTACGTGGATGTTTAGCCACCCGAGTAAAAACAGTAGTCAGGCAATCTCATGAAAAGCTTTTTTTTTCCCCCCTTTTCGCACAAGTGAGATGTGGAAAAATTATCTTACCAGGTTGTGCTTGTGCAGGCAGGCGATGCCCATGTGGGTGAGCGTGGGCTCTGCCTCACTCAGATCTGTAGCCCTGACAAGCAAGGAAAAAAAAAAGGGTTGGAATTGCCACTAATCTCTCTCGGTATCAGCTCTCTGCCACACAGCTCAGGACGTGTCCCCTTACCTGATGCTCCTGCCCTTCTGCAGCAATGTCCATATGCCATTGGGGCCTCTGTAGTCTGGGATCGAAGCTGCCTGCGTCACCAGGAGAGGAGAAGTGAGGCCTGGCAGGAGGGCTGATACCTCTCACCCACACACACACGAACCTGCTCTCACCCAGGACAACCAGACACGCCTCATTCACACGTGCTTCTTCATTCACTCCAAGTTTCCTAGCACAGTGGTTCCCTAATTGCAGGAAAACCTTATTTTCATATGTTTTCTCTCTCTTTATAATCTCTTCTCCTACCTTACAGCTCATTTTCACCTCCAGTATTTATTTTCTCCAATCTTGCCATTAATGGAATCCCTCCAGAACTCTCTGTGACACCTGGTGCTTCCCATTTTTCTACACAGAACTTAACTCTTGAACCTTTCCTTATTTCCACTGACTCTGACTTCTGGTACCTTACACTCAGCATTCTTTAGCAGAAATACTTGTGACATTAGCACTCACACACCCTGCCCAGAATCACGCTCCATATCAGCACAGACTGTAGACAAGGCAAAGAAAAATAAGGTAAGACTAGGGATCTTCTCGTCTAAGCAGCACGTTCTTCACAGGGTCACAGAGGCGACGCAGCCTCGGCATCTCCTGGGCAGTAGGCACAGCCCCAGGGGGCAAACTGGCAAACGGCCTGGTCACAGTTTGCAGCGCAGCAGCGTTAACACAGCCTGAGCATCCCAGGCTCAAAACACATCACACAGTCGTTTGGAAACCACAGAAACAACCCAAACACCACAACGCTCCTGAAGCAGCTCCCAGAGCTCCAGGCACTCAGCACCCAGGACCCTACCGTGCTGATCCCAGCCCCGGTGTAGATGACAAGGTGCTTGGCGTTCCGGACAGCAGCAGCCAGCTCAGAAACCTTTCTCTTTAGCTCCTCTGGTTCATCACATACCTAGAAAATACAACTTAGCAAGTTCACATGTTTCTGACACACAGCATGTCGCTGAATCGTAAGGAAGAGGGAGCTGCCTTGAAGTTTTAATACTTTTAAATTCTATATAGCCAAAAAAAGTAACACAAGCATTATCAGAAGCGGTTTCTAAACCTAAGGACGTGGGCGTTGTCCGTGGAAGATCAAGAGAAAAAGCTTCCTGAGAGCAGCGTACACAGACTCATCCTTACAAGAGGCACACAGCACACACGCACTTGGGAAACACCGACCTGGCAGCGGCTGAAAGGGAGGCTGACACAGAGACAAACGGAGGGCGGGCACAGGAAGCCCTCGGGGGCCAGAGCCGCTCCCGGTAACGCGGCACGGCAGTTTTCCCCGGCGGCCTGCGGCAGCTCCAGAGCTCCCCCCGCAGCAGCCGGCCCGGCCACCTCGGCTCCCCCCAGAGCGCAGGGCTCCTCTCTCCGGCCGCGGCCCGCTCCCCACCACAGCCGAGCAGCGGCTCGGGGACGCGCCGCGCCCCCCGCCCGGGGCTGCCGGCTCGCAGGCCGCGGCCCAGCCCGCCGCCCACCTCCTCCTGCCGCCGGCGCAGCCGCTCGCGCCGCTTGCGGCGCCGCTCCAGCTCCCTGACGATGTCCTCGCTCTCGCCCAGCACCTGGCACTCCTCGGGGCTCCGCTCCGCCGGCGGCTTCCTCCAGATGCGGGACACCTGCCCGGGGCACACGGGTGGTCACGGCGGCCCGCGGCAGCGGAGCGGGGCGGGGTGGGCCGGGCCGCGCCCGTACCTGTCTCCGCCGGTCCCGCTGTTCCTCCTGCTGAAGGATCTCGGCGCGCGCCGCCGCCTTCCGCTCCGAGCGGCTGAGGCTGCCGCCGGCCGCCATCACCCCGGAAGCGCCGCGCTTCCGCTGCCGGGCGACCCGCCCCCTCCTCCGCAGCGCCGCTTCCGCTCGCGGCCCGGCGCCACTTCCGGCACCCCCCCCCCCCCCCCCCCCCCCGCTGCAGCAGCGCCCCCCCGCGCCGCGGCGGACCGCGCCCCAAGGAAGCGGCAGGCGGCGGCTGTTTGAAAGCGGTTTATTGTCACGTACAAAACGGCGGCCGCGGCCGGACACTATGTACAGCAATAAATAACGCCCGCCCGCCCGCCCGGCCCGCCGCCCCGGGAAATAACTTAGCAATAAATACCGCCGCCCGCCCGACCCCGGAGCCCCGGCCCAGACAGGCCCCGCAGCAGGGCGGGCCCTCGCCGGAGCCCCGGGCCGCCTCGCCGGGAACCCTCCCCTGGGGCGAGCCTCGGGGCAGCCGCCAGCAGCCCGGGCCCTCCCCGCCGTGGGCCCAGGCCGGGCCGGCCACCCTCCATCCAGCCACCCCGGCCCGGGGCAGGCCGGCCCTGGCTCTGTCCGGAGCGCGATGGCCGCCGAGGGCGCGCAAGGCGGGAGTCACTGTACACGATTCACCACACGATACACAAATCCCCGGGCGCGGGTTGGCTCTGCGGGCCCAGGCCGGGGCAGGGACCCCCCGGCCACCGCGGTCACGGCACCAGGAAAAGGGGAAAGAAAACACGACACCCTTCACAGCAGGAAACCAAACGGACGAGCACCTCAGGAACACGAACTGTCACACCGCAGAACGCTATACACGAGAGAGAGGCCCGCGCCACGGCTCGGGGCGCGGGGTCCGGCTGTCAGGGGAGCAGGTCCCCGGAGCAGGACGGGAGGCTCCCGGGACGCAGCAGAAATCCATCGCTCGGGGCCCGGCGCTTCACCGAGAGCAAAACCAAAACCAACGCTGCGACAGCACAGGGGAGCGAGGGGGCCGCGTCCCCGCCGACGCCCAGCCCGGCACCCGCGGAGCGTGCCCAGCACACGGGCACCCTGCGGCCACGGCCGCGCGCCTGCTCCCCGTACACAGCGCGCGCTCACGGAACACGCTCGGGGCTCGGAGCAGGCGGGGGCACAGCCCGGCAAGCGCAGCACAGGGGAGGAGAAACAACGGCCTTGACCTCCGGTAGAGCCAGCGCTGTGCCTGCTCCCTGGCCCCACACCAGAGCTGTCTCCTACCAGCACGGCTGCCACCCGGCAGGCAGGGAAGGACCTGGACGTTTCTCACTGCAGGGTACAACACAACCACGTTCACCATGGCTGCAGGACTGCCCATCGGCACCTGCGCTGTTGGTGGGGCCCTCCTCACCCCACAGCCTCCAGCCCCCGGAGCTCAGCTTCTAACCAGCCCCTACACACAACCTTGGCTGCTCTCCCTGCTGAGCTCAGGCCTGCAGCTGGGTTCAGAAGGGCACTCTAGCCAGGTCTGATCTCAGGCTGGCTCCAGGAGGGACAGGGTTGGGACTGACACCCCAGGCCAACTGGAGGTCTCCGTGTTTTGGGACATCTCGCATCTTCCAGGCACCACGTCACCAGCTGGAAGACAAAGGTCGGAGCCCAGAGCTCTGTGCCAAGTGCTGCTCAGTGCGTAGCCCACCCAGATGACGGCTGGGAAGCAACACATCTGACACTTCAGCTCAGAGAAGAGAAATCCCAGGGCTGGGACGGGAAGCCTGGAGGCAATGTTCTAACCTGCTCCTGGGAAAAGCATCCCAAACAGCTTCTCCCTAAACTCCCAATCAGTAAGACCAAAGCTGACCTCTCCCTCCAGCAGGAAATCCCCACCAACTCCTCTCCTACCACACTGTGACTTTCATCAGGTTTACCTGCTTCGCAGCCCAGAAGACAGCAGTATCAGTTCAGCCACATGAGAAACACATCACCAAAAACCACCCAGTATGGCAAACTCTGCCTCCCCGCAAGACTGCAGTTTCACTTGTGCCATCCTGGTCTGGCCCCTCAGCTCAGGAGACTTTCAGCAGCCAAGAGATCACATGGACTTCACCCCCACGTCCTGATTCTCTAAAACAACTCTGTAATCAGCTCAAATCTTTGGGGAGGGGAAAGGGGGATCAAAGTGTTTGTGGAAATGGAGCCTGGCCACAAATAGCTTCTCATCTGTGTCACACAGCTGTAAGTTTAAGCACTTTTCCAACACCCACAGACAGAAGCTGCACCAGGAAAGACAGTGACCACACCACAGGCTAATTTTCAGCAATATGCAGACACTGGGGACCAGCGCTGGTGCCAGACGGCAGGCAGACTTGCCCCTCTTGTCAGATGAGCCACAAGAGCAACACAAGTTCTGACCACAGGATCCAATTCCAGAGTTAAATCCATCAGTCTCCTCCTAAACTTGGACAATTCTCCCTTGTGTTACTTCTCTCCCAGCTTTGCTGGAGGAAGGACAGCACGATGTTTTCCCCATGCAGGTAACTGAGTTACCTGGTGTCGGCTGCTCAGCAAGAGGCCCGAGCTGCCCGTGCTGCTGCAGCCCCCTCTGCAGAGAGGCGTTTGCTGGGCGATTTCTGCTAGTTAGCTGCACCAGCCGTGCACTTCTGCCTTCAAGAACAGCAGCACCTTCGCCTGTGTGCCAAAATCCTCCTGGAGAATCTGGAGAGATTCCAACTCGATCTCTCGGTCAAGCTCAGCGAAAACGACGGCAGCACCAAGCGGCAGCACACGGCACAGGCAGCCACCGGCAGCAGCACGGCACAGCGCCACGCGGCAGCTCAGAGAGCGCGACACGAGGGGACACGACGGAAGCCAGCAAGGTCGAGAATAAGTCACTTTTGGTACAATTGCAAAAAGATATCAAACAGGACTTGCCTCTTTTTTTGTCTTTTTCTAAGTTTTATAAATAAAGTCTGATAACTCTTTATAAAAACTAACCTCAGAGCCACAAACAGTTTGCGGGAGGTTCATGAGAAACTTTAAAATTATTTATTTATTAACTTTTAACTAGCAAAGTCTCCGAGAATATTTCCCCATTCATATGGTCAAATATTCTCGCCCTCTCAGATAAAAAAGCTGACTATAAATACGCTCTCTCTTCTGTCTGATTTTAATTTTAAACTTAGATAATTTAATAACTCTTAAAATGATGTTTCTCTCTTTAAATAAAAGGGCTATTTAACCACATAAACTGGTTGTGTAAACCATCACACTAGAGACACTTGATACCCTCAAAACACGGGAACAACTAGTGATTTTGGTCTTGTTCAGTGCAACGCATTAGGCACAAAACCGGCCTGCAGTCGACGTGGTACCTTCCCTCCCTCCCTCCCTCCCTCCCCCGGGGTGCGGGGCCCCTGCAGGGACCCTGTCCCAGCTCCTCCCCATCGCTGGCGCAGCGGCAGCCGGGCACCACAGCATCTCCCTTTCCACCACTGCTAGTTCACACGGCTAACGCAACGGAAAGGAAGGAAATCCACTGTTAGGGCACAGAGGCACACCTAGAAAGGAATAAAAACCTATGACACAGAACACCCCAACTGCAACTATGGGTACCAAACGAGACAAAAGCAGCAGGCTCAGGTGCCTGGCAGTCAGGCAACGAGATGCACCACCTGGAAGAGTAATGAAATAAAAGCCTTTGGACATGACCGAAAATGAGGGTTCCCGGCCCCCAGGAAGAAAGCCTCCCTCCGGACCTTCCCCAAGCCCTCCCGTCACCCTGCCACCGGCCACGCCGCGCACACCTTCTTTGGCCAGAAAACCAAGATCTCGCAGTCTGTCCCAAGGGCACCCAAGGGCCACAGACCGCTGGGCGGGAGGCTCTGTCTGCACAGGACAAGGGACGCATCACCACTGCTCATACCAATCTGGACACAACAAAACAAAACTGGAGTGATCAGCAGGCCAGTCCTGGGCCAAGTAGAAGGAACCCGGACCCATGTGGGGAGGGTTTGTGCTTTGGGGATTCCAGGCTGGTTTTGTGCCTAATTGCCCTGCACAGACAAGCTCAGGCAACACTCGCTTCACTAAGACCGGGCGTCCGTTTTGGATTTCACTATTGTGATGACACTGGTAGTAGCAACCTTGCCAGGGACAAGGGGCCCCATGCTGGAGGCGAGAGGCCCCCGCGCAGGGGTCACGGGGCTCCGGGCCACGGTTCTGGCGAAGTTCTGGAGGGCCTCGTATTTGGAGCGGAGAGCATCGAGTTCCATTTTCATGCTGGCGTTCTCGGAGGCCAGCTTCTCCACTTCTTGCTGCAGCTCCGCCTTCTGCTTCTCCAGTTCCTCCTTCTGGGTAACGCGCTTGACTCTGCAGCTGGCCGCGTAGCCCCGGTTCTTCAGCGTGCGCCGGCGCTGCTTCAGCTGGATGATCTCCTCCTTCGACAGACCCCGTAGATGCTGGTTCAGCTCCCGCACAGACATGGTCACCAGCTCCTCATCTGTCAAGCTGGTCCCATTCTCGCCTGGCTCCCGCTTCACCTGGGAGAGAAGGCAGCACACGCTTGTGAAACCCGGACAGATGCCTGCACCCGCCACCCACACCCCTTTCCTCCACCTGCCACTTTACCTTCAAGGCCTTGTTTCCTTTGTTGGGGGTCGTCATAACACGACAGCCTTGTCAGTCAGGTTCTGGAAGGGAAGGAAGGTCAGGTTAGCCCCCCAGGATGCAGCAGAGCCTGCGACATTCCTGTGGCGGGGTCCAGCTGCAGCGCCCCGTGCTGCTGCACATCCACTCCCCCCTCCCCGGACAACGCTCCCCAAGGACCCGACTGTGCTGGACTCACAAGTGGCAGATTCTGTCCCCAGGCAGAAACTGCTGCCCCTCCACACCCCTACTCCCAGGGAGACTTTGTGGCAATGCTTTTTCTTTATTTGTTTGGGGTGGGGGAAATTAATAAACTAGGAGGAGTCAGAATACACGGAAGCCACGTTTTTAAAAATAGCCTGGCAGGCAGCAGGCTGGGTCCAGCGCACGGCTGCTCCGGGCCAGTCACGCTGACTCAGCACGCTGGCACTCGCGCCTCTCGCTCCCAGCCTCATCCTTGTCACTCCCCAGCAGAGCGAGGCAGCCAGCCGCTCCCTTCCAACAGGTGCCCAAGCACAGCCCAGGAACTCCCCAGGACAGGGGTCCTGACAGATTCTAGGTGCCCCCAAGGACCCAAACCGCTGCGGTTCAAGAACACGCGACCCTGGGCAGGGAGCACAGGGGAAGCCTTTGCCTCCACAACACAGCTCGCTGGGCACCCTGCAGGATGGGAGAACACCACTGCTGTGCTCATGCCCCTCCAAACTTCCACTTCCCAGGGAACACATCACATCCAGGTTCCAGTCAAAGTTCTGCACCCAACCCTTCCCAAGAAGGACAACCTGATACCGCAGCACAAGGAAGCACCTGGGCACACGGGAATCTCATCACAGATTTGGGCCGATGCCTCAGCAGCCTTCACCTCACCTGGTCACGCAAAGCTGACCCCAGCTGTAGGTCTCTTCTGCAAGAAAGTCCCTACTGACCCTTGGCAATGCCAGGATATGGAACCACCTTCTCCCTCCCTTATCTTTAGAGCCAAGGTATGCTCATAAGAAATTCAAAGATAAGGGTGGCCAAAACCAGAGCAGCACAGACTCCTTCACCGCCATGGAAGACAGGACATCAGAACTGGAAGAGCAATTCCCAGGTCTGTTCTTACAGTCAATCATACCCAAGCTCCTGCTTCTGTCACTACACACCTCCTCCCCTCAGGCTTTAGTTCAGAGCGCTACTACCCTGCCCGATGAATTAATCTGCCCAGATACTGCTTGATGGACATCACTGCGCCTCAAACAGCCAGGAACTGCACATCTCCTTAAGCAAGGCAAGCACTCCTCCGCAAGCACAGTCTACAAACATCTCTGTACCTTTTGTCTCTTCAGTACCAGTCAACAAAAACTGTGTTTGCTACTGCTTTGCTAAATGTAAGAGGCACTGATGTACAGTCATAGCCAAGAACCAGATGCACAAGTCAGCAAATACGAATTTACGTTCTTCTAGCAGCTGTGGCACCGGCTTCCCACAATCCATCCACCACCTATTAGAGGTGAACGGGGTCAGCGCTCCCCAAGACACCAGCAGAGACGTTCCCAAAGCCTCCATCCTGCCAGGACGCAGGCTATTTATACCCAGAGGACAATGCTCCTTCCAACGAGATGTCTGCTACAACCTGGCTGTGCTGGTGGAGAAAGGGTCACTTTGCCATTCGAGAAAGGGAGCTGCAATGAAGCAGGATGAATAGCACACAAGCAACTGCTTCATAAAACAAGTTCTTCACTCTTTCTTCCCTCCACTCCTACTTGGAAAACAACACAGCTGCTGGGAAAAGAGGAGAAGGAAGGGAACAGCTGGGGAGACCACTCGTGTCACCCCTGCAGCACCTCTCTGCACCATCCTCTAGCGAGAATACGCAGCCAAGAGCAGGTACGGTCAGCGGGACTGCAGAAATCTGCTTGCCCTGTGGCACTAAAGAATTTCCAGCTGCTTGGCAAGCACTCGAGCTTCCCTCATTACAGCAGAGCTGAAACAAAACAAACAAGGCAACAAGCCTGCTGCATCAGGCAGGGTGTTGGGAAGAGAGCTCCTTGGGGCAGGCTGGGGAAGCAGCAGGGCTGCTTGCACAGTCCGGACCCTGCAAAGCCCCTTCCCAAGGGGATCCAAATGAGACACAGCAACATACAAGTCAGCCAACAGAATGGGAAGAACGATGCAGAGACTAGTTGTTGGCTATTTTTTGGGTCCCCTTTGAAGGATCAGAGTCAGGTTTAATTGGCAGCTTGCAGAGAGGACACCCAGAGAACTGGCACGATGACAGAGATCAGACTTGGCCTAACTCTCCAGACTGCTGATTGCTCAGCTTTTGATAGCTTCCTGAAGAAAGATCACAGTGAAAAGTGCCAAACACGATGACTGCAATGAAGAAAATGCAGCCTCAACACATTTCCCCAGAGCTCAAAAGGCCTGAACTCAGCACAAGTGCAGCCAATTCTCTCCTCGGCTCAAAGGCAGCGCAAGGGAGCTGACAGCACCACGCATGATTCAACGCAGGCCCCATTCTCCACATTCCTGATCGCAGAACCGTGCCACGAGCCCGTGTAAACACGGTGACGTCACCCGTTCCAGCGCAGGCTGGCCCGGGGACAGCGGAGAGGGAGGCAGAGGAAGGGGCTGCAGAGGAAGGGGCTGCGCTCCACAGCCCCAGGCGGGGGGAGGAGCGTGGTTTGCCGGCAGCGGCTGGGCACGCCGCAAGAGAACTCTCTCCCGGTGTGGGTTTCGTACTCTGTTTATTTGCTTTCTGGCGAATTATCTCACACAGCCCTCCCAGGAAGCCAAACAAACCGGATGACTCCCCCAGTCACACACAAAGCCAGGACAGTGCCTCTCCCGCGACCCCCTGTCCCCTCGGAGTCCCCGGTGAGCTCACATCCAGCCCAGGGCCTGGTGACAGCAACACTTCCCTCAAGGAACCGACCCACCCAGACTGTTTTAACTCTGCGTGCACAGAGAAAGGAAAGAGCTGGCGCTGGGGAGCCCGTTCCAGCCTCCCGGCAGCGCTTTCCTCCAGCCACGCAGCTCAAGCGTCGCAGATCCTGGGCAGCTGGAGAGGACCCCAGCTCTGGACAGCAAGAGCCCCGGTACACACACAGACTCTCTGCGTTGGTCAGGCGTTGCAGCCTGTTCCGCAGCCCCGGTGGAGACAGAATCTGCCTCCCACGGCAGAGAGAACCCGCTCAGCACCGAGCAGACCCCCAGCCCGAGCCCCCCCGGCCGCACCCATCACGCACCAGGGGGCTCAGGGGACGGCGGGTCCACAGGCCTCTAGGGAACAAGGGGCCAGAACCTCGTAGCCGCGTCTCCCCAGCCCCCGGCCCTCCCCGGTCAGCCGGGCACCGGCTACGCTGCGCGGGGAGGTGACGGCGGTGGGGAAATGGGGCCGCCCCGCCTTCGGCCAAGCCTCCGCGCGAGGAAAGGAGCCCCGGTACCGCGCCAGGCACCTCGGTGCCTCGACATCCTCCGCCTCCTCTCGCCGGGAGGAAACCTCCCGCCAGAATTATCTCCGAGCCGCGGAGGAAACCCCGTGGGGTCGTCGCCCTTCGCGGGAGCGTCGCCCCTCGCGGGAGCGCGGCCCGGGGACCCGCTGCGGGGGGACTGAGCGCCCGGGGCGCAGCGGGGCCGGGAGGGGCGGGACACGCCCGTGGTGCTCGCTGGCGGCGGCGAGAACCGGCGGGCGTGGACGGGCGCGGGCTCCAGACCGGCGGCCCCGCGCACCTGTTGCTCGGCCGCGGGGCGGGGAACCGGGTGGGGCGGGCGGGGCACTGGGGCGGGCGGCGCGACGGGCGGCGCCGGGGCAGCCGCGGCCCCGGAACCCCCGACGTGAGTCAGCGGCGGCGGCCCTCGCCAACCCGCGGTGGCCCCGTCCGCCATCCCGGGCCCGCCGCGCCCGCCCCGGCCCGCCCCCGGGGACCGGCCCGGCCCGCCCCGCCCGGTGCCTGGGCCTCGCCCGCCGCCCGGGGAGCGCCCGCCGCCGCAGGTGGTGCCGGTGCCGCTCACCTCCTGACGGAGCCGCCGGGCCGGGCGGGGAGGCCGCGCTGGGAGGGACCGGGACGCCGCGAGCCGCCGCCGCCGCCGCTCACGGACGCGTCACGTGATGTTTGGGTCACGTGGCTCCATTCATGAAGCGCCCGGCGCAACCGCCCCGGCCTTAAAGGGGACGCGCGGCGCTATCGGGGGCGGCGCCTCAAAGGGGTGGCGGGGCCCGGCCCCGGTCCCCCTCGGGCTCCCATGCGTGTTACCGGTGCGCGGCAGGAGCGGGGGGGCTGCTTCCCCCGGGCTGTCTCCCTCTTCCACGTTCTGCGTGTTAACCCGGCTGCCCGCCCCAGTGTCCTGTCTTCCACGAGACCCCGCGCTCCCGTTCCGCTGCTCCCGCACGGAGCAGCGCGGTCTCCACCGCAAGCGCGGACTCAGAGCGAAGGGCTTGGCAGCAGCAGCTCTCCTGCGCTGAAGGAAGCCCTGGCTGAATTTAAGACCCGGGCTGGCTCTTCTGCTGTGAAACGCGGCTGGCCCAGGTGATGCCAGGCTCGTTCCAGGTGTTTCCACCCGTTCTGCTGTACCTGTGCGTCCATAACACAGCATCGCTGGCACCTGCTACATTTACTGCTGTGCCACAAGCAAAGCAGAGCTGGCACGATGAGCACAGCAGAGAAGGACGAGGGACAAGGGGAAGGCACAGCAATGAAACTGGGCAAACAGGAGCTAAGGCAACATCTTGGAGAAAGCAGCTCCTCAGGAGGGATTAGTCTGGGCCCTGAGCAGCAGCAGCAAGGCTGTGCTCTGCCACGCACAGGGGATGTGCAGTTGGGTCCTGTGCTGCTCTTTTGTAGCCTCTGACAGGCCGAGTTTCCCCCTGCTGTGGGGGCCAGTTCAGTTTCAGTTCATCTACACTTCTGCCTTGCACCGGGGCAGTCTGTAAATCTCCCTGCAGAGGGGTTCAAGCTCAGTCATCTTTTATTCTGCATTGCACTTCATCAGCCTAGGGGAACCCTGCAGGGCTCCCTTTCATTTTGCACCAGCCAGTACTTAAACCACCCGACTTTCAGTTTGGCCCGTGTGTGGGGGGTGTATTCACAGCTCCTGAGCAGGGACACGTTGGAACATGCAGCACCCACTCCCCTCCCATGGGATCTCATATGTGGTGGCAGAACTGCCAGAAAGCCCAAAGGGCTGGGATACTCCAAGGATTAGTGCTCCAAGTCCTTCATGTCAGATTTCAGCCAGGTAGCTTTCCTCCTTCCATTCTCTTTAAAAATCTCTGAAAACTGGTAGCTCTAGAATAACTTTTGTGTTGCTGCCCAGGAGCCAGGGGTGACAAGGAGAAACAGGCTGATGTGCTTCCCAGTCCCATGCCCAGACACCCCATCCTGACAGGTCTGCAGCACAGCTCGAGCACGCTCACTGCTGGCAGCCAGGATCCAACAGCCACTGCCAGAGGCAAGAGACAGACCCAGTCCAAGCAGCCAGGATTAGCCACAGCTCTGTCAGAGAAGCAGTTTATTATGTAAAGAGGAAAGAGAACGATCTGCCATGCCTATCTGGTCATACCCTGCTACCAGCTGAAAGCCTAACGCTAAAAACGCTTTGCATTACTACTAGCACCTTTGGCAGCCTCTGCAGTGATACCAAAATGCTTTTCCTGCATCACCTGCATGTCCAGGATTCCTCAGGAGACAATAAGCCCATTTAAATGCCCTCCCTTTCCCAGCACTCCTCCAGTATACTCCCAAGTAGAATACAGTACGAGTTACCCCCCAGATCCGCTCCATCCCCTCCAGCCTGTTGCTCCCGCTGTGGCCCTGTAGAAGCAGGAGCAGCTTGCATCTTCGTGCAGTTTTCTGGCTTGGGACAGGACTCAGCCTCTGGGGGAAATGTAGAGAGGGAAGGAAGCCACGCAGGGACACTGGCCATAAAGAATTCACAGAAAGCAGCAGACACAGTTTGCTGTTCTGGGGCTGGCTCCCAAGTCTTTAACCACCCTTCCAGATGACGGGCTGTGATACACCTGTGTGATTGGAGTGTTGGTCCCTTCTGCCTGCTGAGCCTACAACCCTCACTCATCCCTTTCCCCAGTGGACCAGGGGAGAGAGGTGCCGCGTTGCCCTCAACACAGCAGAACATGGGCTGACGCCCAGGCAGGTGCTGGGGGCTGCGCCAGCCAGCAGGGCCGAGCAGGGCCACCCTCGTGCCTGGAGGGATTCCCACAGCCCTGGAGGGATTCCCTCCTCACAAATACTGGAGTTTCAGGGGCAGAAGGGACCGCTGCTTCTAGACCCCATACTTTGCTGCTGTTTCTTGCGCACAAATTTGAGTCAGACCTGGGAAATTTCTAGACCAGAAAAGGAAGGCTCTTTCTCCTCTGCAAAAATGTAGACATCTGCATGTGTTTCATCAAGCACATTCTTGATGTTGGACAGACATTAGGCATTCCCAAGCCCACCCTAAACCTCTCTTGTGTCAAGCAAGGACTGACTTTCCTCCTGGGTCTCATGCAGGACAAGCTAGGTGACGTGGGATGAGATGGGAGCCGCAAGCCAGGCCAGATGACTGTTTCCCTTTAGTCTTGTATTCTAAAGAACTAGGAATGCAACTGCATGAAGCAGCCTCAAACTTCTAGGTGTATTCCCCTTCTAGCCATTAGCAGTGCAACACCTTCAAAGAAACAGCAATAAAAAAAGAAGCAATCTGGAAAATACCAGAGATGTGCCAACATGAGGTGAGATTGAGGGTGACTGTGCTGGATTTCACCAGCCCAGGGGCTCTGCTGGGACAAATGCTGTCTGGAAGGGTCAACCAGCCCACCACAACGCAGCTGGATTGCACAAGCTGAAGCAAAGCCACTGCCAACAGGCATCAACACTGCAGTCCCAGAAGGAGGTACAGCCCAATGCAAGGAAAGGTGCTGAGGAAGAGTCCTGCTGGCACACAGTAGCCCAGCACCCAGGTACAAAACCCTGCTTGAGCCTCAGGGAACAGTACAGAAGGCGGCTTTCTCTGGAGGAGGTTGTCCTTGACCAGTTCTCCTCCCAGCTGCTCCAGGAGCAGTGCAAAGAGCAAGGAGAGCATCAGGGAGCACAGTGACACTGAAACATATCCATAGGCATGTGAGAGCAGATTCTGCCCACGGAGAGCATGAAGAGGTGTCAAGAGACAGAGGGAAAAAGGAGCACTCACTACCCTCTCTCACCTGCCCAACCACCCAAGCCAGGCTAGCAGCAAAGGAGGGACAGTGAGAGCAGCTCACAGTTCCCCAAAACAGAAAGAGCAGAGAGAAGGGGTGGCCAGCAAAGAGAGAAATGGAGTGTGGTCCAGAGGTTGGTACCATCTGTCTCAAAGTCAAGGCAGATGGGAGATGGGGCAGAGGCACTTTGGTCCCTTCTGAGAGATGCTTTAGGGCCCAGCCTCTAACGTAGTGCACAGCCCTGCATTTGTGCGGCAGCATCTGCATCTAGCTAAAAAAGTGACAAGACAAAAGCTCTGACAGCAGGTGCAAGATGGGGCAAGAGGGATCCAGGCCTGGTTCAAACATTTGAGACCAAAAGGCATCCTGAAACCTCTCAAAAAATCCAATTAGAAACCATTTCTGCACAGGACACCACAAACTGTACCTGAGTCCTAGAAGCATCCAAGGCTTCTGGACAATCAAGAGCCCTTGATGAAGCTCTGATGATGGTATTGCCCTTACCCAAGAGAGAACAGCAATGCCAGGGAGTTTGTACCAACCCCACTACAGGTTAAAGATCCTCTCCTACAGCGTTGCACTGCCCCAGAGCTGCTGCAAGCCAAGAGCCAGATACGGGGACACCAACATTCAGAGCGAGAGTTCTTCCTCAGACAAAAAATAAAGGGTATGGGGGAGACGGACGTTCAGCACCACCAGACTACAGCAGCCTGGTCAGTTCTTCTTGCTGCTGGGGCTCTTATTGGTGAACAGACTGACTTTGGTGGCAGATGCTACGGACAGAGAAGGAGACTCCAGCTTCACCTTATCCAGCAAAGTCTTCTTTATGGCTGCTGGGGAGATCTTCTCTTGGTCTGCCAGATGCTGCAGCTCCCTGCAATGGGATGGTGGGAGAGAAAGAGATAGCAAAAGGAGGAGACAGGGAGCGTGGGAGGTAAGTTTTGCAGGCTCTTTAGGAACTCCTAGGTGCCCACCTTGTCCGGATGCAGGAAGCCTCCACAGCATTGATTAGGAGGGAGCGAAAGCCACCGCTCTCCAGGAAGTGCAGGGCGTGGATGGTGGCTCCCCCAGGGGAGCAGACATTGTCCTTCAGCTGACCGGGATGCTGCTCAGATTCCAACAGCATTTTGGCAGCCCCCTGTGGAGAGGAAGATAAAACAGCTGCCAGAGGAACCCGTGTGCAGTCAAACCAAACACGTTTCTTAAAGCAGATTCAGTAAAAGGATTGAGACCATTTCAACTCATGATGTGCAGAAGAGTCTGCACAGAGCAGGCACAGACTCAGATGTGTTCTGGAGGAGGAAATACTGACCAGCAAAGCCTGTGCTCCAAGTCGAACAGCCAGCCTGCGGGGAAGTCCCATTTTCACTCCCCCATCCGCCAGAGCATCCAGGGCAGTGAACGCCTGAGACCAGACAGAGGAAGAAGGTGACTGAAAGTCTCTGCTCCAAGACTGATATTCTCAGGGAGTAAAGAATCCAGGATCACACTGTGACTTGTGTCACTTACAGACTTGCCAAAAGTCTCCCCCTTTTCTGCGTAGCTGCCATGCCAGGCTTCCCTCCCACTAGTTCCAGCCCAGGCATGGGGGGGAATGGGAGAAATTCAGCTTCTGGGTCAGGCTAACTACAGGCCCATGTTCTGCAACATGGACGTGTGGACACTGCATGCTGGCTGTGGACTTCAGACTCATCTGACCAGTAATGGGCTTTTGCTGTTGACCCAAACTGGTTAAAAACTGGATACCTGGATTACATGTCCCATCACGAATGGAGTGATGAGAAAAACAAGAAGTGACAAAATGAAGTTGCAAAGACTTTCACCTCGTGCAAAGCCCACTGCTCTCCCCAAAACTGTCACAAGTTGAGGAAGCAGCACGTACATACGCAGGGCCGCTGCCACTGAGCCCCGTCACAGCATCTATCAGGTCCTCTTCCACCTCAGTGCAGAAGCCTACACTGGCCATCAGTTGTTCCAAGAGCTTCCCATCCTCCACATCCGCATAAGTCCCAGTGGCATAGACTGTAGCACCTTCCCGGACAATCACAGGGGTGTTGGTCATGCACCTGATCACTTTTGGTGTGGGGCAGAAGGTAGAGAGTTTCTTAGGGCAGAAAATTATTTGAGACAGAAGGAAAAAAAGAAAGAAGACAGAAAAATGAGCTTTAGTGCATATTTGACGTAACAAATAGGACTCCCCAGGGGTAAGAACAACATAAGCAGAGGGAAAAGAGAGACTCCTGTATTCCAAACCCCCGGCTCTGAGCCAAAGTGGCCAAAACCTAAATGTGAAGTCTTTAAAAGTACCAGCAAATAGGAAGCTGGGCAGAGCTGTTGCTGGGAGCAATGCCCCAAACACCTTGTTCCATATCAGCTCACGAGTCTCCAGAGCAGCTCATGCAGACCCTTAGCACAAAGTCTGCAGGAATTCAGGAGATGACCCACCTCTGCTGAGAGAAAGCAATTCCGAGAGCGCCTCAGTAAGGGAAGCGCTGGCAGGGACGCTCACAGCTTTTTCTGAGGAGGACCAGGCAGAGTGACCCCAAGCAACGCGCGGGCAGCAGCACGAGCTGGGTCCTGGGGAGCACCAGCAACGCCCGTCCCTCGCATCAGCTCCCGGGGCCGGAGGAGCAGGAGCAGCTCAAGGTTCCTGCACAGTCCTGCCCTGCAGGAGCCGCCACCGGGCACCGGGCAGACACCACCGGGCACCGGCTGCAGGCCCCGCGCCGCCCCTCACCTTCTCGATGGAGCTGATGGTGACGCCGGCGGCACAGGAGACTACGATGTGCCGGGCCTCGATGTCGGGGCCCACCTCCTCCAGGATGAAGGGGATGATGGGGGGCTTCACTGCCAGGAACAGGACGTCACTGCTCTTCACCGTGTCCTTGTTGCTCACCGTGAAGTTCACGCCCATTTTCTGCAGCGATCGGGGAGAAACGGGGCTGTTGTCGCCCGTGGGGACCCACCGCGAGGGGAGCGCCTCTGCCCGCCTGCCCGCACTCACCCGCAGCCCGCTCACGGTAGGCAGGTCGGTGTCCGGGGAACTCGCCGTGATCTTGTGCGCGGCCAGGACCCCTGCGAACGGCACCGCGCGTCAGCCCCGCCGGCTCGGCACGAAACGGCACGGCACCACCCGCCCGCCCCCCCCGCGCACCTGCCGCCGTGAAGCCCCTGGCCAGGGCGAAGGCGAGCTGCCCGGCGCCGATGAAGCCCACGCTCATGGTACCGGCAGCAGCGACCCACCGGCCCGCGCCCCCCTCCACGTGGCCGCGTACCACGCAGGGAGGTGGTGCCGCGTGGCAATGGGGCGGGGCTCGGATGCGCAGCCAATCGGAGAGCGGCAGGGCGGTGCCGCGGCCGAACCCTCCACCACTCAAGGACGAGGGGCGGTGCCACCGGCGCAGCCCTCGCCAGCTATTGGGGCAACCGGCGTCGCGTGTTGCATCATTCACCGCCGACGGCGGGGGAAGAGGCGGCAGCTGTCGCGTCGTGCCGCCAGGCGGCGCCGTCCTCCCTCCGCAGCCGCGGGCCGGTGGCGCGCGCGGTTCTGGAAGCTTCGTCCAGCGGCGGCGCCGCGTGCGGGCCCGGGACGCGGAACGGGAGGGGCCGCCCTGGGGCAGCGTGGAGGGGGCAGCGGGGCGCGGGCCCTTCCCGGCCGCTGTCCCGGTGTTCCCGGGACGCTCTTGCGCTCGCCCAGCGGAGCCCTGCGCGGCCTGTGGCAGGAGGGTCGAGCCCCGCGGGGCGGGGGTCGGGCTGTCGGTCCCACTGTCCGGGGTGGGTGAATCGGTTCTGCCCCCGGGAGGGTCCCCGGCCGGGGCCGCCCAGCGCTGGAGCATTACCGCCGGTTTCCCCGGCGCTCGAACGGGGTGGAGGTTTTGTCCCCCGGTGACCGGCCCGTTACAGCAGCAGTGCAGGCCATTGTGCCGGGCAGCACAACCGCTCAGGGGGTCCCGGCCGGGCAGGGGCTGAGGCAGCAGGAGCGGCCATGAAGAGACCGAGACATTTGGGACCACGTCACCCTGCAGCCCCGGTGCCAGGCGGTGCCAGGCACCCTGCACGTAGCCTTCCCACACCGGTCGCCTTTCCCGTCTCCTTTCGCTTTTTTCCCCTCACTCTTTTGTTGACAAATGAATCTCAGTGTGTCTCCTGTGGATAAATAAACACTCCCTGTGGGGATACTGACTCCCGGTCTTCAGAAAGAGAAGGAAGAAAAAACAACAGAAGAAACACCCAAAAGAACCAAACCCAACCCGTTGAAGACGCAGATGTATAAATACACGCACACATCGGGTAGGGATGCGCTCAGAGCCGGCTGGACTGGCTGCAAACACGGATCTGTAATTCCAAATGAACCCATGTACTCGCTGACGTTTGTTTACAAAAGAAGTTCAGAGTTATTGGTGTTTTAGGAAGCCTGTTTTATGGCAAGTTACTTGATCATGATTTATTTATTAAGGGGGAAGACAAACCCTGGAGATAAAGTGTTTTTTAATTAACTGAATCATGACGGGGTTGGTTGTTAAAATCGTATTAAGTAGATATCGGATGTGCTCTGTCCTAGATTGGGTAATCTCATAGTTTCCACTGGTTAGTGAGTGTTTAACCACTGAAGCATAAGGTTTTGATTTTTTTTCTTTTCCTAAAAGAGTGGATTGTTGTCCACACAATCTTTTTTTGCCATTTTGACCATGCTAACATTTTTTGCTCCATCTTTGGCTGGCAGATGAGAAAGCTAAATCTGAACACACTGTTCTTGGCAATGACTTGTCTTTCCACTCCTCCAGTCAGTGGTATCATGATTTCCATCTTGAATTCTATTTCTGCCTTACTGGGAGGGCACTAAATTTTACCCCATTGTTTCCCAGTTACCTGTTTCTCTTGGGCCTTTTTTTATGTCCCTGGCACTGTGTAAGTACCATCAACTTGTGTCATTAGCAGATTTTATCATATTCCTGCTAATTGCTCCTACTTGGTGCAGAATCTTCACAGCAAAAAGCAAGCAAATGCATAGCTGACAAAAGAGTTAACCAGCTGAGTTGCTTTCTGACGGACTCGACTGCCCAACAGACTCGCAATGTCATCTGTGGGGACAACCTGCCACTGACATCCCTGCCCCAGCCTCCACCAGCCCTCTCAGAGACACTCGGGAGCCTACAGGGAGGTGCTCACAGTCACCTATTTGATTTTGAGTGCTCTGTAATAACAAAAAATAAGTACTTTTCACGTGTGACATTAATTTGTCCAGATTGATGGACATCATAAATGCTCAAGGGTCCTTTTGTGTGCAATGGCTCTTTGGACACTGTATCCTCCAATACAAACATATTTCTTTTCCAAGTTAGCATTTCTTATTTGTACAACATCTTAATTTGTTTGGGTAGCAAGAAATAAAACTCTCTAATATCCTGTTTTATATCTATAGTGGATAGTCTTGGGTCTTGTTGGATCATTACCTTCCAGACTTCCTGCCCTTGATGGGGACTTATGAAAGAGAAACCCCCTGGAAGGCTCTTTAGCGCATTCCCTTCACGCTGGCTACTGAGTCCCAACCTGTTTCATGGGCTTATAATTCCCTCTGCTAAAGGCTGGTTCTGACTTGGTAGCAGAATTAATTACCCAACACAACCTGTCCCAGTATTTTTTTTTCCTTTGCTTTTCAAACCCCATACAAAGCTGAAAAGTAAGTTTCCTTCCTTTTTCCAGAGTGACTCTGCTGCAGAGAACGTCGGTCAGATCTCAGCTGTTTTGTCTACGCACTTTTTTGGGACTGCGTTCAGGCTTCATACATCAAAATAAATTGACCTGTGCTTTCCAGCAGGAAGCAGAAGGACTGTGCCTGCTGAAACAAAAGCTGTGTGGGGAACAAGATGAAAGTACACAAATCTCTGGAGATGTAGTATGTAAGTCAGTCTGCCATTCAGCTTTATTTTAATTTGGTTAAAAAATAAATCTTGCTTCTGACAGTGAGCTACTAGATATTAATCAAACCCATCTAGCCTGCATGCTTCCTGCACAAGCATTCAGACTACTTTGGTTTCTCGCTGGATCAGAAATGAAGAACATTTCTTCCTATTAAGCCTGAAATCTGAGCTATGCAATGTGGGACTTCAAAGTGGGTGTTTTGTCAGGGATGGGTCAGAAATGCAGCTTGCTGGTGACGCAGGGAGCTCAGGAATCCCAGCGCCCGATCTGGTCTGAGGCAGCGCTCCCGCTCCGTTATCGCTGACACAACTTCTGTCGCGTCCCGTCCCGTCCGTGTCCCCCTCCTCAGGTCTGGTCTTTCGTGCAGCACTGCGAGATCAGCGCAGCTCTGCATCCCCCTTCCCCCCTCCTCCCTGAATTTATCTTTAAGCATCCAGAAAAAAACCTCTTGACGTCAGTATAAAGAAACAGTGGCATATGAACTGAGACAGAGCACGTGCCAAGGTACCTTCTGGTTCTGCTTGAGTGAGGATGTCAAGTTACACATGGTTATTTTGCAGTTCAGCTCTGTTCTGTGCCCTGTTTCTTGGCAATAGAGCCTTGATTTCGAAAATCTGCATTTCTGCAGTGACTCGGTGTTTGCTAAATAGGAATATCCCACGCTGCCCTCCAAGGGCCATGCTGGAGGATATTATTTTTCTGTGCTAAACAGCAAAGGAGAGGAGAGGAAGGGAAAGGACTGGTAATCTTTAAAATACTATTACAGCCATGATGTTCTTCTCAGAAACATCCTGACTGGAATTTCCCACACTTGCAAGCATGTCATGTCTCGCCACACAGCCCAAACTAACCCAAACTCTGAGGGATTGTTTTTCATCTCCAGAACTGGTGTTCCTTGATGCAGCTTTTAACTTTCCCACTTCCTGGGTAGTCACTTGATTATGGCTAAGCCTTGGTAACAGTTTCAAAATCCTGGGTGTCTTTCCTAATATTTGCCTCGGGACGCCGTCGCCTGCGGAGCTGCTGTTGCAGGAGCGTTTCTGCCGCCGGGGATGAGAGGCCGTTTCGCGTACTTGAGCTGCGTCGTTTCTTCGCTCTGGCACCGGGCGGCCGAGGCAGATGTTGAATGAGGGGGGACCTGAGCTTTTTCCAGCACCAGCTGCAGCCTCCCCGCTACAGGTCCTTAATTTGCTGGTCCGGTCAGTCTTGACCGTGACGTTTGGCGATGGTTCTTGTGCAGGTGCCTGATCAGCACCTCCCTTCTCCGCATCCCGTCTCCCGCTGCGTCCCTGACTGCTGTTGCTTACGGCGCTGGGACGGCTGTGCAGCGTCAGACCCGCACCTCAGAGGTGGGAGACAAAGCGGATGCGCTGGGAGTACGCCAGGTCCACGACGTAGAGCAGCAGGTTGACGTAGGTGAAGATGGCAATCACCAGCTGGCTGTCCCAGGGGCACCTGCCCTTGGCACAGGGGCCGGGGCGCCGCGGGGAGCCGTACTTGCTGTCGAAGCAGAACACCGGCCAGATGACGGCTGCGCTCACGTACAGCAGCACGGCCCCCAAGGTGTAGACGACCACAGAGCGCTCAAAGGGGAACCAGAGCAAGGCGGTCTTACCTGTGACGCTGAAGGCCACCACCACCACGGTCACCACAAAGCAAAAGCTGTAGACGGCCACACACCACTGCGTTGCCACGTACCTGCCATACTGGCTGTCGTTCACCAGGGCCCCAAAGATGATGCAGGCCACAAAGGCCTGCACAATTTTCAGGAGCCCGGAGACGGTGGCCATGTAGCTGGTGACTTGTCCCGGTTTTGCCCTGGTTAAGAACACCTCGGCGGCGTACGTGATGAAGAGGAGGCCTGCGAAGACACTGGCTGCGATGCGGAAGTCTCTCACCTCGCAGCCGATCGGGTAACAGCCGAGCTGGACAAAGTAGAGCGGGTAGATCACGGCGGCCGTGACGGACATGAGCGTGGCGAGCATGGCGAAAGCAGCAGTGAAGTTTCCCCAGGAGATGCTCAGGCAGCTGTGCAGATGCGTGAATTCACAGGTGATGATGAAGACAGTGACGGCGAAGCAGAAGGTCCAGACAAACATGCAGAAGGTGCCGTACGCGGCGCTGAATCCTCCCTGGTGGGCGACCAGGCTGAACGTGGTGCATCCGAACGTCATCTGCAGCAAACGAGCTATTCCCACTGGGGATGTCACAGCAGCCGTGTTCAGATAAGGCCCCCCCGTGCTCTCCATCATCTTTACAGTCCAGCAGACAATGCAGTTAAAGGCCCCTCCCCTCCCAAAACGTCCTTTCAGGGGTTTGCTCTTTTGCCCTGAGTCACACCTGGTGATGGATCAGCGGAGCTCCCATCCCCGCCTTGTCTCTGCCGTCTCCGTAGGTGCTGTGGTGACGCTGAGTGTGTTTCTGGCAGCCTCTCAGCGCAGGCTTGCCGGCTGCAGGGAGGTTGCGGGCTGGCTCTGCCCACTGGCTGCGTTCTCAGGGTGCTGCGATCCGCTCGCTCCACTTTCTCAGGTCCGAGCCCTGCGCCGTGTTCTGTCCGTTCAGCGCCTCGGTTCCCACACCATGGCTGAAAGGATCACTGTGTCCTGCGGGCTGACATTTATTCCATTTTAGCTCTGCAGCTGTAGCTCTCTGCTGCGCCATTCGCAGGAACCGAGGAGTATAAATAGGGGCGATATTAATAGTTCTGGAATGGGTCCTGCCCCCCTCAACTGCGTGAGCAGGTGTCATTTAACACTGGAGCTGCGAGCTCCATCAGAGGCTCTTGATCATCCTGCTGCCACCCCTCTGGAAAGGTTCAGGTCACTGGGACGCTGCTGTTCTCCCCACACCGTGCAGGCTGTGATCCTGCTGCAGAAATGAGCTCGGTCCTGCAGACCCCAGGCCCACTGAGCAGGGGCACCAGCCCGATAGCACTGCAAGTCCTATAAAAGGCTTCAGGCCAGAGGCTACAATAAAAGCTGACTCACTTTGCTCCATTTGATCTGCAGCAGTCATATATTTACCTGCTGTGAAAGGTCCTGCTGCAATGTGAACATTAGTGAGAGTATGTGGGCAGATTTTGAACACCAGTCCCCACTATCTCCTTAAACTCTTCCCTGTCTCTGTTTTACTTACATGGGAACCAGTTATTCTTGTATTGCTGAGTGCCAAAACCAAATACAATTGTAATAAATAAATAAATAAAAAATTGCTTTTATATTCTTAGCTGTTTTGGAACACAGATTTCAATATATAGTGTCAAACCCTCCCTCCTCTTGGATCAAAGCTTTCCCAGGTAGCCATTTCTGCCATTCATTTCCCTAGACTTGGTCTCCACCCAGAAGTCTCTTAATTCTAACTCTAAAAGCGCCAAAGAAAATTTCTGATGCAGTTTCAGATGGGGAAAATTTAAAACATAACATAGCAGAAAAATTCCTCACTTACCTGAGGGAAGCATTGCTGACTCCTCACCTGCAGACCAGCTCTTGCTGTGCTGGTCCCAGTATGAACACAGGAGCTCTGCACAGGTGCAGGGAGTCAGCATGGCCAAGGCCCAGCCCAGAGCTTTAAAACCATTCTGAATGGTTCCAAGTGGTCATCAGCTGTGCTGATAAAGTCTGTAACTTCCTAGCTGGGAATTATAATCGACCCATTATAATTTAGTAACAAAATAATAATTGCTTTATATTATTGGTTTTTATTCATATGTCCATGTAGTGATGCGACACCCACCAGTGAATCGCCACACGCAGTGCTAGGTACTGAAGATATGACAGATACTGAAGATAGACAATGAAGAGCTGACCAAAGAGAGTGTCTGCGCCAATTTATGATCTCAACATGCAGTTCTGGGGTGGCCTGGGTTTGTCCAGGTGAAGGACACGGCTTCCCCTTCTCCCGTGACCCTTCCTTGTGCTGTGGCTGGGGACTGGGACTGGGTGGTTCGGGGAGCTCAGGCAGCTGACAGCTCCCAGACCCCTCCTCGGCAATTCGCAGCCCACAGGGTCTGCTGGCACCAACGCTGCTGGCAGCACGGCCGCGCCTGGGCTGTGCGGCTGCAGCAGCTCTCGCTGGCTGTGCCTTCACACAGGGCTCTGCCTGGATAAAATGGGCTTTGGAATCCATGTAGCATGTCCAGTCTCTGGCTGCTTGTTCCCACCCCTCCGCCCTCCTCCCGTGCTCTCACACAGCTTGCCTACACACCTGCTCTGCGAGCTGGATCACGATCCTAAGCTGAGATTTAAAAAAGAATATCAGAAAACTTGCACCTGACAGGAGTTATTTTTAGGCTGGAGTCATGGCTGGTCTGATTTACACTGCAGATGTGCCTGGTTGTACCCACACAGCAGTGGCACCGACAAACAGAGCGGCCAGGTCCAGGGGACTGGGCAGGAACTATTTTAAGCCAGTATTGTGCCGCAGGTCACTTGTGATCCAGCTGTGGCTTAAGACAAGAGATAAATGGAGACAGACACAGGTCACAGCAGGATCGCTCACAGTGAAAGGCCACGGATACATCACTCCAGCAGCTCGTGGTCAGCATTTTGAAGGCCAGGGATAACTTTATGGAATGATTTGCCTGAGAACAGTACAAATTTTGTGGATGCTAATGTAAAAATGTGCCTACCTTCAGCTTTGTCACTGTCTTGTAACCTCACTGCCTCTTTCATGAAAACCCCTCCCCTTTTCCTTGAAAAGGCCTCTGGTGCTGACTGTAGAAAACATGCATTCATTTGGGGTGGAAGTTGCACAATTAACATCACAACAACCAGGAAATGCAGCAAGAGAGCCAAGGAGCTCCAGGTGAACATGCTCTCGCCCTGAGGTCTTGTTTGCCCTTCCTGACTCTGATGTTAATCCTTCACCTCTAGCAGAAGTTTCCCAGACTGTGTTACTGTCTGTGTGGTGGCATCTCTTGTAAAACAGAGGGACTGTGGTACAAGGCAAAGCTATTGCTGCTGTCGGACTCTCACCCATCCTCTCTGGGGACACTGCTTTGCTGACCCTGTGCAGTCTCAGCGCTCCATCAGTGATGCTCTGTTGCACCTAAACACAGCTGAAATCACACTTGCCCTTTTTCTCCTTAAGCCCTATCAGGAGCCCCTCGACACTCCCCATCATGGCATTTGGCTGCAGCTCCACCACACTGGCTACGTGAGGTCAGCGAGGAAAAGCTTTTGCAGTGTTTATTATGCGACAGTCAGGCGGCTGTGCTGAACACCAGAGCTGCAAAGAGTGGCTGTAGAGTTTGCAGCCCACTGTGTTACTGCTTGCGCTGTAACTTGCTGCATCACCTCCCATCTGACCAGAGACCAACACGCTCGGGAGCAGAGAGCTCATCCTCTCCTCCCTCCAGCATGGCACTGCCTCCTTGTAGCTGCCCCAGTCCAGCACAGAGCTGCAGCTGGTGGGAGTGGCAGAGCCTAACTCTCCACAGCCTGCACTGCACTGCGGCTGGGTTTGGTGTGCATTATTGCTTAGATCTGCATCCCTCCTCTGTGAGGGCTGAAGAACGTGTTATCCAGGCGAGAGTGAGCTTCTCTCAGCCCCTGTGTATTGGCAGTGATTCCTGTAGTGAACAGAGGCCAGGGTCTACCCTCCAGCTCAGGACTGAAACTGTTTATGTTCCCAGCAGCCAAGTCTGGACCTGTAGTTGTGCAGTGCTAATCCATACATTCTACTATCAGTTTTTGGCTTCTTGGTTGCATTTTAATTCTGGCTCAATCATGTGATGCTTTTGGAGACAAGTTTTCCCTCTCAGAGGGAAAGAATCTCATCTAGTCATAAGATCTGAGAGTACAAACACATGGCACTGAATTCTTCCAGTCTTGCCCTTTTTGCCACTGGCTTCCACACAGCAGATGTCACTGGGGATGAACTTAGAAGTGCCAGCTTTACAAAGGCTTGGGAAAATTATATTTATTACACAAGCACAAGTATAGAGCTGGAAATAACCTCCTGGGTTACAGATTCCAGTTTCCAGCTACGACTTGCAACCACATTGTATACTTTTTCTAATAAGTTAGCCAAGTTCCCCTTTAAAAATATTTCTGAGACTTCTCTGTTACACATTTTAAAAGACTGTTGCAGAGGCACACTAAGCTAAAGGAGCGATCCCTGACTGCCAGGGAATTTTTCCTGTGCTTGCTCCAAACGCTGGACACAACCTAGGGCACGTGCAGTATCTACAGGTGCACCACCCTGTCTATAGCCATCCTGCAAACAACTGATAACGCTCAATAGTTTCCCTTGGTGCTCCCAACTCCAGTCCTCAAGGGAATCCCGTCTTCCTGTGTGCTTTTACAAATGTTGTCTGTACAGAAGACACTTTTCTCAACTTAGTGGCATGGAAAATGTAATCAGAACAATTTTACTTTTATACCCCAGTCATTAAAACATAAAGGATATCAGGAATCCCTCGACTGATCATAGGGAAACTCCACTGACAGTTTTTCCTGCATTTCATTTTGGCTGGGAGCACCATTCATTTTCTCTTTAGCTACTTTTTTATCTTAAATGTGTACTAAACCCATCTTGTGTAGCAGGATGGTGATTTCCTATGTGGCACTGCCCGACTGTTTGCTGAAGTCTGTGAAAAGTAAGCGAATGGCTGAAGTTTTGTTCATTTTTGTGTTTTCTTACCTAAGACAATGGGTCTTGCAAATAGCACTACCATTTTAACCTGGCAAGGCCTATCCTGAAAGTGCATGGCATTTTTCTAAATTAGGCCCCAATTTTCCGTGGCCATTGTGCAACCACTTGCACAAGCACATGCAAATGCAAAGTCAGTGCCAAGAACCTGTGCAGAACGGAGGTGAATCACACTGCTTGTGCGGGTTTATCTACACCAGCCGCAGTGCGCTACAGCACAAAGCTTCTCTGCAACTGCCCGTGTGCTTCCCCCAAGGATCAGTCCCCCTGGCTCTCCCGGCAGCCACCCGTCCCCGTCCCTCCCTTGCTCTCCTGCCCTTACCACCAAAGCGGATTCCGAGGTGGGCGTGTTCGCAAATGACTAGAATAGAAATTCGTTGGTGCTTGTCTTTTGTTCTTTGCCTTTTATGCTCCAAATGCTCCCCACTTTAAGACAAGCCAGACCGTCTGCTCAAACATTTCTCTTGCTAGAATTGAGGCCTTTGCTGCAGAAACAGATCTCCCCGCGTTTTAAAATGCAATGCCCTGGAACACCCGGCAAAACACAGTCAAGCTGAAAATGATGTGTGAGTATGCAAACATCAGCTGCTGAGGGAAAACCTCTGCGCTTAGACCTCATACTGCAACCTTTTCAGCAAAGAAACAATGACAAAGCTGACTGCAAGGGGAACACAGAAGTCTAATTATTACAAAACGTCAATACCACCCTCAGCCCTCTCCCAGGCACAAGTGATCATAAGGATAACCCATCCAAATGAGCAGCATATACAACTTTACAAAGACATATGTATGGTTCTCTGGTCAGCCCTTATAAATAGCATTTTACATATTAAAATAAATATGTCCACGTTGCCAAAGTAGCAAGAGGTTTCTTCGTTATTTAAAAAAAATATGTTACAAAACAATATCATTTATATTTCTTGCTTAGTTAAAAAAAAAAGTAATAAAAAAGTCATTTTATAAAATAATATGAAAGTAAATTGAGTACAAGAGTGTCCATCCCTAGCGCGTGTCCTGGGTTTGTATGTTATGACTCATCGTGAGATGGTGACCTCCAAGAAGTCACATAATCATTCCTTCACCTCTAGTTGGACAAAAGAAATCCAGTGCTTGCTTTTTTCACCACTTGTATCAAGTCTATGATGTAAAATTCATGGCAAGGGAAGAGAAGTCCTAGATCTGGGGAAGGTTCTCATTGCTGCTATTTATGGCTTTGCTACTCCCTGTATCAGATTGCCTTGTGTAACACAGGAAGAGGATATGAATGGCCAAAACCGAGCCCTGGAGTTTGGAGGTAACAAGTTCCAGTCAAATGTGTAAGCAAGAAACTGTTTTGTTTTGTTTTGTTTTTTCCTTGACACATCCTAGGCGTGCAAGAGTGTGGCAGCACGTGGGTGTGTGCAGGTTTGAGCATGCATGGGTGTGAGCGTGCATCTGCCTGCATGAGCATAAAGAAGATTAGAAAGTGTGGGAGAAGGGCTTAGAGTCTCCTCCTGATTTAATCTCTCTGCCCCTCTGAAGACCCCTTCCTAGTTTCCACTGCTGAGCATCCCCAGAAGTTTACCGGGCTCCAGGCCCTGCTGCTGTGCCATTTTCTGAACATCAAACCCCATGTGCATGAGGAACTGGATCACATTCATCTCCTGCCCTGTGAACTGGTCCCTGATGGTGGGGCACGAGGGGTTGCAGTGAGGCCACGGACAGCTGTCAATCAGATGAATCGGGCAGCCCTTCAGAGGGGCCTTCCCGTTTTTGTTGCTCTCATGTAGGCTCCGATCCCAACAGTGCAGGGCCCGGGGTAACGATGTCCCCTTCACCTGGATGTCTGTCCAGTGACTGAAAAGAGAAACCGTACAGATCGTATCAGAGGGGTCGGGCTGTCAGGACGGTTTCACTCCCCCACCATTTCCCTGCTGATCTTTCATAGAATCTGCAAAAGCACTCACTTGCGTGTAATGATCTCATGGGACAAACAGGCAGGAGCGAAGCTAGCGCTGAAGGAGGAAAGGAAACATGGATTAGGCCTTGGGAGGACAAAGTAACTCCTGCTAAACAGAACCCTCCGCATTAGGCAGGGGGTGGAATTTCTGCTGGCCCTGGCAAGACTTTTAGAAACAGCAATGACTGTCATAATATAAAACCCAACTGGACTGGAAAGTATTCAAAGAAAAAGGGCTCCATCCTGCCTAACAGTGCACATTTGCAACAAGAGACTCCTGGATTCCTGCTCTTGCATGAAGCAAGGAAGGCACATTAACAGTTCCTCCTCTGTTGTCTCATCACCTCTCTGGATGTTTTATGATTAGTACTTTTCAAAACACCCGTGTGAGGTTAATGGCTGAGCAACAGCAAGGAGTCTCAGACCTCACCCTGGAGGGAGGAAAGAAAAAACCATATTCCTATCGATAACAAAGGGTAGCTGATAATTGTGAAGTGGGAAATTACTTTGAATTTATCCAGAAATAAAAAAGGCAAGATTCTTGATGTAGACTAATAGTTATCAAATTTACAACACTTGTTTCTGCAGAGGTCAGAGAAATACTGCTAGGGTACCGGATAAGAATATCTCTTAGAAATATAAGTGCCAGGTTTTCCTCAATTAAATACTTACGTCACGTCCTTCAAGGTGTTTCTCAGCTCTCTGCCCAGATTCTGGATGTAGAGCCACTGCCCTTCCTGAACAGGCTGGCCAGTGAGGTGTACATTGTCTACAGTAAGCTGGGCCTCATCAAAGAGCCACTGGACAACAAAGACTGGACCTACGAAGACAAAAATGATTTGCTCCAAGTTAGTGGCAGATACAGAGGAAACCCTAGAACAGATTTTGTATCTCTCCTCTGATACTTACACCGAAGAGTGGGGTAAATTTTGTATCCAAAAAAGCAATTCCATTCCTCTCCCTCTTTAAACTGCAGCTTACAGCGCTCAGGAACAATACCATTCCAATACCTAGAAGACAAGGCAATAAGAGAACGAAAGGCACAGCGCAATCTTAGCAACAGCCTTTCCACATCCCAGTCTATTTCTGTTCTGATTATAGTTCCAGCTTATGGACACCAGATTTCTTTCTTGGCTACACTGTCTCATCAATACATTTTAGAGCATCTACAATTGCATGCATTCTTTTGCATGTCTATAGAGTTTAAATTATTCTCTTTTCTAATAAAGCAATTGAAAAACCACTGATGTAGATGATAAATACTCTTTAAGTATCAAAATGAAGGAAGATAAGAGAAGGAGGACATCTTCTCCACACTCTAACCTCTTATTAAAGTGTACTGTAGAGCATCCAATTGTACCTTATTCCTCTCCTGATGGCTTCTGTGGGAGCACACGTTATGGTATCGATACAGTCAGTTCTGCGATACTGTTTATTATCCAGGAACCATCCGGAGTCTGCCAAGCCTCGAACCTGAATCCCTTGATAACCCATCTCCTCCAGCTGCTCTGCCACTCGATCCACATTCAGGAGCACTCCTGTCCCTCCAGCACTGCAAGAGCAACATCAATACTGCAGTCACAAAGCACACACAGCTGGCTGGCATACCTATCCTCTCACAGCAGTGACAACTTCATCCATCCACAGGACAACCCACCACTCACCAACTTACTGCCTTGCTTTAGAAAACACTCAGAAATAAACCCAGTGCTGAGTAACAATCTGATACCTCAGGAACCAAATCCTGTTCTTGTTCTTCATTCTGGGATATATATATGTATATACACACATATATATATGCTCTCTGCCATTTGCAAGGGGTCTGACTGTGAGACAAATTCACCTTTTGCAACCACTATATTACACCCCTGTGCAACATATGCCAAGTGTACCGTAGCTTTCTGCAAGACAGCGAGATTCAGAGCACCTGTGGCAGGAAAGTCTCATTTGTTAATTCAGGTGTCACAAACCTATTCACAAGAGGCATGTGCCTCATGGGTGGGCCACCAGGAGCCAGCATTCTTGATGCAGGGAAGAATGAACACATTCCCTGGCTCTTACAAAGCTTTTACCTCGTTGTTATTCTCTCCATTTTCTCATAAGTGTACCTGGACCAAAAGCTAAGGAAATAATGTTGTATCATCCCCTGCTGTACCAGTCAAAGGAGAAAAGCGAGAAGAGACACAGGGTTTGCTGTGCTAGTGTTACTTTACTCCTAGAAGTAGTTTTCCAGGAGCTGCTGAGACCTCCTCCCCAACACCTTCTGCTGCGGAAATCTCCCATCTTCACCACAGGAAATCTTGTAGAGACCTACCTGCTCCCCGCTAGCAGCAGCACTTTTGCAGTGCTAAGACCTTTTCCCACCAGCTCCTTTATAACCTCCTGAATGATCAGTGCTCCCATGAAGGCATATTCACCTGGAAGAGATAACTCAGGGTCAACAAAACTGTTTCCTGTCTAGGCTAAGACTTCTGCTTCCTCTCCACAAATGCTTAAGAACCTATGAAGGCCTTGTGAACCCAAAACCAGGCCCATTTTCTCCACCTGTATCAAGTACATCTAGCAAGAGATACAACCTCCCTGTATAAAACTCTCGGAGTTCTCTCATCATCAAACCAACAGCTCGTGTGTTGAGATGAACGATTCTTCGTTTCCCAAAGAAACCTGAGAAAGCTTTCTCCTGACACGAGAGTTCCTTTCAGAGGCCAAGTGTCCTCCTGGTAGAAGTCTGAAACCAAATTCACCGTATTTGCCTCTCAGATCAGTAAAACCAAAGTCACATTGGACTAACCATGGCTCCTCAGCTACACCATGTAATTTGCTGTGTGCTGGAACCTGGAGATTCATCGAAAAGGAATTTTGTTCCTCTAATCCTTGCATACTGCATCAGTGTAACATCTCTGCAAGCAGTGGCTCTGAACTATGTCAAAACAGTCTGAGCTAAAGAGATCAGGATGTTTTATCTGGAAGTAGCTTGATATTCTTTCCTGCCCTTCAGCAAGAAAAAGCCTGTTCTTCATTCACGTAATTTCACAGAAGTCTGGCCATATCCTTTAATGTGCGATGTCTGGGGCAGCAACAGCCCGTCAGCAACACTCACTTTTCTCAGACTTGGAAGAGGCACCACTCCAAACATCACTTGAGCAATAAGGGATGAATCTGTAAGAGAGAGTTGTGTGAGCACTGACGTTCCTTTGACATGCAAGGAGGGGTGAGGATGGGGTCAAGTAACTGGAAGAAAATTAAACCCTGGGAAGGGGAAAAGGGAAGAGTTTCTTGTCCAGTTAGACAACATGCCTTTTTGCACACCAACTGGCAATTAGAACTGTCTTGAATTTTCTCCTGAGCACTGGTTGGTTTTACCGAGTTAAATCAATAACGTGTCTTTTATCAATCTATCTGAAGCACTGAGCTCAGTGGACGGAACGATGGGGCAAGATTTTGCTCTCAGCTGTCCCACTGATACGGTGGGTGGCCTGCCACAGGGAAACTCTCTGTGCTTCAGTTTTTCACATGAAAAACAGAAGATCTTGGTAGTGCAATGCAAACACTGACTGCAACCACTGGAGGTTTTTTCAGGAATTAAGTTATCTTCTCATTTTTGTCTCCAGCCTGCAAAATGCAAATTAACGTCCCTCTTTTCTGCTTTTCCCTCCTGTACAAATGCACATATAAACTGTTGGCTTTCTCACTGCTCTTCTTTGAGCCAGAAGAGCTGCTCCACGTGTCTCAACTGGCAAACGTGTAACATACTATCAGCTCACCGCTCACAACAGTATTTGCCACTTCAGTTATTTGAAAAGGCTCCCTAAGCTGTCTTCAGTTTTTCTTTACTAGATCACCCCACAACTCCAAGGAGACTGGACTTAAGTTTCTCCAGACCTCGCCAGAGCTACTTGTTAGAGAGCTGAACGAGAACAACTGAGGAAACATCCGATTTCCTCTTGCATGTCTTAGTTTGAATCTGTCTTTGCAGTGTTCTGGCTGTCCTGAAGGGCAGGAGGTGCTGTTTAAGTAGAAACCTCCCTCCGTTGTCCCTCCTTACACCATGTTTGCATTCCACCAGTGGGGATTTTCTTCTGGTTGCGATGACAGGATCCCAGTTCCTGCAGATGGGCACAAAGAAACAAGACATGTACAAATGACAGTCTGTGACTTCAGAGAAACTGTATGACCCGTGTGCAGGATCCCTGACCACACAGAAAACAAACATTCACAATGAAAAACTTTGGTAAGGGAAGTGGAAGGAACATTTCTAAATTTGTCCTTAGGCATATGTGTCTTTCAGAATTTGATTCATGCTAGAGATGAAGCCTGCCTACAAGCCTCTTGTACTACAGAAAAGAAGCTGTGACACATACCTATAAATAAGCACTTCCCCAGAAAACAAATCCTAGCAGGTGAATTCCAATACATGCAGTTACAGGATCGGTGTGAACGACAGAGGATTAGGCATTCAGAAAGCCAGAGAACAAGCAGTGAGAATGAATATTGAAGCTCAACATTTCTGTGCTGACTCAGGGGCCCGGTGGTCCAGAGCGTGTGTATCCAGGGTGCTAATTCCACCTTGTGTATGACACTGAAAGATGCTACAAATACGTTATGGATGGACCAAACGCACCCTTCCACACAGAGAATCCCTGTAGTTGGTTAAGTGATGTCACACGATCGTAAACAGGAGGGAGGAGGCCAGGTGGAACCACACAGCTCTAGGCAAAAGCCCAGACAGTCCATCTGATTTCTCCCCATGCACACAGGGCCTCAGTACAGGCAAACACACACCCAGGTCAGTGTGCAAGAAAGTACATCTGTCCCAAAAAACAGATGAAGAGGCCCAAGAATGGTTCTGACAGGATTGAGACACACAAAGTCTCTTTAAAAAAACACAAAAAACTAAAGCCCAACTCTGTGAGGATCCCAGCAGGTCTGTGGGCGCACACTCAGACCCCAGCACTGCCCACCGGCGCTGCTGTCACCTCCCGGGACCACAGACACTCGCTCCCCAGTTCTCCCCCAGCGCCGGGACAGTCACACGGCGGGACCACAGCCCTGCCGGGACGCCGAGGCCCCGGTGCGGCCCCAGTCCTCGGGGGCTGTCGACTCACCCACGCGGGTCGCGGGCCACTCGCGGGAGCTCATCAGCCTCCGCATGGTCTCGTAGCGGGTGTCGCAGTTCTCCCTGTTGAAGCAGTACCACCCTCCTGCGAAGGGAGAGCGGTCAGTCGCCCCGCCGTCCTGCCCGCTGCCGCCGGGCAGGGGCCGGCACCGGGCTGGGGCGGGCAGGGGGCCGGGGAAAGGCGGCCCGCGGGGGGATGACCCGGCACCGTCGCTCACCTTCCAGGAAGAGCAGCCACCGCCGGCTGCCCCGGGACTCCTTCAGGTAGTAGCTACAGACGAAGGAATGGGAAGCGGCGTTGGTGGGGGCCGGGCCCGACCGCAGCGCTTCTGATGCCGCCGGGCCGGGGCCGCGCCGGGTCTCTGAGGGGAGCGGGGCGGGCGGCGGCGCTCGCGTCCGCCCAGAGAAGCAGCCCCGCCGCCGCCGCCGCCCGGGAGCGCTCGCTGCACCTGTCG